>CM046874.1:119638740-120297585 GCA_025667525.1 Glebionis coronaria | reverse complement strand
GCATGTTAGGAGGGGTTGTTGATTGTTCATTCACACAATTATTCATTTATTTTCTCTCTCTAACTCTTCTCCCTTCTCTCCTTTCTCTCTCTACTCCCTCATCTCCTTTTTTCATCTACTTTATATTTATCATCTAATCAACCATCTTAATCCATCAAATCCATCATGTAGAATAGGCCAATAATTTCGTAGACCTTCAATTGGTATCAAGAGCCAAGGTTTGATTGGTTTATTCTTGCTTTTATTTTTTATTGATTTTGGTGGGTTTTGATTTAATCAAGCTTTTATATTAAAAAGTTTGTATTTTTTATATATAAAGTTTGTGTTTTTTATGTTTTAGATCATAAAAAGTTTGTATTTTTCATAAAAAGTTTGTGTTTTTATAAAAAGTTTGTATTTTTTTATTGTTTTTAATCACAAATTTAATCACAAATTTCTATAAAAAGTTTGATTTACTTATTTTATATAAAGATCACAAAGTTTTTGTTAATCATCAATTTCTATAAAAAGTTTGTATTTTTTTTTATTTTTTTATTGTTTTTAATCTATCAATTTTCTTGATCTGGTTTCTGTCAATTTTCATGTCCAACTGTCCATCTTTATTTTTTTATTATTATTTTATTTTTATTTTTTAGTATCATTTTAATCAGTTTTCTAACTGTCAATTTTTGTCCAATGTCATAACTGTCCAAAATTTGTCCCAACAAAACTGATCCTTAAGTTCCGAATCAAACCCAAAAGTTCCGAATCAAACTCAACAGTTCCGTATCAAACTCAAAAGTTCCGTATCAAACCCAAAAGTTCCGGGTGAAGAAAATTTTCGGGTGCTCAAAAGTTCCGAACGAACAAGTTCCGAACGAACAAGTTCCGAACGAACAAGTTCCGAACGAACAAGTTCCGAACGAACAAGTTCCGAACGAACAAGTTCCGAACGAAACTGTTCCGAACGAAACTGTTCCGAACGAAACTGTTCCGAACGAAACTGTTCCGAACGAACAAGTTCCGAACGAACAAGTTCCGAACGAACAAGTTCAGAACGAACAAGTTCCGAACGAACAAGTTCCGAACGAACAAGTTCCGAACGAACAAGTTCCGAACGAAACTGTTCCGAAGAAACTGTTCCGAACGAAACTGTTCCGAACGAAACTGTTCCGAACGAAACTGTTCCGAACGAAACTGTTCCGAACGAAACTGTTCCGAACGAAGCATGTTTATTCAAACATAACGGGACTCTAACCACAAACCAAAATCAAAAGTTTCCCACCCTCGAAAACTCTCTCGACATCTAGACTCTCGACATCAACACCTACAATCAAAACAAAAAACCCTCGAAACACTCTCGACCTCCTCTCACCCTCACACCCTGACACCTCTCGGACAACACTCAAACCCCCTCACACCCTCCCCTCTCAACAAACCCACACTCTCCCTCGACACAAACAACACATCCATATTCTTTTCGACAACACAAACACACAGCCTCTCGTATCACCTACACTCGGACTCCCACCCCACCTCTCGTCTCACACGACTCACCCTCGACCCTCCCTCAACAAACACAAAACCCCTCACAACCCTGACTCCCTTACACTCTCTCACTCTAGACTCGATACCCAGACTCCCCTTCTTCACCCTCGTCTCACTTAACAACAACCTCTCAACCCAAACAAAATTATCAAACTGGTTTTGAAACCAGTTTGACACTCGACAAGACACTCAATCAAACAACGATCATTGATCTCACAACGATCTCACAACTCAATCAAGACACTCGACACTCAATCAATCAAGACACCCGACAGCAAGACTCGACAAATGAGAGAAGACTTTGATTAGACGATAAACAAACCTACCCGAGACCCCCTTTTCGGATCTTGAAGATTTGAGAGTGCTCACGCCTTGTGATCTTGAAGAAAACATATGTTAATTGTTGGTTATGTTAAGATAGAGGATTAGGATAGTTTTGTATTTTGGAGGCTGAGTTTTTTTTGTTTACGAGCGAGAGAGATTCGTGAGATTAGATTTAGTTAGGAGAGTTTTTTGTTATCTGTGAATTTTTTGATAAGGAGAGCGAGTATTAACTTGTGATTGAGAGAGAGAGAATAGATTGGTTGAGGATTAGGTTTGTGAGAGTTGTGAAAGAGATAGACGGAGTAAACTAGGCAAAAGTCAGCAGGCCACGTGTGTGGTGGCAAAATAAGGCCACGTTTGTGTTTGTGACAAGTTGTGTTATGTTTATCTAAGATTTTCAGATTTTTAAATATCAGATTTTTTTTTAAACTATCAAATTTTTCTATTTTTTTATTTTTAGTTAAGTTATTTTTTTAAAATTTTACTTTTATATAGTTTGAAGTTATTTTTAGTTAAATTTATTTTTGTATTTTGTCATTTTTATATTTCTAGTTTAGCATATTTTGTTTATGAATTTTTGGCAAATCGTGTTGAGGCGGGTATTTTAAAAGTTAACGTGGAAAAATATTTGTCGAGTTAAACGTTATAGTGGCCGGATTTAAATACAAACGTGACGAGTCAAAGTAACGGGCTTCATTTATATCATCAATCGACGAATTTTAAGTGTTATTTACGGGTCTTTCGTCTTTTCACGAATTCTAAAATCCCGAAAACAACAACATCCACGTCATTTTTAATCGATATTTAATGGATTCGTTCGATTCGACATGTCAAAAGGGAAAATCGCATTTAATGCAAAACAAAGTTAGGAAAAGTGGCATCACTTCATTTCAAATGCTTCAATCTCATCTTGTCACTCTTTCGGGGAGCGAATTTGTGACAATCTTTGGTCAAGATCGTCATATATTCATCGACTCTATGTTTACCACTTTGACCCAACTCGCCGAGCAACTCAACCATGGAAACTTTAATCACTCTGCATCGGCACTTGCTTATAAGGCTCTTGTGACACAACTCACGCCTTTCCTCCAATTCAATATCATCAAGCCTGAAAGTTCAGTGATTTGCCAATCATTTCTTCGAGATACACATACCGAGTTTAGAGCTTTCCGTGATATAATTTTGAAACTCATGACATCGGTCTCGTCTTCAATTTATGAAAGATCTCGACTTCAGCAAGCGTATGATAATGGAGTGCAAGAATCAATGACGCAGATGCAAGAGGAGAATGTTGGGTCAAAATTAATATGAGTTGATGTGGCAGAAACTCCAAAACGAAGAAAACATGCTAGACGCTTACACGCCATGTTTGGACGCTGACAGAAGTCTACGGCGCTGATGGAATTTCTATTTACGGAATATATTGGATATATTCTAAATAATATATTCAATATATATCTATAGAAATAGAAGATTTAGATGTTTATTTGATATTATCTCTTGTAGATTCTGTTCCTTCCACTATAAAAGGAACAAGAGTCTTAGGTTTTATTCATATCTTTCATATACAATGTAAACCTAATGTGTGTGTCGACTAGGTGTGGGATTCAATGTATACACACCTAGTGATTGTTGATTATTAATATAATTAGCAATCCATTTGTTTTAATTCGTGTTCTTTGTGCCTAAACACCTTGTTCATGATCATTGTTCTATTCCGCTATGTTATCATATGAATGATGATCAACCTAGATATAATGGTTTTTAACCATTGAGTCTAACGATCAATGGACTCCACAGAGAATGGTCATACGGTTGACAACTTGGAGCCTAACGATGGCAAGAACACGGAATCAGGAGGACAACATGATACCAGTGGCACGTCAGGGAATGTTCACGAGATTTCTCTTGTTGACACCTTACCCGTTTATGATGAAGAGCCTGCAAACATGGTACAATGTAATATTCTTTATGATGTATATGCTGATGATATGCCGCATATTGAGCATTCTGACCCTAATTATGACAAACATGGGATGGAAAAGAGTGATAGCAATACCACTTCTGATTCATCCGATGTAAGTCATAATGGGGGAGAGATTGTTCAGAATGCTATAGTACATCATGATAATTGTATTATAACTGCTTCATTGACTGCTTCTGATTCCAAGATTAGAGAGCTCGAAACGATTGTAGCTCAACAATCAAAAGATCTTGAGGATGCCAAACTTGAATTTTCTAAGAAAACGGATAAATTTGAAACATACTTTGAAAAACTTGAAAAGTCAAACGTTGTTCTTGAAAGAAAATTAGATCAAAAAGTTTTAGATTCTAAAGCTGAAAAGGAAAATCTTTTGAAATAAATTCAGTTACTAGAGTCTAAATTGGCATCCCAAGATAGAGTGCTCAAAGAGAATGAGACTTTAAAGGCCCAAGTACAGGAAAAGGTTTTTGCTATAGCTGCGTTGAAAAACGAGTTAAGGAAAAATAGAGGACCTAGTGTGGACACTAAGCTTGAAAAACCATCAATCTTGGGGAAACCGCCTACAAATCAGTTCGTCAGACAACCGATTGTCAGACAACCTACTGCATTTAGATCCGAGCGACCACAATCCTCGAGACCGCGGTTTGCCTCCCAAGTTGATTTGGGTCATATTTCTAGAACAGTCACTCCACCAACTAGGCCTAATGTGACTAAATCAGTTTTAGCAAGACCTCATCACATGATTGCCCCTAGTTTCTCTAAAAATAGTTCAATGAACACGTCTAGAACTAGTTCAACTGATGTGCGCCATGATTCTGGTCAAAGGGAAACTATTCAAAAGACACATGTAAGAGATAGCAATGTCCAACCTAGTCAGATGCCTTCTAGATTACCCAACACTGCTAACCGTAGCATGACGTCTCCTAGGAGCATCGATCAATCATCTAGGAATTACTCGGACATTAAATATGCTACTTGTAAAACATGTAGAAAATGTGTCTTTACGGCAAATCATGACTCTTGTATCAAAAAATTGCTTAATGAGGTGAACTCCCGTGCTAGACTTAAATCCCAGTGGGTTGCTAAAATCAAACCCATTGGTAAAATGTGGCGCCCCACTAGTAGATCTTTCACTCTTGTAGGAAACGAGTGCCCTTTAACTAGGATAATCTCCGACTCTACTAAGACTGCTAGGGAGGAAATTGAAAAGGATGATACATCACTTAAGCCTAAACTTAAGGTTTTTTATAAAAGGAAACGTTTGCCAGCTAAGATAAGTGAATCATCTACTCAGGTCGCCTCTGACACAAGTAAAGCCAACTGTGAACCCCCATGTGCTTCTATAATTGATATCGCTAACCCACGTCAAAGCATGCAAATTCCTAATGAGATTGCAGGTACCAAAGTTGATGCTCCAATAGAACGAAGCGGTCCAATTGTTGTGTACCGTTCAACTAAGGACACTCTTAGAGTTTGGTTGCTCAAGAAGCAGATATCGGAGAAACAAATGTCTCAGGGGATTCATGGTTAAGCTTGCACAAGGACTTACAGTCACATAACAGACTGTAACTCGATCTCAAAAGACAGGAAAGTTCATCCCGATGATGACTTATCCTAAAAACGAGAAATTCATTTTTCTCGGGCATGAGCTTTTGTTAAAAACATTCCACGTTTTTAAGCTCATGCACTAGGACTTACAGTCACATAACAGACTGTAACTCGATCTCCAAAGACAGGAAAGTTCATCCCGATGATGACTTATCCTAAAAACGAGAAATTCATTTTTATCGGGCATGAGCTTATGTTAAAAACATTCCACGTTTTTAAGCTCATGCACAAGGACTTACAGTCACATAACAGACTGTAACTCGATCTCAAAAGACAGGAAAGTTCATCCCGATGATGACTTATCCTAACAACGAGAAATTAATTTTTCTCGGGCATGAGCTTATATCAAAAACATTCCAAGTTTTTTAAGCTCATGCACTATGGCTCCTCGTTAAATGACAGACGACGACCCGGACTTCAGAGACAGGGAAGTTTATCCACGCAACGATAACTTACCCTCTTAACAAGAAATTAAGTTTTCTTGGACACGAGCTTATCCTAAAACCATTCAAAGGTTTTAAGCTCGTGTATATGGTTTATCATTAAATATCAGATGGTAACCCGTGCATCAAAGAAAGGAAAGTTTATCGCTGATGATAAACTTATCCTAACAACGAGAAATTAAGTTTTCTCGGGCATGAGCTAAAATTAAAAATATTCGAGGTTTTTAAGCTCATGCACAATGACTTACAGTTAAATGTCAGACTGTAACTCGAACTTTATATAAAGGAAAGATTATCTTTTATGATAACTTATCCTCTTAACGAGAAATTCACCTTTCTCGGTCATGAGCTTGTATTAAAACATTCGAAGTTTTAAGCTCAGAAAGGAAAGTGTATCTTTAAAATAAGAGAACTTTTCCTCGTAACGAGAAATTAACCTTTCTCGGTCATGAGCTTTCCGTTAAAACAGTCAAAGTTTTCAAGCTCATGAACACGACTTCTAAGTAAATGTCAGCTTAGGACTCGTCCTTCAGATAAAAGGAAAGTTTATCGCCGATGGTAACTTATCCTTAACAACGGGAAGTTCACAACTTCTCGGACTTGAGCTCGCTTTTAAGATATTCAACATCTTAAGCTCAAGTAATTGTTTTTCAAAACTTTGAACACAATTTTTCGAGAATTTCTCAAAAGGTTTTTTTCTAAATCTTTCAAAATTGTGTGTTCAAAAATGTTTTGATAAAAAGAGCACGTCTTCTGGAATCGATAATATTTACGATACTAGAAATGTCATTCAATAATGACACGGGGTTGTAAATAAAGTTCGAGCAGAAGTTCAAACTTTTAAAACATGCTCAAAATGGTTTGCTATTATTTCAGATAGCAACCCGCTTTTCATAATCAAGTCAAGCATTTCACCGGAATGCTTTGACTCAACAACAGGAATTAATTTTCTCGGGGACGTGACGAGGTGACCAACATTCGTGAACAAGAACCATGTGAATCTTTCATATGATGTTCTCCATCATTCAGGTTCTACCTCGTAAATTGTTAATCTTGTGAATTCATTATCATATATGATCTTTGCACGTGATAAATACCTTACACTTGTGTTTAAAAGGTATTTAATTAACATTTCAGCACACCCTCATTAATTTGAGGGGGAGCTTGTGTAATTCATGAAGATAATTGGACTTGCATTTTTCTTCCCAAATTTTCTTAAAATGCTATTAAATCAATTGATATTAAAAACATCGATTGGGTTGATATTTTTAATATGGGGGAGAAAATGTGATTTAATATGGGATATGATCAATCATAAATGGTTTGACTTAATGTGATAGCTCATCCCGACATGTGCAAAATGTTTTCAGATATCGTGGCATATGTTAAGGGGGAGCAAAATGGATTTGCACTTCAAAGTGGATTTCATGGTGACATACACTTACCCAAAAACATCTCTATTCACGACGGTGACGATTGTGGTGACATAAGGATGGTAGGATAGGTTAAAGTCCAATGATTTCTCTAGAACCGGAGGAATCTTCCCAAGGACATTCCATAGCTAGAAATAGTAGTTCTTAGGAAAGATGGAGAAAGATTGTGAACGTAGCTGAATGCCGACCAAGTACTTAAGTTAGCACTGGAACAATCACAACAAGGTGCTAGTGATGACGTATTGGTAAGCATTGAAGGGGTTGAAGAATGAAAAAGAATTGTAAAGATAAAGGGTGTAAAGAAAGAAGCCCTCCTTACAACTTAGGCAGAAACCGGGTCAATTCATATGCTATTGAGATCATTTTAATGATTCTTGATATTGAAGATAGACATCATGGACCCAGTGATGCAAGGCACAACCCATCCCAGCTAACTCATATATCTCTTAAAAGATATTTGTTTTAATCACACGGAGACAACACATTATCTATTGATTTATTCACTCCGAATAAATTGGTATTGAAAAGGTGGCACTCCTCTCCAGCCTCCGATCACTAAAAATCCAAAATGCACGATCGAGTCTAGAGCCATTTGAGATCATCAAATATCTCATTAGGACACACTTTCATATTTCCTTGCTTCTTCACACACTGTGAAAAGTAAGAAAGATCTTAAGAGTCCTACGCAAAATCTTCATGATCTTGCCTGAACATCCGAGTAATACGAATGTATTTACAATGAAGATGGAAATCCTTCTTGAGCGAATATCAAAAAGCTCATGGTAGGTGACTTGTGCGATTCTTTATGAATCAAACTTGTGATAACTGGAAAGCAACAGTGGTTTAATTCTTAAATGAATTTAAACACGTCCCAGGCCTCTACGCAATATCTTGGTGATCTTGCCAGAACATTCAGAGTAATACTATTAAGTATTTACAGTGACGAATGGAAATCCTTCTAGTGTTAACATCAAACAGCACTTGGTAGGTAACTTGCAAGATTCTATATGAATCAAGCTAGTGACAACTGGAAAGCAACGATGGTGCGGTTCTTAATTGAACTTCACTTGTTCCAGGAACATGAATTGACGGCTTCAAATCATGCGGATAATATTATCCAAATGATCCACTCTTTACGTTCGCAGTCATCTTTGGACGGTCGAGTAAAGAGAACGGGTTTACCCGCGAAATCTTGTCAAGGAGGTTCTTTATTGAAACTACCTGCCACAAGTACGATATTTAATATCGTCCAACGGTCTTCACCGACCGGAGGTAAATTGCTACCGAATTAGAATGAAATGTTCAAGGCCATTTCATCCGTGTATATTGTTTTGTTGCTAACTGTCTTATGCAGCGTAACAAGAAGGTGGCATTGCGGTGTACAATCCAGAAGAAGTCGTCACCACATGCTTATACTACATACAATTAGTACTTCAACAAATTCAAGAAAGCCTGAAGGTCAAGTCTTCCGCTGTATCAAACTCTGAAGCTTTCAAGAATTTAAAAGTATAAGTATGTGGAACATGAAGTCACAAAGAGGCAAATATCACAAGTGAAGAATGCACAAGGTCAAGGCAAGGAAACATGCTCAAGACTAAAGTCAAAGATCACATCAAGCATATTCACAAGAACAAGATCGAAGACTCAAGCATAGATGCTAGGTTTAAGATTTTGTAAAAAGATGTGACCTCCCTTAGGGGGAGATTGTTGGAAATACGTTTTCCCCAATAAAGTCTCGGTCACATCTTAGTTAGCATAGATCACGAGTTATAGACTATTTAGAACTTTGTTTCTTGGAGCGACCTCCCTTAGGGGGAGATTGTTGGAAATACGTTTTACGTATTTATGAAGGATCGGTCGCTCCAACGATAATTATGTAATGGGCTTGTGATCCATTTAGTTTATGTATAGTCCATATAGCCCACATGTAGGGTGGGCTATATATATCCCCTCCTAGCATGTTAGGAGGGGTTGTTGATTGTTCATTCACACAATTATTTATTCCATCTTTATTTTCTCTCTCTAACTCTTCTCCCTTCTCTCCTTTCTCTCTCTACTCCCTCATCTCCTTTCTTCATCTACTTTATATTTATCATCTAATCAACCATCTTAATCCATCAAATCCATCATGTAGAATAGGCCAATAATTTCGTAGACCTTCACTCTCATTATACTCTTGCGAAAACTTTGAAATCTCGTTTTTCAAATGCGTAGTCTTAGAGGGCGGAAAAAATTGGTTCACGAATTTTGAAACGAGTTCCTTCCACGTCAATATAGAATTGGGTGGCTCTTTCTCTAACCAAATTTTTGCGGGCCCCGCTAAGGAATACGGAAAAAGCATCATCTTAATCGAGTCGTTTGAGACGTCCTTAAACTTGCAAGTGGCGGTGAGACGATTAAATTGGCGAATGTGGTTATGAGGGTTGTCCTTTTCGTCACCTCGAAACTTGTTGTTTTGAATCATGAACAATAAACCAGTCTTAACCTCAAAATTCTCCGCAAGGATAGCGGGAATCACAATCGCTTCTCCATAACCCTCGGTGGGTGCTTGAAGCAACTCCATCATAGTTCGATTAGCCATGGGTGCTTCTTTCACTACAATGGGTTCGTCAATAGGAGACTCCTCACTAGAAGGAGTGATGGATTTGTTTCTTCGTTTACGAGCACGTCTTGCTTTGGAGCGAGTTTGCATAAACGTCACGTACAACGAGAAGGTGAGCAAAGAAGATTCTTTTTGGTGTTTTTACTTTTTCAAATTTTTTTGTGGTTTTTGATTGTTTTTACTTTTTTTTTTTGGATTTTTGGAATGTATTAGGTAGACACAAATCTACAAATCTCCTCCTTAATCAAATATCTCGATTAAAGAAGCCTCAAGGAATGAAAACGATCACGTGAAGTGAACGCCTTCGATGACTTTAGAACGATGGTGGAACACCAAATCGTTCAAGAGGGTTTAATCAATAGAAACCAAGAAAATATATATGATACTTAGTAATACTTTGGGCGGCAAAACCCTCGATTAGCTTTCAATCTCAAAATACGCACAAGCAAGCGGAGGAAACGAGGCGGCGCGAAGCACTTAAGAGCCTTTTTCCTTTAGGTCGTGAAATACAACCGCCTTATACCCACCTTATAGTTTGTATTTTTCAAAATCGAGCTTCACGAAAGTATTTATCTATTTTTGCCTTTTTCTTTGGTTTGAGATTCGAATACAATGATTGGGTAATGACCTCCCAAGTCAAAGTTGTGATTTCTCACGTATTTGGAGTACTTGTAAATTTATTGTTCTACGTATACAATATATTAATAGTATTCACAAAAAAACGAAAAACCGATAATACGTATTAGTAGAGTGCTACTAATACAATTAGCTATTATGGCTATATATAAAAACAACAATTGTTCAACCAAAACACAACACGCCTCCCCGGCAGCGGCGCCAAAATGATTGTTGTAAAATTACCCCTTTAGGAAAAGGATGGTAAATGTGGCAAGTATTAAGTGTCGGTTTAGGAAAACCAAGCACTAATGACCAATTAAGTTCGTTCTCGAGGAGGCAAGTGCGTTGTGTGTTGAATTGATTAATGATTTGTGATTATATGATTAAGAAAGAAAGAAAGAAATGAGATTAGAAGAGAAAGACGGTTACGAAAACGAATTAAACTAAGACGAAAAAGGTGATAACGTAAAACCGTAAATAGTGCCAAAATTAAAATTTTAACCTAAAAATTCCTAAAAATTTCTAAAAATCCACAATAATATTCTAAGAGTTTACAAAAAATCCAAACTTGTTAAAACCTTTTAATTATTTAGATAATGACTTTTTAATGATAATTAAAGCCCTAAAAATCACAATTAATTATTAAAAAGCCCTAAAGAAGATCTAATAGTTTGTAAACCTCAAAATATCCTAATTAAGCTAAAAACTATTTTTAAAAATTTTAAAACCAAATTAAACTATTTTTAAACACTTAAAAACTATTAAAATCAATTAAAACTTAAATTAATTCTAGAAAATAATTGAAAAGTCCTAAAAATATTTGGAAAGTGACAAAACTCCTAATTAAGTGTCCGTAACCTAGGAAAAATGTAAAAACCTAAAAAATTCAAACTTCAATTTTTAATAATAAAATAATATTAAAATATTCAAAAAAATTCAAAGTTCATAAAAAAATTCTAAAAAATTACCAAAAATCTAGAATAATATAACTAAGATGAAAATGCAATAAAAAATTTCTGAAACCTATTTAATAATTTTATATTGAATTTGAAAGTTGGTTAAAAACCCTAAAATCCAATAAAATCAAAAATTAGACTTTTTGAAAACTTAATTAGCTGTAAACCTCAATAATATAATTCAAAACCTAAAAACTATTTTTTCAGATTTTTAAAATACCTTTTACTATTTTTAATTTACTTTCTAAAATATTAACTTAAAATAATCCTAGTAAATTAATTAAATAAGGGAAAATAAACTTTTTGCACTGAAAAATCCTAAAACCTAATACAAACAAAAGAAAAATGCTAACTGGTCAAAACCTTAAGGAAATAAGCTGGAGAAAGCTTATTAATAAGATGTTATGTAAATAAGCTACAAAACAAGTAACACTTAAGTATAATTTGAAATGAAACCTAGCAGTCAAAGACCCTAGGGCGCAATGGTAGTGAGTGTGTGTTGTGAGGAGGATGGCGCAGGTTCGAGTCCTGGCCAGTCCTTTTTGAAAAACTTTTTCTTTTTTTTTTACTTTAATTACTCACAACCAGTGATGACTTAATCCCAAAAACACAACTCACAATCCAAATTAACTAGATTAAAACAAGTTAGGACCAAAAAAATGTGCTCAGATTGAACTTGTGTCTGATGAACACAAAAGAGAAATAAAAACGTATCTTCACTTGTGAAGATACTAACAAGAGGGCTTGTTTTTTGGTTGTTGATGATTTTTGATGGACAAAAGGGCACCCCTATACTCAGTTGAGTATAGGGAGTCACAATTAACACAAAAAACAACAAGTATCACACAAAATCAATCACCAAATGTTACTGATATGCCTGGTCAAGGACTGAAACAATTTTGCTGATTCAAATGACACTCAAATGGAATTCAAGCCTCAAGATCTTGCACATAAGTTGATAACATGGCAGTAAAGCTAACACAAACCCTTCTAGACCTAAGATCTAACAGATTACAAGCTTGATGGCAAAATTCATATAAGAATAAGCACAAAAAAGCAGTGACTGAATTATGCTATGTTTTTCAATTTTTTTTGCAAGCAAAAGTGTTCAAAACTAATCCAACCTGAAAACTAGTACCAATATCACAAACTAACAACCTAAGAAGAGTTTCTAAACAGATAGTAACCCACAAATCTTTCACCACTCTCAATTAACTAGCAATTCCAAACACTCCTTTAAACTTTCTGAAAACTATTTTTCAAAGCAAATCAATAGCAAACTCAACCAATTTGATTCTACTGGTCCTAAACATGCATGATAAGCATAACTTAGCAAAACCAAAGCATTTAACAAACATTTAACAACTATCATACAAATCACATAAAGCACATAATTTTCACAAAACTAAAAGCTGAAATGAGAAACAAGGAGCTACCTTAAGGGACCTACATCCAGGTCCCTTAGTGGTTGCTTAACCACCTCCAAACAAGCCCGGGCTTGTGCAGACTTTTGGACAAGTAAGCAAGACAAGAGAATGGGTGGTGGTGGTCACTGTTGACACACACACCACATATATCTTCTAAAACTGGAATAGGTACTAGGATCCTGCTAAGAGAAAAGGTAAGCAAAAGAGTTAACTGTCCACAAGGTCAATAAGCTAACAAACCAGCTTATTGATTAAGCTGTTTGTGGCTTATTGGACTAAAGTAAAAAAAACTGAAATGCTTGATTTTCTTGAAATATTACTACAAACTAAATCAACAAGATCTTTAACCCTCCCTTAAACTTGATAATCAACAAGATTATCAGGCTTATGAGACAAGCTTAAAGCCCTTGGACCAATTTCTGAAATATAAAAGCTCAAGTCCAAACAGAAACTTAAAATGAAACTTTAACTTGGAAAAGTAAAGATGCAGGAAATGTAAATGGGCTCTTTCTTACTCGTCACAAACTCAATACCATTTCATTTAACCAAGTAAAACTGGCTTTACAAGGTCTTGACCAAGGAGAAGAAAAAAAGCTAGTTAAATGCTAAGTCCTAAACGCCTTTATATAGAGGCTACAAATTGCTTCTAGAACTGAATAGAACTCTAAAACCCTAATAACTTGAACTCCCAACTTTGCCCTTGGAATATTTGAAGATGCCAGTTAGATGCCATTTTTTTTTGAATTTGTTAAGAGCCCATGTGATGATTCTTGGATGTTTGTGAGATGCCAGTAGTGAAAAGATGATCTTGGTCGTCCAACATAACCTTTGGGAACACGAAATCAAATGGGGACGTTGATTTGCTGCCAAGTCTTGTTTTTTTGTTGCAGGGGACCATGTGGGAGGGGCCTTGGTTGATGGTGATAGGTGGTTAAGGGTGGGTTTGGGTTTAAGTGATGGTTAATTAGCAAACTGGAAGGTTTGGGCAAAAACCCCTTTGATTTGTTTTTAATCCGACCTGGAGAATTTAGGGTTTATCTGGTGATTAAGAGAGTATTTAATCTGTTTTGGGGAAATTAGTTTTTAAATTATGTGTTTGGAGGGAAGGGATTAAGTATTTAATTAGGTTGGGTGGAAGTCTGACGTGGGTGGGGTGATGAAGTGGATGGCTGTGAGTGGAGGATGGAGGTGAGGTGGAAGGATGATAGGCTATGGTGTGTTTGGTGGTTTAACTGAAATGGTCCCCCATGTTTCTTCATTCTTTCATCTTGTATAAAACAGCAATAAACTTCATTCCTTTGAAAAACAACTTTGGGAAGTTGGCAGTTTTGGCACAAGTTTTTAAACTTGTTTTAAGGACTAAAAGTGTAATTTTGGCAATCTTCAAGGGCTTTTAGTGACATGTCTTCATACTCCAAGGTGTTGACTTGTTTGTTGACTTCTTGGAGGACCAATATTGACAATTTAGTTTTGTTGAGGGACTAAATTTGCCAATTCTTCAAAGTTAAGGGTCCTTTTGGTAATTTTGACAAACTTTAGGGACCAAACTTGTAATTATGAAGATACAAGGGTATAAAGTGTCAGTTCTTCATAATTGGAGGACCCTTCTTCATAATTCTTCAAATCTTCAAGGGTTTTCTTTTGAAAATTCTTCATTAGGGCTTGGTTCATCGTGCGGCTTAGTTTCCCGTGTTCGTTTTTGCATGATTCTTGTGATCTTTTGTCATTTTCTCAATATCCGTACCTAAAATACACAAGCAACAAACACAAGCATATATTTGGGTATTTTGATGATATTTAATGCATTTTAAGCCCAATTTGGACGATGAGACTATGTATAAAAGCAGTCTCATCAGTGGGGGTTTGTTGTTTAAGTGGTGCAGAACCCGGTTTTCCTATGTAATTCAAATGCTCTAAGCATTGATGTACCTTCTAAATGTAAGCACGAGCAGAGTAATAGTGACTATTCATGGGATCTAGTTCATAGAGATCATCAACCACATCCCTAGCAAGATCCACGTGCTTAACTACATGCTCCATATATAACTTATATGATAGTTGATTGTTCTTATTGTACGAGTTCTTAGTGATCACCACCTTGTTGGTTTTTGGAGCACTAGAGGTCGGGGCAGAGTGACTTATGGTTCAGTTGTTCCACAAGTGACTTTTGCTCTGCCACATTAATAGCGAAGCTGTAACACCCCATTTTGATAAATGGAATTTCACGCGTGATTATGGCGTGTCATCAAAGCATACAAGGATAAATGTCTAAATATTACATGACCATAAAGGAAAATACCGGAATCAAACATCGGTAGTCTAAAAGTAGAACTCATCACACACAAACATAAGTACTGTAAATGAAAGGACTAAACAATATCCATGGAAAGAGTATCAAAGTATAGATAAATGCATAAAGTAAAGAAGGCTAGAGAGCTCCCAGTCCATATGCACGTACGCTTAAAGTCTACGAGCATCCCTGAGTACCTGCCGTTTTGGGAACATGAAAAGGAAAACACTGAGCAATACGCTCAGTGCACGAATGTACAAGTAAAGCATGAATAATATAAGCATATAAGCTTGAAACAGCGGAAGAAACTAAGTCCTGGATAACCCGGTTAAGTCTTAGTTAAACTGGTTTTATAGTTTGAAAAGCCTTATGTTTATCTTGTAAAAACTGTTTAACATATTTTACCATTAGCCAATATAGGTCATGAAATATCAACGTGCATGAATAATTGGAGGGGTGACCTCGTCATGCAAATTAGAGGGGCTGCCTCTAATTTAATATACTGGTTTTTGGGTAGGAGGGATCAGCTCCTTGTGAAGGATGCAAGGAACACACCACATTCACACTGAGTAATCTGCTGAAAACATGTAACTAGGATGCACCCATACACCCCACATGATAAATAATAATATGGCCAAAAGCTGAAGGGACGCCACGAGCAATCACTCCACCGTGGGGAAGTCATAACACGAGTGCCTCTAGTGTTATGGTTATGGTACCTCCATAACTAGGTAAAACTGATCATGCATGTATATGGCTTTAGGTATTCTAATTAAACATAAGCAATCAAAACATATAAAACATATACTAGGGAAAACAGTTGGCTGCATACGGGGAATCCTAATAAGGAAAGAATGTCCATACTGAAAGGACGGAGAATCCGTACCTTATGTCCAGTAAACGAAGAAGACGAACGGAAGAGAGTCCTACTTCGGTATCACTAATGCTACATAAATACATACGTGTATAAGTATCTGATTACTGAATACGTAACTGGTTTTATATCATGTCTTAGCTTGTTTTATATGTTCGTGTCATGTTTTACTGTTTTAAACTTAATACTGTGTCTATCGTATATTCTGTCTATTCTGATTAAGTATTACTTGTATTTCATGTATTATTATACTTGTTGTGTAATAATAAGTAACTTTCTAAAAATTGCAGGTTTCCTAAAATAGAAAGTTTCCAAAAATAGAAAGTTACCAAAAATAGAAAGTTTCCAAAAATAGAAAGTTCCCAAAAATAGAAATTTTCCAAAATAGAAAGTTTCCAAAAATAGAAAGTTTCCAAAAATAGAATTACTGCTTTAAATAGATAAGTTTCTAAAAATAGAAAGTTTCCATAAACAAATTAGCTGCCTTAAATAAATAAGTTTCTAAAAATAGAAAGTTTCCATAAATAGATATAAGCTGGTTAATTAAGCTAATTATATAAGCTTAAGTGTTTTCTTATTATTATTCTAAGTCATGTGATTATATATTATGGTTTATTAATTATTACATGTAAATTAAATAAACTATGGGTTAAAGTATTTAATTAAATATAACATGATTTTAATTAAATAAAGGTAAAATACTTAGGTTAAAACATGTATTATTAACTATTAATAATATAACCTAAGTCATGTAAATTAATTAATTATAGTCATGGTTTTTATTAATTAATTAATTATAAAGTCTAACTAAATAATAAATATTTAGGTTAAAATTCATGAATTACTAGTTAAACTAATAACCTAAGTCAGGTAAATTAAATTAATCATGTCATGTTTTTAATTAATTTTATTTAAGTCTTAAAAAAATAGCATAACTTGTAAAAATCATAAACCTTGAAAAATGATTCATGAACCGTACCCCTGACCATCACCATACCCCGACCAAGGTCGGGTTTCCCCTTGTTTTTGCTGCTGCCGTGAGACCACCACCACCATACCGAGACCATATGGTCTCGGTGGTATGGGATAAGCCAAGCCGAGACCCCTTTGGGGCTCGGTTAGGCGTCGGCTACAACACAAACACCCCTAAACCCTTGATTTGATTTAACCCATGATTATTAACATGTTTAAAATACTTGTTTTTAATTAGTTTAATTAAAAACATCATGATTTTATGTGATTCAATAAATCAAAACATAAAAAGAAAAGGTTAAAAGGTTATACCGAATACGTGAATCGAATAAGGACGAACACACACGAATCCTTGTAATAATTCCAAGATCAAAATCAACCCGAACACCCCTTTGGTGTTATTAAAACCGGCGGCCAAAGAAGGAGCAAAGAAAGAATTAGGGTTTTTTCTTATTTTCAATATTTTGTAAATAATGAACATGTTTTTCCCTTAATTCCTAGTTAGTAAAAATTACATGGCCAAGCCCATGTTTCTTGTGTATGCCGCGGGTAGGGGCCCCGCATGGGGTAACCCGTACCTTTTTCCGTGTCTAAAACATAGTGTGTTCTCGTGTTCGTAAATTACGTGTTCTAATTAATTATTGATCGTGACTTAATATATTTATTTGTGTTCGTAATAAATATATATACATACGTAATATTAGCTCGTGATTAATTTACGTTCATGATTTCATGTTCGCATGTTCGTGATTATAATTATTATTGGAATAATTATCGTGTGTTCATACGTAATAAATACTTATCGTGTTATAACACGTACGTAATATTTGTAATTTTTATTCATGAAACATAGACGTGCTATAAAAGGAAAGTTCTAATCATGTACGTGCGATCTTAAGGGTACTATTCATGATAAAAGCATGCGGGTTTTACAACTCTTCCCCCTAAAAAGAATAATTCGTCCCCGAATTATAAATAAAGTAAACTAGAAAAGAAGAACATACCCGAATTCAAAATATGAAATGAGGGTAAGAAGCCCGGATAGACTCCGTTGTTTCCCAAGTGTCTTCCCGCTCGGTATGATCCCTCCAAAGGATTTTGAAAAATGAAATCGTCTTCCTTCTCATGACTCGTTCTTGTCTTTCAAGAACTCGTTCAGGTTCTTCTATGAAAGTGAGATATTCACGTATCTGTTCCAGTGGATACTGAACCATGTGAAGGGGATGATACTGGTACCCTCTGAGTAAGGACACATGAAACACATTGTGTACATGCAAAAGCTGTGGAGGTAATGCTAAACGGTAAGATACTTCACCAACTCGTCAATGATATCAAACGGTCCGATGACACGAGGACTGAGCTTCCCTTTAATTCCAAAGCGTCTAACACCACGTGCCGGCGAAACCTTAAGGAAAACGTGATCTCCTACGTTAAAATGTATGTCCATACGATGCTTGTCTACGTAGCTCTTCTGACGTGACCGTGCTTCTTGAAGTTTCTGCTTAGCTATTGCGACCCTCTCATTAGTCAACTCTATGATCTCTGGTCCTTCAAGTGTTCGCTCACCAACCTGATCCCAGCAGATTGAGGCGCGACACTTTCTGCCATACAACATCTCGAAAGGAGCACACTTGATACTTGCGTGCCAACTGTTGTTGTATGCAAACTCCACCAAACAGATATAATCGTCCCAATCACCCGTCCATTCCAACGCACATGACCTCAACATGTCTTCCAATGTATAAATCGTTCGCTCCGACTGCCCGTCTGTTTGAGGATGAAAAGCCGTGCTAAGCTTAAGTTGTGTACCCCAAGCTTTCTGCAGACTTTTCCAAAATCGCGAAGTGAATCGAGGATCTCTGTCTGAGACGATGCTGGATAGAGCACCGTGGAGTCTCATGATCTCCCTTATATAAGTATCGGCGAGTTTACTGACCGAATCTTCCTTGCGGATCGGTAAGAAATGAGCTGATTTGGTAAGTCGATCTACGATAACCCAAATTGCATCGTGCTTCCTCTTGGTTGGCGGAAGACCAGTAAAAAAATCCATGGTGATTTTGTCCCACTTCCACTCTGGAATATCTAACGGTTGAAGGAGACCGCCAGATCGCTGATGCTCGATCTTAACCTGCTTGTAGGTAAGACATTTGGAGACGTAAGTGGCAACATCCTGTTTCATACCACTCCACCAAAAGTACTGCTTGATGTCATGGTACATCTTGGTCGAACCAGGATGTATAGAGAATGGGGAGCTATGAGCTTCAGCTAACAAGGCTTCCCGGAGTTCTTGATCATCAAGAACACAAAGTCTCGTGCCCTGCCATAAGATACCATCTGCATCTACTCTGAATTATGTCTGCTTCTCCAAATTCTGAATTATCGCCCAGATTTCTCCATCATCTTTCTGAGCTTCCTTGATCTTAGAGAGTAACTCGGGTTCTACTCTAAGATTAGCCCAGTAACCGTGCTGTCTACGTACCATGATCTCTATGTCTAGTCGCTCCAAGTCTCTTATGATTTCCTCCTCAATCTTAATGCCGTTGATCATTCCGGACTTTCTGCTAAGTGCATCGGCTACTACATTCGTCTTGCCGGGATGATACTGCAGATTAATGTCGTAATCCTTCAACAGATCCAACCATATCCTCTGTCTCATGTTCAATTCACACTGAGTGAAGATATACTTCAATCTCTTGTGGTCCGAGAAAATGTCACATGATTCTCCATATAAGTAGTGCCTCCATACCTTCAATGCAAACACGACTGCAGCAAGTTCCAAGTCATGCGTAGGGTAATTTTCCTCATAAGGCTTAAGCTGTCGTGAAGCGTACGCGATCACTTTCACATGTTGCATGAGAACATAGCCAAGTCCCATCCCCGATGCATCACTGTAGATTTGAAATCCACCCGTACCAGATGGGAGAGTAAGAATAGGTACAGATACTAACTTCTACTTCAGGTCTTCAAAGCTCTTCTCTCGTTCTTCAGATCAGACGAATTTCTCCCCTTTCCGCATCAGTTTGGTCAATGGTAGAGCTAGGCGGGAAAAGTTCTCCACGAACCTACGGTAATAGCCAGCTAAGCCTAAGAAACTGCGGACTTCAGTTGCTGATGTCGGCCGTGGCCACTTAGTAATAGCCTCAACCTTCGCTGGATCCATAGTGATTCCTTCTGCTGATACAATGTGACCTAAGAATGCCACCTTGTCTAACCAGAACTCACACTTGGAGAATTTAGCATACAGCTGCTTCTGGCAAAGAATCTGTAGTACTGTACGAAGATGGTCTTCGTGTTCCTCCTTGGACTTTGAGAAAATCAGGATGTCATCGATGAAGACAATGACGAACTTTTCCAGAAATTCATGGAAGATTCTGTTCATCAAATCCATGAACACTGCTGGAGCATTGGTCAGGCCGAAAGGCATGACTACAAATTCGTAGTGGCCATAGCGTGTACGGAAAGCAGTCTTGGCGATGTCCTGCTCCTTAACCCGTAGCTGATGGTAACCTGACCTAAGATCGATCTTGGAGAAGTGTTTGGCCCCTTGGAGTTGGTCAAACAGATCGTCTATACGTGGCAGTGGATACCTATTCCTGTTTGGCCCCTTGGATTACTGCATTGAGTTGTTCCTGCTCGCGTGTGAGAACCATATGACAGTATAACATAAAATACATGATTAAACTGATCGAAACATAAAATATATACATGAAAAAAATTTATACCAAATTAATCATGAGAAAAAATTTATGCAGGAAAACTAGTACATGAACGCATGATGCAGTTTTATGAAAACTTTTGTATGCTCGAGAGTGAACGCCTATGGTCAGTTCACCCAAAATAAAATACACGACGAGGGGACGCCTATGGGTCGGTCCCAAATTTAAAAGTTTCGATAAAACACATGGGCGACTAAATAGGGTCAGTCCTGTACCAACCGTTACTTAGTCATAAACCTGCGACAATGACATATATATGTATGCATGAAAATGATGAATGCATGAAAAACCGACTGTCAGTTCTAGGAAGACCATAGTGACTACCCACTAATCACAGGTCATGTTTTGAGAGCCTACAGGTCGAAGCCTTGGCTCTGATACCATAATTGTAACACCCCATTTTGATAAATGGAATGTCACGCGTGATTATGACGTGTCATCAAAGCATACAAGGATAAATGTCTAAACATTACATGACCATAAAGGAAAATACCGGAATCAAACATCGGTAGTCCAAAAGTAGAACTCATCACACACAAACATAAGTACTATAAATGAAAGGACTAAACAATGTCCATGCAAAGAGTATCAAAGTATAGATAAATGCATAAAGTAAAGAAGGATAGAAAGCTTCCAGTCCATATGCACGTACGCTTAAAGTCTACGAGCGTCCCTGAGTACCTGCCGTTTTGGGAACATGAAAAGGAAAACGGCTGAGCAATACGCTCAGTGCACGGATGTACAAGTAAAGCATGAATAATATAAGCATATATGCATGAAACAGCGGAAGAAACTAAGTCCTAGATAACCCGGTTAAGTCTTAGTAAAACTGGTCTTATAGTTTGAAAAGCCTTATGTTTATCTTGTAAAAACTGTTTAACATATTTTACCATTAGCCAATATAGGTCATGAAATATCAACGTGCATGAATACTTGGAGGGGTGGCCTCGTTATGCAAATTAGAGGGGCTGCCTCTAGATTAATATACTGGTTCTTGGGTAGGAAGGATCAGCTCCTTGTGAAGGATGCAAGGCACACACCACATTTACACTGAGTAATCTGCTGAAAACATGTAACTAGGATGCACCCATACGCCCCACATGATAAATATAATAATATGCCAAAACCTGAAGGGACGCCACGAGCAATCACTCCGTCGTGGGGAAGTCATAACACCAGTGTCTCTAGTGTTATGGTTATGGTACCTCCATAACTAGGTGAAACTGGTCATGCATGTATATGGCTTTAGGTATTCTAATTAAACATAAGCAATCAAAACATATAAAACATATACTAGGGAAAACAGTTGGCTGCATACGGGGAATCCTAATAAGGAAAGAATGTCCATACTGAAAGGACGGAGAATCCGTACCTTATGTCTAGTGAACGAAGAAGACGGACGGAAGAGAGTCCTACTTCGGTATCACTAATGCTACATAAATACATACGTGTATAAGTATCTGATTACTGAATACGTAACTGGTTTTATATCATGTCTTAGCTTGTTTTATATGTTCATGTCATGTTTTACTGTTTTAAGCTTAATACTGTGTCTATCGTATATTCTGTCTATTCTGATTAAGTATTACTTGTATTTCATGTATTATTATACTTGTTGTGTAATAATACGTAACTTTCTAAAAATATCAGGTTTCCTAAAATAGAAAGTTTCCAAAAATAGAAAGTTACCAAAAATAGAAAGTTTCCAAAAATAGAAAGTTTCCAAAAATAGAAAGTTTCCTAAAATATAAAGTTTCCAAAAATAGAAAGTTTCCAATAATAGAATTACTGCTTAAAATAGGTAAGTTTCTAAAAATAGAAAGTTTCCATAAATAGATTAGCTGCCTTAAATAAATAAGCTTCTAAAAATAGAAAGTTTCCATAAATAGATATAAGCTGGTTAATTAAGCTAATTATATAAGCTTAAGTGTTTTCTGATTATTATTCTAAGTCATGTGATTATATATTATAGTTTATTAATTATTACATGTAAATTAAATAAACTATGGGTTAAAGTATTTAATTAAATATAACATGATTTTTATTAAATAAAGGTAAAATACTTAGGTTAAAACATGTATTATTAACTATTAATAATATAACCTAAGTCATGTAAATTAATTAATTATAGTCATGGTTTTTAATAATTAATTAATTATAAAGTCTAACTAAATAATAAATACTTAGGTTAAAATTCATGAATTACTAGTTAAACTAATAACCTAAGTCATGTAAATTAAATTAATCATAACATGATTTTAATTAATTTAATTTAAGTCTTAAAAAAATAGCATAACTTGTAAAAATCATAAACCTTGAAAAATGATTCATGAACCGGACCTGTGACCATCACCATACCCCGACCAAAGTCGGGTTTCCCCTTGTTTTTGCTGCTGCTGTGAGACCACCACCACCATACCGAGACCATATGGTCTCGGTGGTGTGAGATAAGCCAAGCCGAGACCCTTATGGGGCTCGGTTAGGCGTCAGCTACAACACGAACACCCCTAAACCCTTGATTTGATTTAACCCATGATTATTAACATGTTTAAAATACTTGTTTTTAATTAGTTTAATTAAAAACATCATAATTTTATGTGATTCAATAAATCAAAACATAAAAAGAAAAGGTTAAAAGGTTATACCGAATACGTGAATCGAATAAGGACGAACACACACGAATCCTTGTAATAATTCCAAGATCAAAATCAACCCGAACACCCCTTTGGTGTATTAAAACCGGCGGCCAAAGAAGGAGGAAAGAAAGAATTAGGGTTTTTTCTTATTTTCAATATTTTGTAAATAATGAACATGTTTTTCCCTTAATTCCTAGTTAGTAAAAATTACATGGGCCAAGCCCATGTTTCTTGTGTATGCCGCGGGTAGGGGGCCCCACATGGGGTAACCCGTACCTTTTTCCGTGTCTAAAACATAGTGTGTTCTCGTGTTCGTAAATTACGTGTTCTAATTAATTATCGATCGTGACTTAATATATTTATTTGTGTTCGTAATAAATATATATACATATACATTCATGATTTCATGTTCGCATGTTCGTGATTATGATTATTATTGGAATAATTATCGTGTGTTCATACGTAATAAATACTTATCGTGTTATAACACGTACGTAATACTTGTAATTCTTATTCATGAAACATAGACGTGCTATAAAAGGAAAGTTTTAATCATGTACGTACGATCTTAAGGGTATTATTCATGGTAAAAGCATGCGGGTTTTACAGAAGCGTTCTTCTAACAAACCATAAATTTGTGAAAAACCCTGCTTTACTTTATCAAACTCCCCTAGCATAGAATTAATTCTATCTTCTAGGGCATGATTTTTAATCTCTGCAGCTTCTAGTTCCACTTTCCTAGTTAATGATTCTCTCTTAAGTCTCATAATATCTTCCTCTAATGCCTGAACCACCTGAATCATCTTGTCACTAGTCTCAACGGAGTTTTCACAATCATTTATTTTTTAAGGAGTTTCATTTTTAGATTGATTTTCAATTTCAAGAGATATACAATGTTGTTGAAGCTCATCAAAACGTCTTGAAAGTGAGTTATAAGAATCTTGAATCTTTAAAAATTCAGCGTTAGATTCGTGACAAGAATGATTATCAACATTATTCACAGGTTCAACAATATTCACAGAAAGATCATGCACATCATCACATTTATTCACAGCAGATGTAAGCTCAATAGCACATTCAATAGTAACAACTTGCATCACTTCAAGTGACACCACATGTTCCAAGAATTGGTCATATTCGGATAAAATCTTTTATTTATCAATTAGATGTTGCTCATAAGCATCATCCATTTCATAGAAAACTTTTCGAACTTCAGCCATTTCGAAATTTA
The DNA here is from genome assembly GCA_025667525.1 of Glebionis coronaria. Taxonomy (NCBI): domain Eukaryota; kingdom Viridiplantae; phylum Streptophyta; class Magnoliopsida; order Asterales; family Asteraceae; genus Glebionis; species Glebionis coronaria. Next base: position 120,272,944 of record CM046874.1, on the reverse strand, counting down.
AATTATCCCCAAGATCTAGAAATCCCTCTTTAATATTGTTTACAAACGGAACGATCTCTTTCTCAAACACCATTTTCATGTGTTCGAAAGCCCATTATCCAGCGGTTTGAGCCGTTGAAGTCGTACATTCCTTAATGACCTTGTCAAGTCCGGTGAGGTATCGCCTAATCTCTTTCATGCTTAGCAATACCGTACTTACCGATGGAAGACCCTTTGGAATTTCCTTATGTTCATTCGGATTGACAAGTGTAGGAAATATACTAAGGCTTTCTCTAATAGACATGTAAGTTTGTGTATGGATAAATTCCCTTTGTATATTAAAGCGAATTCTAAAATCCATTTTTTCATTCTCTTCATTAAGTTGTGGATAATCATACTTAGGATATGTAAAAATCACTGTTGACCGATTCTCTTCATGCAGTGACATATCTTCGGATTCATTCGAAAACACAATTGGATCTAAAACCAATCCTAACTTGGTTGCATCATAAAGTCATGGGTTGTGGTTAAATGCTTGCTTTGCATACCCCGGGTTAGGTGGTAGGTCTATTAGACGCGATAGAGTGAATTCCTTAAAAGAAGAATGAAACAAGTGTACTAAATGTGAAGCAGGGTATTGTTTTAAAAGCAAAACTTCAGTCTTTTTAACTTTCTCAGACGCCTTAATTTCCGTTTCAACCCTTTTAGACTCGAGAGTTTTGAAATCCGTTTGTAGTTTTTGAAAATTAGTAACGACTGACTCTTTTTCTTTAAGTTATTTTGAAAGATTTGCTCTTAAACTCTCAATTTCTAGCAAATTATCCATTTGGACTTTCCTAAACCTATAAAGTTCAGAATTGGTTAAGGTAGTGGTCACAGGAGTTAATTCCAAGGTTTTAACCTTTTCCTTATACAAAGCAAGCTCGGCAGATAATGTCTGATTAACACCGAGGGTTTCAAGGACCGCATTATTCATTTGGCCAAGCATAGATGCCGACACCATAACCAAATCTTGTTGAGTAAACGAATTTATAGACATAATAGCTCCCGGTTGTGTTTCACTCAAAGTATGGGGACTTGCATTGATATGTCTATCATTGTTTGTCTCTTCTTTTGAGTTACTATCCACCAGAGGCTGTTCCGGATACTCAGACGCTTGCTCAACTTGATAAGGTACAATACTAGTCTCATTGGCAATATTTGGTACCTCAGAAATTGTGTCAGCTCCATAAAGTGAAAGATTTGCCATGAGAGAGGCCTTGGCGGTATTGAGATCATCACAGTCAGAATCGTATGCATCAAGATCATCGCATTGGTATGTTGCATTGTTGGTAGAAGCTACTGTGAGTCCTTCAGTATCCGCAACTTTTGGATCTGCAAGGAATGCCAACTCTTCTTTATCGAGCTCTCGACCTTGTGCTTGAGCATTCACCAAGTATATCTTTTCCTGAAACCATGTGCCATCCTCTTTCTCTTAGGTTGCTTGCACTCCCGAGGCATGTGTCCTTCCCCTTTGCAGTTATAATAAATGATCATCTTCATTTTGCCAGTGTTATTTCCCCTTGTAGCAGTGTTGAATGGATGTGCACCAGTATTGGATGAACTTGGTCTCCCCTGAAGTGGTTGCACAGTAACTCTGCCATCTTGGATTGTATCTTGTTGATGAGAGTTAGAAGAATTCCTCAACTGATTGTTTGTTGGAGATGGTCCTCTGTAACCTCTTTTGCTCAACGCTTGAGTGATGTAAGCAGACATTTGAGCAAGTATATCAGTAGGATTATCCCCTTGTCTAAACTCAGGAACTGGAATCCCATCATCACAATAGAATACTGGTGCTGGTTGAGCTACAAACATATTTGAAGGAGTACTGACATGTTGTGAGTAATGGGGTTGAGGAACCTCATGTTGCTGGTAAGTGATGGCAGGGTTTGTTGGAGGTTGATAAGGTGAGTATGGTTGTGAGGCATAAGGTAAATGATGTGAGTCTCCTTGTGATGATATTGCTGGTTGCTGGTATTGTTACTGATAAGATGTAGGTGGTTGTGGCAAGATCGAATACTATGGAAAGCTTGGAGTCTAGAACATAGGCTTGTGATAAGATTGTTGTCCCATAGCATACGGAGTGTTGTTGTATGTCATTGTTGGATGATTTGCCATTAATGCCAGTGGTTCGGAATAAGATCCTTGAGACATGTGTTTCTGGAGCACATGCTTCTCATGTTGCTGCAAGAAAGCATAAAGCTGATCTAAATTTGATTTATGCAAATCCCGAATCAATTTAACATTCGTGACATATTGGCTCCATTCTTGAGGTAACGTGTTTAAAAACTTGGTGTTGATTTGAAACTGAGCAATTGTAAGATTATACACGTTCAAATCATTCATCAAAGTAGTGAACCGCCAGTAATAGTCATGAAGAGTTTCCCCAGGAATGTATGAGAACCTATCAAACAAATCATAGAGTTGACACTCTCGTTCCTGCTTGGTGAGTGAAGTCCTTTGTAACAAAACTGCTAAACGATCCCAAAGTTCCTTTGCTACCTTGTAATTGCTTACCATTCGATAAATATCGTGTGGAAGAGCTTGCTTGATGGTTTGCACGGCTTTGTCCTCCGCATCGGCAATGATTTTGTTTGCCTTCGCCAGTTCATGAAATAGCCTTGGCCTAGTCACATTGTCGACAGTTATCTCACCATAATCAAGTGGTCCTTGCTCAAAGGATTGAACCATGAGTCGCCCACTAGGTCTACCCATAATATAAGACAACATGCGACCTTGCCATGCTTCAAAAAGCTCTTTGATAATCAATGGTGGACGGGTATCGGTACCCGAGATGATAGAAAGGTCAGTAAGCGATGTCATTGTTGGCATATATCAAATCATCTTCGTCATCAAAACGGTCTTCAAAAGTTTTCGAGAAAAAATTTAATCGGTTAAATGGTTAATGACTGGATCTTCTTTGGTATGCGATTTGTGAGAGTTCTTGATTTGTCGTGAGTTATATGTATCAGATATTTTCATTTAGGATAAAATGTTTAGTTTGTGTGCGGAAAAGAATAGTTAATATAATGGGGTAGGTTTAACGCTTGTTAAATTACTTAACGGATGTTATCCTAAAATTTGTCATTAACTAAAAAAGGAAATAGAGGAAATTAGGGGACTAAAACTGGACAAAGTGTAAAACTTGCCAAATTTTGACCTAAGTCAAATACATAGCCGCCTCTTTTCTTTTTCTCTTTTCTTTTACTGGTCGTCTTCCACACACACAAAAACACACACTATCCGCCATTTCCGTTCTTGATTCTTTGTTCTGTGTTTCTTCTAGCCACTTCATTCGATCAATCAAAGGTACAAACGTCAATTTTTGTGTATAACTTGGCTTATGTCTTCATTAAATCCTTTAATTAATTCGTTTTTATTTAATTCATAAGATTAGGGTTTTATGAGTTGATTAGATCAAATTAATTAGGGTTTCTAGGTGGGTTTGGCTCGGTTTTTGATTAGAACATAGATTGTTGCCTTAATAACACTCACACGCGTTTAGGGAAACTTAATTTAGGCTGCGTTTGTTTTAGGGGAGTTAATGTTATCTTTCCGAATGAACCTAACTTCCCGAGTGAATGAAATGTCAAAGTTTTTACCGAACGAAAAGTTTTTCCTGAGTAAACTTTTTTACCGAATGAACGATTTTTTTCGAATGAATGTATTTTACCGAACAAAGGACTTTACCGAACGAAGGTTTTTACCGAATAAAGGACTTTACCGAACGAAGGTTTTTACCGAACGAAGGCATTCTTCCCGAACGAAGGCACATATTCCGAACGAAGGAAATTATTCCGAACGAAGGAATTTATTCCGAACGAAAGAATTTATTCCGAACGAAGGAACTTATTCCGAACGAAGGAATTTATTCTGAGCGAAGGAATTTATTCCGAGCGAAGGAATTTTACCGAACGAAGGGTCATTTTCCCGAACGAATGATTTTTTTCCCGAACGAATCGAATTTATCGAACGAATGGAATTTACTGAACGAAGGACCTTTTCCCGAATGAGCACTTTTTCCCGAGTAAGTGAAAAAATACCGAATGAAGGACTTGTAGTTTTTTCCGAATGAAGGATCGTTGGATTGTTAATTGCTTGTTTGTTATGGTTTGCTAATTGTTTGATGAATTATGTCATGTGTGCAATGCTTAGGAGTAAAAACATAATGGTATATATATTTGTGTGTATCAAACTTTTATGTCTTATCTTAAACAGAAAACATGACTAATCCAACCGTGCAAGAACTCCAAGATGCAAGAGCAGCAGCAATTACCGCTGCAAAAGAACTTAAGTTCATACCAAACAATTACCGATTAAAGGAAGTTTCTCATTCAACTCACTATGGATTCAAAGTCGCTTATGCAATCCTGATCTTTCTCACTTCAAGAATGCATTAAGGAGTACTGCTTCAGTTCTAATTGATTACATGTACGAATTCTGGGCTACCAAGAAGCGGATTTCAAACAAGATCACATTCATTATCGACAACAAGGCACAGACACTCACAGTTTCAGACTTTCGTAAGATATTTGGAATCCGGGATACACCCAAAGGTCTTCCCTTCTCAGACCCCCACCAAAGAAGAAGTCTTTCAGATGTTCATTGATGATCTTGGATATGCTGATCCTAACTTACGATTGGTGTCTGGGTTTACCACAAGCAATTTGGGTCAACCTTGGAAAGCTATCTTCGATATTCTAACTCGGTGTCTTACACCTAAAACAACTGGGTATGATTCTTTGCGCCTTCCAATTGCTAAGATATTCTGGGGAATGTACAAAGGTCTTTACACAGATTATGCATCCTTGTTGTGGGAAGAATTTAATTATCAACTCTTCCAAAACACGAAGCATAAGGCTGGGAGTTTTCAATATCCACGATTCATCAAGCTTATTATTCATTACTTTATGCAAAATGATGCTTCTATTAATAAGCGTGAAAAAAGCCGTCACCACACTGAAGAGGCTGATGATACTGTGGATCTAAGGCATTAAGGACTTTCCAGCGTTTGTAATTCTGGTCCTATTCCTGGTCACCTGCTGACTGATGAAATTATAGCATCTAATGATTACAAGCAAATGCTGAGAGAAATCAAAAAACAAAAGGAAAGAGTTGAGACGGCAGAAGTCTCTTCAACTACAGTCAAAGGTAAAAGTAAACGTAAGGAATAAGTTGTTTCACCTGAGACTAAAGCCAAGAGAACAAAGACAAAGACTGATGCCAAAAAAGATAAGCGCAAAGGTGAGAAGTTTGTCCTCGAAGATGAAGATGTTGCTGAAGATTTCACTGCCGAGCAACTTTGAAAAGATGAGAGAAAACAATTGAAGAAGGTTATTGCACAAAGTAGGAAAGAAACCGGAGGTAGTGGCTCAAAAGTGCAGGTAGAAAATGAAGAGGAAGACGAGGAACCATACGACATTCGTAAGTTTGGTTCACCGGAAAGGTACAAAGCACCAAAAGAGACATCCATAACAGATACAACAAGCATAGAGATGGCCGAGTCTGTTGACACGACAGCCATCGTGACTACAAATATCACCTCTACTGCTAAAAGTGTCCTCTTTCCAGGTTTTACGGTACCATTGTCTTTAAGTCAACCTATATCAACTCAACCTCCACCAATTCAGCCTTTGCCAACACAACCATTGTCGACTCAACTACAAAACCCTCCACCACCATCTAGTTCAGTCATCAGCACTGACATAACAACTGTGTCTTCTCAACCGACATCAAGTATCCCTGTGACGCCATCATTTTCTGCAATTTATATGGCAGAAATGATGGATAAACATCTAGAAACTCAGAGAACAGATATGGCTCAAATTCGAGAGGAGTTAATCAAACGACAGAAAACTGAAGAAGCATCCAATAAAGCTCAAGCGGAGATGATAGCCAAGTTCAATGCAGAGATGGAGTCAACACGAAAATCTCATGCAGAAGAACTTGCTCGTGTTAGAAAAGATGAAGCTGATAAAAGTGCAGCAAGGATCACAAAACTCCAAGAATTAAAGAATAAGTATTAGGCGGAGAAATAAACACTTGAAGCTTCACTTGATGCTAGGTTGAACGAATCTGTTGAGTCCCTTCTTCCAAAGCTGCGAAAAGAAATGAAGAAGATTGCAGCCGATAAGTTGATGATCAAATCGTCAAATCCTTCAAAATCAACCTATAAAACTGTTTTTGAACTTACAGACTTTGAACTGAAGAAGATTCTCCATGCTCGCATGATTGAAGTCGGATCTGCTAACAAAACAAAGATTCAACGAGCACTTCACAAAGCACTTGATAAAGCTATAAAGGAGGATGACAGGTTATTTAAGACGTTTGGAACTGTGGTTCCTTACCACATTTTTTATGAAGAAGGGGAAGCAGATATTGCTGATGAGGAAGGAAGTGAGCAAGAAGAGGGTAGTGGTGATGAAGAAGATGCGAGTGATGAAGATAAGGGTAGTGATGATGATGGTGATGATGATGGTGAAGGCGGTGCTGGTGATGATGACAGTGACGAGGATAGCAACAAGAACGATGAAGATGAGGATGATGATGACAACGAGAATAGGGATGGCGACAACAATGACAAATCAGATAAGTCTCACAAATTTGATGATGATAATGATGATATGGGTGAAGATGCCGCAAGCAAGGAGAAACAGTCAAAGACAGGTGCCAAATCTCAAAAAGATGTTGCTAGCAAGGATAACTCTACATCTACGGAGTCACGACGTACCAAGTGGCGCCATGATGTGAATGCTACAACAGCATCTTCAATTCCCGGTACATCTGTTTCTATTTCTATACCCATGTCTGCTATTCTCGTTATTTCTTTGTTAGCTACCACAACTGCAGAACCAATACCAACAACTCCTTTGCCTGCATCTACTGCAACTGAATCTGTACAACTGTCAGTAGTTCATGAAGCTACTGACATACCTGAATCAGAACCGCCAATTGTTCAAGTATCTACTGCTCCAACAACTGAACTAGTTCCTACTGTTCCCGAGTCAAGCAAACAGGATTGGGCTGATACACTGCACATCGATGAAACCGCACCTAAACAACAGTGGATCACGACAGCTGCTGCATATGATCCAATCACAGATGCTGATGCAAATGTTCTGTATCTACGTATCCATAATCCAATAGATCTGTGTGCATTCTGGTCTCATGAGCTTGGATCTTCGGTTACTCAGGCTTTGATGAAGAGAGCGCTTAAAGACAAAAGACTTCGCGCTAAATCTAAATTAAGAAGAATGGAGTATGAGTATTATGCTGAAGAAATCCTAAAAGCTATCAAAACCATTCAAAGGGCAGGCCTTCATGAACCAGAAAGACCTCCTCCTCTAGTTGATACTACTCAAGACAATCAAATTGCACTTGAATTCTTTGTCTGCAACAATCTCGATTATTTACTTAAGGGATCATCCAAGTATGCGACTTCACTAACTTTGTTGAAAGCTGCGTCTTGGGATTCAATACCCTGGATTGAAGAAAAGGCCAATCGCCTCTGGGTTCCAAGGATAAACTGTAAATATGACATGTATGCTGCAATAGGAGCATCACATTGGGACGAGAGAGTGCGAAGGGCTTACAGAGGTTGCTGTCTATACAACTCAGGTACTATAGTCAGATCCGATCTTCGCATCACAAGTATTCTAGGAATGAGGATTGAACCCAAGAATGGATATCAACATGTGACGGAGATCAGACTTAAAAGAGAAGATGACAGAGAATACAAGATTCAACAAGGAGATTTTTCAATCATTCGCCTTGAAGATATAGAAGATATGTTGCTTATCATGACCCGTGATCAGCTTACACATCTTAATCGTGAAGAAATCATTTCTCTGAACACAGCACTTCGTATGTTTACACGAAGCGTTGTTATCAAGAAACGTGTTGAGGACCTGCAACTGGGAGTTGAAAGCTATCAAAGAAAGCTTAACTTGACTCGTCCAACGAATCAGGTATTAGTTGAGCATGTGTATAGATGTCCCTATACCGGCACAACCTTTCCGATGTGCGGGGTTTTCTACTTGAACATCTGTGGGATAATGAATTTTTTGAGGGTAGCTGAGCTTCATAAGTACAGTGATGGGACTCTCTCATACGTCAAAGGAAAATTGGAGCATCTCAATTTTGGCGGAAAATTACCAGAGGTGGTCGAAGATTGGCATGAGGGTCTTCAGAAAATGGCCAAATATGTGATCAAGAAGATTGATCAAAAGCTCAGGGAACGTAGGTTAATGCGGAGCTTAGAAAGGTTCGTGGGTGGCAGACCGTATGGAGGACACCACAAACTTATGCAACGATCTACTTAATGTAGGTCGTCTTCACTAAGGTCAACTCCATACTTACTCTTTTTGTGAATATGTAAATGTTGTAAATATTGTGCTTTTGTGGCTTGTTGTAGTGTGAAAGTATGATAATGTTTCAAGAATTTCTCACGAGATTCTAAATCTTTCAAAATATATCATACTCAAGCACTACAACTAACCCTCATTAACTTGAGGGGGAGCATTAATATGTTCTATGGCCATAGATTGATTTCATTTTTACCCAAAGACCGGTTAATCCATTCAATATCCCAAATATTAATGGTTAACATTTTGGATAAGGGGAGAAAATGGGATTAAGGAGACTTAATGATATTTGCCTAAAAAGACTTAAAAAATAAACTAACTTAATATGTGTATTGTACATGTTAAGGGGGAGAGTTTTTGATGAACAAAACACTTAAGGAACAAAAACTTTGATTATAATATCACAAGTGCATTAAGTGATTTTCAAGGATTTTTCATGGTGACAATACTTATCCAAAACACACTTAATTCACGACGGATGTGGTGACAAAAGGGTGGTAGGTATAAGTATTAGTCCAATGATTCATCAGAACCGATGGAATCTTCCCAAGGACAATTCCCTAGATAGAATTAGAAGTCCTAGGAAAGATGGAGAATGATTGTGAACGTAGCTGAATGCCGACCAAGTACTTAAGCTAGCACTGGAACAATCACAACAAGGTGCTAGTGATGACGTATTGGTAAGCATTGAAGGGGTTGGAGAATGAAAAAGAATTGTAAAGATAAAGGGTGTAAAGAAAGAAGCACTCCTTACAACTTTAGGCAGAAACCGGGTCAATACATATGCTATTGAGATCATTTTTCAATGATTCTCGATATTGAAGATAGACATCATGGACCCAGTGATGTAATGCACAACCCTCCCCAGCTAACTCAAATATCTCTCAAAAGATATTTGTTTTAATCACACGGAGTTCAACACGTTATCTATTGGTCTATTCACTCCGAATAGACTGATATTGAAAAGGTGGCAATCCTCTCCAGCCATCGCTCACTAAATCAAAACGCACTATCGAGTCTAGAGCCACGAGATCATCAAAAGTCTCATTAGGACACTTTCCTTTTATTCCTTGCTTCTTCACACACTGTGAAAAGTAAGAGATCTTTATGAGTCCTACGCAGTATTCCTGTAATATTGCAAGAACATCCGAGTGATACGCAAGTATTACAATGAAGATGGAAATCCTGCTTGAGCCAACATCAAATAAGCTCATGGTAGGTGACACGTGCGATTCTTTAAGAACCAATCTTGTGAAAAACTGGAAAGAAACAGTAGTTTAATTCTTAATTGAACTTAAACTCGTTCCAGGCCTCTACGCATTATCATATGATCTTGCCAGAACACTCAGAGTGACACTCTATAGTGTTCAAAGTGGCGAGTGGAAATCCTTCTAGTGTTAACATCAAACAACACTTGGTAGGTGACAAGCAAGATTCTATTTGAATCAAGCTCGTGACAACTGGAAAGCAACGATGGTGAAAATCTTAATTGAAATTCGCTTGTTCCAGGTTTCATGAATTGACGGCTTCAATCACAAGGATAATTTATCAAAGTGATTCACTCTTTATGTTCGCAGTCAATCTTAGTGATCGTCGAATAAAGAGAACAGGTTTACCCGCGAAATCCTGTTAGAAAGTTACTTAATTGAAACTATCCGTCACATGTACGATATATATTATCGTCTAATGGTCTTCACCGACCGGAGGTAAAATGCTACCGATATAGAATGAAATGTTCTAAGCCATTTCATTCGTGTCTTATTATGTTGCTGCATTCGAAGACGGTGGCGTTGCGGTGTACCTGTTGAAGACGGTGACGTTGCGGTGTACCTGTTGAAGTCTTCCTCACATATTTATTCCCTCTGCTTCAAATATTTCAGCAAATTCAAGAAAGTCTGACCTAAAAAGTCTTCCGCTGTATCGACTCTGAAACTTTCAAAGAATTCAACGGAGGATAAGTGTGTGGGACAAGAAGTCACGAGGAGGCAAGAATCACAAGAAGGCAAAGATCATACGTGAAGGGTCAAAAGAACAATGCTCTAAAGCCAAAGACTAAAAGATCAACATCAACATATTCCCAACAAAAAGAAAAGATAAAAGAGAAACAACTACGAGCTGAAGAACGAAGACTTAGTATAGTATGCTAGGTTTAGGACTTTGTAATTTGGAGTGACCTCCCTTAGGGGGAGATTGTTGGAAATACGTTCTTAACGTATATTAGAAGTATCGGTCACTCCAACAATATTGTAATACGTTTAGTAGCTCGTAGTTAAAGGTTAAGTTATATTAATGTTTAACCCGGCCCATGGGTTTGTCATGGGTTGGAGGCCCAAGTCCATTAAGGACTTGGGTATATAAACCCCTTTCCACCATGGAAAGGGGTGTTGGTTGTTTAGTTTATTTCACATACTTAATAAAGTTTCTTTGTTCCTCTCTCTACTCTCTCTCTAGATTAACAACAACCCTCTTGATTAGTTATAAGATTATCATTGTTCTACACCTTGAATAAAGATTATCAAAATGATCGAGCAATGAAATAAGGTTATGTGTTTTAAAGTTGTTGAAACAAATATGTTGTTATCTTATGTTGTGTGTTTTTGTGAAGGTTACAAAATTGAAAAATCCTCTAAATTATGCAAATACTATCTCAATACCCAAATTACTTCAATCTTAATGTGAAATCTCAAAATCGTCGTAATTCTCAAACTTAATCCGTCAGAATACCAAAAGCTAAAACCTGTCGGAATGTGATCGGAAAACCCCTGTCGGAATGTTATCGAAAAACACTGTCGGAATGTGATCGGAGAACCCCTGTCGGAATATCTGAAAAAGTATCGGAATAATAGACGGCAACACCTATCGGAATGAGTAACGGATAAAGCAGTCGGAATATCTATCGGAATGACATATCACCAAAAACTGTCGGAATATTAATCGGAAAAATGGTCGGAATACTTAAACCCTTTTCCGATGCAAGTTATCGGAATAACTATCAGAAAACTAAAACCCTTTTCCGATGACACCTGTCGGAATAATGGTACTGTTTCGATATTTTGAGGTAAAAAGATGAAATATTCGACAAGAAATCTGTGATTTGAACAAACCCAAAGCACCCAAAACTCTACCAAAACTATTTAGAAGATATATGGATCACTTGGAATGATAAAAACACAAAAAATTCTTGAAACTTGGGTAAGTATCAAACAAAAACATATGAACACAGAAAAGTAAGCATGAACAACACAAACCAACCTCTATTTCATCCCATAGCTCTTGATACCAATTGTAGAAGAATGATAATCTTTGATATATCAAGAGGGTTGTTGTTTTCTAGTGAGAAAAAGTAGAGAAAAAAGTGAGAGAAAAACTATGTTTATTACTTGTGAAAATGAAACAACCAACACCCCTTTCCATGGTGGAAAGGGGTTTATATACCCAAGTCCCTTAGTGGACTTGGGCCTCCGGCCCATGAACATGCTCATGGGTCGGGCTAATGTAAACTTTAATTAAACTTATACTACGAGCCTATAACTATATTGTTGGAGTGACGAGACCTTCTAAATACGAAAAACATATTTCCAACAAGCTTCCTCTAAGGTGGACGACCCGGCTTGATTATGGTCGGGAATAGTGTTGGAAATACGTTTTACGTATTTATGAAGGATCGGTCGCTCCAACGATAATTATGTAATGGGCTCGTGGTCCACTTAGTAATGTATAGTCCATATAGCCCACATGTAGGGTGGGCTATATATATACCCCTCCTAGCATGTTAGGAGGGGTTGGTTTTTCACTCATTTTACATCTTTCATTAATCTAATCTCACTTTCTCTCTCTACTTTTCTTCCCTCTCCTTTCTCTCTCTACACTTCATCTTCCTCCTTCCCCATTTCCACCATTAATCAACATATCCAATCCATCATTTACCAAATCCTTAGATTGCGTAGACCTTCAATTGGTATCAAGAGCCATGGTTGAATCTTAGGATTTGCATTTTTTTTTTATCTTTTGATTTGGTGGTAAAAATCCTTTCTTGTCTAACTTTTTTATCAATCTTTTCATCATTAGATAAATTTTTTATCAATTTTTATAAATCTTATCAATTTTTTTTAATAAAGTTATCTATTTTTCTTCTATCAATTTTATCAACTTTTATTTTTTATCAGTTTTATTTTATTTTTTTTCTTTTTTCGTGTGTTTTTTTTTATTATCCGTTTTTTATTATCAGTTTTTTTTTCAATTTTTAAATCATCTAGTTTTATTAAATTTTTTTAAAATAATCAAGTTTTTTTAATCATTTTTTTAATCAGTCTTTTTTTTCATATTTGTCCATTGGTCCAATCTGTTAACTCTGTCCAAACTGTCTAAAATCATCAATCTGTCAAATCTGTCTACTGTCCAAACATATCCTTAGAAAGTTGTCAGTTCTCGGATCAGATCTCCGTCTTTCCGCATAGGTTTTCCGAATGGTCATTATTTTCCGAATAGGACTAAACTTTCCGAATAGACAAAACTTTCCGAATAGACAAAACTTTCCGAATTGACACAACTTTCCGAATAGACAAAAATTTCCGAATAGGACTTTCCGTATAGGATTTTTTTCCGCATAGGATTCCGCATAGGAATTCCGCATAGGGTTTCCGCATAGGGTTTCCGCATAGGATTTCCAAATACATTTTTTTTTTCCCGAATAGATTTTTTTAAAAATAGACACTTTCCGAATAGAAGTCTATTCGGAATAAACACCACTCGACGGACACCACACCTCTCGACTCGACCCAAACAGTGACTCACTCCCTCACAACTCTCGACATCAACAAAAACTCCCTCACAACCCTCGACACCCCTCAAACTCACAAAACCTGATTTCCAACTCTCGGACTCCACAAACCCAACACACCCGCTCACCTCACCCGATACACACCTCACAATACTCTCGACACTCGAAATCTCTCACCCTCGAAAGACCCTCGTCTCACCGACATCCATTCTCACCCACAGACTCCCTCGACTCCCTCTCTCGACTCAAAACCCTCCCCCAAAAACTGACACGTCAAATAACCCTCACTCTCTCCCTCGAACCAAACAAACAACCTCCGGACTCTCTCACCCTCTCGAAAAACTCCAAATCCACCCACTCGAACCCCTCACCCCAACCAACCCTCACCTCACCTCACCTCTTCTCTCTTTCGACTCGAAACCAAACCCTCTCGACAAACCAAAAACACTCTAACACTTCTCGCATCACATCAAGACTCGACAAACAACTCCTCACACCCTTCGACTCACTCACTCACATCAACCTAGACTCAAAAAAGATCTCAGTTTCAACAAGAGAAAAACTTTCATAGATCCAACACAGACTCACAAGAAAGACACAACAGATGAAGAGAGGGACTCAATTAAACCAACATGCAACATAATTTAAAACCTACCCGAGACCTTGTATATATCTTGAAGACATATTCAGCTTTGAGACCTTGTTTAATATACGGATATTTGGTTTGACTGGAGAAGATTTTAAGGGGGCGGTTGTTAAAGAGAAACAGGCGGAGGACAATAGGAGATATGAGAGATTAGGTAATTGGCATTAGTCATCATTGAGAGAGAGAGAGATTTTGTAATTTTTGGTTAGCACAGGAGAGAAAGAGGCGGAGGATTGGGAGATACAAGATGTGATTAGGGTTGTGAGGAGAGAGAGATAGGTATATCTGTGAGATTTGTGATTTAGTTAAACAAGAAGCAAGATAGATTGTGCCACGTTTGGATTTTTTAGGCGGACAAAACAAGAAGTGATTTATTTAGGCGGACATAACAAGAAGTGATTTTTTAGGCGGACATAACAAGAAGTGATTTATTTTTAACGTTTAAAGAAAACGTTTTTAACTTATATATCAGATTTCCTTTTTTAATTTTTAGTATTCTTAAACAAATCAGTTTTTCTATTTTTATTTTTTATATTTTAGAAAGTTTTTTACGTTGCGTTATTTTTTTTATTATTTTGTACCTTTTTTTTTATTTTGAAAATTTTATTTTTTTTTGGATATTAACTTTTATTTTTATATACTTTTTATTTAAATTGTTTTTATTTTTATTTCGATTAAATAAAAGTATTGTGACAAAAGTGACGTAACAACGTGATAAAGTGACTATGTTTATTTTGCCAACGACTTTCTGATCGGGTATTTGTAAGTGAAATCGGATTTTTCATCGATACGTAATCCTTCCTTTATTTTTCATTAAATTTCCATGGATTCGTTAAATTCGACACTTAAAGAGGGAGACTTGCATCGAATGCAAGACAAAGCTAGAGAAAGTGGTGTAAATTCATTTCAAATGCTTCAGTGTCATCTAGTCACTCTTTCACGGATTCAAGGAGGGAGCGAATTTGTGACAATCTTTGGTCAAGATCGTCACATATTCATGGAATCAATGTTCACCATCTTGACCCAACTCACAGAGCAACTTAACAATGAAAATTTTAATCACTCTGCATCGGCACTTGCTTATAAGGCTCTTGTGACACAACTCACGCCTTTCCTCCAATTCAATATCATCAAGTCTGAAAGTTCGATGCTTTGCCAATCATTTCTTCGAGATACACATACCGAGCTTCGAGTTTTCCGTGATACGATTTTGAAACTCATGTCATCGGTCTCGTCTTCGATTTATGAAAGATCTCGACTTCAGCAAGGATATGATAATGGAGTGCAAGACTCTTCGATGCAAGAGGAAACTGGTTATACGGTTGACAACTTGGAGCCTAACGATGGTACGAGCACAGAATCAGGAGGACAACATGATGCCGGTGGCACGTCAGGGAATGTTCACGAGATTTCTCTTGATGACACCTTACCCATTTATGACGCAGAACCTGCAAACATGGCATAATGTAATGTTGTTTATGATGTATATGCTGATGATATGCCGCATATTGAGAATTCTGAACCTAATTATGACAAACATGGGATGGAAACGAGTGATAGCAATACCACTTCTGATTCATCCGATGTAAGTCATAATGGGGGAGAGATTGTTCAGAATGCTAAACATCATGATAACTATCCTATAACTGCTTCATTGATTGCTTCTGATTCCAAGATTAGAGAGCTCGAAACGATTGTAGCTCAACAATCAAAAGATCTTGAGGATGCCAAACTTGAATTTTCTAAGAAAACGGTCAAATTTGAAACATACTTTGAAAAACTTGAAAAATCAAACGTTGTTCTTGAAAGAAAATTGGATCAAACTGTTTTAGATTCTAAAGCTGAAAAGGATAATCTTTTGAAACAAATTCAACTGCTTGAATCTAAGTTGGCATCCCAAGATAACTTGCTCAAAGAGAATGAGACTTTAAAGGCCCAAGTACAGGAAAAGGTTTTTGCTATAGCTGCGTTGAAAAACGAATTGAGGAAAACTAAAGGAACTAGTGTGGATACTAAGCTTGAAAAACCATCAATCTTGGGGAAACCGCCTACAAATCAGTTCGTTAGACAACCGACTGCATTTAGATCCGAGCGACCACAATCCTCGAGACAGCGGTTTGCCTCCCAAGTTGATTTGGTTCATTTTCCTAGACCAGTCACTCCAGCAACTAGGCCTAATGTGACTAAATCAGTTTTAGCAAGACCTAATCACATGATTGCCTCTAATTTCACTAAGAATAGTTCAATGAACACGTCTAGAACTAGTTCAAATGATGTGCGCCATGATTTTGGTCAAAGGGAAGCTATTCAAAAGACACAAGTAAGAGATAGGAATTTCAAACCTAGTCAGATGCCTTCTAGTTTACCCAACACTGCTAACCATAGCATGCCCAATCCTAGGAGCATCAATCAATCATCTAGGGATTCTAGATCTTACTCGGACATTAAATATGCTACTTGTAAAACATGTAGAAAATGTGTCTTTACGGCAAATCATGATTCCTGTATCAAGAAATTACTTAATGAGGTGAACTCCCGTGCTAGAATTAAGTCCTAGTGGATAGCTAAAATCAAACCCGTTGGTAAAGATTGGCGCCCCACTGGTAGAACTTTCACTCTTGTAGGAAACGAGTGCCCTTTAACTAGGATAGTCTCCGTTTCTTCTAAGACTACTAGGGAGGAAATTGATAAAGATGATACTTCACTTAAGCCTAAACTTAAGATTTTCTATAAAAGGAAACGTTTGCCAGCTAAGATAAGTGAATCATCTACTCAGGTCGCCTCTGACACAAGTAAAGCCAACTGTGAACCCCCACGTGCTTCAAAAATTGATATCGCTAACCCACGTCAAAGCATGCAAATTCCTAATGCGATTGCAGGTACCAAAGTTGATGTTCCAAAAGAACGAAGCGGTCCAATCGTTGTGTACCGTTCAACTAAGGACACTCTTAGAGTTTGGTTGCTGAAGAAGCAGATATCAGAGAAACAAATGTCTCAGGGGATTCATGGTTAAGCTGCACAAAGGACTTATAGTCATATCACAGACTATGACTCGATCTTCAAAGAAAGGAAAGTTTATCGCCGATGATAAACTTATCCTAAAAACGAGAAATTAATTTTTCTCGGGCATGAGCTTATATCGAAAACATTCCAAGTTTTTGAGCTCATGCACAATGACTTACTGTTAAATGTCAGACTGTAACTCGAACTTAAAATAAAGGAAAGATTATCTTTTATGATAACTTATCCTCTTAACGAGAAATTCACCTTTCTCGGTCATGAGCTTGTATTAGAACATTCGAAGTTTTAAGCTCAGAAAGGAAAGTGTATCTTTTAAATAAGAGAACTTTCCCTCATAACGAGAAATTAACCTTTCTCGGTCATGAGCTTTCCGTTAAAACAGTCAAAGTTTTCAAGCTCATGAAAACGACTTCTAAGTAAATGTCAGCTTAGGACTCGTTCTTCAGATAAAAGGAAAGTTTATCGCCGATGATAAACTTATCCTTAACAACGGGAAGTTTACAACTTCTCGGACTTGAGCTCGTTTTATAAGATATTCAACATCTTAAGCTCAAGTAATTGGTTTTCAAAACTTTGAACACAATTTTTCAAGAATTTCTCAAAAGGTTTTTCTAAATCTTTCAAAATTGTGTGTTCAAAAATGTTTTGATAAAAAGAGCATGTCTTCTGGAATCGATAATATTTACGACCCTAGAAATGTCATTCAATAATGACACGGGGCTGTAAATAAAGTTCGAGCAGAAGTTCAAACTTTTAAAACATGCTCAAAATGGTTTGCTATTATTTCAGATAGCAACCCGCTTTTCATAATCAAGTCAAGCATTTCACCGGAAAGCTTTGACTCAACAACGGGAATTAATTTTCTCGGGGACGTGACGAGGTGACCAACATTCGTGAACAAGAACCATGTGCTTCTTTCATATGCTGTTCTCCATTATTCAGGTCCAACCTCGTAAATTGCTAATATTGTGAATACATTATCATATATGATCTTTGCACGTGTTAAATACCTTACACTTGTGTTTAAAAGGTATTTAATTTACGTTTCAAGTAGACCCTCATTAATTTGAGGGGGAGCTTGTGTAACTCATGAAGATAATTGGTTTTGCATTTTTCTTCCCAAATTTTCTTAAAATGCTATTAAATCAATTGATATTAAAAACATCGATTGGGTTAATATTTTTAATAAGGGGGAGCAAAATGGATTTGCACTTCAAAATGGATTTCATGGTGACATACACTTACCCAAAACATCTCTATTCACGACGGTGAAGGTTGTGGTGACATAAGGATGGTAGGATAGGTTAAAGTCCAATGATTTCTCTAGAACCGGAGGAATCTTCCCAAGGACATTCCATAGCTAGAAATAGTAGTCCTTAGGAAAGATGGAGAAAGATTGTGAACGTAGCTGAATGCCGACCAAGTACTTAAGTTAGCACTGGAACAATCACAACAAGGTGCTAGTTATGACGTATTGGTAAGCATTGAAGGGGTTGAAGAATGAAAAAGAATTGTAAAGATAAAGGGTGTAAAGAAAGAAGCCCTCCTTACAACCTTAGGCAGAAACCGGGTCAATTCATATGCTATTGAGATCATTTATGACTCTCGATATTGAAGATAGACATCATGGACCCAGTGATGCAATGCACAACCCTTCCCAGCTAACTCAAATATCTCTCAAAAGGTATTTGTTTTAATCACACGGAGATCAACACATTATCTACTGGTTTATTCACTCCGAATAAATTGGTATTGAAAAGGTGGCACTCCTCTCCAGCCTCCGATCACTAAAATCCAAAATGCACGATCGAGTCTAGAGCCATTTGAGATCATCAAATATCTCATTAGGACACACTTTCATATCTACTTGCTTCTTCAGACACTGTGAAAAGTAAGAAAGTTCTTAAGAGTCCTACGCAAAATCTTCATGATCTTGCCTGAACATCCGAGTAATACGAAAGTATTTACAATGAAGATGGAAATCCTTCTTGAGCGAATATCAAAAAGCTCATGGTAGGTGACTTGTGCGATTCTTTATGAATCAAACTTGTGATAACTGGAAAGCAACAGTGGTTTAATTCTTAAATGAATTTAAACACGTTCCAGGCCTCTACGCATTATCATATGATCTTGCCAGAACACTCAGAGTGACTCTTTATTGATCACAGTGACGAGTGGAAATCCTTCTAGTGTTAACATCAAACAGCACTTGGTAGGTAACTTGCAAGATTCTTTATGAATCAAGCTAGTGACAACTGGAAAGCAACGATGGTGCGGTTCTTAATTGAACTTCACTTGTTCCAGGAACATGAATTGACGGCTTCAAATCATGCGGATAATATTATCCAAATGATTCACTCTTTACGTTCGCAGTCAGCTTTAGACGGTCGAGTAAAGAGAACGGGTTTACCCGCGAAATCTTGTCAAGGAGGTTCTTTATTGAAACTACCTGCCACAAGTACGATATTTAATATCGTCCAACGGTCTTCACCGACCGGAGGTAAAATGCTACCGAATTAGAATGAAATGTTCAAGGCCATTTCATCCGTGTATATGGTTTGTTGCTAACTGTCTTATGCAGCGTAACAAGAAGTTGGCATTGCGGTGTATAATCCAGAAGAAATCGTCACCACATGCTTATACTACATACACTTAGTACTTCAACAAATTCAAGAAAGTCTGAAGGTCAAGTCTTCCGTTGTATCAAACTCTGAAGCTTTCAAGAATTTAAAGGTATAAGTATGTGGAACATGAAGTCACGAAGAGGCAAATTTCACAAGTGATTAATGCACAAGGTCAAGGCAAGGAAACATGCTCAAGACTAAAGTCAAAGATCACATCAAGCATATTCACAAGAACAAGATCGAAGACTCAAGCATAGTATGCTAGGTTTAAGATTTTGTAAAATGGTGTGACCTCCCTTAGGGGGAGATTGTTGGAAATGTGTTTTCCCAAAGAAAGTCTCGGTCACATCATTATTAGCATAGATCACGAGCTATAGAATATTTAGAACTTTGTAACTTGGAGCGACCTCCCTTAGGGGGAGATTGTTGGAAATACGTTTTACGTATTTATGAAGGATCGGTCGCTCCAACGATAATTATGTAATGGGCTCGTGGTCCACTTAGTAATGTATAGTCCATATAGCCCACATGTAGGGTGGGCTATATATATACCCCTCCTAGCATGTTAGGAGGGGTTGGTTTTTCACTCATTTTACATCTTTCATTAATCTAATCTCACTTTCTCTCTCTACTTTTCTTCCCTCTCCTTTCTCTCTCTACACTTCATCTTCCTCCTTCCCCATTTCCACCATTAATCAACATATCCAATCCATCATTTACCAAATCCTTAGATTGCGTAGACCTTCAAATAGGTACACCAAAGAATGGAAGTTCACGCATTTGAGCGAATTCCAAGTCGTGATCATCATCATCCTCTTCATCATCGATAGGTGTGACATGGGTAGTTGATACATGTGTTGGTTGAGAATTACTCGTTGAAGGTATATCTTGACCACTTGTAGGTGTAGACGTATCTGATTGTGCTTCAGTTGCTGGAGCGACAACATCGTTGACTGGAGCTATTACTTCAGGTTCTGGAGCAGCCTACTTGGAGGAGTAAAAAATTCATCAAAGAACGGTTGAAACAACGTATCCCATTCATTCCTAGAAGGTGGTGTAAATGATGATGAAGAAGGGTTGTTTGGGACAAGACCAGAGCTAATGTTACTGGGTCCCATTTCATGAAGTGCGGGTTCAAAGCTGCTTTATTCAGAAGCCATTGCCGTTAGCTCATCAAAATCAACATTCATAGTTTCGAGGATCTTACGAGAATTACGATGTTATATTCGGTATGCCTTCTTTGTGGGTGCATAACCAATGAAAATACCAATATCAGCCTTTGGTTAAAGTTTTCCCAAATTGTCACAATCATTATTTGGATAGCAAAGAGAACCAAATACATGAAGATATGATAAATCTGGTACTTTTCCATGTAGGAGCTCATAAGGTGTTTTACCATGGCATTACGAATTAGTGACCGGTTTTGGGTGTACACTGCTGTAGAGACTGCTTCTGCCCATAAAAATAATGGAGCCTTTGCGTAAATTAACATCGTTCGAGCTGCTTCCATAAGTGTGCGATTTCGCCTTTTAACGACACCGTTTTGTTGTGGAGTGCGAGCAACGAATGTTTCATGAGAAATGCCAACTTCTTCATAATACTTACGCAAAGTTTGATTCACAAATTCGGTTCCATTATCTGTACGAATGCGTCGGACAGTAGTGTTGAGACGCACTTGAATCATCTTGAGAAAATCGATGATGACTTTAGGTGCCTCGTCTTTTTTTACGAGAAATTTCACCCATGTAAACCGAGAGTAATCATCCACCATGACGAGGATGTACTTTTACCACCAAGACTTTCAACACGCATTGGCCCACAAAGATCCATATGCAACAAATAAAGTTTCTCTTGGTTGGTGTCTTCAGTCTTGGGTTTGTATGATTTCTTAGTGCTTTAGCCCATTGTACACGCGGAACACAAATGATCCTTTTGATATGTGAGTTTAGGAAGACCACGAACAAGTTCGTTTTTCGCTAAATGATTAATAGTGTCAAAGTTAAGATGAGATAACCGTCGATGCCATAACCATGACTTAGTCTTTGATGCTTTGGAAAGAATACATACGGGAGAAACGGCCATCATGTCTTGTAGAGACAAACTGTAAAAATTATTCCCTCGAGTACCTTTCAATAAATCAACCCCTTCCAAATTACGGATGAAGTAGGTATGCTCTTGAAAAGAAACTTCTAGGTTTGCATCACAAAATTGTCCCACAGAAAATAAGTTGTAACCGAGACCTTCCACATAATACACTCTTGAAATTATAACATTCCCAATATGATATTCACCGTAACCCATTATATTTGCAATATGATCATCTCCAAATCGAACCGTACCAAGAAACTTGCTGACGTAATTTCTGAGCTGAGAGCGATCTCCGGTCATATGCTTGGAGCAACCAGAGTCCAAATACCAGAGAACAATTTGGACCACCTGTTTTCAACAACAACAGTAGACAATGCATTAGAAACTATTAGTTCCGGATTGTTAGCAGATACAGATATAATATTATCAGAATTGCTAACATTTCTGTTATCCTTAGATTTCCTGCGTTTTCTAATGTGAGTTTTACCATTAACAGGTTTTATTGTTCCAACTTTATGAGGTTTTGGAGTATTAGCGGGCACTACAGTGGGAGTAGACCTATTTAAAGGGCACTTGGTTCCTACAGTAGTGTTGGTGTTCCTAGTTAAAGGACACGCTTGTGTTTTAGTAGCCTTGGTACTCCTAATTAAAGGGCACGCTTTCTTCGCTTGAGTGGGAGTGATCCTATTTAAAGGGCACGTGTTTACTACTATAGTGAAAGTTCTACCAGTGGGACGCCACATCCAACCAACTTGGGTTAACACTTTCCTAGTCGGTTTCCATTCTAAACCATTTTTACGGGCATTCATCTCATTCACATGGTCAATAAGGCAAGAATCATGATGACTAGAAAACATACATTCATTGAAATTCAAACATTTCAAATTAGAATTCACAGTAGGCTTAGAACGCTGCACAACCGCAGAGCCTTTAAGATTAGCTACATGATTCTTTTTATTCAAAACAGAAATAACATTCCTAGGATGGGCTTCTACTTTCTTCTTCACACATGGAAGAATTACTTCCATGGCGAAGATACTGAGCGCATGAAAGAATACTTCCCTGGCAAAAGAATGAGCGCGTGTAAGAGATTACTTCCATGGCGAAAATAATGTGCACGTGGAAGAATAGTTCCACGGTGAAAGATAACGAGCTCGTGGAAAAATACTTACATGGCGAAAGATAATGTGCACGTGGAAGAGATGCTTCCACAGCATAGATAATGCCCCCGTGGAAGAATACTTCCATGACGAAAGATAATGAGCCCGTGGAAGAATACTTCCACGGTGAATGATAATGCGCACGTGGAAGAGATGCTTCCACGGCAAATATAATGCGCACATAGAAGAGATGCTTCCACGGCGAAGATAATGCGCACGTGGAAGAGAGCACTTCCACGGCGAAGATAATGAGCGCGTGGAAGAGATTACTTCCACGGAAAAAATAATGCGCACGTGGAAGAATTACTTCCATGGCGAAGATAATGAGCGCATGGAAGAATACTTCCACGGTGAAAAGAATGAGCGCGTGGAAGAGATTACTTCCACGGCGAAAATAATGTGCACGTGGAAGAATACTTCCACGACGAAAGATAATGAGCCCGTGGAAGAATACTTCCACGGCGAAAGATAATGTGCACGTGGAAGAGATGCTTCCACGGCGAAGATAATGCGCACGTGGAAGAGATTACTTTCATAGCGAAAATAACGCGCACGTGGAAGAATTACTTCCGCGGCGAAGATAGTGAGCGCGTGGAAGAATACTTCCACGGCGAAAAGAATGAGTGCGTGGAAGAGATTACTTCCACGGCGAAAATAATGCACACGTGGAAGAATTACTTACACCGCGAAAATAATGCGCACGTGGAAGAGATGCTTCCACGGCGAAGATAATGCACACGTGGAAGAGATTACTTCTATGGCGAAGATAATGACCGCGTGGAAGAGATACTTCCACGACGAAAGAATAAGCCAACGAAATAGATACTCCCGTGGCACACAAATAAGCGTGCATAAGGAGTATTTCCGCGGCGAAGGGGTAAACAAACAAAAGGTGGACTTCTGCGACAAAGGAATTCGCGTGACTGCACGGAATACCGGTATAATCATACCCTGGTACCCCCCAAGTTTGATGGTTCTACACTCGATTTAGCAGTATTAAACTTATCAAGTCCCGCTCTGTTTCGCATTAAGTTTATAACACGACATGTTACTTATGAAAAATGTAATATCATAAAGGGTCCTTATGGGTGAGGCAAACTTATTACGTGCGGGCCTGCCGCTACTACCATAAGGACGACTAGGGGAGGCTGGTCTGTTGTTAGGTGTGCACGAGTGTGTCTTTATTCAGTCATAGTGCACTGGTTGTAAAACTTGCTATCGACGTCATTAATAGCAAGGGGACTAACAAGGATACATGATCCGTGGTCGATGGGGTTGCATCCCTCTTACTCGACGAGTCTAATTAGTAGGATAGACCTTTCCTCTTATTCCGCCTGGGAACGATAGGTACATGTACAGTCCGGCAGGCTTAAGATGTCCGAATGCATGGACTACCATACATATATATATATATATATATATATATATATATATATATATATATATATATATCTTTACATTATATATAAGAGGAGAAATTTGCCACATCATCTAATCACCTCCTAATCTACGTCAGCACAATCGCCCTGGGCCAACCCACGTTCTGGGCCGTGTTTTAATTATTAATATTCTTATTTTATAATTTTCGAAACTTTATTTGTGTCATTCATCATTTGTGATATCCCCCATATACATAGAACCCTATTCTTTTTCTCTACAACCAGCAACAAAGATCCACTGATAATTATCACTGAACCAAATTAGTTTTACAATGGTCAGCCATGATCTCTTGATTTGTTCCTCATTGAGTAATTTTATTTATTATGCTGATTTATGTGTTATTCTTTATGACCATTGTTTTGTTATTATATATATCAATTGAAATCTCTGAAATCACCTCTCACAATCACTACTACTCTATCAGTCGAGAGGTTAGTTTTTCTTAATTTTGAGACTCTTTTGTTTTTTGTATATAAATTGAAATTTTTTTCTACGAATGATGGTGATGATGATTCAACGCAAAATTTTATTACAACTATGTCTACTATATATGGGAGAATCCTTGAATAGAAACCAATGGGTGTCGATGGTTTGCATCCTACAATAATGGCTCCTAAGGGTCACACTGGATAGTGGGGCTCTCAATGGTATCTTAGACACCTTCAGGGCACCTAATATACTGCTCAAAAAAGAGGAGTTCTATCTGATATTATAAGCATGTGGTGTAAAGTCTTGGTAGATAGAATGTTTAGTATCTTGAACATGATTTACGTAAACAAGAAAAGACGCAAACCGATTTTGGCCTAAACTTTTTCATTTGAGTAATGTTCTTATCAGAAGAACCTTAGCGTGCACAAAATAATAAATTTGAACTTGATAAAAGGTACTAAACTCAATAACGTGACTAAATCTTAAAACTCTGCTTCGACAGTCTGCGTATGGGGTCTTTGTTGTGGAAGGGATGGTTTGTTAGGAGGAGTCACGTTATCACTGAGCTTCATTCAAGTTTCTTCATCTATTTGATTCAGGTAATTGTCCTATGTTTCTAAATTTTTTTGTTTTATTTTTTCTTGCATTGATCTTTTGACCACTTCAGGATGAAATTGGCTTTGTTAGTCCAGCCTTGGCACGCTCTCATCCATTGTCGAATTCGTAAATATATATATATATATATATATATATATATATATATATATATATATATATATATATATATATATATATATATATATATATATATATATATATATATATATATATATATACTAGTGTCGTAACCCATCCAACGGGCGGGGTCGCTTTTTTTCTTGTTTCGGAGGGTTTATTGTTTTACGTTTTTAGTTTCTTGAATTTGTGATTTAACCTTTAGTATATTTTAATTATAGTTTACGTTTAAATAACGTTTATTTGTGATTAATGGGCGCGATTGTTTTTTCCTTAATATGAACGAATAATTGACAATGAACTCGTGACCCGGTGACTCAGTTAGGTTAACCCAATGATAGATCTCATTACTCGATGACTTGACGGGTTGACCCGGTGGTGATAGATATTTTGCTATAATATGATTTTTAAATTTATGTTAGAAATAGATATTTTTAGAAGATTTAAAATTCAATCAAAGTTTATAAAAAATATATTTAGAAAATGAATTAAAAAATTCCATGTCTAAACCTCACAAACACGCATTAATGATAATAAAAACCTTTACACTCGGATAAACCTTAAAAAGAATACCAAATTTCACAAAAACAACGTTATGTTATTTTCCTATACTATAATGATACAAGTTTAATAGTAGCAATTGTTATTTTGGGTCTTTAAATATATTTTTATCCGACGCAAGTTCTTGTGTTTAATTTTTATTATTCCATGGCAATTCTAACATGTCTAAACTATTACACTCGGATAATTATCGAGCTGGGGGGGGGGGGGGGGGGATTTTCCCAGAATTGGCAGCCGGGTTTGAATCCCATCGCAATGCCTTGAAGCCCCTTAATGAGAAACTGGATGGCTAGCATGGGGGTATTCTCTTCGTGAGATGATTCGAACTCGGGTTGAGAGACTTGGTGCCTCGGTGGCACGCAAGATACTCCGCTGCACCAAACTGCCGTTCAAAAAAAAATTATCGAGCTGCGAAAATTAATCCGAAATTTAGAAAATAAAAAATTTTGAAACTTAAAAAATAAAACTAATAAAAATATTTCAAAAATAAAAAATAAAAAATAAAGGGTTGTTTAGTTGTGGAAAACTTTTCATAATTTGCTGCTTCTAAATTTCTAGAGAATGAAAGAGTTTTATTTTCTAGAGTAGAGTTGAAAATCTTGAACAACTGTTTAGATGGTATTTTTCATTTTCTAAAAAAAGGAACAATGTTTAGACGAAACTATTTTCAATCATTATTTTCATGATCAAATTTTTTTTCTTCACGTTTTTGCTAGTTTTTTTACATTTTCATTTGTTTTTTTAGTCTTCTTTTTCACGTTTTCGTAAGCTCTTTTACGTTTTCATCAGCATTTTTATGTTTTCATCAGATTTTTTATGTTTTCATAATTACGTTTTCGTCCGATTTTTTAGGGTTTTTTACGTTTTCGCCCGACTTTTTTTTACGTTTTTCTTCGATTTTTTAGGGTTTCATCAGCGTTTTTATGTTTTTGTCAGCATTTTTACGTTTTCGTCAACATTTTTTATGTTTCATCAGTAATTTTACGTTTTCATCAGTAATTTTACGTTTTCGTCAGTATTTTAATATTTTTGTCTGTATTTTTAGGTTTTCGTCTGTTTTTTACGTTTCCATCAACGTTTTTACGTTTTGCTCAAATTTTTTTGCACATTTAGGACGAAAACGCAAATATACTTATGAAAACTTAAAAATACAGAAGAAAACATAAAATTACAGACGAAAACATAAAAGAGACAGATGAAAAACATAAAAATGTTGATGAAACGTAAAAAAATCGGACGAAAACGTAAAAAACTTGACTTAAACGTAAAAATCGGATGAAAACATAAAAAAGTTGCAGAAAACGTAAAATGGGACAAAAACCTAAAAAATCGGACGATAACGTATAAATTCAAACAAAAACGTATAAATAGTGACGAAAACGTAAAAAAAAGTAAAAAATCGGAAGAAAAAGTAAAAAAAATCATACGAAAACGTAAATATTCTGACGAAAACGTAAATATTCTTACGAAAGAGTAAAAATATGAGGAAAACGTAAAAATACTGAAGAAAACGTAAAAATACGGATGAAAACATAAAAATTCGGACGAAAACGTAAAATAACGTAAAAATACTGACTAAAACGTAAAATTACTGATGAAAACATAAAAATACTGACGAAAACGAACTAAATCGAAGAAAAAAACTTAAAAATACTAACAAAAACGTAAATATACTGAGAAAAAACGTAAAAATACTGACGAAAACGTAAACAACTGACAAGAACGTGAAAAACTAACCGAAACGTAAAAGTAACTGACGAAGACATAAAAAAACTGACAAAAACATAAAAAAGGCGAAAACGTGAAATATGAAGAAACGTAAAGAAAACTGACAAAAACATGAAAAACTGTCGAAACATAAAAAATTTGAAAAAACGTTAAAAAAGTGACGAAAACTTAAAATAGGTTAGAAATAGATATCTGAACATGTTTTATATTTATCTGGAAAAAGAATAGAAAAGGGTATTATGGGGTTTTCTAGTTTCTATTTAAAATTAGAATATGAAAATTTAATGATTTTTAGAAAAGATTGGAAAAAAGTTGAAATAAACGTGTTTTTAATCCAAAATTTAGATAATAAAAAATTTGAAACTTAAAATGAAAACTGATAAAAATATTTTGAAAATTAAAAACAAAAATAAAAGTATTCAATTTTAGTGAGTTTAAGTATATGGGTTAGTAACAATTAAACAAAAACCTTACAAAAGCAAGTTGGTAAGTTTGATTACCCCTAAATGAAAGGTCCCATGTTCAATTCTTGCAAATGGTAAATTTTTTTAAAGAAAACGAAAATAATCAAAAAAGTGCGTTTCGAAAACGCAATTTTCAAAACAGCGTTTCGAAAACATAGGTTTCAAAACTGCGTTGTTTCGAAACGCAATTTCGAAAAAAGTGTTTCCAAAACGCAGTTTTAAAAAAGTTCCCAAATAGCGTTTCCAAAACACAGTTTCAGAAAAGTGCGATTTCAAATCACAATAAACGTGGAAAATTGAGATTTTCTAGGAATTTCTCAAATCCTATTGGTTTAAAGATGTGACTGGGATATGACTGGATTAAAAAGTGTGGTTTCAAATCATAATTATACCTATATATAATATAAAGATATATATAACGTTTCCATCTTTAAATGATATACTGAAATTGTATTTGGTTTTATTCTGTTTTTTGGGTACCTTCAAAGTTCAAGTTTTTCGATGACAATATGGTCGACCGTTACTTAGCAGCATTAGGCGATAAAGATTGGCAAGACCTCAAGCTCCCTGCTAGATCAAACTTACCTTCATATGCGATAACCAAGTTCTGAGCTAAGCCAGTTATCTCGCCTTATGGAGCCCTTGAGGGACAACTTTAGCCCACCAGAGATGGATCTGAATCGTATATTTCAGTTGTTGTGGCAACATCCTTGATAGTTGGTTTAGAATCGTTAAGATCATTAAAGATTAACTGTTCTTCCACAATCCGTACAAATACTTCCTTAATCAGAACAACATCTCGGGTATGCATTTTTTAAATCTATGGGTTTCAACGTTTTGATTTTGATATTTAATCTAATGTCACTTTCAAAGAAGCTTATCGTCGCCTTCTTGCTGATTCCCAAATAGGGCCTAAGACGAAAGAGCCTCCTTATTAGGTTTTACTTTCAAACTGATTGTTTTTGTTTTTGTTTTAAATCTATGGTTTTTAACATTTTGTTATGTGGTAATTTATGTCCTAACAAAGTACCCAATTATATGTCCTACTAACGAGAGTTTTTTATTTGTTACCAGCTTTTCTGACTTGGATTAGCCAATATTTTTGGGTCGTCCTTCTGAGCTTGCTAGCAATGATTATTTTTCTACTTTGGTACTGCCTATAGCAAAAGATAGTGTAATAAATTGGGCTGAAGAGTGTTGCTCACTAGTGGAGGCATTTAAATGATCATTTTTCATGTAAGCTTGAAACAATTTATGAATAATTTCTTATTGCATTCCTAGAAGTATATCATACTTCATCTTTTTAAGCAACTTAATAGAAGGTTACTCCCATTTCACATAATTACGCCAGTTTTGTAAGCTGTCAGTTTAGTCCATGTAACAAATATTGTGCGTTCGAACACGTCATCAACGGCATAATGTTATGACTTAACTTTGATAATGACCAGGAACTCAGAAACCAATTCAATCATGGTGGTGGTTGTCATTTGTCTACTGGGCTGGATAGTGCCAAGCGAGGTACTCCCATCAGAAACAAGTTTGAGTGTAGTTGTTTTCTTTTGTCATGTTATTTTTTTTAGTTTTAAGGATATAAAAACCAACCCTTAGTTTTTATATGCAAGTACCATGATCATCTCACAAAGGATAAAATGGGCAAATCTCATTATATAATCAAACTGTTAGTATGGTATAAAGTTATTGGTATGCATCTAATGGTGGAAGTTTACGATTAATAATAAAGTTATTCAGTTTTTATGATTAATAATAAATGTGGTTAAGGGATTGAAAACCAGTTTAAGGTACATCGTCATGCTGCCTTTCAAGATGGTGGTCTTGGTACATTGACATGCTATCTTTAAAGATGGTCTTTCGGATTTCATAGTTTAAGCTTATGGCTTGCAAGAGGAAACAAATCTGTAGTTGTAGTGCGTTTGAAAATGTCGAGTATTGAAGTAAATTAGGCCGTTGACAATAAGCATATAAATCCAATCAATGTGTTCTTATATTTCATATGTCCGTTATATGCTCATATATCATTCACATTATTTTTATTTTATGTCATCAATATCAAATTCATTTATTGATGATTTCAGCCTAAGTGGATTATCCAGAAGTCCTTCGAGGGAAACCTGTAGATGAAAAATCGGATGTGTACAGTTTTGGTGTGACTATATGGGAATTCCTGACCGTTGTTTCACTACGTTAACAAGGGCACTCTTTGTTGAAATGGATAGCGGTAGGAAGAACATTTTCGGAAATGAAGAACTACCAAGTCGACATAAATAAAGAAATGATAGCGACTAGGTTGATGAACATCCTTTATCATGACTTAAGCATACCAAATTAACATACAGATATGTTTATTTTCATGTAATTAATTTCAGTTATATCATGTCTGTTTATTTTTACGTAATTAATTTCAGTTATATCAGGTCTATTTGTTTCACTACGTGTTTTAACTTGTAGTTCTTGACTGGTACCAGTAATAGTATAAGTAATTTTGTTTGTTAGATCATATAATCACATCCATGAGATTATATTTTGTATCGAACCTGCATATAATTTGGCAAGAGATCTTCTATATTGCACTTACACAGAAGACACTTACTATTTCACTTATCTTAGCATTTGACTCCATGCTCACGTTGCTTATTTGTTTCTTATATTTTCAGTTGGAAGTCAAGATGGTGGGATAGTTGTGCTCGAGCCACAAGAATCCAAATGGAAATGGGTCACCTCACCACCTACTGAAAATGGTGTCAGACCAAGTAATATAACCGCGGGTGCAACACGTACAACTGATCAAGCACAAAGGTACCTATATAATAAGACTTAGATACTGCAATGTAGGACAATGATACATGAAATGTAGTGCTATATACCTTTAGAACCAGGTAGGGATAATGTAAATCCAATCTTTAAAGATATGTCCTGAATAAGGTTCTGGTAATTTTTGTTTTCGTATCAAGCTTAGCAGCCTATACAATGTTTGTATAACATTGCTGGTGAGAATGATGGGGTGAGAGTGATGGGGTGAGAGTGATGAGGTTTCGCCTGCGCAAAGCGCGTTGGTTAAGGTGTTTTAGAAGATAATGAAAGTGGAGGAGGGGGATGGGACCGAGGTGTGTAGGTTGTTGGCGGGTGAAAATCATATTAGGTGCGTGTTGGGATGAAATGGAATATTATTGAGAAGATTAGAGTGGAGAGTGGAGCGCAGTTGAGGGTGATGCACAAGGAGCAGGTGCCCGAGAGTGCTAATCCGGGTGATGAGTTGATTCAGGTATTGACGATGTAGTATATTTAGTTGTCGTGTGTAAGTGTTATTGGTTAAAAGTTAATACCTGGTATTAACATAACATGCTGATCATAGGGTGACTCAGATTCAACAACAAAAGGCCAGTAACGATAGAAATAGTTCTAAACTTGGTCATGGGCTGCTATGATTTTCTCTCATCATCACCAAGTGGGGTGCAGTACATGCCAAGAAATCTTTTTCTCATCACACAAATAATTTTTTGACATCAAGGATATAGGTGAATGGTGATAAATTGGACATCAAAGTTTGCTTCGGGATAATTTCACCCAAAAAACTATGTGTTGCAGGTAACCTTCTGTTGATTCTTTACGTGTACATAAGAAGCCTCTTCTTACAAGCTGATATATAAATATGATTTGTTCTGTTTCAAAGGCACACCAGGAGTGAAGATGCCAAATTGTCATGTTACCACTAAGGGAAAATGTGTTGGGAATATAGCAGACATGGTATGTCTCTATCCGTTCTATCTAGCCAGTCAAATAGTTGATTTTCAAACAAGAGTAGGTAAGTGCATTAGTGGTGGGGAACGTTGATAATTAACCGAGTCTTATGATGTGTTGTGCATTCTTTAGATTTACAAACTAGACATTTCTTCCACATATAAACTGAACCGTAAAAAAAAGAATGTAGTTTTTAAAGAAGTTCTTTGCCTTATAACCAGTTCAAAGGATCCATTTGATTAATGGGATATGGCGACTTTAGCTTAAGTTTCTATCAAAATTAGGAATGTTACATTTGATGATACACCACTGTGGAGGTTTACATTGCTTAATTTTTAATAAAACAGGCTACAAATGACGTACACATGAATTTTACCTGAATTGAGTTCTGAAGTCTTAGAGAGTTCATGTACATGTAAGTCACAATAGTTTTCCTTTAATCATGTGGATGATGTGATATTGTACATACAAAATGTCGTTTTTATATACAGTATTTCATATGTCGTGTTGTTTTGTTTAATGTGCTAAAATTGTTACAGATGCAACTGGCGATACTATGTAGACATCGGTCAAAAATGTTATAGATGAGGTCATTTTCTTCTTCTCAATATAGCTATCTAAATAATGTAGTTAAATTTACTAAATCTCTGTTTCTTAGCGTTATATTCACATATCCATTCGTTTATCAAGTATAGCTTCTTATAGTTCTTAACTACATAAACGCTAACTTAAAGCTAAAAGTATAAGCATTGCTAGCTTACAGGCATATTCATATGTAGATTTCTATATGTAGATTTTCTTATATAGAATTTCCAAGGATCATTTGATTTACAAGCACTTGGATGCAAGCTTAAAGCTTTGGAGCCGAAACAATCAAAACACACCTAACTTCCTGAAACTATAACTGATATTATCTTAGTATTGTAACTTTTTTTAAACAACGCCTAAACTCCTAGAGTATTCTATACCAGGCAAAAAGTATTTGCGGATCCAAATACATTTATAAGGTTAATACTACAACGAGCCCGCTGCTGATGGTGCATCTACTCATTAGCTATAGAATCCTCGCGATAGAACCAATATATAAGAAAGGTCTTTTAGAGTTTAGACTGTATATTCAGTGGACCGGGTGACCAATTTTTGTTTTCATGCCTTTCTATCTAAATGTGAAAGGAATTCCCCTTTAGTTTCATATAAGTCGTTCATTTCGTTAGCCACTCTATGGTTGTCCTTTTTAATTCATAAATAGACCGAGTAACACTAAAAAATATTTCTTGTGTTTCTCCATTTTGTAGAGCTTTTGCACAAGTTTGTGTGCATCCTTAATGTATACAAGACCAAAGTGATCTATATCTGAATGCAATATTCTGTATATTGTAGTTGTGACCATAAAAGTTAGAAATATGAAAGAAATGCTGTTTAAACTAAGATTAGTTCTAACAAAACATTTACGATCTAAATGTAGATTTGTAAATCTATACTTATGTTTTTAGAGAGAGAAAGAGATAGAGAGATGGTGGATTTCACACAAAGCTAGAGAAAGAAAGAAATGTTTACTATGTGAAAAATATGAAAACCACACACCCTCTCCATCAAAGGAGAGGGTTTATATACCCAAGCCTTGTGATGGGCTTGGGCTTACATTGTTGGGCCGGCCTACACATGTTGTAGGCTAGGCTTGGCTTTGTTTGTTTAATAAAGATGTCTAGACTACGAGCTACTACTAAGTATATTGTCGGAGTGACCGAATCTTCCTAAATACGTAAAAACGTATTTCTAACACTAAAGAAAAGAGGGAAGGAAGCATTGCTTATATTAACTGATTCTTGCTGATACTAAAATGGTGCACATTGTTTGTAGCTGATTGTGACATTTCAAAAGCGTATTTAGAAAGCCTAATACATTTATAAAGGATAATGGGTCTAACGGGCTGATGGTTGGGAAAAACGGACGATTTATTCGAAGGCAGAGGAGGTATTTAAAATGTCATATGAGTGAAGTTTGTTCAAAGGTAGAGGGTCTTTTGCACAAGTCATATTTTTTCTTTTAATGGAATAACTTTTTGATAAATTTTTTTAAGTGAGTGGGTATTTATAAGATTAAAGTGTTTAAATTTTAAATTATTATTTTTTAATTAAAATCGGAAATTATATTCTTTTTGTTTTGGAATCGGTCTGACAGGATGAACGGAGTTTGTCAGTCGCCTCATCAATGACGATTGACTTCAAAATCGGTCGACCAAGTCGAATAGGTTGTCGATGTCACCAGGCCTTATGTATCACAAGTTTAAATTTGTTTTGTATATTTGTATTATTATGATATTAAATGTTTCAGTTTGGCCATTAACTTTATTGATAGATGATTAACTTTATTTTTTGCAACATTGTAACAAATTTTGCTCTTTGAATTGTTAGTACATTCAAGCATTTATAAGGTGAATGTTAATACTACGTTAGGTTTCACTCACATCATTAAAATACATAACACATGAATGTAATAAAAGTCAACATTAAACATTGTAAAAAAAATAGACCATTTCTTCAAACACCGGTCTTCTCCCCTAGGTCAATAATATCTCATTGTCTCAAAAAGAATGGATTGAATATTCTTTATTATGATAAAATAGCAAATTATTTCTAAAATTAATGACCAATTTTATATGTCGTTTACAAACGTTACTTATTTGTAATTGTTTATGTGTCTTACTCATGGTTATAAGTAGCGTGAAGCGTAGCGTGGCGGCATGTTAAAACTACACGCTTTATCGGTTAAGGCGAAATTTTAGCGTTTTTAAAGCGAGGCTTATGACGGCACAAGATATAAAAATACCTATTTGTTTTATCATATTTCAATATTATATTTCAATTTAGTTTATAATAAGTGTTGTATATGATAATTAAAGTTAGAACACTCTAATTACATTTAATAATATTTATTTTTTTAATTAAATTCAAAAAATCATCGCACCTTATGTCGTATCGGGCTTTGACCTCAAGATTTATTACATAGTGTGAAGATCGTCCCTCAAGATTTAGCGCGCCTTAAAGCATGCCTTAACGGGCTATTTGAAACCATGGTCTTACTTGACACTTTTTGTAAAAAAAATTTGCTTTTCACATTGGTCGTAATATTTTTATACATCGTTGGTATAGCTATGGAAAAATCATTATACTTTCGTCGTCTCAAATTGTTCATTTTTTCCCGCATATCATCAAATTAATGTCCACTACTAAAAGTAAATAGAGAAATATAATTAAGTTTACCATATTGTCCTTGATTAAAATTATTATTACAATCTTTAGAAAAAAATAATTAGTTAACTAAAGGTAAAACTGTAATTTTGTTAAAAAAACAAAAGAAAACAAACAATAACAAATTTATTTTTTCAAACTATTTCTTTTTTGTCGAATGGTAATCATTTTGAGACGAAAGGATTACCTTTTCCTTTCCAGTTGAACAATAAACCATTGGGATGGTTGAAAACGTTTGTGGTTAAAACTTTGTTTCTTACTTATATTTTGTCGTACGTGTTTATAAAAATTTGTGTCATCTTTCAAAACACTCAAAGAAATGTCTTACATCAATATTATTTTTATGTTTTGATGTACAATTTTTTTATTCTTTTTCACTAATATATATTTTTGGCTAATCCACAAAGCCTTATCATATTTGCTGTTGGCGCAAATTTAAGCGTATTTGATAAATCATCGGTGTGTCAGACATTATATTTTACAACAAGGTTTAAAAATAAAAATTATTTTTTATTATTTAATATACAAGTCTATCGATTATTTGTCGTGTATTAATAAATTTAATATAATTTTTTATTACTTAATGTGCAAATAATATAATAAATGTAAACAATTGTAAAAAGTATTGCTACCATGTTGACAAAAATCTTTGTAGAATACAATAGAATTGCATTTGTGTGATGTATTTTAAACTTAGAAGACTCGCATACATAAGAGATATGGCATTATTTTTTTCAGTGTTTCATATTAGGACTGCTTGTATTTGCGCTTTGAAATTATTTGTTTCACTATTTGACTTTATGTTTAAGTAATCAGTTAGAAACAATAGACAAAACGTTTCAAATATTCGATCAAATATCGATGAAAATTGCTAACATGTTTAACCATAACACGTATGATCATATATCCATGTAAATTGATAATATGTTTAACGATAACCAGTAAATACAAAAAAAAACTTAATATAAAGGACATTAAAAATTAAGTACGCAAACAAAAATTTAATCATAACCCGTAAGTAAAAAAAACTTATAATTTAATCAAAAAAATTAAATTAAAAAACAAAAGACGCAAACACAAATTTACCAAAACTAAAAAAATAATAATTAGAAGTCATACCCGTCTATTGGACGTGTTTTGCAACTAGTATATATATATATATATATATATATATATATATATATATATATATATATATATATATATATATATATATATATATATATATATATATATATATATATATATATATATATATATATATATATATATATATATATATATATATATATATATATATATATATATATATATATATATATATATATATATATATATATATATATATATATATATATATATATATATATATATATATATATATGGTGAGGTTATTTTCAGAACCAAATAAGTATACAGAACTGCGAGAACCATCTTTTTACTCTTAAAATGCACATGTATATTCATCATGTTAGTTCATTAGTTAGAAATACATGACTTTTCATTGTCGTAGGTCACTAGGAACATGTATCCTAGGACCATGCACATGTATTTGTTTTGTATGTATTATAACTGTCTTTTCGTTGGATAATATGAAAACACATGTGCACTCTTCATATCACTCATCATACTCGGATCTAATACTAATAAAACAATTATTAAATGTTAATTTAAACATAATAATGAAAAAACATATGCATTTTTTAGAGATATCTTGCTACGTAGTTAAGAGATATACGTAATATCTTTTGTTAGTATAGAAAAAATGTAGGTAACATCTAGTTACCTATTGAAAAAAATAGATATGCCGACGTGGTTTGATCATCTAATTTATACATATGCCTAACTACATGCAAACAATCAAATCAATTTAATAACCAAATTTTACAATAGAATCGGGTGCACCTGATAATTATGGCCAAATCGTCTAGCTTGCTCCAATAAATCATCCACAAACTAATCTATAGAATTTGCAAACACTCAACAAACATATATGTCGAAGAAACTTCCACATCTAATTAGCACAAGACTCTTATAATGTGATTTAAAATTTTTAAAATTTTTCAATTTTTCCCAAAAATCACATTTTAACCCATTTTGACCAAAATTTTACACAAAAACATGTAACACATGTGTCACCCCCTCAACTTAAAGCATTTCATTGCCCCTAATGCAAAAACTTTAAATTGAAATTTTGGTTAAAAATCAATTTGACAAACTCACACAAAAACAAAAACCTAACTCACTTTCGTAGGAATCACGGTTGCATTTAGCGTATGCAACAAGCCTTTAAACCACTCGGTAGCCCGACTGGAAGAGTTTTGTCTCGTGAGGGTTTGCAGTGAACACACCCACAAAGTTTTAAACACACAAAAAAATAAGATAATAAATTACAAAAGAAAATACACACACTACAAACCACAAACCACGGGTTGCATCCCGCGAAGCGCTAAGTTTACCGTCTTCAGCCAGACATAACTCATATGAGCTATTGAGACGGTTGGAGTGGTTCCAAGTAAACCACATCCACCGTTTCCATCTGATCACTCTCTAACTCAACATACGGCTTCAAACGGTGTCCATTAACTTTAAAAGGCTCTCCACTCACCATATTTTTTTATTTCAATGGCTCCGTGTGGAGAGACTTGAGTCACAACGTATGGACCCGTCCATTTACTTCTCAACTTCCCAGGAAAAAGCTTAAGTCTAGCATTGAATAACCAAACTTTTTGACCAACCAAGAACGATTTTTTAGTGATGTGTCGATCATGAAAAGCTTGGGTTTTCTCCTTATAAATCCTAGAACTTTCATAAGCATCACGTCTAATCTCATCCATTTCAGATAATTGAAGTTTCCTAGAACTACCTGCTCTCTCTAAATCCATATTAACGGTCTTAATCGCCCATTCAGCCCTACGCTCTATCTCAACCGGTAAATGACACGCCTTGCCATATACCAACTTATACGGTGACATACCAATAGGAGTCTTAAAAGCCGTCCTATATGCCCACAAGGCATCATCTAACCTCAAGGACCAATCTTTCCTATCACTACGAATGGTCTTTTCTAAAAATTGCTTAATCTCCCTATTAGATACTTCCACCTGTCCACTAGTCTATGGATGATAAGGGGTAGCTATCCTATGATTAACTCCATAGTGTTTCAATAATTTTCCAAATTTAAAGTTCTTAAAGTGAGAACCCCCGTCACTAATGAGAGCCTTAGGAATTCCATGTCTAGCAAAGATATTATGCTTAAAAAACTTAAGAACTACACTATGGTCATTTGTTCTAGTAGCCTCAGCTTCTACCCACTTAGACACATAATCAACTGCCACTAAAATGTACACATTGCCATGGGAAGTAGGGAATGGTCCCATAAAGTCAATACCCCATACGTCAAAGATCTCAACAACAAGTATGTGATTCATAGGCATTTGATCACGCCTTGAAATCCCACCAACTAGTTGGCAACGAATACATGCTTTCACAAAAGACTGGGCATCCTTAAATATAGTCGGCTAAAAGAAACCGCTTTGTAGGATTTTATGCCCAGTTTTTGTAGCACCAAAGTGTCCACCACATGCATAAGAATGGCAATGAGACAATATGTCTATATGCTCGTGGTCGGGAACACATCTCCTAACAACTTGGTCAGCACACACCTTATATGGCTTCGGATCCTCCCAAAAATAATGCTTCAACTGGGAGAAGAAGTATTTTCTTTGTTGTTTGAACCAAAACTCTGGAAGCTTTTTAACAGCTAAGTAATTAACTATATTTGCGTACCAAGGAACCTTAGAAACCTCAAATAAGCTTTCATCCGGAAAGCTTTCCTTAATCACGTCAAAAGGGTTGAACAGCGTAGGGATAATTCTAGACAAATGGTCGACAACTACATTTTCTGACCCCTTTTTATCCCGGATTTCTAGATTAAATTCTTGTAAAAGAAAAATCCACCTAAGCAACCTCGGTTTTGTCTCTTTCTTACTCAACAAATATCATAAGGCACTATGATCTGAAAATACTATCACCTTAGAATGCCCCCAAATATAAGACCTAAATTTATCAAGAGCAAAAACCACGGCTAACAACTCTTTTTCAGTAGTGGTGTAACTTATTTAAGCTTCTGAAAAAGTCTTTATAAAACCTGCATGCTTTTATCATGAACAGTACACTTAATAAACGTACGTGCATATTAAAACTTTCCTTTTATAGCATGATCATGTGTCACGATTGATAATCTCAGAAGTATGTGCGTATTTGATGAGACTGCTTTTATACATAGTCTCATCTTCCAAAAAGGGCTTAAAATGCATTAAATATCATCAAAATACCCAAATATATGCTTGTGTTTGTTGCTTGTGTATTTTAGGTACGGATATTGAGATAATGACAAAAGATCACAATAATCATGCAAAAACGAACACGGGAAACGAAGCCGCACAATGAACCAAGCCCTAGTGAAGACTTTCCCAAGATCAACCCTTGAAGATTTGAAGAATTATGAAGAAGGGTCCTCCAATTATGAAGAATTGACACTTTATACCCTTGTATCCTCATAATTACAAGTTTGGTCCCTAAAGTTTGTCAAAATTACCAAAAGGGCCCTTAACTTTGAAGAATTGGCAAGTTTAGCCCCTCAACAAAGCTAAATTGTCAACCAATATCATCCACAAAGTCAAATATATCATGAAGTCCTTCAAAGTACAAGAAATGACAAGTTTGGTCCTTTGAAAAATCCAAAATTACAAAAAGGACCCTCAACTTTCAACAATTGGCAAAAATGGTCCCTCATTTATCAAGACTTGGCAATTTCAGTCCTCCAAGATGACAATCATACAAGTCAAGACCATTACCTTTGAAGAAAATACCAAACCAGCCCTTGAAGAATTCAAATATGGCAAGAAATACCCCTGAATTCATGTTACAAAAGTTTTTGGGACAAAAATGCAAAAAGACCAAAGTTGATAAGGCTTAAATGGGCGCTGATAGAGTTTTGTTTGCAAATGACAAGAAGAAAGGAAGTGAGGGGTTAAAAGGGGCCAGACAATAAACTTACCTAGACCAACCAGCTTGTGCCACGTGCCCCACTCACTTGAATCAACCACTCACAACTCACCCTTTGTCCACATCAGATCCCACTCACATTTAGTTATAAACTAATCCTAACAGATTAGTTTAAACTTGGCGCTAAACACCCAATTTAAAAACCAAACGGATTAAAACCTTGTTCTTGGTGTTCTTCACACAATTTGGGGATTTTTGATTAAACAAGAATTAAGCAGCCATCCCTTCCAGATTTAAGATTAAGTGGATACTAAACACAACCCAACCTTAAACATGGACACCTCATCACCCCATTTGTCTCCTTGTGACTCCCCTGCTCCACACCCATGCATACTGCCAAAAAGGTGGCAGCAATCCAACGTTTGACATTCATGCTTACTTTCTAAGCATCTTATGAGCCATTAGATCACAACTTCATGCCAGCTATCTTCACAAGGGTCCAAATTCAGTCACATGATTCAAAATGAAGACAAAGACCTCAAGGGCATTTTTGGAAGATCAAGCACTAGGGTTTTAAGTTTTTAGCTGTTCCTTAGTCATTTGTATGCCTATATAAAGGCCTTAGGGTGCTTCATTAGACGTTTGCTTTTGGTTTTTCCTTTGTTCAAACACTTGTAAATCCTTTTTCAGTTTTATGAATTTGAGTTAAGTGATTTGAAGAAAGACCAAGTGCCACCTTTATTCTGTTGTTTATGTTCTTAGTTTACTGCTTTTGAAGTTAAAAACCTGTTTTCAAAAGAGGAGTGTGCACAAGTTTGCATATTTTCCTCATTTTCTTGATATTTTGCTAAGTCTTGTTCCAATCTTGGAATTCTTGGGCTATAGGGCTGATCATAGCATCCTAACTGAGTTGGTTAAGGTGTGGTGAGGCTTATAACTTGGGGATAATCAAGTGTGGGGTAACAAGTTTGCATCAATCAAGATTTTTCCAAGTTTCTGATTTTTCATGTTATTGTGCTTAACCCTTGTTGAATCTTAGCAGGCTTTTGTGGAAGCTTGTGCTTGTTCTTGCTAGCACATAAGCTCAAAATTCGTGGGTGTGGATGTACATCCATGAGGTTTGCTTACTTAATCTCCAAATCTGCATAAATTGTGATTTTTGGTGATATTTGTATGAAACTGTTGTTCTTGTGAATTTTGTGGCTTGTTCTTGCTTGAATCTGTTATTTAGACTTGTTAGAGTGTTAATTGATGCTTGGTTGGCCTGAAATCTTGTTTTGCTTTTGAAAATCTTGATTTGAAAAAGTT
This sequence comes from Glebionis coronaria, assembly GCA_025667525.1. Taxonomy (NCBI): domain Eukaryota; kingdom Viridiplantae; phylum Streptophyta; class Magnoliopsida; order Asterales; family Asteraceae; genus Glebionis; species Glebionis coronaria. The sequence continues at coordinate 120,231,562 of CM046874.1, read as the reverse complement.
AAAGGGGTGTTTGGGTCTACTGATTTATGCTTGTAATCTGATTTTGAGTTAAGGGAAAGTGTTGTTTATGCTTTGTATCTGATATACCTTTGTTTGAGAGTGTTTTGCTGCAAGTTTTTGGGTTTGAACACTTGAATTGATCAATCTGCTATTAAGACCTTGTTTCTGCTTGTTTTGACCTAGGATTTTGGGAACACTTAGTGTGTATGCATGCTTAGGGATAAAAGTGGTTTAAACAAAGTTAACTTAACCTGTTTGAAAGATTTGAGGTGTTGAAATTGGCTTGTGTGTCAAATACATCAGCAAAAGTTGAAATCTGCTTGTGTAGTGTTCATCAGTAACTTTGATAGCTTGGATCTTGCTTAATTCTTTGAACCAGTGCATGAAACCTGTTTAGACTTGCTTATTGGAGTTTATTATAGCTTGTGTGTGCATTTGGTTGAATTTGGTTGGCTGATTTGTGCTAAAACTGCTCTTGAATGCTAAACTGCTCATTGTTCATGTTTGTGCTATATCTGGTGATAAATTGATTAAACTGTATCAATTGGCTGTTTGTGATTGTGTTATTTTGCTTGTTATTGACTCCTTTTGATCCAAAGATCAATTGGGTGCCTTTGTGAAAACTGAATCCAAGAAAAAGTCACTAAAGACAACAAGTCAAAATAGTCAAGCAGTGGGAAAAGTTCCCACTGCTCAACATCCAAAACTAGCCCCTGCTAGTGCAATTTTATCATCAGCTTATCAATAAGCTATTCTAGCTTATTCTTACTTGCAACAACTTATTTTTTGTAATAGATCTTCATTATTTGACCCATTTAAGTGAACTGGAGCTTATCAGACTTTGACTTTGACTTTTCACTAGAAAACCAACTTGTTTGACTTTTAAGATAAGTGCTTATTTGATTTTCCAGCTTATTGAGTGTGCTTATTTGAAAGTTCTTTGGTTTTTAAGCTTAGTCTTGTCAAAAGAAACATTTTGCAACTTGAATCAGCTTCTGAGGTGGTCTAGATCATAAAAACGACTATTTTGTCGTTTTGTGAATAAGTTGTTGACTTGTTTCTGGCTTATTGAGTGGTCTTATTTGAAATTTCTTTTTACAGAAGTCTTTGTTAGGTCAAAAGAAGGTTGTGTGTTAAATTTTAGCTTATGGCATCAGCTTATAGCTTAATGGGCCAAAAAGCCCATTAAGAATAAGCTGCTTATTATAAGTTAGCTTATTTCACATTTTCAGCTTTTGGGCCTTTGTAAAAAGTTGTTTAAAATCAAATTTTGAGTCAACCTGTGCTTTTTGAGCTTATTTTGAGCACTTTTTCTTATTGGGCCTTAATTAAGCCCAATAAGGGACTGTTTAGGGTTTGGCCCATTTTCTAGGCCCAATAGGGGTATTTAGGTAATTTCACTTTCATTTCTGAGTTATTTAGGTTAAATTAAGCTAGTTTGCAAGTTTTTAGAATTTTTTATAATTTTTGGATTTTTAATATTATTTTAATATTATTTTATTATTAAAAATTAAAAGTCTGATTTTCTAGGTTTTTATATTTTTCCTAGGTTCTATATACTTAATTAGGATTTTTGCAACTTCCCAAATATTTTTTAGGTCTTTTAATTATTTTCTATAATTAATTTAAGATTTAATTGATTTTAGGAGTTTTTAATTGTTTAAAAATAGTTTTAATTGGTTTTAAAATTTTGAAAAATAGTTTTTAGCTTAATTAGGGTATTTTTGAGGTTTACAAACTTGAAAATCTTGTTTAGGGCTTTTTAATAATTAATTTTGATTTTTAGGGCTTTAATTAGCATTAAAAAGTCATTATCTAATTAATTAAAAGGTTTTTGCAAGTTTTGATTTTTTGTAAACTCTTAGATTATTATTAAGGATTTTTGGTGATTTTTAGGAATTTTTAGGGTTAAATTTTAATTTTAGTGGTTTTTACGACTTTACGTGTACGCCTTTTTTAGACTTAGTTTAATCCGTCTTCAAAACCGTCATTCTTTTCTAATCCCTTTTCTATTTTTCTTTTCTCAAATATAATCACAAATTAATCCAAATCATTACACACATAACACACTAGCCTCCTTGAGAACGAACTTAATTGGGTCATTCACACACGGTTTTCCTAAATCGTCGTGCTCACTTGCCCTATTTATTGCATCCTTTTCCTAAAGGTGTAGTTTTACTCAACATCATTTTGGCGCCGCTGCCGGGGAGGCGTGTTGTGTTTTGAATTGGCATTGTTGTTTTTATACTAACCATAATTAGTATTTGTATTAGTAGCACTCTACTAATACGTATTATCGTTTTTCGGTTTTTGTGTAAATATTATTACTATATTGTATACGTAGAACAATAAATACACAAGTACTCCAAATACGTGAGCAATCACAACCTTGACTTGGGAGGTCATTACCCAATCATTGTATTCGAATCTCAAACCAAAGAAAAAGGCAAAAATAGATAAATACTTTCGTGAAGCTTAATCTTGAAAATACAAACTATAAGGTGGGTATAAGGCGGATATTATAAAATATATCCTAAGGAAAAAGGCTCTTAAGTGCTTCGCGCCGCCTCGTTTCCCCGCTTGCTTGTGAGTATTTGATTGTGAGAGTGAATCGAGGGTTTTGCCGCCCAAAGTATTACTAAGTATCATATATATTTTCTTGGTTTCAATTTGATTAAACCCTCTTGAACGATTTGGTGTTCCACCATCGTTCTAAAGTCATCGAAGGCGTTCACTCCACGTGTTCGTTTTCATTCCTTGAGGCTTTGTTAATCAAGAGATTTGATTAGTGAGGAGATTTGTGGACTCATTGTCTACCTAATACATTTCACCAAGTTCCAAAAAGGTTAATACAATCAAAAACCACAAAAAAAAAATTGAAAAATACAAAACACCAAAAAGAATCTTCTTTGCTCATCCCCTCGTTGTACGTGACGTTTATGCTAACTCGAAATCAAGCAAGACGTGCTCGTAAACGAAAAAACAAATCTATCACTCCAAACAATTCTAGTGAGGAGTCTCCTATTGACGAACCCATTGTAAGAGAAGCACCAACCATGGCGAATCGAACTATGATGGAGTTACTTCAAGCACCCACCGAGGGTTATGGAGAGGCTATTGTGATTCCCGCTATCCTTGCGGAGAATTTTGAGGTTAAGACGGGGTTGTTGTCCATGATTCAAAACAACAAATTCCGTGGTGATGAGAAGGACAATCCTCACAACCATATCCGCCAATTCAATCGTCTTACCGCTACTTGCAAGTTTAAGGATGTGTCTAACGACTCGATTAAGATGATGCTTTTTCCGTATTCCTTAGCGGGGCCCGCAAAAATTTGGTTAGAGAAAGAGCCACCCAATTCTATATTGACGTGGAAGGATCTCGTGTCTAAATTTGTGAACCAATTTTTTCCGCCCTCTAAGACTACGCACTTGAAAAACGAGATTTCAAAGTTTTCACAAGAATTTAATGAAAGTTTTTCAACGGCTTGGAATAGGTTTAAGGAAATGTTACATGAATGTCCTCATCACGGTTTTTCCGATTTGCATCAAATTGACACGTTTTACAATGGACTTAATGATCATGAAAGGGATTATTTGAATGCCGCCGCGGGTGGTAATTTTTTGTGTAAAACGGTTGAGGAAGCTTTGGTGATAATTGAAAATAGATCTAAGGTGTATAGTCCTCGTAGCACGTCTAGTGTTCGTAAGGCTTCGTCTTCGGCTTCACCTTCTTTGTCTAATACCATCGATGCTTGCCAAATTGAGGCGAATTTGGAGAACAAAATTTTTGATAAGTTGAAAGGACTTTTGATTGAGTTTAAAGTTGGTGAACCAAGTGCTCCCGCTACGGTTAAAGCGGTTGAGGTTTCTTGCATGTATTGTGGTGGAGGTCATGATTTCTCTGAGTGCATTACCAACGGTGGTAACACTTCGAGTGCCTTTGCGGCCACGGGAAATTACAACCAAAACGGTCAAGTTTCCCGCTCTAATCAAATGACTCCACCGGGTTTTGGATCAAATCAAAATGCTAACAACTATCGCAACAATCAAGTTGGTTTTAAGAACAATTATAACAAGGGAAATTATGGGAATCAAGGGGCTAATAATCAAGTTTCAAACAAAAATGATTTTCAAAATAACAACAAAAGTTTGCAAACATTGAAAGATCTTCCAAGTGAGTTTGTTGAATATGCTAGTGGTAATGATGCTAGGTTTGACAACATTCAAAGAGAAATAATTAGCCTAAGATCCGAGTTCAAAAACGACTTGAAGAAAGAGTTGAAAAATGAGTTAGCTAATGAACTTAAAATCCACACCAACAAGATGGAAGGAAATGTCACTAGGTTGCAACAAAACCAACAAAAGATGGAACAAGGGCAACATGAGATTAAACAAGAGATGCTTAAGGCCGAGAAAAGGCAAACCGAAGCCGTATTGAGGCAATCTAATTTTGAAGATAAAATCTCGTCTATGTTTGAGGCAATAATGTGTAAACCGTCGTCAAGTGGTCTTCCTAGTAACACAATATCCAACCCTAAGGGTGAGATGAAAGCGATTACCACACGTAGTGGTAAGACACTTAAGGAGCCGATTCCTCAACCAATTGCTCCTACGGAGGAAGCAATTGAGGAAGAACCCGAGGTGGTGGTCGAAAAGGAGCATATTTTAAGCCCACAAAGTACCGCTCATGCCACACCTACGGTTGACCCATTACCATCATTGGAACCCGAGATTCCAAAGGCTATGCCTACTATGCCTCAACCCACACCACCTTTGCCCTATCCATCGAGACTTAGGAAGGAGAAACGTCAAGAGCGCGACAACTATCAATTTGAGCTTTTTATGAAAATGTTTCGTGATTTGCACTTTAATGTGAGTTTCGCCGATGCCTTGGTCATGATGCCTCGATTTGCCGCTAACTTTAAGAGTATGTTGAACAACAAGGAAAAATTACACCAAAAGTCTAGTTGTTCGTCGGTTTATCTTAATCGCATACCTCAAAAAGTCGGTGATCCCGGTAAATTTTTGATCCCTTGTGCAATCCAAGACATGGAAGAATGCTTCGCCTTGGCCGATCTTGGTGCTAGCATTAACTTGATGCCACTTGCAATCTACAAGTCGCTCAATCTTCCTAATCTTACTCCTTCACGAATGTCTATTGAGTTGGCCGATCATTCCACGATTCTTGCATGTGGTTTGGCGGAAGACGTTTTTGTGAAAGTGGGGAAGTTCTACTATCCCGTAGACTTCATTGTTGTTGACATCCCCACGGATCCTCAAGTTCCTCTTATTTTAGGTCGTTCGTTTTTAGATACGTCTATGGCTTTGATTGATGTGCATGCTAGAAAGATCACCTTACGTTTCAACGACGAGGAACTTGTTATAAACGCAACTCAAAATTCTCAACTTTCTCATGTTTATTCCGTTGCTACCATTAACCTCGTTGATATGATCGACGTGGTTTGCGAGGAATTTTCACAAGAAGTTCTAGGTTTTGGTGATGAAGAAACTAGTGGCAATCCCACTATGTTAGATCCAATTCTTGATAATTCGACACCAACCTTCACTCCTTTCGAAGGTGGTGGTTTTACGTTGGAAGAATTCAATGTTCCACGTACTTGTGACGAAGACCTCGACAACTATGAGGACTTCTCGATTATCAAGGATTTTCTCAACGATTTCCCATTTCCTCCACCCGAGGAGGTTATGAGTATCGAGCCCAAATCTTCACTTGAGGAACCACCTATTCTCGAGTTGAAAGATTTACCTCCTCACCTCGAGTATGTCTATTTGGAGGAGGACGACAAGTTGCCGGTTATTATTGCGAAGGAACTTTCGAATGATGAAAAAACCGCACTTGTCGATATTCTTAAGGCTCACAAAGGGGCGATTGCGTGGAAGTTATCCGACATTAAGGGGATCGATCCCAAGTTTTGTACACACAAAATCTTAATGGAGGAGGATTTCAAGCCAACAATCCAAAGTCAAAGGAGGGTGAACCCCAAAATTCACGACGTCATCAAAAAGGAGGTCCTTAAACTCCTTGACGCGGGAATGATTTACCCTATTTCCGATAGCCCTTGGGTGAGTCCTATTCATTGTGTCCCTAAAAAGGGAGGGATGACCGTTGTGCCAAACGATGCCAACGAGTTAATTCCCACAAGACTCGTGACCGGATGGAGAGTGTGCATTGACTATCGTAAGTTGAATGAAGCCACTCGAAAAGACCATTTTCCCTTGCCCTTCATGGACCAAATGTTGGAGCGTCTTGCGGGAAACGATTTTTATTGCTTTCTAGATGGTTTTTCCGGTTACTTCCAAATTCCCATCGATCCTCGTGATCAAGAAAAAACTACGTTTACGTGTCCATACGGAACGTTTGCTTATCGTAGAATGCCATTCGGACTTTGCAATGCACCGGGAACTTTTCAACGATGCATGATGGCTATTTTTCATGATATGATCGAGAAGACGATGGAAGTCTTCATGGATGACTTTTCCGTGTTTGGTGATTCCTTCACTTCGTGTTTGTCGAACCTTGAGAGAATGTTAAAACGTTGTGAGGAAACCAACCTTGTGCTCAATTGGGAAAAGTGTCATTTTATGGTTAAGAGTGGAATCGTCTTAGGGCACAAGGTCTCGAAAGCGGGGATTGAGGTAGATCAAGCTAAGGTAGACGTCATCGCCAAATTACCTCATCCCAAAACCGTCAAGGGAGTTAGGAGTTTCCTAGGCCATGCGGGATTTTATCGACGATTCATCAAGGATTTCTCGAAGATTTCTCGACCCATTACACATCTTCTTGAAAAAGAGGCACGTTTTGTCTTTGATGAAGATTGTGTACGAGCCTTTGAGATCCTTAAGAGGAAACTTACCGAAGCTCCCATTCTTGTTGCTCCAAATTGGAACCTCCCCTTTGAACTTATGTGTGATGCAAGTGATTACGCTATTGGGGCCGTTTTGGGGCAACGTCATGAAAAGCACTTCTTGCCTATACACTATGCTAGCAAGACGATGACCGAGGCTCAACTTAAATACACTACAACGGAAAAGGAGTTCCTTGCCGTGGTGTATGCATTTGAGAAATTCTGACCTTATCTCGTCTTGACGAAATGCATAGTGTATACGGACCATTCGGCTATCAAGTATCTCATGGCTAAACAAGATGCAAAGCCGAGATTACTTCGTTGGATTCTCCTCCTTCAAGAATTTGATCACACCATTGTTGACAAAAAAGGAGCCGAGAATCTAGCGGCCGATCATCTCTCTCGTTTGGAAGATCCTCACCAAAGTGTTTACGAGCCTAAGGAAATCACCGAAACATTTCCGCTCGAGACACTTGGTGTAGTGAATTCCAAACTTGATTCTTCTACCCCATGGTTTGCGGATTTTGCAAATTACCATGCGGGTAACTTCATCATTAAGGGTATGACAACTCAAGAAAAACGAAAATTCTTTCGTGATGTCAAGTTCTACTTTTGGAACGACCCTTACTTGTTTCGAACTTGTGCGGATCAAATCATCCGTCGTTGTGTATTTGGCATCGAAGCTTCTAACATCCTTAGAGCTTGCCATGAGGGACCCACGGGTGGTCACCACGGTGCTAATCTCACGGCTAAAAAGGTGTTTGATGCCGGCTTCTTTTGGCCTACTATTTACCGAGATGCACAAATCCTTGTGAAGTCTTGTGATTCATGCCAACGACAAGGAAAAGCCTCACAAAAAGATGAAATGCCACAAAATATCATTCAAGTATGTGAGATCTTTGACGTTTGGGGCATAGACTTTATGGGGCCGTTCCCATCATCTCGTGGTAATAAGTATATTCTCGTTGCGGTTGACTACCTTTCTAAGTGGGTGGAGGCGAAGGCCTTGCCCACTAATGATGCTCGTGTGGTAGTTAAGTTCTTGAAAAGTTTGTTTGCTAGGTTTGGAACCCCTCGTGCGATCATAAGCGATCGTGGAACCCATTTTTGTAATGACCAATTCGATAGAGTCTTAAGGAAATATGGGGTTACACATCGTCTTTCTACGGCTTATCACCCACAAACGAGTGGGCAAGTCGAGGTTTCAAACCGAGCATTGAAGAGGATCTTGGAGAGATCCGTGGGGGAAAACCGACAATCTTGGTCGGATAAGTTAGACGATGCTTTATGGGCCTTTAGGACCGCTCATAAGACACCCATTGGGTGCACTCCCTATAAGCTTGTGTATGGAAAGAATTGTCATTTGCCTATCGAGTTAGAACACAAGGCTTATTGGGCCCTAAAGCATTGTAATGATGATATGGAGACCGCGGGGAAACACCGGAAAATGCAATTAAATGAATTGGATGAATTAAGGGACATTGCTTATGAAAATTCATTGATTTATAAAGAGAAAACTAAAAAGTTGCATGATTCAAAAATTAAAAACCGGGTTTTTAACATTGGGGATCAAGTTTTACTTTTTAATTCAAGATTAAAAATATTTTCCGGTAAATTGAAATCCCGTTGGTCCGGTCCGTTCGCCGTGACTCAAGTGTTTCCTTATGGGACCATCGAGCTAGCTCAAGATGATGGTCCTAACTTCAAGGTGAATGGACATAGGTTGAAGCACTACTTTGGTGGGGAAGTTCCATCCTTGAACTACCTCGACCAAGTCACCTTCCCCAATGATAATTAGTGTTGAGGGGATCGAGTCGAGCTCATGACTCGGTAATCAAAAACGAGGAGCCTCGTGGGGGAGTCCCATGCTTATCCTATGTACATATTATCACTTTCTTAGTCTAATGTAGCTTACGTGTGGGGATTTGTGCCCTTCCAACCTTTGTTCCATGGTTGTTTGTGATATGTGGTTTTTAGATCATGATCTTCACGATTGGAGCCTCTCGTGTTCGTTTTATGGGAGCACTCGATCGTTTGCTATTGGAGACATTTCTCAATATCCATGATATATCCTTTATTGTTCTAACCTTAGGTTTTTAGCACACTTCATAAACGGCTATTACTTAATGGTTACACCCTTTCCATGCTAGATTAGGCATTCGACTACGTCTCTAGTATGGGGGTGTTTGCACCCCTAGACTCGAAACATTGAGGACAATGTTTAACTTTAGTATGGGGGGGTGAATAGATACTTGCCTTGCCAAACCTTCACGCTTTCCAAAGTTTATCTTTTTGTTTATCGTTTTGTTGCAAAATAAGGCTAAAAATGGCCAAATTTTAAATTTTTCTCATGTTTCATAAGTGTTTGAAGACACGAATGTAGATTTTCCGATGGCGAGAATAAGAGTAATTTTTGACTCGATCGTGCGTGTTGAGCACTTAGCTTTGATTCCTTAACTATACATTAGGCTAAGTCTCTTAAATGAGGACGAGAAATGATAGAGTCAATTATAAGTTACTATGCTAAACGTAGAGTACTCGTATTCTTTCAAAAACTCATGTGTTCTCGTTGTTTGCTTATTCTCCCTTCGCATGTAAATATTTTTTGCTTAATAAATATTGACTTAGCGGTTTAGTTAGGATTGTTGGGTTTCTAGTCTTTTCTAGTAGCTTCCGTGTAATTAAATTGGGAAGACATTAAGGTATCGCCAGCGTCACGGTTTTGAAGTATTGGCACCCTAATAATCGAAAGCTTCACCCAATAATAAGATTTCAAGTGCTCACCTAAATCAAGCAAACAATTTGAAGCCCCACAAGGCCTAAAATCTATGCAAAATTGAAAGTGAATCAAGCCTTAATCTTCGAAGCTTTAAAGATCCAAAATTCGCCTTAGCGTGAGGATATACGTCTTTGGCTAATAAAACCACCGATGAGGCGGATAATAAAAGGCAAGGCAAGACCGAAGTCATAATAAAAGCTTCATGGCGAAGTTGAATAAAAGATGGAGGTAAACCAAAGATAATAAGGCCCTTCCGTTAGGGGGCGTATAAAAGTCTTGGTAATAAGTCTCATGTTCAAAACCGTTATAAAACCGTGTTTATCGATTCTTCTTGTCAACTTAATTTTTTAACATCGTTGTCTATTAGGAGGGGTTATTGATTTGATGGTCTTAGTTACACCGTTAGGACTCTATTTTTAGACCTAAATCTCTATTATCGCATAAGTCAAACAATGTATCCTCGTGAAACATTCAAGACATCATAAAATATAAGAGATACAACTTAGGAATAATGGGAGAATAAGTACGTGATTAGGGCATATGAGTAGTGTTAGCATTACTAACTTATAATGACAATGATCTCGTTGCACGCTTAGCATGGAATTAAGGTGAAAATCGAGGACGATGAAATTATTTCTAACGAAGCATTCACGTGTTCTTATTCTATGAACCTAAACGTCCCATTTTGCGATGAAAATCATACATTATGTCTATAACACAAGTAGTAGTAATAGTAGTAGTATAGCTAGTTTATCATTTCAATAAAGTGAATAAAATTAAATTTTGGAGATGCTTTGATACTTTATTCTAGCATTGCGTGAGGGCACGGTAATGGTTTAGTATGGGGGAGTGATGAGACTGCTTTTATACATAGTCTCATCTTCCAAAAAGGGCTTAAAATGCATTAAATATCATCAAAATACCCAAATATATGCTTGTGTTTGTTGCTTGTGTATTTTAGGTACGGATATTGAGATAATGACAAAAGATCACAATAATCATGCAAAAACGAACACGGGAAACGAAGCCGCACAATGAACCAAGCCCTAGTGAAGACTTTCCCAAGATCAACCCTTGAAGATTTGAAGAATTATGAAGAAGGGTCCTCCAATTATGAAGAATTGACACTTTATACCCTTGTATCCTCATAATTACAAGTTTGGTCCCTAAAGTTTGTCAAAATTACCAAAAGGGCCCTTAACTTTGAAGAATTGGCAAGTTTAGCCCCTCAACAAAGCTAAATTGTCAACCAATATCATCCACAAAGTCAAATATATCATGAAGTCCTTCAAAGTACAAGAAATGACAAGTTTGGTCCTTTGAAAAATCCAAAATTACAAAAAGGACCCTCAACTTTCAACAATTGGCAAAAATGGTCCCTCATTTATCAAGACTTGGCAATTTCAGTCCTCCAAGATGACAATCATACAAGTCAAGACCATTACCTTTGAAGAAAATACCAAACCAGCCCTTGAAGAATTCAAATATGGCAAGAAATACCCCTGAATTCATGTTACAAAAGTTTTTGGGACAAAAATGCAAAAAGACCAAAGTTGATAAGGCTTAAATGGGCGCTGATAGAGTTTTGTTTGCAAATGACAAGAAGAAAGGAAGTGAGGGGTTAAAAGGGGCCAGACAATAAACTTACCTAGACCAACCAGCTTGTGCCACGTGCCCCCACTCACTTGAATCAACCACTCACAACTCACCCTTTGTCCACATCAGATCCCACTCACATTTAGTTATAAACTAATCCTAACAGATTAGTTTAAACTTGGCGCTAAACACCCAATTTAAAAACCAAACGGATTAAAACCTTGTTCTTGGTGTTCTTCACACAATTTGGGGATTTTTGATTAAACAAGAATTAAGCAGCCATCCCTTCCAGATTTAAGATTAAGTGGATACTAAACACAACCCAACCTTAAACATGGACACCTCATCACCCCATTTGTCTCCTTGTGACTCCCCTGCTCCACACCCATGCATACTGCCAAAAAGGTGGCAGCAATCCAACGTTTGACATTCATGCTTACTTTCTAAGCATCTTATGAGCCATTAGATCACAACTTCATGCCAGCTATCTTCACAAGGGTCCAAATTCAGTCACATGATTCAAAATGAAGACAAAGACCTCAAGGGCATTTTTGGAAGATCAAGCACTAGGGTTTTAAGTTTTTAGCTGTTCCTTAGTCATTTGTATGCCTATATAAAGGCCTTAGGGTGCTTCATTAGACGTTTGCTTTTGGTTTTTCCTTTGTTCAAACACTTGTAAATCCTTTTTCAGTTTTATGAATTTGAGTTAAGTGATTTGAAGAAAGACCAAGTGCCACCTTTATTTTGTTGTTTATGTTCTTAGTTTACTGCTTTTGAAGTTAAAAACCTGTTTTCAAAAGAGGAGTGTGCACAAGTTTGCATATTTTCCTCATTTTCTTGATATTTTGCTAAGTCTTGTTCCAATCTTGGAATTCTTGGGCTATAGGGCTGATCATAGCATCCTAACTGAGTTGGTTAAGGTGTGGTGAGGCTTATAACTTGGGGATAATCAAGTGTGGGGTAACAAGTTTGCATCAATCAAGATTTTTCCAAGTTTCTGATTTTTCATGTTATTGTGCTTAACCCTTGTTGAATCTTAGCAGGCTTTTGTGGAAGCTTGTGCTTGTTCTTGCTAGCACATAAGCTCAAAATTCGTGGGTGTGGATGTACATCCATGAGGTTTGCTTACTTAATCTCCAAATCTGCATAAATTGTGATTTTTGGTGATATTTGTATGAAACTGTTGTTCTTGTGAATTTTGTGGCTTGTTCTTGCTTGAATCTGTTATTTAGACTTGTTAGAGTGTTAATTGATGCTTGGTTGGCCTGAAATCTTGTTTTGCTTTTGAAAATCTTGATTTGAAAAAGTTAAAGGGGTGTTTGGGTCTACTGATTTATGCTTGTAATCTGATTTTGAGTTAAGGGAAAGTGTTGTTTATGCTTTGTATCTGATATACCTTTGTTTGAGAGTGTTTTGCTGCAAGTTTTTGGGTTTGAACACTTGAATTGATCAATCTGCTATTAAGACCTTGTTTCTGCTTGTTTTGACCTAGGATTTTGGGAACACTTAGTGTGTATGCATGCTTAGGGATAAAAGTGGTTTAAACAAAGTTAACTTAACCTGTTTGAAAGATTTGAGGTGTTGAAATTGGCTTGTGTGTCAAATACATCAGCAAAAGTTGAAATCTGCTTGTGTAGTGTTCATCAGTAACTTTGATAGCTTGGATCTTGCTTAATTCTTTGAACCAGTGCATGAAACCTGTTTAGACTTGCTTATTGGAGTTTATTATAGCTTGTGTGTGCATTTGGGTGAATTTGGTTGGCTGATTTGTGCTAAAACTGCTCTTGAATGCTAAACTGCTCATTGTTCATGTTTGTGCTATATCTGGTGATAAATTGATTAAACTGTATCAATTGGCTATTTGTGATTGTGTTATTTTGCTTGTTATTGACTCCTTTTGATCCAAAGATCAATTGGGTGCCTTTGTGAAAACTGAATCCAAGAAAAAGTCACTAAAGACAACAAGTCAAAATAGTCAAGCAGTGGGAAAAGTTCCCACTGCTCAACATCCAAAACTAGCCCCTGCTAGTGCAATTTTATCATCAGCTTATCAATAAGCTATTCTAGCTTATTCTGACTTGCAACAACTTATTTTTTGTAATAGATCTTCATTATTTGACCCATTTAAGTGAACTGGAGCTTATCAGACTTTGACTTTGACTTTTCACTAGAAAACCAACTTGTTTGACTTTTAAGATAAGTGCTTATTTGATTTTCCAGCTTATTGAGTGTGCTTATTTGAAAGTTCTTTGGTTTTTAAGCTTAGTCTTGTCAAAAGAAACATTTTGCAACTTGAATCAGCTTCTGAGGTGGTCTAGATCATAAAAACGACTATTTTGTCGTTTTGTGAATAAGTTGTTGACTTGTTTCTGGCTTATTGAGTGGTCTTATTTGAAATTTCTTTTTACAGAAGTCTTTGTTAGGTCAAAAGAAGGTTGTGTGTTAAATTTTAGCTTATGGCATCAGCTTATAGCTTAATGGGCCAAAAAGCCCATTAAGAATAAGCTGCTTATTATAAGTTAGCTTATTTCACATTTTCAGCTTTTGGGCCTTTGGAAAAAGTTGTTTAAAATCAAATTTTGAGTCAACCTGTGCTTTTTGAGCTTATTTTGAGCACTTTTTCTTATTGGGCCTTAATTAAGCCCAATAAGGGACTGTTTAGGGTTTGGCCCATTTTCTAGGCCCAATAGGGGTATTTAGGTAATTTCACTTTCATTTCTGAGTTATTTAGGTTAAATTAAGCTAGTTTGCAAGTTTTTAGAATTTTTTATAATTTTTGGATTTTTAATATTATTTTAATATTATTTTATTATTAAAAATTAAAAGTCTGATTTTCTAGGTTTTTATATTTTTCCTAGGTTCTATATACTTAATTAGGATTTTTGCAACTTCCCAAATATTTTTTAGGTCTTTTAATTATTTTCTATAATTAATTTAAGATTTAATTGATTTTAGGAGTTTTTAATTGTTTAAAAATAGTTTTAATTGGTTTTAAAATTTTGAAAAATAGTTTTTAGCTTAATTAGGGTATTTTTGAGGTTTACAAACTTGAAAATCTTGTTTAGGGCTTTTTAATAATTAATTTTGATTTTTAGGGCTTTAATTAGCATTAAAAAGTCATTATCTAATTAATTAAAAGGTTTTTGCAAGTTTTGATTTTTTGTAAACTCTTAGATTATTATTAAGGATTTTTGGTGATTTTTAGGAATTTTTAGGGTTAAATTTTAATTTTAGTGGTTTTTACGACTTTACGTGTACGCCTTTTTTAGACTTAGTTTAATCCGTCTTCATAACTGTCATTCTTTTCTAATCCCTTTTCTATTTTTCTTTTCTCAAATATAATCACAAATTAATCCAAATCATTACACACATAACACACTAGCCTCCTTGAGAACGAACTTAATTGGGTCATTCACACACGGTTTTCCTAAATCGTCGTGCTCACTTGCCCTATTTATTGCATCCTTTTCCTAAAGGTGTAGTTTTACTCAACATCAGTATTATTATTACGAAAAGTATTAAGTACGTGTTAATACACGATAACTATTATCAATAATAATTATAATCACGAACATGAAATCATGAACGTAAGAATCACGAACATATAATTATGTATTTATGAATATTATTAATACAATTAATATCGTTACGTCCAAGTACTTATAATAACACGAATATTTAATAATAATCTAACACGTAAACACAAACACACGAACACGTAATAACTAGACACGAGAAAAGCTTCGGGTTTTCCTTGGTGGGCCCTCATAGCCGCGACAACAAGAGAAGAGAGGGGCCCAGCCCATGACTTATTGTATTAAAAATAATAAAAGAAGAATAATAAGTGTGAAAACACTTATCCTTTTACCACTTATTTCTAATAATAATAAGACCAAAACGTGTATTTTATGTCGTAAAAGTCGGAATTATGCGTGGTTTGTGTTTTTATTGTGTTTCAGGATAAAAATATGAAAAAGGGAGAAAACACGGGCTATCACGAGCTTTTATCGAAGAAAACGAGAAAATACGAAGTCAAAAGGTCAAAAGTGCAAGAAGAACGGAAGTCAAAGGCCTATTCTAAAGATTTATTGAAGAAATAGTCTAAAGACGGAAGTTTAACAAAGTCGAAGAAACAAGTCTACTAAAAGAAGAAAAATAGAAGACGAGTTCAAGTTATCATTCGACTAATCCCGAGACAAAGTCGAGAAAGACGAGAAATTAAAAGACGAGAAAGAGAAAGAAAAAAGGAAGCAACATACCTCCCCTCTCCTATAAATACCCTCCAATGCTTCATTAGGAGGATGTTAGTTAGTTTTTTAGTCACTTTTCATTTTTCTAGTTTTTCTAATCTTTAGAGAGAAGTAGGTGTTTCTACTTTCTCTCTCTAGATTTCTTCATCTTTTCTTTCATGTTTAAGCTTTCATTTAATCTTGTATTTTGGAATCATAAATCTACAAGTTCAAGCTTTTTATCATTCATCTTTTTCTACCTTTCTTGATTTGTATTTATCTTTGATCCGAAATAATCTTAGATCTTGTTTCATCTTGATGTTTATGTGATTAAAACGTTTGTCTTTTTGTTCATATCTAAGTTTTTATACGATTGAGCTTTGAGCTTATCATGCTTATTGGCTTATTTTGTATTTAGCTTATTTACTTTTAAATTTTCTAAAAAGTTTCATCTTTTTATGGTTTGTTTTAAAAGATTTGCTTATTTAAAGTTTTGAAAGTTTCTTATTCATGCTTATTTGGTTCTCTCATTATTAATTTGGTTAAGTGTTGAATTGTGCTTATTAAAACGGTGCTTATTAACTTTGCTTATTACGAATTTTAAACTGTCGAAAAAGGGTTTACCCTTTCCGACCATTATTCTGACGCTGCCATCGGATTAGGGTTTTACTTTCCGACGGATTATTCTGATCCTTGTATCGGAGAAGGGTTTTGGGAATTCCGATCATTATTCCGATCGAGATTCCGACGGTAGTATTTATCAGTATTCTGACCGTCTTTCTGACGAATTATTCTGATAGTTTTCTTTTTATACATTCTGATAGAGTGTTTTCCGATAGTAGTGATTCCGATAGTTTTTCTTGTGCATTATTCCGATACTTTAATCATTATTCCGACAGAATTTCTTTTGACACATTCCGATGGGATTCCGATCAAGGGCATTCCGACAGGTTTAAGTTTTTATTTTTATAAAGTTTTAAGTTTTAAATTTACTTTCAAGTTTTTAATCATTTATTTTTAACTCGTAATGTTTAGTTTAACTTTTAAAGCTTTCATTTTTATGCAACGACATTTACATTTTTATTTTTGTTTAAAACAGATAATCTCACTTCTTTATTTTCCACCAAGAAACTGGTAATCAATTCGAAAAGACTGGTTTTACGATAACTTTTTATACTTGGCAAAACCTTGTATTAAATGGCACCGCTGCCGGCTCTTTTCGTGAAGATTAACGGTTTATTCTGAGAGATGCGTTGGATTTTGGGATCCGTTCATTTTTAACGTTATTTTTCTTGCTTAAAATTTTTCAAAAATCCTAAAAAAATATATAAAATTTTCAAATATCCAAAAAAATAGAAGAACATAAAAAACAAAAAATATTTCTTGTCTATCTTTCTTTTCCTTTTGTAGGTGTGTATGCGTACCTGTGCTCGTAAGAAGAAAGAAACTCAAGCCGAAGTCGAAACTCAACCTATTGTCACCATGGACAATCGACCAATGATCGAGCTTTTGCAAGCACACGTAGAGGGCAACACCGATGCTATTGTCATACCCGAGATTGGAGCCAACAACTTTGTGCTCAAATCCAGCTTCAATCAAATGGTCTCTGCTCAACCATTCTTGGGGCGTACACTTGATGATCCTCATGACCATATCAAAAGGTTCCTTCAACTCACTAATACTGTCAAGTATAATGGGGTTTCACAAGAGGTAATTCGCTTGCAAGTTTTTCCTTTCTCCTTAGAGGGACAAGCACGGCATTGGCTTGCAAAGGAACCGCCACAAAGTATTCTTACGTGGTCGGATTTAGAGACCAAATTCATCAACTACTTTTTCCCACGCTCACGTACTACTGCTTTGCGGAATGAAATCATTAACTTTGAAAAAAAGTACGGTGAGACATTTAGTGAATCTTGGGACCGTTTTAAGGAACTTTTAAGAAAGTGTCCACAACGTGGTTTTACAAAAGTGCATCAAATTAATACTTTTTACAATGGTTTAAGCATGAATGACCAAGATTCACTAAATAGTGCCTCGGGGGGTAACATTTTGGTTAAGTCTTCTAAGCTACGTGGGATATTATTGAGAATAAGTCTAGAGTGCAAACTAGGAGTGTTCGGGCTAATGTGGCTAGTGCTAGTACTAGTGATGCTGACAAGAGAATTGATAAGCTTACTTCGATTGTTGAAGCACTTGCTCTACAAACCGCTAACAATGCCAAAAACAACAATGTGCAAGTTAATGCTTTGAGTCAGTCATGTGAAATATGCGGGGGTTCTCATTCATACACCGATTGTCCTTCGACTCATGACAATCCGGAAAATGTGTATGCCGCTAACGGTAACTTTTCTACGGGAGGCTATCAAGCACGTCCACAAGGTGACCGCAATTTGCTCAGTTATCGTTCAAACAACTTCCTTTCACCACCCGGTTTTCCTCCTTAAAACCAAATCGACCTCAATCGCAACAATCAAAACCAACCTCGAGCTCCAAATCAATATCAAACCCAAAGAAACACATATCCACCTTAAGGAACTAACCAAGTTTACCAACAATCCACTTATCAACCACCTGCCTACCATGCTCTTCCTCCCAACCAACCCACCGCATTTAATCACGAGGTTGAAACTTACATGAGGACTAATGACGCGCTGGTGCAGAATCTTCAGCGACAAATCATCAACTTGAAAGGAGATATGGCGAAACACGGGAACGATCTTCGAGCCGATATGCGAAACTATTTGAGCAGTTAAACGAATGACTTAAGGGATATGATGGCTAGTTTCTTCCAAAGTAATCAAGCCTCTGGTTTGGGTTCTCTTCCGAGTAACACCGTTGCTAATCCAAGAGGGGAGATGAAAGCAATCACCACCCGAAGTGGCAAAGATTTAAAGGAACCCGAGATTCCCTCACCTACACCGGTGATTGTGACAAAGGAAAACGAGTCCCCTTCTCCAATTCCTCCACCTTCTACTTCCACCCCTCCACCACCCAGGATGTGAGTGAGAATTCCATTCCGAAGCCTTCATCTCAACCCAATATACCTTATCCCTCAAGGTTGAGGAAAGAGAAGTTGAAGAACAATGATGATATTCAGGTTTCGAACTTTCTTAAAATGTTTAAACAATTTAATTTCAACATCTCCTTTGCTGAGGCTCTCGCTCATATGCCGAAATATGCTAAAATGTTAAAGATCTTCTCAGTGACAAAGAAAAGCTTCTTGATATTGCTCATACCCAACTTAATGAGAATTTCTCCGCGGTTCTCTTAAGGAAATTACCAACAAAACTTGGTGATCCGGGTCACTTTCTCATTCCTTGCAACTTCCCGGGGGTAGAAATTGTATGGCCCTAGCCGATCTAGGTGCTAGTATTAACTTAATGCCTTTAAGTGTATGGAAAAAATTATCTCTACCCGAGCTAGTCCCCACACGAATGACATTGGATTTAGCTAACTGGACGGTTGCTTATCCGGTGGGGATAGCCGAAGATGTCTTCGTCGGTGTCGACAAATTCACTTTTCCGGCGGATTTTGTTGTCGTTGACTACGAGATGGACCCTCGTGTTCCATTAATCGTTGGACGTCCATTCTTGAGGACCGGTCGCACTCTCATTGATGTAGCCGCGGGCGAATTAATCATGAGAGTTGGCAACGATAAAATCGTTTTCAACATGGGTAAACTTTCTAAGCAACCTTCTGAATACCAGAGCGTTAATTTCATTGACGTTCTTAAAGAGGCTTGTGAAGAGCATTTCAAAAACGCTTGTAAAAGTGGTTCTTATTCTCTACCCATTGTTGAGACCATTGCCTCTCTTGCTCCCTCACTAACTCCATTTGGAGAAAGTGATTTCCTTTTGAAAGAATTTGAAGCAACTTTAGGGGATGTGGACTTAAAATATAACGATTCTCCCTCCGATTGGGATGAAGAAATTCGTACCATTGAGAAACTTCTCAATGAGGACCATATTTCTCGCCCGTCTCCTAAGGAAATCTCTATCGATGATCTGAATTTGACTACGCCTTCCATCGAAAATCCTCCGGATTTAGAGCTTAAGGATTTACCGTCTCATCTCGAATACGTTTTCCTTGAAGAAAATAAGAAGTTACCCGTCATCATCGCAAAGGACTTGAAAGAAGAAGAAAAATCTCGCCTTATCGACGTGCTGAAGAATCATAAGAAAGCAGTTGCTTGGAAAATTTCTGATATCCGTGGAATTGATCCGAACTTTTGTACTCATAAAATTCTCATGGAGGATGACTTTAAACCCGCAATCCAAAGCCAAAGAAGGGTTAATCCTAGAATTCATGACGTCATCAAGAAAGAGGTTATCAAACTTCTAGATGCCGGAATGATTTACCCTATTTCGGATTCGCTATGGGTTAGTCCCGTCCATTGTGTGCCTAAGAAAGGCGGAATAACCGTTGTTCCCAATGAAAACAACGAGTTGATCCCTACTCGCCTTGTTACGGGTTGGCGAGTTTGCATAGACTATCGCAAGCTCAATGATGCCACTCGCAAGGATCATTTTCCTCTTCCTTTCATGGATCAAATGCTCGAGCGTTTAGCGGGTAATGACTAATATTGCTTCTTAGACGGTTTCTCCAGGTATTTTCAAATTACCATCGATCCCAAAGACCAAGAGAAAACCACATTCACTTGTCCTTATGGAACATTTGCTTACAAAAGAATGCCTTTCGGCTTATGCAATGCTCCTGGGAATTTCCAAAGGTGTATGATGGCTATCTTCCATGACATGGTTGAAGAAACTATGGAAGTCTTTATGGATGATTTCTCGGTCTATGGTGATTCTTTCTCTGCTTGCCTTGCTAATTTAGAACGTATGCTTAAACGGTGTGAAGACACTCGTCTCGTTCTTAATTGGGAAAAATGCCATTTCATGTTAAAAGAAGGTATTGTTCTTGGTCATAAAATCTCCAAAGCCGGTCTTGAAGTAGACCGTGCTAAAGTTGAAGTGATTGCTAAATTACCTCCACCTTCAACTGTGAAGGGTGTGAGAAGTTTCCTTGGTCATTCGGGCTTCTATCGTCGATTCATTCAAGATTTTTCTAAGATCGCTCGCCCGATGACCCACCTCTTGGAAAAAGATACTCCTTTTATCTTTTCTAAAGAGTGTATCGAATCTTTCAATCTTCTTAAGGATAAACTAACTAAGGCACCGGTCTTAGTTACCCCTAATTGGGAGTTACCTTTTGAATTGATGTGTGATGCTAGCGACTTTGCTATTGGAGCGGTTTTGGGACAAAGAGTGAACAAACACTTCCAACCAATCCATTATGCTAGCAAGAAAAATGACGGGGGCTCAATTGCATTATACCACTACCGAAAAAGAGCTTTTAGCTGTAGTGTATGCTTTTGAGAAGTTCTTCCCGATCTTGTGCTTTCCACCACCATTGTATATACCGACCAATCCGCGTTGAAGTACTTGTTAACTAAACAAGATTCCAAGCCAAGACTTCTTCGTTGGGTTCTACTCCTTCAAGAATTCAAAATTGAAATTCCAGATAAAAAGGGAGCGGAAAACCTAGCCGCGGATCATCTTAGTAGACTCGAGGATCCTTATCAAGGGGAGCTCCCAAATCAAGAGATTAATGACTCTTTTTCCCTTGAGGCCTTGATGTCTATTAACTCCAATCTTGATGAAACCCCATGGTTTGCGGACATTGCAAACTATTTGGCGGGTGGAATTCTCATGGAAGGGTTAACTCCCCAACAAAAGAAAAAGTTCTTTAAAGACATTAAGCACTATTTTTGGGACGACCCTTACCTTTTCAAAAAATGTGCGGATCTTGTCATTCGTCGGTGTGTTGATGGGCCGGCAGCTTTATTAATCTTAGAAGCTTGCCACAAAGGACCTACCGGTGGTCACTTTGGTCCTAATTATACCGCGAAGAAAGTTTTCGACTCTGGATTTTATTGGCCCACCATTTATCATGACGCTCATGAAATGTTTAAGCATTGTGATGCTTGCCAAAGACAAGGTAAGATCACACACAAAGATGAGATGCCTCAAAATTTCATCCAAGAATGTGAAATCTTTGACGTATGGGGCATCGACTTTATGGGGCCATTTCCATCATCTAAAGGGAATAAATACATCCTCGTAGCCGTTGACTACGTATCTAAATGGGTTGAAGCAAAGGCTCTCCCTACGAACGATACGAGGGTGGTTGTGAACTTTTTGAAACAACTTTTTGCTCGATTCGATGTTCCTCGTGCTATCATCAGTGACCGCGAGACTCATTTTTGCAATGATCAGTTTGCTCGAGGCATGACTAAGTACGATGTCAATCACCGTCATTCCACCGCTTATCATCCCCAAACAAATGGTCAAGCCGAGATATCTAACCGTGGATTGAAGAGAATATTAGAGCGTACTGTGGGAGAGCATCGTGCCTCGTGGGCCGATAAGTTAGATGATGCTTTGTGGGCTTTCCGTACCGCATATATGACACCTATTGGGTGCACTCAATATCGTCTTGTGTATGGAAAGGCATGCCACCTCCCTATTGAGTTGGAGCATAAGGCGTATTGGGCCTTGAAGTGGGCCAATTTTGATATCAACAAAGCCGGTGATCTTCGCAAGATTCAACTCAACGAGCTAAATGAACTGAGGAATGAAGCTTATGAGAATTCACTGATCTACAAGGAGAAGACCAAGATCATTCATGATGCAAGGATTAAGAACCGAGAGTTTCACGTTGGTGATCAAGTTTTACTCTTTAACTCGCGGTTAAAGATCTTCTCGGGCAAGCTTAAGAGCCGTTGGTCTGGTCCATTCACCGTCGCCAAAGTCTTCCCTTACGGCACCATCGAACTTTCTCAACCAAATGGGCCTAATTTTAAAGTGAATAGCCAGCATGTGAAGTTGTACTTTGGTGAGGACATCTCACATGAGATGATTCCATCCGTCACCACGTTTCCCTTGAATTAGTTCTGGGTCGAGTCAGGCTCGTGACTCGGTTAACAAAAACAAGCGCTTCTCGGGAGGCAACCCGTTGATCTATCCTTTACCATTTTCATAATAAGTGTAGGGGGAGCCCCATATGTGTGGTTGTCTTGTTTCTTATGATGTACAGGGATTAAAGTTTCAGAGAGCACTTTTGATGACATTTGACGACCCGTGATCCCGTGTACCCGTCTTCCCGGTTCTATCCTAAACTGTCGTGAACTCGTGATTCAATATTTCATATCTTATATGTTGACATTGAAATCACCATAGTTGTCTCTTCCTTAGCAAGATTTAAACAACAGGCACAATGTCCTAAGTGTAGGGGAGTTTACTCCCACATGCTTAAACATTGAGGACAATGTTTATATCAAGTGTAGGGGGACTTCTATCGTAGTAAGTGGTCTTTTCCATGAATTTGTCCTCATTTTAACCGGAAAATTTGATTTTTCGACATTTTTCAAAATTTTTAATCTATTTTGGCCTAGTAGTTTTTCCTTTGTTATCGTTATTTTCTTTCTTTGCTAAAATAAAGATTAATAAAGTGGTTTTAAATTTTTCAACGTCATGAATCTTTTGACTCAACCCGAGTTTACTTATCTAAGTTTACTCTAGCTAGTATCCTTAACGTGTTTAAGTCAAGTTTTGCTAGGCTTTTATATAGGGAACTTTAAAACGCGAAAGTCTTAACTCTTACGGGTTAAGAACAAGAACTTTTCGCAAGTTCCTATAATTGATCCTAGAAAGTCGTTTATCAAGGGAACTTTAAAATGCGAATTCTAAACTTGAAAAAAGTCTAAGAAGTTGCAAGATCCTATAGATGACTTGAAAACCCAAAACTTTTATTTAATTGGCTAAGCATCCACGAGTCTCATTCCTTGAGATTTTAAATTATGGAGAACGAGAGATGATAGAGTCAATTATAATTTTGGTATTCTTTCATGAGTTTATGTGAGTTGATTATAAGCTTTTTCTCCCATCGCTTGTTAATAAATATATTTGCAATAAATAAGGTTGTACGATTTAAAAAGTTACTTAGCTTCTATCACAAGATCGTTTAAAAGTTGCTCGGTATTAATTAGAGTTCATAGCCAAGGCATAACTTATTGAAGAGGGATGCGAAGATTGGCGAGTCCGAAAAGGCCCTAACAAGGCATGAGGGCTACATTTTGTTGCTAAAGATCCAAAGTGATGTGAAGAATCATTTATCAAAAATCAATATGAAGGATCGAGACACACGACGAAAAGCAAATACTCCCCAAAAGATCATGGAGAAGTCTATCCGAAAAGACCCTAGCAAGGTATGAGAATAAATAGATCCAAGTCCTAAAAGGAGGCGGATCGTTTTATAACAAAGTCCAAAATAAAGATTGGAGAAAAATGAAGAAGTCGTGGTCCAAGTATGAAGAATCTCTCAAAAACTTCAAGTGAATAAATTCCTATTATGAAGAGAAGACCATAATTTCAAGAACGTCTCTCAAGATTCAAAGTATGAAGTCGCTGCCAAATATCGGTCCGAGAAAGGTCTCAAATCGTGAAGCGAGTTATGCTAAGATATAAACTTTAAGAGGTCCCGAGAAGCAGTTTTAAAAGATTTTTTCCTTTAGCTAACTATTGATTAAATCGTCCCACTTTATTTTCGGCCTAAATAAACTATCGAAATAAGTCAAACAATGCATCCTCGTGATCATTCAAGACAATCATAAAATATAAGAGATACACCTAGGAATAAGGGAGTCTAAGTGAATAATTAGGCCACATGAGTTCGTGTTAGTTTACTAACTTATAATAACAATGATCTCGTTTATAAGCTTGGTTTGGGAAACGTGAAACTTGAGGGTGATAAACATTCATGGCAACCAAAACCCCAATGTAAGTATTTGATTCTGTAGAAACTAGGAGGGGGGGGGTTAATAGTTTCTTATATTTACTTGTTAAATGATGGTTTTAAAAAAAATCATTTTTCAAAAACTTTGACTTAAGGAAATAAGTGAAATATTCTTATGCACAATATGAACAATGATAGTGTAACTTGAAATAATACTAACTAATATATATGCACAAAGAATAAAGAATGTAAAGAGTTAAGGGTAAAGAAAGATCAAACCAAACACCAAGGATTTATAGTGGTTCGGCAACGAAGTTCACTCCTCGTTCCTACTCCACTCCTCGAGTACTCCTTACTCGAGAGTTCACTACACAACAAGCTCCTTATGGTGGAGAAAACCGTACACGTCGCTTAACCAATTTCCAACTCTAAGCTAAAAGTCGAGCCCTAATCGTAGCTAGGACCAATCTACACAATTATACTGTTGTGTCATATTTTTAGATGATATAACACGAATTTAAGAAAGAAAATAGATGAAGAAGATGAATTCTAGAGAGAGAAAGTAGTGAGAGAAAGTAGAGAGAAGAGATGATTAACTTGGTGAATATTAGATTAGGAAAAGAATAAAGTGAATAACCAACCCTCCTAACATGCTAGGAGGGTAGTATATATAGTCCACCCACATCACATGCGGGCTTTAATGGGCTATATATTGGACCGGGCTTGTCTTTTAGACTTTAATTAGTTTAAATCCAAGCCCGTAAACCACGACTATTTAACTAACTATTACAACGTTCTACTAAATATTAAAATAGAAATCTATGACCGAACATTCTTGTTTGACTCAATATTTTGAGGCTAACAATCTCCCCCAATGTGAGGTCATTCCTCTTTGATATTTGGAGTCCAATGGAGATTCATGAATTCGTCATAAACGAGTCTTGAACGTGTAACAGTAGTCTTGTTTCTTCATGTTGTGATCTTTAAGCCTTTGTCATTGTCTTTCGACTTTGTCTTTTATCTTGAGATCTTCAAATCATTCTTGACTTGTCTTCGCCATCTTGTGATCTTGTGTCTTTATCCACATGCTCAAACTATTAATTGTTGAATAAGTCTTTGGGCATGAATATGTGGTTTTGAATCTTTGACTTTGCTGAGTACACCGTGACGCCACCTTCTCGAGACAAAACATAGACACGGACTAAATGGCTTTGACATTCGTCCTAAATCGGTAGCGTTTTACCTCCGGTCGGTGAAGAGCGTTATACGATATTAAATACCGTACCTGTGATTAGGTAGATTCAATTAAGAATCTCCTTGACAGGGTTCGCGGCAGTACTAGCCATTCTCTTTACTCGACCATCTCAAACCAAGACTACGAACATAAAGAGTGAATCAATTGGATAAATATCCGCTTGATTAAAGTCGTCAATTCAAATTCCTGGAACAAGTTTGATTCATTAAGAATCTTACCATTGTTGCTTTCCAGTTGACACAAGTTTGATTCATAAGAATCTCACAAGTCACCTACCGTAGCGCTGTTTGATGTTGACGCTAGAAGGATTTCCATTCGTCACTGTGAAAATTAATGAATATCACTCTAAATGTTCTGGCAAGACCATAAAGATATTGCGTAGAAACCTTAAACGAGTTTGAATAAATTCAGAGTCAAACCACTGTTGCTTTTCAGTTTTACACGTGTTCAATTCATAAAGAATCTTGCATATGACCTACCGCAGTGCTGTTTGATGTTAACACTGGAAGGATTTCCACTCATCATTGTGAATACGAAGTAGTATCACTCTGAGTGTTCTAGCAATATCACAAGGATATAGCATAGGACTCTCTTTATCTTCATCCGCGTGTCCTAACGAGATTTGATTGATCTCTTGGCTCTAGACTCGATTTGTGCACTTTTAGTGGTCGAAGGCTGGAGCAGATGCCACCTATTCAATATCAACTATCTCGGAGTGAGAAAGTCAATAGAAGTCGTGTTGATCTCCGTGACAATAAAAAAAACTTCTTTTGAGAGAAGCCTGAGTAGCTAGGAAAGGGTTGTGCTTCACATCACTGGGTCCATGATGAGTTGTCTTCATGGTGTGTTGACCCGGTTTCTGCCTAAGTTGTATGGAGGGCTTCTCTCTTTAGACCCTTTATCCTTACATTTCTTTTTTATTCTTCAACCCCTTCAATGCTTACCAAGAAATTAATAGCACCTTGTTGTGATTGTTCCAGTGCTATCATCTGTACTTAGTCGGCATTCAGCTTTGTTCATATTCTACTCCATCTTTCCTAAGGACTTCTAATAATCTATTGGATTGTCCCTGGGAAGATCCCTCCGGTTCTGGTTGGATCATAGGACTTAAACCTAACCACCCTTTTGACACCAATAACGTCGTGAATTAAAGATGTTGTGGGTATTTGATCATAACCATGAGTGCTTGAGTCTTTTAGATCACATTTTAATCACATTTTCTCCCCTATCTCTAATATATAAAATCGTTTGATATTAGAGATACCAAATTTGATTAAAATATATTTTGAAAAATAGTCTTGAAAATCTTCGGGAGAAAGATGTGTGAAACTTAGCATGTATTTTGGAAAGCTCCCCCTCAAAAATTGATCTAATGGAATTGTCATTACGAGGATTTGATTCACATTAAACTTTTGAGGATAGGAGTTGTTGAACACACAATTTTTGAAAGATTTTGAATATCATTGAGAAATTCTTGAAAAAATTATGTTCAACGCTTTTTGAAAAATCAATTCTTTTTAGTGAAAAGGTTTTTCTAAAGCATAAACTTGAGTTCATAGACTTTGAATGTCTTGACGAATCCACTCAAGTGTAAGAAGATTTAACTTCTTTTACTAAGGGTATGAGCACGAAATCGTACACTCCCCCGTGAATATAGTTCCGGGTTGCAATCTGAAAGTGATTACAAGCCATTGTGTTGAGCTCAAAACGTTGAATGTTTTGTGACAAGCTCAACCCAAGATAGATTGCTCTACCCGTTGTTGGAAATATTGTCCAAAATAGACAATTTCCTTTTGAAACGATAGAAATGACATGTTTTGAAAAATATTTACAACTTTCATTCGAGCTTTATGTACACACCCGTGTCGTTATTGAGCGACATTTCTAGGTACATCCATATTATCGATACTGAAAGACATGTCGAGAAGAATATTTTTGGATTATCAAAGATTTTTTAATTTTTAATTTTGCTTTTTCATTAATATTTACAAGATAGATGTTTGATAGATGAATCAAGCAGGCTTCTTTGCCAGAACCTCCAGTTCTGCTGGAGTCAAACATCTCATACCAATTTGCCTAATAAGATACGCAAACCTCTCTTTGGAAAGAGCTTTTGTAAACAAGTCAGCTAAATGGTAATTAGTTCCAACAAAGTATAATTCAACAATACCCTTTTCAACTTGTTCCTTAATGAAGTGATATCTGACATCAATGTGCTTCGTGCGGGAATGCTGGACCGGATTGCAGGAGATGGCTATGGCAGACTTTGAGTCACAGTACATAGGTACTTTATCAAAGTGGAAGCCATAATCCGTGAGTTGTGTTCTCATCCAAAGAACTTGAGCACAACACGCAGATAGAGACACATACTCTGCTTCGGCTAATGAAAGTGACGTGCAATCCTGCTTCTTGGAAGACCATCCAACAAGCTTATCTTTTCCTAGAAATTGTGCACCACCAGAAGTACTTTTACGTGTATCAAGACACCCTGCATCATCAGAATCTGAATAGGCCGTTAGAAAGAAACCGGTTTCCCTCGGATACTAGAGTCCCATGTGAATGGTATTCTTAAGGTACCGAAAGATCCGTGTAACCTCCTTGAGGTTCTTTTCAGTGGGTCGTGCTTGATATCGTGCACAATAACACGTAGCATGATGAATATCAGGTCTGCTTGCTGTCAAGTACATGAGGGACCTGATCATGGAACGATATCTCGTTTGATCTATGGGTAATCCCTCTAAATCAGCATCTAGGGATGTGGTTGATAATGGTGTCCCAACGGGGTCACATGATGTCATACCATGCTTTTTGATTATCTCTTGACAATACTTAGCTTAGTTAATGAAGATACCCCTTGGGGATTGGTGAACTTGAATTCCTAGAAAAAATTTAGTTCGCCAATCATAGACATTTCAAATCTGTTGTGCATTACTTTTTCAAACCATTTTGAAAGTTTTGGGTTTGTAGACCCGAAAATAATGTCATCAACATAAATCTGCACAAGCAAAATGTCATCCCCATATTTATAAGTGAACAAAGTTAGATCAATGGAACCTTTTGAGAAACCTTTGGAGACCAGAAATTTCGAGAGCTCGTCGTACCACGCCCTTGGAGCTTGCTTGAGTCCATAAAGTGCTTTGTGGAGACGATACACCTTGTCAGGATAATGAGGATTGACGAATCCTTCCGGCTGTGTGACATATACTTCTTCCTTCAAAGGACCGTTAAGAAACGCCGTCTTTATGTCCATTTGATAGACAATGAATCCCTTATGTGCAGCATAAGCAACAAAAATCCTGACTGCTTCCATTCGAGCTACTGGTGCAAATGATTCTTCAAAATCAATACCCTCTTTCTGTCCATACCCTTTAGCCACTAGCCTATTTATGATCGTGTTCTCTTTATCCATCTTGTTTTTCCAGATCCATCGAAGATTTAATGGTATTACATCGTATGGTCTGTCAACAAGTTCCCAGACTTTAAGTCTTTCAAATTGTTGAAGTTCATCCGTCATCGATTCAATCTAAGCATGATCAGCCATGGCTTCTTTGATGTTTTTCGGTTCGGCTGAACTTACGGCGAGTGCGAACATACAAACATCGCCATCGGTGTGAAGCTGTCGTCTTGTACGAACGGGCTGTGAAGGGTTTCCAATTACGTGAACCAAAGGATGATCTTGGGTCCAATGATGTGTTGAAGGATGTCATTGGTAAAACGTATGCATATTTGACGGATCAACATGGCGAGTAGAAGACTCTCCAGTTTCGTGTACCGGTGTACCGAATGGGTTGATAAATTCGTCTTCGTCAGATAATGCATCGTCTGCTTGATTTGTGTTCTCTGGAGCAATGACAGTATTTGTGGATGTTGTAGGATCGATTGTTGAAGTGATATTCTGAGGAGGTAAATCTGCAGCAACCCGTGTTGAAGTAGATGAAGTTGTATCCAGTTGTTGACGATGATCGGTATCATCATTCTTATCATGAGTGACAGCGGAAGACTTTGATACAACTTGTTTCTCCCCCGTGAAATATTCATCATACATTGGTCATATAACATTTCCAACTCTTCAATTGTCGTTTCGACTGTCATATCAGCTCTAGGAACATTTTCTGGAACCAGCGTTGAACTTGACGGTTCATTGTTGTGGTCTTGAGTTCCGAGTTCCGTGCGGTTGTGAACGAAAGTCGTTTGTCGTTGTGTATCGGGACTTAAACTGTTTTGTTCAAGTGCCATTTCTTGTAATTCATCAAATCGAATGTGAATGGTCTCGACAATCAATTTTGTTCTCTTGTTGTACACTCTATATCCCTTAGACTGAGTTGCATATCCCACAAGAATACATGCATCACCTTTCTCTTTCATCTTGTCCAGATTTTCACCATCTCGAATAATGTAACACGTACATCCAAAAACATGAAGGTGTTTGAGTGAAGGTTTTCGATCATGAATTATCTGATATGGTGTCTTTTCGAGTCTTGGGATAATTAAGGATCGGTTTTGTGTGTAGCATGCGGTTGACACGGCTTCGGCCCAAAAGTATAGTGGTAGTTTTGAAGCGGATAATAATGTTCGAGCAGCCTCAACTAAAGTACGGTTTCGTCTTTCAACAACTCCGTTTTGTTCGGGTGTTCGAACAATAGATGTTTCATGTTCAATTCCTTCGGCTTCAAAATAGTTTCTCAGTTTTGAATTCAAAAATTCTGTACCTCTGTCAGTACGAACCACTTTGACTTGAGCTTGAAGACCACGTTGTATCAGTTTAAGAAAGTTGATGAGAACTTCGGGTGTTTCATCCTTGGACCTCAAGAAGTGAGTCCATGTGTACCTTGAGTAATCATCGACAATTACCAGAATATATTTCTTTCCATTGATACTCTGAACACGCATGGTACCACACAGATCCATGTGAATAAGATCTAACCGTCCTTTAGAGCTTGGTGTGGTCTTTGTTTTGAAGTTACTTCGTTTAGCTTTACAAAGTTCACAAGAAGAACAAAGATGATCTTTGATAATTTCAAACTTGGAAGGCCTCTCACAATATCTTTCTTGGAAAGCAAGTTGATGGTATCAAAATTAAGATGAGATAAACGTTGATGCCATAACCATGCTTGAGTCGTTGAAGCTTTAGCCATGAAGCAAATTGGAGTTGATGAAGTTGTGTCTTGAAGTGAAATTGTGTAAAGATCAGTACCCCGTGTACCGGTAAGTAAGTCATTCCCATCATAATCGCGAACAAAACATGTCTTCTTTCTGAAAGCAACCTCCAAATCCGCATCACAGAATTGACCAACCGAGAAAAGATTGTGATTGAGCCCTTCGACGTAGTATACCCTTTTGATTGTAATATTCCCATGAAACAAATCTCCATATCCTAGGATCGGTGCAAACTGATCATTTTCGAATCGGACCGTACCCAGGAACTTCTCCACGAAGTTAATTAGAAGCTTGAGATTCCCCGTCATGTGCTTCGTGCATCCGGAGTCCAGTATGAAGAGAATTATTTGTATCACCTGTAGAAGAGTTAACATGATGGAGCATTTGCTAAATTGGATACCACAGTAGTTGTGATACTAGAATCATTAGTGTCCTTATCAACATTTAAAGGCAAACTAACACTCGTTTTCACATTTTTTGTCCTAGCTTTCGGCATCCATTTATATCCTAGAGGACATTGATTAGCAAACCACCATTTCCAAGACTTGCTAGCAGACTCATATAATTCCTTAATTTTGCTTCTAGGGTTCTTAGTGGTGGAGTCTGATGCATTACTTTTCTTAGTGGGGGTCGCACCAGAATGGTTCACTTTGCGTTTGGGTTTACTAGCTCTAATAGGAATTGAAACTTGCTTCTTAGTTCTAG
This sequence comes from Glebionis coronaria, assembly GCA_025667525.1. NCBI lineage: Eukaryota > Viridiplantae > Streptophyta > Magnoliopsida > Asterales > Asteraceae > Glebionis > Glebionis coronaria. Next base: position 120,200,177 of record CM046874.1, on the reverse strand, counting down.
TATCTACGCCTTTGACTTTATTCATAGCACACATAGAATGATTAGCATTAGCACACTTTCCACATTTGACACAAACAAATTTCACATTCATAGCATTCAAATCATTCACAACATTCAAACCGTCATTACATGCGATTACAGACTTTTTATTCTTAAAAACATTCAAATTCCTAGGGTGTTCTTCTACTTCCTTCATCTTCCCTTGATTCTTGTGTTTCCAGACCTTATCATTCACTTGAGTGCGCTTAAGCTGAGGCCAGCTAACACTAGTAGTGGAAACTATTCCTGTAGTAGAAGACACACAAATATTAGTGTTTCTAGAAGTCTGAGGCGATTGACTAACTTTTTTTGTGGGCTTAGTGGGCACTCTATACATCCCTGGTTTAATCACATTATTGTGCTTAACGCTTGGTGATATAGTATTCCTTATGGGTTGATTCTGTGGTAACTTTTCCTTTCCATCTATCTTGGGGGCAAACACAGGTTTTGTAAACGAGGAATTTGATAAAGCAGATGGTTTTCCCAAGATAGAGGATCTATTCACTTTAGAGGCATTGGGTTGTCTAAAAACAGGTTGCTTAATGCTAGGTTCCACGACTTTCCCACCCATTTTAGCAACGAGTTTCTGCAACTCTGCTATCGCTCTATCCCTGTCTTGTAACTGAGCTTTCAACCCTTTAATTTCCAAATTCTGTTCATTCATTTCTCGAAACGTTTGGGAAATTTTATCTTGCAATTTATTATCATGTGGAAAACTACCAACGTCTTTTTGCAAAGCAAGTTCAAGAGAATGACAATGTTTTTGAAGGAAATCAGTTTTGTGTTGAAGTAACTCAAAAGCCTTTTTATCAACATTTTCTTTACGTTTCGAAAGCTCAATTTCAAGACGTTCACATTCTTTGATCTTATCAAGATATTTGCATGCAACATCAGAATATTCATCAATATCAGCACAAGATGTAAAATAAGCACACATAACATCTTTAGTAACACATTCTTGCAAGAGTAAATCATATTCATCTGAAAAATCAGACTTCTCCATTTGAAGATCATCAATGTGTTTCTCAAGAGATTCAACGTATTTTAAATCATCATACATTTCAGTCCGAATGAACTCCTCAAGTTGAAGAACAGTTTCTTTAATCAACGCCGTGTTTGGAATTAAGAGTTCTTTCACAAGCAAGGTAATATCTTGAGGAATCGGACGTTGCCACTCAGCATTTTCACGTTTTGCCCAATCTCTTTCAACAATAGATTTAACATTATCTATGTGGTGTTTAAGAATAACTAATGTTTTCCTACTCTTGCTTTTAGATTCATCTAGAGGGAGGTAGTTTATGTATTTGTAAACATTAGATTTCTTAGGGGCAAATGTTTCTTCCATTGAATTCTCTTTTGTTTGCATTCTAGAAACACTTCCTCACGAGTTTTCTGAGTTTGTTTGTTGAAAATACCATAAAGACTATTCTCATATTCATAATTATATGGTTTTAAAAACTCCTCATTGACAAGTGATCGACTATCATCATCCCAAAGGGCAGTCTCTTCACTATTAGCACTAACAGACATGCAATCAAGATCGGTCCTTTCAGTCTCATCAAGATAAAGACATGGGACCGCAGCTTGAGCTTCGGCAAGGTACTCAGGACTTGCAAAGCTAGATTGAACCTTAAACATCGATGGAGGTGCTATCATTCTTACGGATTGAATAGAATCATGCGTTTTATAAACAACTTTCTTCAAAAATTCGACTTGTTCTTCTAGTTTCGTTACTTTTTCGGTTTCTATATCATATCTACTTTTGAAGTCTTGTTTTAACGCATCTACCTCTTGTTTCTTATCCTCAAGAATTTTAGCAGAATTTGTAGTGGTCATAGAGAGCTTTTGTTCAAGTTCATTAACTTTGGTATTGGCAAGGTACGTTTTTTGACGTTCATCCATTAAGAAAACATTATATTGACGCTTCTCTTTGGCTAATAACTCAAGAGTTGTATTATATTTGTTTTCAAAATCGTCCTTTTGACTTTTTAACGCACTTCCCTTGTACCCCTCAAGCTCTTTGGTTTTCTGAAGGAGCTCATCTCTATAGCTTTCAGTCATCTCACTCGATTTGATAAGAGCAGCTTTGCATTCTTCAAAATTTTGAGTGAGCGTAGTGTTTGCCTTCTTTAATTGTTTTTGACTCTTTTTATTTTCAGTGACATCTTTTTGTAAAGTAGCAATTAAATTAGCAAGCGCAATACGTTCCTCTTCATCATACTCATTTGCATGTTGATCATCCTCAGACTCATTATTGCACATGTCTGATGAATCGGGTGTGATATTGCTATCAACCGTTTCCATCATACACGTGTCATTAATGGCATTGGGTAGATCACTATGCTTATGAATATCACCAGACACATTATATTCATCAGTAGTGTGTACCTTATCGATTGGCTCAGTGTCAAAGATAGGACCGTTGTCATCTTTAGTGACTTTGAGAACTTCTTAAACCTTTGCCATGTACGATTAATGTGCATCAAGTTCTTTATAGGAATCTTCATCATCAGTGTCATTAAGCATTGCTCCTTCCTCAGCTGACAATTTAACCCCTGCTTCCATCTTCTTGCATAGCAGCATCTTTTCCTTGTGATAGCTGGAGTCTCTAACCCTTTTCGGCTTCCTGCATTCCTTTGCCATATGCCCATAACCTTGGTAATTAAAACATTGAATCCCACTCTGCTGAACCACTTGACTTCCAACAGTTTCCCTATTCCCAGTAGCAGCAGCAATCCTCTGAGTATCATACTTGGCAGCTTGTCGATCATACATAGAAGGACTTTCACCACGTCGACGTGTGTCATACCTTGGAGGACTCTCAACATATTGCTTCTTTGTGTTAGATGATGTTCGAAGATTGTTGTTGGTGGGTTTGTAGATTTTCTTGTAAGTCTTCATTATGAAAGCAATTTGTTGTTTCATCTCACGATTCTTTTGAGCTTGGTCTTCATCACTATCTTCTTCAGATGATGACTCAGATGGTGGTGATGGTGCTCTTGGCACTTTGCCTCGTGATCTTGTGGATGATGAAGACTTAGATGATGTGGAATATCGTGGTGAGGATGATTTAGTGGAGTATGTCTTAGGAGCACGAGAGTGATGGTCTTGAACATGTTGAGTGATAGTCACTAAAGCAAGTGGATTAGCCGTCTTTGCAACACGTTCAGCTCGAATCTCATTTGCTTCATTCTGAAATTGCTTCAAGATATCAAAGAGTCGATGATATGAGACCTCGTCAAACTTTTCTTGTTGTTTCACTAAAGTGACGAATCGTGTCCACTCGGGTTGAAGTTGTTGAAGAAATTGAACATTGACTTGCATGGTGGAGACTTACAGGTTATTTCTTGTCATGTCATTCATCATTTTATAAAACCTGGAGTAGTATGAATCAATTGATTCTCCATCCCTTGAATTAAACTTGCCAAAATTCCAAAACAAGTTTGTTTTGACATCTTGTTTGTTGAGTGATTCTCCTTATTGCAAGCGTTCAATAGCAGTCCACATTTCATGTGCTGTCGGGCATGCATCAACCAAGGAGTAAATATCATCTCCAATCCCACTTAAAACCATATAGATGGCTTCCTTCTCCGCATCATGCCAAGCACAATTTTCAGGTGTAAGATCAGCTCTTGTTTCATCACGTTCACTTACGGGTATTGGATCAGTAGTATCTGTGGCTGGTCTTGGAGGAATTGAGATCTTCTTGAATATATATGGTCCATGAGTAATACATTTCCTCAAGGCATCACCATTAGGTCTTGTATCAAGGTATCATATGAAACGTGATTGCCATTGAGCATACCGACTAGACACAAGCATTGGTGGTCTCTCTTTGTTACCCGCCACCATTATGTTGTTGTTCGTCACACGATATTCGGCAGTAGAATCCATCTCAATATTCTCTGAAATGGTGAAGTAAATATGGATCTTAAGTAGATTTGTTGTGACTGAGTTGTTGTTGAAATTCCGCAAATTGCAATTTTTTTTCTCAGTCCGACAATAAATTCTTCAGTCCGACAAAATGGTAGACCAAAAAATTTTGTATCACCAAATTTTGAATTTGAGCTAGAAATGTCCTAAAACTAGTATGGAAAAAATTTGAATTTACCTGACGGAAAAATTTTAACTCTTTTTTTTATCTTCGTGTAAACGATATTCCGAAACTAGTCTAGATGGTGGCTAAGTCTAAAAAATACTCAAACAAAATTTAGCTAAACATGTCATCGGAATGTCCTTCGGAATGTGCCCTAATCTGAATAACCTGGTCAGAATGTCCTAATCGGAATACCCAAATCGGAATGTCCCCTTATCGGAATACAATCGGAATCCCTTCGTCGGAATGATGTCAGAATGTCCTAATCGGAATGTCCCCTTATCGGAATACAATCGGAATCCCTTCGTCGGAATGATGTCGGAATGAACCTTGTCGGAATACCCAATCGGAATGCAATCGGAATATGTTAAGTCCAGTCGGAATGTGATCGGAAAAGCTGGTCGGAATGTGATCGGAAAACTGGTCGGAACGATTAAACCCTTTTCCGATGCAACTGATCGGAATCACTAAACCCTTTTCCGATGACAATGATCGGAATAATAGTACTGTTTCGAGATTTTTAGGTAAAAAGATGAGATTTTCGACAAGAAATCCGTGATATGAACCAACCAAATGCGACCAAATCCCTACCACAACTATGTAGAATATTTATATCAAGATTTAGAGCATGGAAAACATGAAAGGAATCTTGAATTCAAGATGAATATAAGAGAAAATCACACGAACCAAGTAATATCAACAACAAAAAAACTACCCCATGGCGATTGATACCAATTGTTGTCCCATATTTTTAGATGATATAACACGAATTTAAGAAAGAAAATAGATGAAGAAGATGAATTCTAGAGAGAGAAAGTAGTGAGAGAAAGTAGAGAGAAGAGATGATTAACTTGGTGAATATTAGATTAGGAAAAGAATAAAGTGAATAACCAACCCTCCTAACATGCTAGGAGGGTAGTATATATAGCCCACCCACATGCGGGCTTTAATGGGCTATATATTGGACCGGGCTTGTCTTTTGGACTTTAATTAGTTTAAATCCAAGCCCGTAAACCACGACTATTTAACTAACTATTACAACGTTCTACTAAATATTACAATAGAAATCTATGACCGAACATTTTTGTTTGACTCAATATTTTGAGGCTAACATATACTTACTACATACACAACTTCCAAATATACACAACTACTTGGATCTTCACAACTATTACACAACAACAAATGTATAAGATTTGATCTACAAAGGATCTTTGGTGGTAACACTTCACAATGATGGTGTTCTTCTCTTTGCACTTGAAGAGGAAGGGATGGATGAGATAGATTCACTTCTAAACAAGTAGTAATCAATCAAATGATCAAGAATTTGAGTGATTTAAGAAGTATGTTTGAATCTGGAAATTTGTGTGCAAAAGAGGTGGATTGAAAATCTGAGAAAGGTCCACTATTTATAGGACCAAGGGCCAACGACTATATCTGTCCGCGGTTCCTTATCTCAGCCGGCGGTACCTTATCGATAAGGAACTGCCTAGGCGCTAGGGAACCACCGGACTAGACTCCGCTCCCTTTTTGTCCTTTAGTGGTGGAGGTCTTATCTGATTATAAAAATATCCTGAAAGGATATTCCAAATCAAAAGGGAATATGCCATTTTCAAATTTTCAAATATTTAATTTAATAAAATATTTTCTTAAAAAGAAAGTTTAATTAGTACTTGTTTATTCATACCTTAAGTGAAAATGGGTAAAATGAAAAATACTTGAACTCAAGAATTCGTTTTTCGTTGTTTTCGTAAATGCTTGTTTTTACATATTGTCGTAATCAAAACTAAGCGAGACCGAAAAAATGCAAGTAACGTTTTTAGGCATTATTGCATTAACAGTCTCCCCCTTTTTGATTCCGACAATACATAAACTCAATCACATAAAAACAAGATTTTCGAAGACGAGTTTATTCATTTCTCCCCCTTTGTCGAAGCAAAAAGGTTGCACAAGTCGGTGTTGAAGAGACGGACTTTGCAAAGACTCCCCCTTGGTGCTTACTCCCCCTTGCTTGGGGCACCGAGGAAACGAGATATGGTGACAAGCTACATAGAAGGGTTAGTTGAATAAAAGAAACAATCAACAAGAGATAGCTATAGGTCACAAAAAAAGAGAAGAAAACACAAAGACTAAGATCCAAGTGAAGTCGTATAAAATAAAAAAAGTCATACAAAAGATGTATGAAAGAGGAAACAAGCCAAAAGCATAAATCTAATTCTAGTTAATCTAGAATTCTAAGATTTGCTTGAATAGGGTGTCTTATGGATAAGCAACCAATGCTTATATGAAAGAGAAGGTAGTGGCGGAATGTGGTGGTGGTGGCTTGGTGGAGATCTCATAATCAAATTGAAGAGGAGGCTTGATTAAGAGACTCTTGATGTAGCTCAACTCCTCATAGATGTGTGCCATAGCAAGATGTTGATATTGACAACAATGACAATATGTCCCATGGTGCATGACATTATCATGAGGAGGAAGAACACTAAAGGGTGGTGGTGGAAGAAAAGATGTTCCACAATCAACATTCTTGGTAGGAGAGATGTGATTAAGAGTGTTCTTGGGTGAATTTGGATTGAAAGTGTTCTTGGGTGAGTTGGGATTGAAAGCAATTGGGGAAAATGGAGGAGAATCAAGGCTTTCATTAGGAGAATAAGACATTTTGGGATGTGAAGTATGGCAAAATGCTTATGGTTAAATAGGGAAGGCTCAAGGTATTTTTGGGGTGGTCAAAGGGTTGAAGCAAAGATTCTCAAAAGTGTTGGAACAAATTTAGAATTTCAGAAATACCCGAAAAAGGAAGCAATGTATGTGGTTCCTTATTGCTTCCGGCGGTTCCTTATTGATAAGGGACCGCGGTTCATATATGGAACCGCCTACAGAGGCTGTGTTTTGGTGGTGAAGGAAGATTTTTCAGCAAATCTTATTTTTCTAGTCTAACTTATCATAGGGATATGCTTAAAAGCAAAGATAGACAAAGAAAACACTTACTAACTCACCAAATAGGGATTGACCAAAATACATGGATTTTAAAAATCGATGTAGGAGGTGTGTAAGACAAGACCTTAAGTCATGACATAATGATCCTCCATGATTCTATCTTCTTCTTGCTATGTTTGAGAGAATCATACATATGAATTATGTAAGCTCGAGATTAATAGAAAGACTCTATGGAAAAACGTTTTTATATTGAATTAACAATGTCAAAACATTTCTTAACCATTTTCGAAAGAGACTTTGAGGATTTTGAAAAGGAGAAGAGAGGATTTTCAAGAAGAGTTTAGGAGACTCAATGACTCAAAATGATAAAAGACTCAAAAGAAAATAAGAGACTCAATAAAGGGAGAGCAATTAAGGAATATGTTCCATTAATCCCTAGACCTAGACGCAAGTAATTAAAAGGTTTCCTCTTAAGTGGCTTAGTGAAGATGTCGGCTAAGTTATCTTCGGAGGGTACCTTCTCTATTGAAATGTTCCCTTTTTAAACATTATCCCTAAGGAAATGGTGACGAATTTCTATGTGCTTGGTTCGCGAATGTTGCACGGGATTATTGCTAAGGTCTATAGCACCTTTATTGTCGCACATGATGGGAACATCATCAAGACAAATCCCGTAATCAACAAGCGCTTGCTTCATCCATAAAGCTTGTTGGCATGCTTTTCAGGCACTCACATACTCGGCTTCCGTGGTGGATATTGCAATAGCGGTTTGTTTCTTGAAGAACCAAGAAGTTAAACAACAACCCATGAAGGTACAAACACCACTAGTGCTTTTCCGGTCCACATAGTCTCCCGCATGATCCGAGTCCACGTAGACAATGGTTTCTACGCCGGTCCCTTTAGGATACCATAATCCTAAATGTACAGTGCCCTTAATGTATCGGAAGATACGCTTAACCGCTTCAAGGTGAGAGGTTTTGGGAGCCTCTTGGAAGCGAGCACAAAGGCAAACACTAAACATGATATCCGGTCGACTTGCCGTTAGGTACAACAAACTACCAATCATACCTCTATATTTGGTGTTGTATACCGACTCACAATCATCATCTATGGTGAGTTTAGTATCCGATGCCATTGGGGTCTTCATTGGTCTAGATTATTCTAATCCAAATTTCTTTAGCATTTCTTTAGCGTACTTAGATTAACTAAAGAAAATACCATCGTCCATTTGTTTAATTTGGAGTCCTAAAAATAAGTTAAGTTCTCCCATCATACTCATTTCAAACTCATCATGCATGATTTTGGCAAAGTCATCACACAATTCTTGACAAGTTGAGCCAAATATAATGTCATCAACATATATTTGCACGATTATGAGGTGAAAACCTTTCTTCTTTGTAAAGAGCGTGTTGTCTACCATTCCCATGGTATACTCATGTTTAACAAGAAACGCTTTAAGTCTATCATACCAAGCTTTGGGTGCTTGTTTAAGACCATAAAGTGCCTTCTTAAGCTTGTAAACATGATCCGGTTTCTCAAAATCAATGAAGCCGGGAGGTTGAGCCACATATACCTCCTCATTGATCAAACCGTTAAGAAACTCACTCTTTACATCCATTTGTTGAAGCTTAAAATCTAAGGGACAAGCGTAGGCTAAAAGGATTCTAATGGATTCTAATCTTGCTACCGGTGCATATGTCTCGTCATAATCAATCCCTTCTTGTTGATTATAGCCTTGTGCTACAAGTCTAGCTTTGTTACGAGACACAACACCATTCTCATCTAGCTTATTCCTGTATACCCATTTGGTTCCTATAATGGTAGAACTTCTAGGTGGAGGAACAAGTTCCCAAACATCATTAGCAACGAACTGATTCAATTCTTCTTGCATCACAATGACTCAACTCTCATCCGTCAAAGCTTCTTTAACATTCTTTGGTTCAATCAAGGAGATGAAACAAAAGAAGTTTCTTTGGTTTTGGACTTGAGATCTTAGGGTCCTTTGATTTAAGTCATAAATGATATTATTAAGAGTATGATCCTTAGACTCCTTAATGTTTACTTCCTTTTTAACACTAAGGTCTTCAACTCCTATTTTTCAAACCTCTTTGGCTTTAACTACTTCTAATTCATCCAAGTCATCATCAACCAATGGTGGTGTCTTGGTTAAAGGAGGGGTTTCATCAAAAGTCACGTTAAGTGATTCTTCAATTACGCCCGAGGTTCTATTGAGGACTATGTAGACTTTTCTAGTTTGGGAATAACCTAAAAAGATACCTTCGTAAGACTTTGGGTCGAACTTGGTAAGGTAGTCTTTGGTGTTGAGGATAAAGCACTTGCTTCCAAACACCCTAAAGTATTCTAATGAGGGTTTCTTACCTTTAAGATTCTCATATGGGGTCTTTCCTAGGAAAGGTCGAATAAGAATTCGGTTGAGAATATAAGTCGATGTGTCCACGGCATTGTACCAAAACTTTTGAGGCAAAAATTGCTCGTTTAACATCATCCTACTCATCTCTTGGATGGTCCTATTCTTCCTTTCAACTACCCCATTTGATTGTGGAGTGCGAGGAGCCGAGAAGTTATGGGTATTACCATGAGCTTCACAAAAGGCACCAAATTGCACTTCATTATCAAATTCCTTACCATGATCCATCCTAATAGAGACAATTGGACATCCTAGTTGATTTTGAATTCTTCTACTAAAGATTTCGAAATGATCGAAAGCTTCATTCTTAGATGCCAAAAATCTAGTCCAAGTGAATCTAGAGTAGTCATCAACTATAACTAGGGTATAAAGGTTACCTCCATAACTCCGTATGGCGGTAGGTCTAAAGAGATCCATATGTAGGAGTTCTAAGCACCGAGAGGTTGAAACCAAATTCTTGGCTTTGTGACTTGAGTGAACTTGCTTTCCAACTTTGCAAGCATCACAAAAGTGACTATCAAACTTCATCTTGGGGAGGTGTCTTACCAACTCCTTAGAGACTAAAGATTGAATTAGACGCATATTAGCGTGACCTAATCTCCTATGCCAAAGAGTAGAACTATCATCTATAGTCGCAAGACATATGTTGTCTTTTGACTTCTTATTGACCTTCATGACATGAAGCCCATGCTTTCTAACATCTTTTCCAATGACCTTTCCATCTTTTACGATTTCACTATCATTTTTAGAAAAGATGACCTTACACTTACTGTCACAAATTTGACATATGCTTAAAAGGTTAAACCCTAAATTATCTACGTGCTCAACATTTTCAATAGTCATGGAGTCAAGAGAAACCGTACCTTTGCCAATGATATTACCACGTAGACTACTAGCGAATGTGACGTTACCTCCATCATATGCTTTGTACCACGAGAACAAACTTCGATTACCCGTCATGTGTTTAGAATAACCACTATCCTTAATCCACTCGTCGGGCTCCAAATCAATTCCCAAGCATATCTAGGTAACAACATACACGATCAAACATTTGGTCCCTAATATCTCATGGGTCCAAAATTGTTAGTTCCAAACATCCCTTGCATTTGATTGGGATGCATGAATGGAGGAGGGTTTCCCCATGGGGAACAAAAGGGAGGAGGATAATAATTCATATAACCATTTTGTTGTTCATTATTTCTCCTAGGTGTATTTGATCTTGGTTTAGAGTTGTGGTCATTCCTTCTAGGTGTTGGAGTTTTACTTCTAGGTCGTGAATTGTTTTGGCTATCTTTTCTAGGTGTTGCCGTTCTACTTCTAGGCCTAGACTCATTCCGTACTCTTGGTGGAGTAGAAGGTGGTCTTGATAAACTTCTATTTCCCATTAGAGGTTTACTCAAAGGCTTATAGAACTTATCAACGGGATTGTCGTAAAGTATGGGTAATTTGACTTTGTTAACATTAAGATGCTTAGGATGTTCACCTAAATTTGACTTTTCAGAAAGTTCAAGATTTTCATCAAAAACACTTTCTGGCCGCGGTTCCTTATCTATGGCGGCGGTTCCATAGTGATAAGGAACCGCCCCATACAATCGGGGACCGCGTACAGCAGATGGTTTTTCTGAAAATCTAATTTGTTTAGGTTCACTGGTTGATGCTTCATTTGAGTTAAAACCTACACCAAGTCTTTCGTTAGAATGAATTTGTTTGTTTAACATATCATCAAGAGAACTAGTTCCTTTCATGAACTTTTCTAGTTTAATGGAGGTGCTCTTGAGATCTTCATTCTCTAATCTAAGTTTCTCACAACTTACGCAACCTACATCAACTTCTTTATTTTTCTCAATCTTGTCTAATTTTTCCCTAAGTTCATTAATCTCATTTTCAAGCTTAGTTTTGGTTGATTTTAAGATTTTGTTCTTTTCTATGAATTTAAGACTAAGTTTGTGTAAATTATCATATTGGCCTTCTAATTCAATATCATCTAAGGTGGAGCTATCATTGCTATAATATTCGGTTTCGGAATGTACCTCTTTAGAAGTGTGAGCCATGAGACATTTCTCCTCTTTGGGGTTGTCATCAACATCTTCACCGCTATCGCTCCAAGAACCACTAACGAATGCCGTGTGATTCTTATCGCGTGAAGGCTTTGGACACTCACTAATGAAATGATTTGGATCATCACATCTAAAGCAATTCATGTCACCCTTTTCGTTCTTGGCAAACCGATTCTTTGAGAATGATTTCTTGTCATTGTTGGGTTGCCTCACGTATTGACCTCGTCTTTTGAAGAACCTCTTGAAATCTCTCACCGCCAATGCATACTCCTCGTCATCACTATCCGAGGAACTATCATGATCGCTTTGTGCCTTCTTGGCTTTGAGTGCAAGAGACTTCCTTTCACTCTTGGTTTTCACCAACTCCGAGTCCTTCAAAATTATCATCTCATGAACCTTCAAGTTGCCTATGAGTTCATCGAGTGATAAAGTTGAGAGATCCTTCGATTCTTCGATCTCCGTGACTTTTGCTCTCCACTTAGGATGTAAGGCCCTTAGAAACTTCCTAACATTGTTCTTGCTAGAAAAACCTTCATCAAGTGCTTTTAGACTAGTAATAATAGTGTTAAATCTAGCAAAAGCACTATCAATAGCTTCATCTTCTAAGATGACAAATTGTTCATATTGTTGGACAAGAAGATCGATTTTGCTTTCTTTGACTTGGCTATTACCTTGGTGGGTTACTAAAAGAGTGTTCCAAATATCTTTAGCGGTTTCACACATAAAAATCCTTTCATACTCTTTCTTAGGTAAGGCATTATAAATCACCATTTTAGCCTCATTATTTTTCGAAAGTTTCTTTTAGTATCGTCATTAGCTTTGTCAAAAGTGACCAATTCCTTTGTTTTAAAAACTTAATTAAATTGATAAGGTAAAAAATCACCATTGGTAATAACATGCCAAAGATCTAAATCTTTTGATTTCACATAAGTCTCAAATCTATTTTTCCAATAAATAAAACTATCGATTTCAAAAAGTGGTGGTCTTTGCATAGATTGCCCTTCTAGGTACTTGTTGGAATCCATAGATCGATTCATGTTTTAAAATACAATATACTTTAAAAATACTTGAGCAACCCGCTCTGATATCAATTTTAGAAACTAGAAGGCGGGGGTGAATAGTTTCTTATATTTACTTGTTAAATGATGGTTTTCAAAAAAATCCTTTTTCAAAAACTTAGACTTAAGGAAATAAGTGAAATCTTCTTATGGACAATATGAACAATGATAGTGTAACTTAAACTAATACTAACTAATATATATGCACAAAGAATAAAGAATGTAAAGAGTTAAGGGTAAAGAAAGATCAAACTAAACAATAAGGATTTATAGTGGTTCGGAAACGAAGCTCACTCCTCGTTCCTACTCCACTCCTCGAGTACTCCTTACTCGAGAGTTCACTACACAACAAGCTCCTTATGGTGGAGAAAACCGTACACGTCGCTTAACCAATTTCCGACTCTAAGCTAAAAGTCGAGCCCTAATCGTAGCTAGGACCAATCTACACAACTATACTTAGTACATACACAACTTCCAAATAGACACAACTACTTGGATCTTCACAACTATTACACAACAACAAATGTATAAGATTTGATCTACAAAGATCTTTGGTGGTGGACTCAACACTTCACAATGATAGTGTTCTTCTCTTTGCACTTGAAGAGGAAGGAATGGATGAGATAGATTCATTTCTAAACAAGTAGTAATCAATCAAATGATCAAGAATTTGAGCGATTTAAAAAGTATGTTTGAATCTGGAAATTTGTGTGCAAAAGAGGTGGATTGAAAATCTGAGAAATGTCCATTATTTATAGGACAAAGGGCCAACGGCTATATCTGCCCGCGGTTCCTTATCTCAGCCAGTGGTACCTTATCGATAAGGAGTCGCCTAGGCGCTAGGGAACCGTCGGACTAGACTCCGCTCCCTTTTTGTCCTTTAGTGGTGGGGGTCTTATCTGATTATAAAATATCCTGAAAGGATATTCCAAATCAAAAGGGAATATGCCATTTTCAAATTTTCAAATATTTAATTTAATAAAACATTTTCTTAAAAATAAAGTTTAATTAAAAACTTTTCACACTTAATAAAAAGTGAGTTTAAGAAAAGATTAAATCACTTGATCACTTGATTAAGGTTAGTACTTGTTTATTCATACCTTAAGTGAAAATGGGTAAAATGAAAAATACTTGAACTCAAGAATTCGTTTTTCGTTGTTTTCGTAAATGCTTGTTTTTACATATTGTCGTAATCAAAACTAAGCGAGACCGAAAATGCAAGTAACGTTTTTAGGCATTATTGCATTAACAGATTCCTTTACTTGTTTTGTATATATTTTTATCTTTTTTAGATTCCTTAATGTTTAGTATTTAATAAAGGCCAAAGTGGGTTAATTATGATGAGAAATGTAATCTGTGCTTTGAAATTAATGCATTGCATGAGGGAATTGCAATGGTCAAGTGTAGGGGATTTAATAAGTGTGAAAACACTTATCCTTTTACCACTTATTTCCAATAATAACAAGACCAAAACGTGTATTTTATGTCGTAAAATTCAGAATTATGCGTGGTTTGTGTTTTTATTATGTTTCAGGATAAAAATATGAAAAAGGGAGAAAACACGGGCTATCACGAGCTTTTATCGAAGAAAACGAGAAAAGACGAAGTCAAAAGGTCAGAAGTGCAAGAAGAACGGAAGTCAAAGGCCTATTCTGAAGATTTATCGAAGAAAAAGTCTAAAGACGGAAGTCTAACAAAGTCGAAGAAACAAGTCTACTAAAAGAAGAAAAATAGAAGACGAGTTCAAGTTATCATTCGACTAATCCCGAGACAAAGTCGAGAAAGACGAGAAATTAAAAGACGAGAAAGAGAAAGAAAGAAGGAAGCAACATACCTCCCCTCTCCTATAAATACCCTCCTAATGCTTCATTAGGAGGATGTTCGTTAGTTTTTTAGTCACTTTCATTTTTCTAGTTTTTCTAATCTTTAGAGAGAAGTAGGTGTTTCTACTTTCTCTCTCTAGAGTTCTTCATCTTTTCTTTCATGTTTAAGCTTTCATTTAATCTTGTATTTTGGAATCATTAATCTAAAAGTTCAAGTTTAAGCTTTTCATCATTCATCTTTTTCTACCTTTCTTGATTTTTATTTATCTTTGATCCGAAATAATATTAGATCTTGTTTCATCTTGATGTTTATGTGATTAAAAAGTTTATCTTTTTGTTCATATCTAAGTTTTTATACGATTGAGCTTTGAGCTTATCATGCTTATTGTCTTATTTTGTATTTAGCTTATTTACTATTAAATTTTCTAAAAAGTTTCATCTTTTTATGGTTTGTTTTAAAAGATTTGCTTATTTAAAGTTTTGAAAGTTTCTTATTCATGCTTATTTGGTTCTCTCATTATTAATTTGGTTAAGTGTTGAATTGTGCTTATTAAAACGGTGCTTATTAACTTTGCTTATTACAAATTTCAAACTGTCGGAAAAGGGTTTACCCTTTCCGACCATTATTCCGACGCTGCCATCGGATTAGGGTTTTACTTTCCGACGGATTATTCTGATCCTTGTATCGGAAAAGGGTTTTGGGAATTCCTATCATTATTCCAATCAAGATTCCGACGGTAGTATTTATCAGTATTCCGACCGTCTTTCCGATGGATTATTCCGATATTTTTCTTTTTATACATTCCGATAGAGTGTTTTCCGATAGTAGTGATTTCGATAGTTTCTCTTGTGCAATATTCCGATACTTTAATCATTATTTCGACAGAATTTCTATTGACACATTCTGATGGGATTCCGATCAAGGGCATTCCAACGGGTTTAAGTTTTTATTTTTATAAAGTTTTAAGTTTTAAATTTACTTTCAAGTTTTTAATCATTTATTTTTAACTCGTAATTTTTAGTTTAACTTTTAAAGCTTTCATTTTTACGCAACGACATTTACATTTTTATTTTAGTTTAAAATAGATAATCTCACCTCTTTATTTTCCACCAAGAACGACTGAGTCGCACTTTCAACTGGTAATCAATTCGAAAAGACTGGTTTTACGATAACTTTTTATACTTGGCAAAACCTTGTATTAAAGAAACATAAACAATATATAAGATTTTCAAGAAAACTAAAAACCCTAAATCTCTCTTTCTCTCCTCTTGGCCGGTGGCATCATCACCACAAGAGGGTGGTTGTTTGAATTTGCTCAAGAAATCTTACGAGTGTGTTCGTGCATTCAAGATCTATTCATTCCAAGTGTTTTGGTAATCCGTAACCCTTTTGTTTTTTTCTTTTATTTAGCTAATCATAAACATGAACAAGTAATTAAATAAAACATGATAAAAACATGTCATGTGATCACGGGGGTAAATAATTAAGGGTGTTTTTGGGTTTGTTTGTCTCGGCCACCACACAAACTGAGAGCCACAAGGCTCTCAGCGTGATTTGGTTCGCACCACCAACTAAGACCTAGGTCTTGGTGGTGTTGGTGTTCGGTCAGCAGCAGGTACAAGGCACCCCGACTCGCGTCGGGGGTGTCCTTGTGGTTTTATGGGTCTCGGCGGTAGCAGCCACCACCACCGGCACACAGCCGGTGGCAGTGTGGGTCAAGTAGGGGGAACACGCCGCGTAGCAGCTGGAACCACTGGCACACAGCCAGTGGGTACCCCACTGCTAGCAGCGGCTAGTCGAGAGCAAGGGAACCACCGGTGGCTATGTGACGCAAGCAGGGCAACCGGTTCAAGCCAGTTTGCCACTGTTTTTGGGGGTTTGGTTCAGACCGGTTCATGGGTTCACGGGCCCGGTTCACGACATGTTTAATTAGTTAATTATACGGGTCCGGTTCATGAATATATTTACAAGTCTAACTAATTTAACAAGTGTATTATTTTTACAAGATGATTCAATTAATTAATTCATGACTTATAATTAATCTAATTAAACATGAAACTTAGGTTATTATTATTGTTAAATAATACATGTTTTTAACCTAAGTATTTAGTTATTTATTTTACACTATAGTATTAATTAATTATTAAACATGACATATAATTAATTAATAATCATGACTTAGGTTATATTAATATAGTATTAATACATGATTTAACCTAAGTATTTTATATAATTTAGTTTAATTAAAATCATGCTTATATTATTTAAATTATATAACGTATAGTTTATTTAATGAAGAGATTATTATTAATAAACTATACTATAACTATATGACTTATGATATTAATCCAGCTTAATTCTAAATATGGAAACATTCTAATTTAGGAAACTTACTATTTTTGGAAACTTTCTATTTTTAGAAACTAATCTATTTTAAGCATTTAATCTATTTTTGGAAACTTTCTATTTTTTGAAACTTTCTATTTTTGGAAACTTTCTATTTTAGGAAACCTACTATTTTTAGAAAGTTACTTATTATTATACAACAAGTATAATAATACAAGAAATACAAGTAATACTTAATCAGAATATACATAATACATGATAAACACATCATAACGTTAAAATCAGTAAAACAAGACATGAACATATAAAACAAGCTAAGACATGATATAAAATTAGTTACGTACTCAGTAATCAGAATACTTATACATGTATACTATTTATGTAGCATTAGTGAGATCGAAGTAGGACTCTCTTCCGTTTATTTTCTTCGTTCACTGGACTTAAGGTACGGATTTCCCGTCCTTTCAGTATTGACATTCTTTCCTTATTCGGATTTCCCCGTATGCAACCAACTGTTTTCCCAGTATTTGTTTTATATGTTTGATACATATGTTAGATTAAGAGCCTAAGCCATATACATGCATGACCAGTGTCACCTAGTTATGGAGGTACCATAACCATAACACTAGAGGCACTAGTGTTATGACTTCCCCACGGCGAAGTGATTGCTCGTGGCGTCCCTTTTCAGTTTTAGCCATTATATATTATTATCATGTGGGCCGTATGGGTGCATCCTAGTTACATGTTTTGCAGTATTATCAGAGTGAATGCGATGTGTGCCTTGCATCCTTCACTAGGAGTTGATCCCTCCTACCCAGACTATTTAATTAGAGGCAACCCCTCTAATTGCATGACGAGGTCTCCCCTCCAAGTATTCATGCACGGTGGAACCTCATGACCTATATGGGCTATTTGGCTAATCAAACTGCTTTTCATAGAAACTTAAGTCTTTTCAAACTATAAAACCAGTTTTATGAACATGAATCCAGATTACTTAGAACTTATGATATTCCGCTGCTATTAGTCTTAGTTATGTTTCAGCAATCTATACTATATCGTATATTCGTGCACTGAGCGTTATGCTCAGCCGTTACTTTCCTTTCCATGTCCCAAAACGGCAGGTACCCAAGGACAGACTCGAGCATTTGGAGGAATTGCATAGGATGGAAGCTGCCATAGACTTCTTCTCCTTTTTACCCATATACTTATGCTTGTTTAGTCTTTCCTAGTTCATTTACTTTATTTCTGTTTTGGGCTTAGGTTCGGGAACCGATGTTTGATTCCGGTTTTCCCTATGGTCATGTATGTTATACTACATATTACCTTGCATGCTTTGATGACATGCCATAATTACGCGTAACGGTCCACTTATCAAAGTGGGGTGTTACAATTATGGTATCAGAGACAAGGCTTCGACCTGTAGGCTCTAAAACTCGACCTGTGACTAGCGGGTAGTCACTAGAAGCTTCCTAAGTCAACGCTTTTTATTCCACATATTGATGTCGTCAACACTTTGTTGTCTTAACCATGATGTTTTCATCGGTATTGTTTTACTAATATGGATGAACAACCGTCATCCATACTTAGTTACGTGTCATTGTTTCATGCATGATGTTCCTAGTGAACTGTGGCTAATGTGGACTGAACCCTAGTAGTTCATAATTGGTCACATATTTTTTTTTCTGTTAAGTTTGACAGATGAGTTTCACTCATTTATTCCATGTATCATTGTCGCAGGTTTATGACTAAGTAATGGTTGGTACATGACTGGCCCTATTTAGTCGCATGTGCTTTTATCGAAACTTTTAACTTTGGGACCGATCCATAGGCGTCCCCTCGCCATGTCTTTTATTTTGGGTAAACTGACCATTGCCGTTTACCCTCACGCATATAAAGGTTTTCATAAACTGCATCATACGTTCGCGCACTGTTTATATGCATAAAAAAATTTCTCATGATTTATTGGCATAATTTTTTTTCATGTCCCCTCATAAGTTACTATGTCTTTATGTCAAGTATGTTTTCATACTATCATGGTTAACTTCATTTTCATGCTGATTATGTTATATACTCCTTCATGTTAAGTTTTTTCATTTTTCTTCATGATGATTTCGTCTTCATGTTGATTACGTCCTACGCCTCTTTTGTTGTTTATGCTTTCCTGCAAGACATTGTGGGATTTAATTTAATCCTGATTTCATGATAGTCATGGTTGGTTTTCATTGATCATGCTTTCAAGCAAATCATCGTTGAATTTCGTTTAACCACACTTTTAGCATTTCTCTATGCAACCAGACTGATGTCTATACTGGCATTGACAGGTTGTCATGATGGTTTTCTAACCGTTCAACCGATTATTTTTCTTTTCAAATCATGTCAGATGATCGACACCATACCGATTATTTCATGTCCATTCCATGGGTACTCTATGTACTGTATGCCATGTGTATTATACATACCGTAATCCATGTGTATTTCACTTGCAATACTTCACGAGTATTCGCTTGTCGATTCTAAATCATCTCAGGTGTACTCCACTTGCTGATACTCTACAAAATTGCTGATGCCGCTCATAACGTGGAGATGTTACGAAGTTGATGCTGCTGA
The DNA here is from genome assembly GCA_025667525.1 of Glebionis coronaria. Classification (NCBI taxonomy): domain Eukaryota; kingdom Viridiplantae; phylum Streptophyta; class Magnoliopsida; order Asterales; family Asteraceae; genus Glebionis; species Glebionis coronaria. The sequence goes on along the minus strand of CM046874.1, from coordinate 120,180,785 downwards.
TTATTTTAGAGACGCTACGAGATGCTAATGTTGTTCACAAACCTGGAGATCTTACAAGACGAAGACAAAGGCGTTAGATCAAAGCGATCGGACGAGAAGATGCTTCACCACCAGATGATTTCCATCAATCATTGTCCGTAGTTCTTAGTTACATGTCACACGTCATCCCGTCGTTGTTTCAGTCATATGAGTGAGAACCGGTACCAGCTGGCCACTCAGCTAAATAGTTACATGAATCACAGTCATGAGAATGACTGTCATGGAACTGACAAACAAGATGATAATAACCACTACTATGATAGCAACTATCCTAGCAATCGCAATAGAAGCTCCGACCGTGGACGTGATCAAAAATACAAGGGTCAGTAGTCCAACCGGTCCGCCAATTCTGGCATAATAACCTAATATTTGTAGTTCTATTTGTTTCACACCTCGAGACACATGTCAAGACATCAGTCAAGACACATGTCTCACGTATACTTTCTGAAGACACATGTCAAGACACTAGTCAAGACACATGTCATGCTTTTATTTCCCAAGATACGAGTCAAGACACATGACTCACGTCCAATTCTGGAACATCCCTAAGAAATTCAGGGTACCCTCCAAAGGGTATATCCATTTTGTTGTGACATGTATTAATCAGGCCACAGGAATTTCAGTACCATCACCGGCGTATTAGTGAGATTTGTCACGTTTGCTCGAGGACACTTTCAATTCTTGTGCCCCTATTTCATATATTCATGACCATAAAGGACGCCATTCGTATCATCCATGTATAAGAAGTTTTTCCTTCAGCCTAATGATAAGATCCAAGATGCTAAAACATTACTACGAACAGCACACCATGCTACGATTCAAGATTATCTACAGTAATGTTCAGGCTCCTAAATACATTTAACAGGGTTTTCCATCAGGAAAATCTATACAAATTATCTATGCTTTACAAGCACGTGCTTTGTTAGCCATGGCTGCTAAAATTTTCTAGCTGTCAGTTAAGAAACAACCACTGAGGTTCCTTTTACGCATAAGCATCTGATTATTCCAAAAACTTTCCTTACATTCAAGAAGAACCTTCAAGGAGAAGGACGGTAACATGAGATTATGTGTCGACTACCGTCGATTTAAATAAATCACCATTCATAACCGTTATTCTCCCCCACGTATGACAACATGTCCAATCGACTTTAGGGTGTTAAGCACCTCTCCAAGATCGGATTCATGATCATGCTGCCAGCAGCGACGAGTGAAAGAGCAGGATATTTCCATGACTGCTATTCGTACATGACTCGGTCATGCTAGATTCATGATTTTGTATTAGTCTCATAAATGCTCCCAGCATTATGGACTTAATAAATTGAGTTTCCATGAACTCATAAACAAATTTATCAGTGTTTTCATCGAGGACAACCTGATTATTTTCTCTAAGTCTAAAGAAGAGCAGGAAGACCACATGTGCACTATGTTGCAAATTCTACGATAGGAGAAATTCCACCCTGAAATTTTACAATATAATTCTGGTTGATTACAGTGACATGCTGAATCACATGGATTCTCACGGTTAATTTTACCATGACTCAGCTTATGCGTGAAGATGAGAACCCTACACTACATTAGGTGTTCCAGAAAATCCTACGCTAAGAGAAGTCTAATTTTGGAGACTCATAGTTTCGCAAACTTCTATGTATCAAGTTTCTACGAAGCAAAATGCAGTTACATTCATATCTAAGTACCTGACATACCACCAGGCTAAGATAGAACACCAACAAACCAGGATGTTTTCCATCATCAGAAATTGTGAACAAAAATGGGACAAAATCTCTATGGATTTTGGTTACCAGATTACCGCAAACTCAGAAGAAGCATGAAGCTATCTGGGTTATCGTCAACCGTTGACCAAGTCTGCAGAATCCCTACATAGGTAAGGATTCTAGAGTCGGCAGATTTTCAAACATTTTCCAGCCAAGGATCATCCGATCACTTGGTACTCCCGCAGCTATCGGACCAGACAAAGATTCACATTTGTGTTCCAAGTTTACGTTCATGTCCTTTATCCAAATTTTACGATTTGCTTTCACACTCACGTTCATGACACTATTCACGTTCATGATCGTATCCTTGTTTACGATTTTACGTTCATTTTCGTTCTGGGAGGCTTTGCAAGAACTTGAGAGACCAGACTCAAGTTTAGTATAACTCTCTATACTCAGGCAGACGTTTCACGTCACATTCCATGTCTCACCTTATAGCGTTTGGCGTTATCGCCGTCGTATTCCATGTTCACAATATGTTTCACATGTCATGTTCATTCCATGTTCCTCATATCACGTTCACGATATGTTACACGTATCATTGATCACCATATGTTTGCTCATACTACACTCACCATATCTCCACGTATCATGTTCAAAATTGTCGACGTATCACGTTCACAATTTTTCACGTACTACGTTTCAGTATGTCTCGCGCATCATTGCTAAGACGTTACTATTATCAGTTACTTTATGTTATTTTTGCATCGTAACGTTTCATTTGTTCCTTTGCGCGTTATTTCGTATCCATTCGATCGAATTCAGAAGGATCTATCTTACGGTGATAACCATAAACTTTTCCGTATTGTCAAGTCAAGGTCATGAAGACCAAGATTTATCCTATGTGTCAAGATCTTGTGGAGGAACCATTCCGAGAGGGAAGCCACTTGGAAACGGAGGAGTCCATCCGGATTTTATCCTCTCATCCTTCCATAATTCGGTTATGTTCTTTTCAGGCACGTCACGTTCCATGTCCTTTTCAGTCATGTCGCGTTCATGTTCTTTTAAGATTATCTAATCTATAATTCGGGGATGAATTATTCTTTTTAAGGGGGAAGAGTTGTAAAACCCGCATGCTTTTACCATGAACAGTACACTTAATAAACGTACGTGCATATTAAAACTTTCCTTTTATAGCATGATCACGTGTCACGATTGGTAATCTCAGAAGTATGTGCGTATTATTATTACGACAAGTATTAAGTACGTGTTAATACACGATAATTATTATCACGAACATGAAATCATGAATGTAAGAATCACGAACATATAATTATGTATCGTATATTATTAATATGATTAATATTGTTACGTACAAGTATTTATAATAACACGTATAATTAATAATAACGTAACACGTAAACACGAACACACGAACACTTAATAATTAGACACGAGAAAAGCTTCGGGTTTCCCTTGGTGGGCCCTCATAGCCGCGGCAACAAGAGAAGAGAGGGGCCCAGCCCATGACTTGTTGTATTAAAAAAAATAAAAAGGAAATATAAAAATTATAGAAGATTTTCAAGAAAACTAAAAACCCTAAATCTCTCTTTCTCTCCTCTTGGCCGGCGGCATCATCACCACAAGAGGGTGGTTGTTTGATTTTGCTCAAGAAATCTTACGAGTGTGTTCGTGTATTAAAAATCTATTCATTCCAAGTGTTTTGGTAATCCGTAACCCTTTTGTTTTTTTCTTTTATTTAACTAATCATAAACATGAACAAGTAATTAAATAAAACATGATAAAAACATGTCATGGGATCAAGGGGGTAAATAATTATGGGTGATTTCGGGTTTGTTTGTCTCGGCCGCCACACAAACCGAGAGCCACAAGGCTCTCGGCGTCGTTTGGTTCGCACCACCAACCAAGACCTAGGTCTTGGTGGTGTTGATGTTGGGTCGGCAGCAGGTACAAGGCACCCCGACTCGCGTCGGGGTGTCCTTGTGGTTTTATGGGTCTTGGCGGCAGAAGCAGCCACCACCGGCACACAGCCGGTGGCAATGTGGGTCAAGCAGGGGAACACGCTACGCAGCAGCAGGAACCACTGGCACACAGCCAGTGGGTACCCCACTGCTAGCAGCGGCTAGCCGAGAGCAAGGGAACCACCGGTGGCTATGTGACGCAAGGAGGGGCAACCGGTTTGCCACTGTTTTGGGGGTTTGCTTCGGACCGGTTCACGGGTTCACGGGCCCGGTTCACGACATGTTTAGTTAGTTAATTATATGGGTCCTGTTCATGAATATTTTTACAAGTCTAATTAATTTAACAAGTGTATTATTTTTACAAGATGATTAAACTAATTAATTCATGACTTATAATTAATTTAATTAATCATGATACTTAGGTTATTATTATTTTTAAATAATACATATTTTTAACCTAAGTATTTAGTTATTTATTTTACACTATAGTATTAATTAATTATTAAACATGACATATAGTTAATTAATAATCATGACTTAGGTTATATTAATATAGTATTAATACATGATTTAACCTAAGTATTTTATACACTTTAATTTAATTAAAATCATGCTTATATTTAATTAAATTATATAACCTATAGTTTATTTAATGAACAAAATATTATTAATAGACTATACTATAACTACATGACTTATGATATTAATCCAGCTTAATTCTAAATATGGAAACTTTCTAATTCAGGAAACTTACTATTTTTAGAAACTTTCTATTTTTAGAAACTAATCTATTTTAAGCAGTTAATCTATTTTTGGAAACTTTCTATTTTAGGAAACCTGCTATTTTTAGAAAGTTACTTATTATTACACAACAAGTATAATAATACAAGAAATACAAGTAATACTTAATCAGAATATACATAATACATGATAAACACAAAATAACGTTAAAATCGGTAAAACAAGACATGAACATATAAAACAAGCTAAGACATGATATAAAATTAGTTATATACTCAGTAATCAGAATACTTATACACGTATACTATTTATGTAGCATTAGCGAGATCGAAGTAGGACTCTCTTCCGTTTATCTTCTTCGTTCACTGGACTTAAGGTATGCATTTCTGTCCTTTCAGTATGGATATTCTTTCCTTATTAAGATTTCCTCGTCTGCAGCCATCTGTTTTCCCAGTATTTGTTTTATATGTTTGATACTTATGTTAGATTAAGAGCCTAAGCCATATACATGCATGACCAATGTCACCTAGTTATGGAGGTACCATAACCATAACACTAGAGGCACCAGTGTTATGACTTCCCCACAGCGAAGTGATTGCTCATGGCTTCCCTTTTTAGTTTTGGCCACTATATATTATTATCATGTGGGGCGCATGGGTGCATCCTAGTTACATGTTTTGTAGTATTATCAGAGTGAATGCGATGTGTGCCTTGCATCCTTCACTAGGAGTTGATCCCTTCTACCCAGACTATTTAATTAGAGGCAACCCCTCTAATTGCATGACGAGGTCTCCCCTCCAAGTATTCATGCACGGTAGAACCTCATGACCTATATGGGCTATTTGGCTAATCAAACAGATTTTCATAGAAACATAAGTCTTTTCAAACTATAAAACCAGCTTTATGAACATGAATCCAGATTACTTAGAACTTATGATATTCCGCTGCTATTAGTCTTAGTTATGTTTCAGCCATTTATACTATGTCGTATATCCGTGCACTGAGCGTTATGCTCGGCCGTTACTTTCCTTTACATCTCCCAAAACGGCAGGTACCCAAGTACAGACTCGAGCATTTGGAGGAATTGCATAGGATGGAAGTTGTCATAGACTTCTTCTCCTTTTTGCCCATATACTTATGCTTGTTTAGTCTTTCCTAGTTCATTTACTTTATTTCTGTTTTGGGCTTATGTTTGGGAACCGATGTTTGATTTCGGTTTTCCCTATTGTCATGTATGTTATACTACATATTACCTTGCATGCTTTGATGACACGCCATAATTACGCTTAACGATCCACTTATCAAAGTGGGGTGTTACAGTCTTACTAGCATAAAAGATTACAACGGGTTTGTTGTCCTAAAACCGCCCCAGCGGCATAATCACTCACATCACACATGATCTCGAAAGGCTTCGACCAATCAGGTGATTGTAGAATAGGGGCTTCTACAAGCTTTTGCTTAAGCATGTTGAATGCGTTAAGACATGATTCATTAAAGTCAAAGCGTGCATCTTTTAAGAGTAGATTACAAAGAGGCTTTGATATTGCACTAAAATCTTTAATAAATCGTCTATAGAACCCAGCATGACCAAGAAAAGATCGCACACCTTTGATGGTAGTGGGAGGAGGATGGGTTAAAATTACTTGAACTTTGGCACGGTCAACCTCAAATCCTTTTTTAGACACAACATCCCCTAATACAATTCCCTCTCGAATCATGAAATGGTTCTTCTCCCAACTAAGCACCAGATTAGCTTCGATGCATCTTTTTAACACACTTTCAAGCTGAGCAAGGCAACTTTCAAAGGATTGACCAAAGATGGATAAATCATCCATAAATATCTCTACAGATTCTCCAACCGTGTCAGAAAAGATACTCATCATGCACCGATGAAAGGTAGTGGGTGCATTACACTGGCCAAAAGGCATTCTTCGAAATGCAAACGTCCCATATGGACATGTAAACGTCGTTTTGGTCTGGTCATCAGGATGGCTGGGTATTTGATTATAACCGGAGTACCCATCCAAGAAACAATAGAATTTCTTACCAGAAAGATTCTCAACTATTTGATCAATGAAGGGTAGTGGGAAGTGATCTTTAGATGTGGCATTATTCAGCTTACGGTAATCTATACAAACTCTCCACCCAGTAACTGGTCGGGTTGTGAGTTTTTCCCCATTCTTGGTTTCAACAACGGTGATTCCGGCCTTTTTAGGCACCGTTTGAGTGGGACTTACCCATTTACTATCCAAGATGGGATAGATGATACCAGCATCTAACCATTTAAGAACTTCCGTCTTCACTACCTCTTTCATATTAGGATTCAGACGCCTTTGTGCATCTCTTGATGGCTTAATATCTGGGTCCGTAACAATTTGATGCATACATAATGAAGGGCTGATCCCTTTCAAGTCTGCAATTGTCCATCCCACTACTGCTTTGTACTGGGAAAGCACTTTTAGAAGTGCTTCCTATTGTGATTCAGAAAGATCAGAAGCAACAATAACGGGTAAAGTATTATTAGGACCTAAAAAGCATATTTGAGATTTGATGGCAAGGTTTTAGTTCAAGAGTTGGAGGCACCTCTAAAGACGGCTTTGTGGTCGTATCAAAAATAGAATACATGGGCTCCACTTTATAAGACCAAGGTGGTTTTTGATGGTCCAAAGAACTGACCAAACACTCTTGAATCTCTTGAACTTCAGCTACATCAAGAATATCCTCATTCTCACCAGTTAGATATAATTCCAAAGGATCATCCTTAAGCATACGGGATGCATGCTTTTGCACTTCCTCGTCGATCACATCTACTTGGTAACATTCATTCATCATAGGAGAATTCATAGAATTAAACACATTTAATCTTATCTTCTTATTACCGAATGCAATATCCATGGCACCGGTCCGACAATTAATCCTAGCATCTATCGTGGCTAAGAATGGGCGCCCAAGGATAATAGTTGGTTGAACATCCTTGTATTGTGACTCGATGTCCATAACAAAGAAGTCAACTGGGTAGTACAAGTCATCAACTTTCACAATAACATACTCTAAGATACCTCTAGGAATTTTGGTAGATCGATCGGCTAAGGAAATAGTGGTGTCTGTCTTACGAAGAGTTCATAAGTTATACTTATCGACCAAACTAGCAGGAAGGATGTTAATACTGGCACCAAGATCAAGGAGCGCCTTCTTAATGGCAATATTTCCGACCACAACTGAAATCAATGGTGCTCCGGGATCTTTAAATTTAGGAGGAAGAGAGCTAGATAAGACTGCACTAACATGCTCAGTTAGGTCAATCTTTTTAGGCAAAGACGCCTTCGGCTTCCTCTTCTGAGTACACAAGTCCTTTAAAAACTTGGCATAAGCATGAATTTGCTTGATAGCATCAATAAGGGGAAGATTGATCTTCACTTGCTTGAAAGTCTCCCACATATCCTCAGCATGAGGACCCTTTTTAGCTAACCTTGCAGATGTTGATTTTTCCAAAGCTGTGGGGTATGGTGTGCTGGACACACCACCGTCCCCAACTTTGGGAGATTCCGTAGCTTTAGGATTCTGTGTTGTTGGTTTAGAAAAATCATTTAACAAATAATTACCAACTAAGAACCGGACTTAACATTATCAAAATTTTTACCTTCAACAATAATTTCGTCATCGATAACGAAATCCTCGACATCGGGAGAATTTGAAATTCCCTTGTCATTGTTGTAGATTTTTCCATTTCGAAGAGATGTCACCATATTCACGTGCTCATTTCCATTTTTCTTGTGTGTTGGATTCATGGTGGGGCAGCTCGATAGCTTTCCCTCGTCTCGTTTGTTCAATTGATCTGCCAATTAACCAACCTGTCTCTCGAGAGCTGCAATAGATTTAGTAGTGGTCTTGTGTCTTTGATTGGTGACCTCGAATTTTCTATTGGTCTCTTGATTGTTGATAGACAATGAATCCATAAGCCTATCAAACTTTCGGTCAAGGGTCAAGAGACGGTTATCATCTTGCCCTTGGTCCTGATTTGGATATTATTGTTGTGGCCTATGATAGTAAGAATTTTGTTGGAAGTTAGATGAATCACCACCCTCATACCTTGGTTTGTAACCATAGTGTTGTTGTTGGGCATTATTAGGACGATTGTCTTCATCTTTCCAACGGAAATTGGGGTGATTGCGCCATCCAGGATTGTAACTTTCGAAGAATGGGTCATTTCGTGGACGACCTCCATAAACTCCATTCACCTCCTCATCTGGTGGTGCCCCCAAATTTGACAATTATTGACTGAGTGACTTGGATCACCACACATTGAACACCCACTATGCGACACATTAGACACATTTTGAACACCTTTTCCTAGATTTTTCAACAAAATATCAACTTTCTTACTTAACTCGCTAATTTTAGAATTTGTGCCACGTTGGTTAGACACAGAATTGGCGGAAGATGGGTGGTTGTTTCGATCCACTGAAGCTTGGGTCTCAGAACCTTTGCTTAGTTTTTCAAAAAACTCCCATTCTTCCTCCATAGGTCGCGAGAAAAACATACCCCCACTAGTTGCCATTACAAATTGTTGGTTGTTATAATCCAACCCATCATAGAAGACTTTGACAAGCTCCCATTTTGGGACATCATGATGAGGGAAAGTTCTTAATAACTCCTTAAGTCTACTAAATGCTTCATGAAACTACTCGCCTGGGATTTGACGAAAATATTTAATATTATTTCTAATGGAAGCAGTTTAACTTATAGAATAAAATTCCTCGAGAAAAGCAGATTGCATTTTAGACCATGAGTTATTACTACTTGGCTCAAGAGATGAGAACCATTCCTTAGCTTGATCTTTAAGTGAAAAAGGAAGAAAAGCAAAGTCTTACCTCATCCTTGGTAATATTATTAACCTGATGTGTGTCAGCAATAGAGAAGAACTCTCGCAGATGTGCGTATGGCTCCTCACGACCTCGAAACACTGGCAAGATTGCTATGAGGTTCGGCTGAATCTTGAAGTTACTTGTAACCCCTTTAACCGGATTCGGATAAATGATAGGCGAGGGATCCTCGAAGATCCCCGGCTTGTAATAAGAATCAACACCCCGTGGTGGGGATTCTTCTCCGCTACTATCTCCGCTAGCATCTCTAACAACATCGTCATCACCTGGCATTTCAGCGAAAAGCTCCGCTAAACCTGAAAAATCAAGATTAGTAGAAAACTGTCGAAACGTTTTCCTCCTCAACCGTGCACTTTTCTCAACCTCAGGATCGTAAGATAACGGTAATGTACGTCCCTATCTACGTGTGCGCATACACTAACCTGCACACTCACAAGAAACAAAACAAACAAACAAAACAAGAAAAATAAAATCTTTTTGTATTTTTTTTATTATTTTAAAAAAATATTAACATAAACTTAAACGAAAAGCTCACTATTCCCTGGCAGCGGCGCCAAATTTTTTATCAGCGTCGAAGTGCCGGTCAAAAATAACCTAATTACCTTATACTAGATAGGGTAAGCGGGTATCGAATCCACGAGGAATATGTGGTTTTAGTTTAAGTTTTGGGGTGATCACTGATCAATAAAAGTTTTGGTTTTGAAATCTAATGACTAAAATAATCTTGATAATAAAAATGTTGATTAAAAATTAAAACACTTATTAAACTAATAATAAAGCTAGAAAAATATAATAAGGATGTAAACAATTAAAAGAAAAATACAATCCCTTCCAGCTCCTAATATTTATGGTTGATCATACTTATGGATTATCGAAACTTTTCAGTTCGTTTACAAAGATTATTTCGACTTAATATGAATGAATTAATGTTGGCATTTATTATGTTTATCTGTTAGCCTCAAAATATTGAGTCAAACAAGAATGTTCGATCATAGGTTTACATTGTAACATTTATTAGAACGTTGTAATAGTTAGTTAAAATAGTCGTGACATTACGGGCTTGATGGCTAGCTTAAAAGGCCTCTTTCAAGGTACTAAGCATTTATTCAAGCCCGACCCAATCAAACATATAGCCCATTATGCCACAAGTAGGAAAGGCTATAAATACCCTTCCTAGCATGTTAGGAAGGGTATTGGTTATTCATTTTCTTAATCTAATCTTCCATAAGTTTCACACACTTCTCTCTCTTTTCTCTCTTTTCTCTCTCTAGAATTCATCTACTTCATCTATCTTCTACCTTTCTTTCTTGTTTAATCATCATATTATATGGGACAACAATTGGTATCAAGAGCCTATAGTGGATAGGTGATTGAAGATTCGTGTTTTTGTTCTTGATTTTCATGCCTATTTTGATCTAAAACATTCGATCCAAATTTTTTTTGTGTTTTTTATGGTTTATTCTTGATACAAATCATCTACATAGTTGTGGTAGTGATTTTGTATTGTTACTTTGGTTAAAAACACAAAATTTTTGGGTGTTTGGATCATTTTTGGCTCAAAATCTCGAATTGGTTGTGTTATATCCGAGAACAATGGACATTGCGATAGGGTTTTCATATTCCGATCCAGCATTGCGATAGGGTTTTCAGCATTCCGATCACTTATTGCGATCACGCATTGCGATCACTTATTGGGATCACGCATTGCGATCACTTATTGCGATCGCGCATTGCGATCACTTATTGCGATCGCGCATTGCGATCACTTATTCCGATCGCGCATTGCGATCACTTATTGCGATCACGCATTGCGATCACTTATTGCGATCACTTATTGTGATCACGCATTGCGATCACTTATTGCGATCACGCATTGCGATCACGTATTGCGATCACATTGCGATCACTCATTGCGATCACTCATTGTGATCAAATTGCGATCACTCATTGCGATCTGTTATTCCGATGACTATTCTGATGACTATTCTGATGGATATTTTGTTCGAGTACTTTTCAGACTTAGCCACTATCTAAACTAGTCCCGGAACATAGTTTACACAAAGATTAAAAAAAGAAAAAAAACGAGTTTTTTGGCGGGAAAAACCAAGTAAAATTTATTTTTTCCTAGACCATTTTTAAACCATTTAAACTTCGATTTCAAATTTTGGTGATGCAAAAAAAAAATTCGACCAAAAATTCAAATTTTCGGACCAAAATTCAAATTTTTAGGCTATTTTTAGGTTTTATTTTTGTCAAAATTTTTCCTTTTTCAAAATTTTTCCCTACTAGTTATTGGCTATTTCTAACTTGAATTCAAAATTTGGTGATTCAAAATTTTTCAGTTTACTGTTTTGTCGGACTGAGGAATTTATTGTCGGACTGAGAAAAAAAATCGGAATTTTCAGAATTTCAGCCACAACACAATCACACCATATATACTTAAGATCCGAAGTCACTTCATCATCTGAAACACTCATTATGGATTCCGCAACACAAGATGTGCATGCACTCAAATCCAAGATGTCGGTTGCAAAAGAACGATGCATGACACACTTTAGATCACTCCAGTCACACCTTCAAGTTCTTTCAAATGACGATTTAAAAGGCACCCGCGTCGAACTTGGATTCAAACGGGTATTCATGTCACTCACTAGTTAAGATGTTGAGACATTCACAAGAACAATGCTACTGAATGTAGATCACCTTGAACAACAACTTGCCAACGATGAATTTCAAGAGGTTGAACCCATAGATGTCGTTTTGGTTCTCGAGAATCAGTTTCAGAAATTCCTTGAAACACAGGTGTTGGGTCAAAAAGTTGATGTGGCAGAAACTCAAAAATGAAGAAAACGTGAAGAAATTGTCCAAGCGTTGTTAAGAGCTAATCAAGCGTTGACAAGAGTTAATTAGGCGTTGATAGCTCAAGAGTTGTCATGTACAATGTAAGCATTGTTACATGTAATCCAAGCATTGACAAAACGTAGACAAAAGAATCTTATGGAAGCTTCTATTTAGATAAACATGCAAAAGATATTCTGCATAAGTTTATTTAAATAGAAGATTTACTTGTTTATTCATTCTTATCTCTTGTAAACCCTAATCCTTACACTATAAAAGGAACCAAAGGTCATAGGTTTTATTCATATAATTCATTCACAATGTAAACCTAAAGTGTGTGTCGACTAGGTGTGGGATTCAATGTACACACACCTAGTGATTGTTGATTATTAATATAATTAGCAATCCATGTGTTTTAATTCATGTTATTCGTGCCTAAACACCTTGTTAATGATTGTTGTTCTAATTCCGCTTTGATTGTTAAATCATATGAACAATGATCATTCCTAGTAGCTTAAAAGATCCGGAAACCAAGGTTTCCACAATTGGTATCAGAGCCTCGTGGCTCGTGATGCTAGGACCAACAAGGTGTTCGTGTTTGGAGAAGAAAAGAAAAATCCGTATAGGTTTTTCTGGACGTTTTTGTGTGCGCAGCAGTATTCAGAAGGTCATAACTTTTGATTGAACCGTTGGATCGTCACGAAATTTTATATGTGTGTTCTACATACATAGATCTAAACATCCACCGGAGGGATTGTCGAGTTTTATCCCCAGCCAAAAGTTATTAAGCGTCAAAGTCAGCAGCAGGGTATATGCAGTTTTCTGTGGACAGCCATGTTCAAAACACGTTTTCTCCTTCGTTAACCGTTGGATCTTCGTGATTTTTGAATTGTATATTCTTGACACTTGTGTCTTGAATCTCACTGAAGCGATCTTCGATTGGATCTTTCATTGTCAAGATATTCAGCATCGAAGTTCACTGTTTAATGAGCATCAGTGTTTGATGTAAACGCTGACAAGAATGAGACAGACGTTGACAAGATGGGTTTGACGCTGAAAAGGACGTGGACGCTGACAAAGTTTAATATAGACGCTGACAGGAAGAATTTTGACGCTGACAGAATAAGTCAACGCTGATAGAGTTGACAGTGTCGTCCGATATATTTACTTCAACGCTGATAAGTATTGTCAGATATTGGACAATACATCTGTCAAAGATATTGGACAGAAGAAAATATTGGACAACACAAAGTTTGCTGCTGTTGAGAAAACTAGTACGTTTTAAGCACACAAAAAGGAGGAAAATACACACAAAGGTACATGGAATCTCCGTTTTAATTTAGAATATCATGATGATATTTATGGCTCGGATCTTTTTAAAAGGAATTAATGATCTTAAAGCGAGTTAGCACAATTTATGATGTAATGAAAGTCATTATGAAGAGGTGTTAGCTTAAGGAGAAGAGTTCTTATGGTAAGTTTGATGATTGAAGAAGATTTTCGCAAGTTTGTGTTCTATCATATCTTAAAGTGCCATAGACTTTAAAGGTAACTTGTTCGTGCTTTACATGGTTGGTGATGAAGACTTGTCATAACACTTGAAGGAGTTACATTATCGTGCTCAGTGTCTCACATAGGATGAGAATATTGACAAGGGATCGAGGTCTACTTATATCCTCCTCTATAAGTTCTTAGTCACATGGATAGTACAAGACATGGAACACAAGGTTGGGTTATTCTACTTCTACATCAAAAATAGTATATTAATTGTTCTTCAAGATCATTACACAGAGCCTACATTTGGAGAATCTTCAAAGATTGCAATATTGTTTACTTCCTTGTTGATGTGACAAAAAGGGGAAGAAATACGTGCTACACTTGAGGGGAAGCAATTTGAAGATCATGTACAACTTACAAGAGATACACATAGAAGTTTTGCCACTATCAACTAGGGGAAGATTGTTGGGTCAAAAAGTTGATGTGGCAGAAACTCAAAAATGAAGAAAACGTGAAGAAATTGTCCAAGCGTTGTTAAGAGTTAATCAAGCGTTGACAAGAGTTAATTAGGCGTTGATAGCTCAAGAGTTGTCATGTACAATGTAAGCATTGTTACATGTAATCCAAGCATTGACAAAACGTAGACAAAAGAAGCTTATGGAAGCTTCTATTTAGATAAACATGCAAAAGATATTCTGCATAAGTTTATTTAAATAGAAGATTTACTTGTTTATTCATTCTTATCTCTTGTAAACCCTAATCCTTACACTATAAAAGGAACCAAGGGTCATAGGTTTTATTCATATAATTCATTCACAATGTAAACCTAAAGTGTGTGTCGACTAGGTGTGGGATTCAATGTACACACACCTAGTGATTGTTGATTATTAATATAATTAGCAATCCATGTGTTTTAATTCATGTTATTCGTGCCTAAACACCTTGTTAATGATTGTTGTTCTAATTCCGCTTTGATTGTTAAATCATATGAACAATGATCATTCCTAGTAGCTTAAAAGATCCGGAAACCTTTGATTGTTAAATCATATGAACAATGATCATTCCTAGTAGCTTAAAAGATCCGGAAACCAAGGTTTCCACAACAGGTCTCTGTACACTACGATCGAGAATTCATAAACAAATACTTCTTTGAATATACTCGGTTAGAAGTTCAAGAATTCAAGGAGACATTTCTTCAACACATGAGTGCTGTAAGGAAGTCCATTGCTGAAAGAACACGTCATAAACTAAAAGTTGAAAGAAGGGTGAATAACAGATTAATGCAGAAGAACGAGAGTAATGTCGATGATGGTCAAACATTGGATGCTTGTTCGATAGGCACAGAAAGAAGTGGGACAGAATCAGAAAAGCAGCATACCAACAACAACTCAAGGAATGATCAAGCAACCAATGATGTAGATATCAGACCCATATATGATGAGGAGCCAATGGCTGAGGTATAATTAAATACTGTGTATGATGATCGTCAATATATTGATTCTAAGATTCATGAGCTTGAAACTATGTTGGCTCAAAAGACAAAAGATTTTGAGGATGCCACACTCGAGTTTTCGAAGAAAAATGACAAATTTGAAGCTTATTTTAAAAACTTGAAAAAGCAAACGTCGTTCTTGAACAAAAACTGGATCGTAAGATTCATGATTCTAATGCGGAAAAAGAACATTTTGTGAAACAAATAAATTTGTTAGAATCAAAGTTGGCTTCTCAAATTCCAAGTCCTGCGCTTGCTTCATTAAGTGAAATATCTGTGAAACCTATCGACACTGAAGATAGTAATGACGCGAATGCTGATAACGACATATTTGATAATATGAACATTAAGTTGGAACAACGTGTCACTCAATTACTTCTACAAAATGAGCAATTGAAAGCTCGGATTCAGGAAAAGGTTTTTGCATTAACAACGGTGAAAAATGAATTAAGGAAGCTAAAAGGAAATAGTGTGGATACTAAGTTATCAAACCAGTCAATCTTGGGGAAACCTCCTACTCAACCATTCAGAAACCGCTCAGTTGCTAGACAACCAAATGCGTTTATATTTGAACGAACCAAAACATCGAACTCCAGGTTTGCATCCCAAGTTGACGTGCGTAGAAATTTTCCAAAAACAGTCACTCCACTATCTAGATCCCCCCTTAACAAATTTTGCCTATGCAAAACCTAATCACATGAATGCTTCAAGCAACTCTAGAAATAGCTCCAAGAACATGCCTCGGAGTAGTTCAAATGACACGGGTCATAAAAGCTATCTAGAGGATGTTAAGATAAAGACACAAGCAATAGATAGGACCCAAATGAAACCTAGGAGCGCTAATCACACATCTAGGAATTCTAGACCCTTCTATGATGTGCCCAAATCAGCCTATCCTAGGAACACTAGATCCTTCTCAGATGCTAAGCACTTTCTTTGCACGAAATGTAACAAATGGGTGTTTAATGCCATTCATGATGATTGCATCACAAAAGTCCTAAACAAGGTGAACCAAAAAGCTAGAGCATCTCAAAGATGGAACCCTATAGGAAATAGTTTTTCTCCAATTAAGTCTTCCGCTGTGCATGAGAAAACTACGTTTCCTAGACCTTGTCTTAAGTGGATACCAACGGGTAGAATCTTCAAAACAACTGGTCTTAAATGGGTTCCTACTGGAAAAATATTTCCCTCTAGCACGACAAAGGGTCACTGTGAACCCCCACATGGTTCTCACAAAGATATCACTAACAAGTATGCAAGCATACAAACTACTGTAAAGAGTGCAAGTACCAAAGTCAAGACTCAACGGACACCCAAAGGTCCAATCTTTAAATACCGTTCAACAAAAGACACACTCAGAGTTTGGTTGCTGAAGAAGCAGATATCTAAGAAACTAGTATCTAAAGGGTTTCACAACTAAGCTGTAAAATGATTTACAATTACTTCAGATTGTGACTCGTGCTTCAAAGAAAATAAAGTTGATCATGGTTAATAACTTATCCTCAACAACGGGAAAATTAAAATTCCCGGTCATGAGCTTTCATTAAAAACATTCCAAGTTTTTAAGCTCATGTTGTAAGACCCCAAAAATCTGGTAACGGGACAGGTAAGCACTGTGGGGTCCTACATCATGGCAACAGCATACATGGCAATAAGGTAAATAAAAGACAAAGCAAATAAAATGACACACTTCACGAATTTCTTCAAAAGCTGCGGAATAAAGTTTAAAAATATGGTCCCAGATTTGCATAATATGACATCAACAAAAGTCACATAATTTTACCAACATACTCATAATAGTCTTAGTGCATAAAAGTACATTTATTTGGCATGATTAACATGGCATAAGTAGTTTTTCCAAAATTTTCAACCAATAATGACATGGAATCGTCCAGCTGCCGGATCCTACGGGCTCCCATCCTTAGCAAAATTTAGCATTAGCATTACTTGAGAAATAACATGTAAATATGTCAACATAAAGCTGAGTGAAATTCATAGGTTTAATAAGTGGTAATGTGAAATACAAACATTAGTTTTATAAAATAGCAACAGGATATGATTTAGTATCGTCGTACAAAATCATTTATATTTATTTATTGCAACAGCTCACGACACCGAAGCTTTAACATAAATGTTTTACCCCTAGTAAGTATCTAGTCAAAATACTTAGGTAATTAAATGTAAGTGCGTCAAGGTAATCGGGACGGGGATTGTTAATCCCGATGGATCCATCTACAACATTCGCGCTTGCAAAATGTGAATTAACGGTTCATGATGTAGGGGCTTTTTGACTAAGGTACTAATGCAATAAGTAAATGTAGAATCTGGGGAAAGCATACCATCCTTGAATAGCATACTAAAAGTTTTAAATGATTGTATTCCACGCATGTTATTCTCACCCCGTAATTTGTAACAAGTATATAAGAAAAAATGGGCTATGAACTCACCTTTAGAAAGTAATCACAACGAAAAAGGGATGAGCAAAAAGGAGTCTTCACGGACCTATGCAATGGTGACGCGTAATAAGAATGCGTTCAATGAAGCAATAACGTTTTAGAAGTGGCGGGACATAGTATGACTAGGTAACTTGCGTACGATGGCGAGACCTAAGCTTAAGTTGAAATTTTGACCCAACACATGGAACCTACTGTAATAACCTAATATCAACCTTGTATGATGGTCCAAGCATTTATGTGTGGGTTCCGAACACGTTTAAGACTCGGTTTGAAAAACCAAAACAAGGGACTGCATTCAGTTTTCTGAAAAAGGCTGTGAAGATTTGGTCATAACTAAAAATCTATAATAGCATAGAAAGTGGGGTTTCTTGACATGAGTAGGAAATTCTCTTACCTTTCTAGTTGGGCAAGAACAAACCTGAAGCTATTACCAATCAACGGGAAATCCATTTTTATTGACAGGCTATCAAAACAGGAAGTTGAAATCGACTCTGGAAGCCTACGGTAATTTGGGCATAAATCCTAAATGGTAAAATATTTTGACACCAAACCAAAAAGAGAAGTTGTCTTATGATTTTAACTACTGTAAAAAGTTATAAAATCCTATATTTCCTCTTTTTACCCAAGACAAATTACCCACGTTTTAAGCCTACCACTCAGATTTGACCTATTTTAGTAAAACGACCGCTCCGGGCTCATCCGGGCACTTCTCGCTCCCAACCAACTCACCACATGTAAAGCACATCAGTGGGTATCAAATTTTCAAATAAAAACACAGTCATATTTTTAAAATTTTTTTGCCATAACCTGTTTGTTTCTGTGATAATTTCCATACTACGAAAACGACTCCATTCGGCTACCTAACCTTAATCAAGCAACACTTAAGCTATACCAAATCGCCACGCAAGTGTCCTAAGTCCTAATATGCCCTAATTATTAAAAAATCTCAGTGGGTTCACCTAAGGAGTTCAAAATACATGAACAAGGAGAATCAAAATACTAGCAATATCAAAACTAAAATGCTAGGCGGGACTATACCTTCACAACAAGTAGGGATTTATCCAAACACGCAAAATAACGATTTCTCCTCCTTGATCCTTAATAATTTCGTGGCCCTAGGTCATCCAAACATACCCAAATCAAAAATTTTCCCAACATATAAAGGTTTTATGCATAGAAACATCAAAAACAAACATGGAATTTTACAAAAACATCATCAAATCATAAGATTTGATGATTTTTGACCTCATGCAAAAACTAAATGCATGTTGTAATTAACACATGGGTATTAATAAGAATCAAAGATTAAACATGGAATTAGTGTTAATTTACCTTAATAAAAAAACATCAATGGTTTGGGTGTGTTTCTGTGTTTCGTCGGCCTCACGAGAGAAAGGGGGAGCAACTTTTTTTTTTGTTTGGTAAAAAGTGTATTGTGTGTTAGATTTTCAAAATATGGGGCTAATCATGGGTCAACAAGTCAAATTTGGGCTTCCTTAGGCCTAGTCCAGCCGAATACCCAAGGAAAGGCCCAAGATTTTTTGGTTTTTAACTCTCGAAATTTTACGGATTTAAATAACGTGTCGTTTCTGACGAAAACCGAGACTCGTTTATCTTTAAAACGAAATTTCTTTAAAATTACCCGTAAACCCTCGTTTGGCCCGGATTTCACTAAGTTGGATCAAGGAGTCAAGAATAACTAGAAGTCACATAAAAATAAATTTTATTGCGACGTTCGGACCCGAAAACTCAGTCCGACAGCCGGAAAACGCAAAAATGTAAAAGTTCACCATTGCGTCCGTAATTGTTCAAGATGTCGTTTTTCATTATTTTTTAGGCAAAGACTCATTTATATGACATATAAAATGTAATAAAACCTCGTAAAAACTACAAACATGAAGTTCGGGCATTTTGCTAAATAATATCATAAATTAGCGAAATTCATAGAATTTTATATTCAACTAAAATTCGAGGATGACACGTAATCACTGTAAAATAAATAGGGAATGTGGTGAAAGTGTGAATAAGCACGTATAACAAGTAAAATAAAATTACCGAAATTCCGCGTTCTCACAGTCTTCCCCCCTAAAGGAACTCTGGTCCCTCAGAGTTTAACTGGAGGCAGTGGTTGACGGAAAGAGATGAGGATAATGGACTTTGAATTGCTCTTCGCTTTCCCAAGTGAATTCAGCGCCACGACGCGAGTCCCAACGGACTTTAACGATTGGGAACCAACTGCGCCTTAGCTTCTTGAATTGTCGGTCCACAATTTCGATCGGCTCTTCAACGAAATACATTTTGTCGTCGAGTTTGATCTCCTCTAGCGGAATCTGAACGTCTGACTCGGCCAAACATTTCTTATGGTTGGAAGTGTGAAACACGTTATGAATGCCACTTAGTTCTTGCGGTAAGCTCAAACGATAAGCCACCGGGCCAATACGTTCGATAATTTCAAACTTGGATTAAAATAATGACCTTTCAGTACGGAGAAATATCAAAAGAAAACATGAACACAAGAATTGCTTAAACGGACAAAGCGCTCTAAAATGAGCCAAGATGGTTAATCAACAAGGAATCGCAAATAACGCAACTGTAAAGCATGACAATTTACTTATTAGCAAAATAAAGGGGAAATATGAATTACATATAGACATTTGGATTACAAGTTGTCACAACTATTTGTCTAGGATTTGGTATTACTTTCAAATTTTGGCTTAAGTATTTTCTTGATAAAAGAAAATTTTACAAGGTTTAGTGATGTGAAATCAAACTATATATATTTAGTGAGTAACCAGTTGCTATATCTTTTCTTGATCAGGATTTCGAAGTAAAAGTAACTTAGTTCAAATAATTATTTCACTTAACTTAAGAGCTTTTGGATGACTGTATGAAATTATTGTTAAAAACTCAGGTTTATCGTTACCATTAGAGAAAAATCAAATTTCCAATTTTTTTTTTTTATCATTGTTAGAAATCATAAATTAAATTGATAATTTCATTAGTTTGAAAGTAAAGTATCATACAATCAAATGATTTAAAAGATACAGCTTGACATCCTTTTAAACACTAATTATAATTCTACCAAAGAGGACATATAGATCTTATATTTAACTTGAAACGGGTATTTTGGTAATTTAAACACTTGATAAAGTGTGTAAAACGTTCTTAAAGTTTAGAATAATTTATAGAAATCCATATAGGTGTTTAATGTCTCAAACGGTAAACATGTGAAATATCTGAGTTTTCAAAATGTGACAAGATAGCAAATGAGTATGAATCAAATAACAATCAACAATTAGTATACGAGTGATAGTACGAGGAGATAAAACATAATTCGTATCAATTTTCTTAATGAACATGATAGGATAGATGCATCGATGATAAGAAAAATAAGAAATTAAGGATTTTGCAATGATTAATTCACGAGTGTGGTTGGCGTCACCGACGACGGGCTTCTTTTTTTTTTTAATTCTCGATGGTCGATACACGATCGAAAGAGAAAAGCCACACAATAAATTTTCGAATCAAAGAAAATTATTAAGAAGTTACTTGAGAGTAATTCTAGTAAAATGAACAACATTTGCAATGAGAGAGCGGAGTCAACACGTGGTTCACACGAATGGATTTCGAGACGATAGAGTCTAACACACATCATGAAAATACGCGAAATCATCGTTCGCAAACAGTTATAAAACACTATTCGCGTCCGGAGATGTTTCGAAGGTCTACGTAATAGAAAGAGAAGGTTGGTCGATGTAGAAGCATAACAACATTGAAACTTTCAAGTCTGGTATTAATGGTCGGTAATTAGACGAGTGATAATAAGTAGAACAGATATCAATGAGTAAAGAAACATGTACTTGTAGGCACGTAATTCTTTCAAGAAACAGGTAAGAAAACATGTGCATAAGTTACAAACGGGTGCTACTCGCATAATATGTAAAAGTTTTCTAAACTTTATTTTATCTAAATTTTCAGAAACACTAGTAAAAGTTCTTTGACAAGATATTTTAGGTGACAACTATTTGGCCTCGCATGACTCCTTCTAAATTACGCATGGGTGATCAAGCCATGCATAATTTGGGACTAGCAATGCGATGCTCAACTTCGTCAAATCAGTATTACATATCATATGATTTAAAATACGTATATGGAATCAGAATAACTTATGAAACTTTTCGCTAGTACTAATTGGCTAGATGTTTAAATCAACAATTTATTGTTACAAGAATTCTTTACGAGACCAATTGTTGAACAATTTATGAAAATACATTGTAAAGTTAATATTCATTAATTTTATAAGAAAGGATTCAAGTATTTAATAAGGCCCAAGTGGGACATTTTATAAAATGATTCGCAAACAAAACCAGTTTAGGTTTATAGAGCAACTTATAAAATAGCGAGTGGGTTACATGAGGGTAATAAAAAGTAGTTCAGGACAATCAATGAAATGGTTACAACTTGATAAGTTTCAAAAGGTTTAGTCAGAATCACCATGAAACACGTGTCAAGATGATAACGAACGATGTAAAAAAATAACTTCAAACCTTGACCCAAATCAGTGGTGCGATAGAAGAAAAGAAAGATAAAATGAAATGAAAATTGAGTCATGTATAAAAGAAAGGATAAAGGAATCCATACGCGTGCAGATAGTGATCCGGCTGAAGAAAGGCAATAGTAATACTTTAAGAATTATCCGCGACCTAATACGTAAAAAGTCAACAAAAGTCAAAGTATGACCCGAATATGACCCAATAATGAAAAGTTGTGAAAATACATGTAAGTTACTGGAATTCAAAAACTTATGGTCATACAAACTTGTTTCATCAAGCTATATAGCTTAGAACTCATTTTTATAAGTTTTGATTAACCGTAGAGAAAATAGTCAACCTTTGGCTTTTTCGACTTGAGGCGAATTACTAATCATTAGAACTAAATTTCACTTCATTTATGATGTTAAACATCCTAAGAATCAGTATTTATCAACCCATATCCATTCCAGGTTTAGGCTTGCTTAAGGGGCGTTTGGGTAATGAACTAGTCATTTACTCGCTTAATGAAAAAGTGCAGAAAACTCCTTTTCTCGAGGCTTAAAAAATCATATTTAGACTCTTGGAAAAAATTCTACAAAAATTCAGAGAAGTCATGCACATCATGTAGTCAATATCTAGTGAATTTTAAGAAAATTTTTGAAGTCTAGATACCTTTTTAAAAAATAAAAACCAAAACGCATTCTGCGCGAAAAAGTCAAACTTTACAGTCTGTATTTTATATTTTTGAGGGTCAAATGCCTACTTTAAAGCTTCCGTTTCCGCGTGGGTGACTAAAAACATAATTCTGGACAACTTTGTAGTTTTATCTGAAGGCTGAAAACACTTTTACGACACAGTTATACCTATGACAGCAGCTATATAATCAAAATTTTGTAACTTTTCAAATTAGTCAACAATAACCACTTATGTGTCAAAAACTTAAAGGTAGCTAACGGGCACTAAGCCTTTGCATCAAAAGTCATCATTATATGTTTCTCAAATGTTTCAAGTGAGAAATCTTGGTAAACACTCGATACCCATATCAAACACGTTAAACCAAACGCTAGTTTAAGTCGGTTGCTCCTTATTAGACTAGTTTCTAAAATGCCCGCCATTTATTCGTTATGAAGAGATAGACGATGAACCTTATACCATCGAAAAGGTATTCTCATACCCGACATTCCTAACTATATAAAATTATCTCAGTTTTCCAAATAAAAAAAAATCCATCTTAGAGAAAAGTTAAAACTTTAGAAAATTGGTTATAAAATTGGCGACCACCGTTTTAGTCATAAAATTCACTTGGTGATGGTTATTAACGCAATGTCAGCGGCAAAACTTAAGTTATAAGTCCTAACAAGCCCTCATAACCTGCATTTTCAAGTTTAGGGGGTCTAAGGTGCTGTAAAACACTAACAAGTCTGCATTTTCAAACTTGAGCTTAAATTCTTATTTCGGCCATAACTTCTTCGTTCGGATGAGTTATAACCCGAATTTTATATCAAAACGATCGTAAGGACAAACCTCATGACTACAAACTTTAAAATTTCAGGTCATGATATTTTAAATTGTCTAAAACTTAGACCCAAAATCTGGACAGCAAGTGTGTTCATATGCAGAAATTTACCACATAAAAATCAAATAATAAATCGGTCATAACTTTCTCATTTTAAAGAGCTAGAAAGCGAATTTTATACCGAAACGAACCATGTGACATTACCTTTCAACCAAGACCTTAAAAACTCAGTCTGGGAAAAGTTTAAATTGCCGAAATAAACACCAAACCTGCTGACCTAAAATGGTCACATCGAAACACCTCTAAACATCAATTTCAACAACATAACTTAGCTTTTCATGTATTCTAATACCATCCTAGTGGCATACCATTAATCACAAATCGTCCTAAGAACATCAAAAACAGAAAACCCATCAATAAAAATAAGGATTAAAATGAAATTGGATCAAGATAAGAAATCTTACAATAGAGGTGGAAATTTACAAAGGAGATTATCAATGAAATAATATTTAATCGATATACGAGTGTCGTGTAAGACGGTGACGTAAAGGTCAATCAAGGTTACGAAAACCCATGATATTATTCAACACGGACTCAAGGAATGCTTTGAGTTGTGTGACTTACACACATCTAATCACGAAAGGTTGGAAAACAAACTGGATATCTAAATATATATCTTAAAGAGTTAAACAATGAAGGTAGCACAAACGATAGTAATATGAAAATCAGAAGTTTCATCGAGAGCGGCACTTATTTAATCCCGAGAAATGATATCACGATAATACACACAACATGTAACAGTGAGTCAAGAAAAACAGACGGTTCAAAACGAACAAGTATATGAGGTTAGTCGTATCACGCATAAACAAGATAGCAATAGTACTCAGAAAAGTGAGTATGAAAAGTCGGTAGCATACGCGCTCCGGATACATGTATGAAATGTGATAACAAATTAAAATCATGTTAACAAGATCAAGTTTACATGAACAAGAATTCAAGAAATTCAATAAGGGCAGATGTAATCACAGTAATATCTAATGATAATTCATTGAGCACAAAGACTTTAAAAAGAGATACGTAGTAGTAATTATTATCATTAGGATAAAGTAACATTTCAAAATGTATTCAAGAGATGAAATACTACAACGGTAATTAAAAGTAAATAATAAGGATTAGAGAATTACCCGCGCGGATACCGAACATCTTGGCAGATTCCATGTTTGACACTAAGACTCATAGGATTTTCTTGAAAATATGGGTCATAGACTAAGTTTAAAACGACTCAATTCACTATGACCATGGCTCTGATACCAATCTGTAAGACCCCAAAAATCTGGTAACAGGACAGGTAAGCACTGTGGGGTCCCACATCATGGTAATAGCATACATGGCAATAAGGTAAATAAAAGACAAAGCAAATAAAATGACACACTTCACGAATTTCTTCAAAAGCTGCGGAATAAAGTTTTATAAATATGGTCCCAGATTTGCATAATATGACATCAACAAAAGTCACATAATTTTACCAACATACTCATAATAGTCTTAGTGCATAAAAGTACATTTATTTGGCATGATTAACATGGCATAAGTAGTTTTCCCAAAAGTTTCAACCAATAATGACATGGAATCGTCCAGCTGCCGGATCCTGCGGGCTCCCATCCTTAGCAAAATTTAGCATTAGCATTACCTGAGAAATAACATGTAAATATGTCAACATAAAGCTGAGTGAAATTCATAGGTTTAATAAGTGGTAATGTGAAATACAAACATTAGTTTTATCAATAGGATATGATTTGGTATCGTCGTACAAAATCATTTATATTTATTTATTGCAATAGCTCACGACACCGAAGCTTTAACATAAATGTTTTACCCCTAGTAAGTATCTAGTCAAAATACTTAGGTAATTAAATGTAAGTGCGTCAAGGTAATCGGGACGGGGATTGTTAATCCCGATGGATCCATCCACAACATTCGCGCTTGCAAAATGTGAATTAACGGTTCATGATGTAGGGGTTTTTTGACTAAAGTACTAATGCAATAATTAAATGTAGAATCTGGGGAAAGCATTCCGTCCTTGAATAGCATACTAAAAGTTTTAAATGATTGTATTCCACGTATGTTATTCTCACCCCGTAATTTGTAACAAGTATATAAGAAAAAGGGGCTATGAACTCACCTTTAGCAAGTATTCACAACGAAAATGGGATGAGAAAAAAGGAGTCTTCACGGACCTATGCAATGGTGACGCGTAATAAGAATGCGTTCAATGAAGCAATAACGTTTTAGAAGTGGCGGGACATAGTATGACTAGGTAACTTGCGTACGATGGCGAGACCTAAGCTTAAGTTGAAATTTTGACCCAACACCTGGAACCTACTGTAATAACCTAATATCAACCTTGTATGATGGTCCAAGCATTTATGTGTGGGTTCCGAACACGTTTAAGACTCGGTTTGAAAAACCAAAACAAGGGACTGCATTCAGTTTTCTGAAAAAGGCTGTGAAGATTTGGTCATAACTAAAAATCTATAATAGCACAGAAAGTGGGGTTTTTTGACATGAGTAGGAAATTCTCTTACCTTTCTAGTTGGGCAAGAACAAACCTGGAGCTATTACCAATCAACGGGAATCCATTTTTATTGGCAGGCTATCAAAACAGGAAGTTGAAATCGACTCTGGAAGCCTACGGTAATTTGGGCATAAATCCTAAATGGTAAAATATTTTGACACCAAACGAAAAATAGAAGTTGTCTTATGATTTTAACTACTGTAAAAAGTTATAAAATCCTATATTCCCTCTTTTTACCCAAGACAAATTACCCACGTTTTAAGCCTACCACTCAGATTTGACCTAGTTTAGTAAAACGACCGCTCCGGGCTCATCCGGGCACTTCCCGCTCCCAACCAACTCACCACATGTAAAGCACATCAGTGGGTATCAAATTTTCAAATAAAAACACAGTCATATTTTTAAATTTTTTTTGCCATAACCTGTTTGTTTCTGTGATAATTTCCATACTACGAAAACGACTCCATTCGGTTACCTAACCTTAATCAAGCAACACTTAAGCTATACCAAATCGCCACGCAAGTGTCCTAAGTCCTAATATGCCCTAATTATCAAAAATCTCAGTGGGTTCACCCAAGGAGTTCAAAATACATGAACAAGAAGAATCAAAATACTAGCAATATCAAAACTAAAATGCTAGGAGGGACTATACCTTCACAACAAGTAGGGATTTATCCAAACACGCAAAATAACGATTTCTCCTCCTTGATCCTTAATAATTTCGTGGCCCTAGGTCATCCAAACATACCCAAATCAAAAAATTTCCCAACATATAAAGGTTTTATGCATAGAAACATCAAAAACAAACATGAAATTTTACAAAAACATCATCAAATCATAAGATTTGATGATTTTTGACCTCATGCAAAAACTAAATGCATGTTGTAATTAACACATGGGTATTAATAAGAATCAAAGATTAAACATGGAATTAGTGTTAATTTACCTTAATAAAAAAACATCAATGGTTTGGGTGTGTTTCTGTGTTTCGTCGGCCTCAGGAGAGAAAGGGGGAGCAGCTTTTTTTTTTGTTTGGTAAAAAGTGTACTGTGTGTTAGATTTTCAAAATATGGGGCTAATCATGGGTCAACAAGTCAAATTTGGGCTTCCTTAGGCCTAGTCCAGCCGAATACCCAAGGAAAGGCCTAAGATTTTTTGGTTTTTAACTCTCGAAATTTTACGGATTTAAATAACGTGTCGTTTCTGACGAAAACTGAGACTCGTTTATCTTTAAAAAGAAATTTCTTTAAAATTACCCGTAAACCCTCGTTTGGCCCGGATTTCACTAAGTTGGATCAAGGAGTCAAGAATAACTAGAAGTCACATAAAAATAAAGTTTATTGCGACGTTCGGACCCGAAACTCAGTCTGACAGCCGGAATACGCAAAAATGTAAAAGTTCACCATTGCGTCCGTAATTGTTCAAGATGTCGTTTTTCATTATTTTTTAGGCAAAGAGTCATTTATATGACATATAAAATGTAATAAAACCTCGTAAAAACTACAAACATGAAGTTCGGGCATTTTGCTAAATAATATCATAAATTAGCGAAATTCATAGAATTTTATATTTAACTAAAATTTGAGGATGACACGTAATCACTGTAAAATAAATAGGAAATGTGGTGAAAGTGTGAATAAGCACGTATAACAAGTAAAATAAAATTACCGAAATTTCGCGTTCTCACACATGTAAACGACTTACAATTAAATGTCAAACTGTAACTCGAACTTCAAATAAAGGAAAGTGTATCTTTAAAGATAACTTATCCTACCAAACGTGTAGAGCAATCTATCTTGGGTTGAGCTTTTCATAAAACATTCAACGTTTTGAGCTCAACAAAATGGCTTGTAATCACTTTCAGATTGCAACCCGGATCGATATTCACGGGGGAGTGTACGATTTAGTGCGCTTATCCTCAGCAAAAGAAGTTAAATCTTCTTACACTTGAGTGGATTTGTCAAGACATTCAAAGTCTATGAACTCAAGTTTATGCTTTAGAAAAACCTTTTCGCCAAAAAGAAATAGAGTTTTTCAAAAAGCGTTGAACACAATTTTTTTCAAGAGTTTTTCAATAAATATTCAAAATCTTTCAAAAATTGTGTGTTCAACAACTCCCATCCTCAAAAAGCGAAATGTGGATCACATCCTCACAATTACAATTCAATTGGATCAATTTTTGAGGGGAGCTTTCCTAAGTCATGCTAAGTTTGACACATTTTTCTCCCGAACGTTTTCAAGACTATTTTTCACAATATATTTTAATCAAGTTTGGTATCTCTAATATCAAAAGATTTTATATATTAGAGATAGAGGGAGAAAACGTGATCTAAAGACTTAAGCACT
The DNA here is from genome assembly GCA_025667525.1 of Glebionis coronaria. Lineage (NCBI taxonomy): Eukaryota > Viridiplantae > Streptophyta > Magnoliopsida > Asterales > Asteraceae > Glebionis > Glebionis coronaria. The sequence goes on along the minus strand of CM046874.1, from coordinate 120,152,176 downwards.
TATGGTTACGATCAAATACTCACAACATCTTTAATTCACAACATTATTGGCGTCAAAAGGGTGGTTAGATTTAAGTCCTATGATCCAACCAGAACCGGAGGGATCTTCCCAGGGACAATCCAATAGATTATTAGAAGTCCTTAGGAAAGATGGAGTAGAATGTGAACGAAGCTGAATACCGATTAAGTACAGATGCTAACACTGGAACAATCACAACAAGGTGCTAGTAATGATGTCTTGGTAAGCATTGAAGGGGTTGAAGAATGAAAAATAAATGTAAGGATAAAGGGTGTAAAGAAATTAGCCCTCCATACAACTTAGCCAGAAACTGGGTCAACACATCATGAAGACAACACATCATGGACCCAGTGATGTAATGCACAACCCCTCCCCAGCTGACTCAGGCTTCTCTTAAAAGAAGTTTGTTTTATTGTCACGGAGATCAACACGATTTCTATTGACTTTCTCACTCTGAGTTAGTTGATATTGAATAGGTGGCATCTGCTCCAGCCTCCGACCACTAAAAGTGCACAAATCAAGTCTAGAGCCAAGAGATAAATCAAATCTCGTTAGGACACACGGATGAAGATCAAGAGTCTCCTACGCTATATCCTTGAGATATTGCTAGAACACTCAGAGTGATACTACTCAGTATTCACAATGAGGAGTGGAAATCCTTCCAGTGTTAACATCTAACAGTACCGCGGTAGGTCATGTGTAAGATTCTTATAGAATAGAACATGCATAAACTAAAAAGCAACAGTGGTTTGATTCTGAATTGATTCAAACTCGTTTCAGGTTTCTACTCAATATCTTTATGGTCTTGCCAGAACATTCAGAGTGATATTCATTAATATTCACTGTGACGAATGGAAATCCTTCTAGCGTCAACATCAAACAGCGCTACGGTAGGTAACTTGCGAGATTCTTATGAATCAAGCTTGTGTCAACTGGAAAGCAACAATGGTAAGATTCTTTAAGAATCAAACTTGTTCCAGGAATTTGAATTGACGACTTTAATCAAGCGGATATTTATCCAGTTGATTTACTCTTTCTGTTCACAGTCTTGCTTTGAGACGGTCGAGTAAAGAGAACGGCTAGTACAACCACGAAATCCTGTCAATGAGGTTCTTAATTGAATCTACCTATCACAGGTACGATATTTAATATCGTGTAACGGTCTTCACCGACCGGAGGTAAAACGCTACCGATTTAGGACGAATGTCAAAGCCATTCAGTCCGTGTCTATGTTTTGTCTCAAAAAGGTGGCGTTACGCCTGTACTCAGCAAAGTCAAAGATTCAAAACCATATACTCATGCCCAAAGATATATTCAACAATCAAGAAAGCAAAAGTCTTTTGCAACTCTGATGATCAAAATCTTCCTTATCAATTAATGTAGAGGAATGACCTCTCTTCAAAGGAGATTGTTAGAAAGCTATCAAGATTGTGCAAAGTATGAGCATGTGGATAAAGACACAAGATCGCAAGATGGCAAAGACAATTCAAGAATGATTTGAAGATCTCAAGTTTAAAGACGAAGTCGAAAGACAACAACAAAGGCTCAAAGATCACAACATGAAGGAACAAGACTACTATTACACGTTCAAGACTCATTTAAGACGAGATTCGTAATCTCTAATGAACTCCAAATATCGAAGAGGAATGAACTCACATTGGGGGAGAGTGTTAGCCTCAAAATATTGAGTCAAACAAGAATGTTCGGTCATAGGTTTACATTGTAACATTTATTAGAACGTTGTAATAGTTAGTTAAAATAGTCGTGACATTACGGGCTTGATGGCTAGCTTAAAAGGCCTCTTTCAAGGTACTAAGCATTTATTCAAGCCCGGACCAATCAAACATATAGCCCATTATGTCACAAGTAGGCAAGGCTATAAATACCCTTCCTAGCATGTTAGGAAGGGTGTTGGTTATTCATTTTCTTAATCTAATCTTCCATAAGTTTCACACACTTCTCTCTCTTTTCTCTCTCTACTTTCTCTCTCTAGAATTCATCTACTTCATCTATCTTCTACCTTTCTTTCTTGTTTAATCATCATATTATATGGGACAACATTATCAATGACTCGCGATAATAAATCTTATATTAATCCAAACAATAATTATGTTTTAATAATTTATTTAGGTACAACTTATGTTGATTATACGGCCATCTTTTTTTTAACTAAATAAAATAAGTATGAATCGTTAACTAACAATAAATTGTCTTGCACAAATAATTAAACATAATATTAAATCAATAAAAATAATTTATAAATAAATCATAAATCAATATAATAAAAATATGATAATCCAAAAGTAATGATCAAACCATAAATAAAGTTACCGAAAAGAATTACAACAAAATTATCCGGACATTGCGGTGCACCCGACCCGCTGTATATTATTCATCTCAAATAACATCAACAAAACTTGTGGTTAAATATTTATAACCCAAATGACAAATTGTTGTCATCCATCTTATTCTTTATAAACCAAAAGATTCCCCTAGCTCAATTGTATCTCCTTTTTTTATAATGAACGTCAACTGCTTTTTTTCACCCTCAATAATGCTTCCCTTGCGTTTTTTTTACTTTTGTTACTTGCGCCGTCCAAAATTGATCCTTAATGTCGAATTCAATGTTTTTTTTATTCTTCTTTGTGAATGATAATCGGCTGTATTGTCCCCTTTTTTAATATATATCATGCTTGTGTCCGTTGTACTAGTTAATGGGCTAATTTTTTTATTATTTTTTTATTTATTCTTTTGGGATACGAGGCATCCGGAACCCGTGCGTTGCACTAAGGGGGCATGGGTGGCTCTTCTTGAGGGCATGATATTTCTTGTTATTTGTTGTTATTGAACAAAATTTTAAGATTGCTAAAAAAACACACACTGTCATACGAAACAAAATAGATATTTTAACAAAAACATTTTATTTTTTTAATGGCTTATATTTAGTTTATAGGGTTTTGTTGTTAATATGATATAATATTCTCAACGACCTTGTATTGCATCGGGCTTAATCTTGAAGTTTATATCTCAACACTAAAGGTGAATTTAATTGTTAATCTCTCTCTCTCTCTCTCTCTCTCTCTCTCTCTCTCTCTCTCTCTCTCTCTCTCTCTCTCTCTCTCTCTCTCTCTCTCTCTCTCTCTCTCTCTCTCTCTCTCTCTCTCTCTCTCTCTCTCTCTCTCTGACATATTTATCGTTAAAGTGAAATTAACATGGCCTCTCACTCTCTCTCTATGTGTGGGGCATGATATTTTTCTTTAAAGTGAAATTAATATGGCGGATTTATTGGTTGTTCATTATGATCGTACTATTGAACAAATTGCAATCTTTAGTATTTCTAAATTTTAAATTAATTTTTATACTTTTAGAGTATTTATGTTAATATTGTATTTTCTAAGGGCTTATATTTAATTTAAAGGCTTTAATAAAGTAAGAAGTTTACTGAAAAAATTTATAGGTCTAATAATGAGTTAGTAATAAAAATTTCAATGTCCCTAATTCATCACCTCTCTTCTCTTGTGCATCCAAAAAATATAGATCAGATCCAACCAATAAAACCATACACAACTCACAAAACAATAATATCTTATTTTATAATCAAAATACTCAATCGCAACCATAACACTCTTTATAATGGCATTCAAAACGGGTAGCTGGTATTTGTAGTCTCTTTGACCGAAAGAAAGAAAAAGTGAAACATGTTTTTGGCTTTAAAATAAATTAAAACCGACTTTTCACTTCTTTTTTAAAAAATATGTTGCAGATGGTAAATCGTTAATCGACAAAATTACACTATCGCGACAAAATTAATTTATCTGTCTATAGATAGCACATGTATATGCTTTCGACGATTTTTTTAAATTTTAATCTGTCATGTTTAAAAAAACAATATATACTTCGTATCATAAATCACATATAGTTCCTATAACAAAATCATATATGATTTCACGATACATTTTTTCAGATGTGACTTAAAAAGTCGATTTTTTTAATATATATATATGTGCTCCTCTTTAGAAAAATAATTTAATTCTCGTCCTAATATTGTGTTTCGTTTTGGTAACGATTAACCGTTTATAAGAAATCTAATTTTAGAAATGAGAAAAACTCAGTTTTTTCATTTTGATAAAAAAAATTAAGTAATTGAGATTAATTCACTGAATACATAGTAAATTATAAATTTATGTTAAACTTTTCTCAAAAATAAACTACAAAACTTGTTTTTATATATCATTTATAAAAACATTATAAAAGAATCACTTTTTATTCGGCAGAATCATTTAAAACTTCCGGGTCACTTAAGAAAAATTAATACTAAATTTGCTTTTAAACTTTTCGTTTCAATAATTCATTAAATATCAATCCTAATCTCTAAAAAAAATGATCTTCTCACTTTTTCGTTACCAATCTAAAAAATAATCATTAAAACATAAAATTCAGCACATAAGCAAATTAAAACATAAAATTCGACTAAGGGTATGTTTGGCAACACGTAGCAGTAGCAGAAGTAATAAGCAGTAAGCAGAAGTAAGAGCAGTAAGCAGAAGTAGGAGCAGCAAGCAGTAAGCAGTTTGTTTAGAAAAAGTGTTTGGTAACGTAGCTGTAAGAAGTAATTAGAAATTGTAAAATTACGAAAAAGGACACATAACCTAATTACATAAGTTGTAAATATTATAATTGAGGGTATAAATGTAACTTTATAATCATTCTGCTTGGAGCAGTTCTGAAATGCTTCTTAAGATAGCATTTGAGATTGGAGCGTTTAGACAATATTCAGACGCTAGTTGTTCCTTTGCCAAACAAGCTTTTCAATAAAAACTCTAACTGCTTGTCGCTTACCGCTCTTAAACGCTTGAAACTGCTCGTTACCAAACACAGCCTAAGTATTATTCCAAAAAGGTTAGTTAACAAAAATGGATCACAATCTTAGCCCAAACATTTCGTAGCCTATTCGAAACCCAAACTTGAGATGATAACTGGCCCATTCTCTTTTCCATAACCTTAAACTAAAAAACCTAGCATATCACCAATATTATTCTTTTATAGAATCAGCCACCCATTTGATAAGAAAAACCGAGTACTGCCGCCTCCCTTTCTTTCAAGAAATAGCAGCCAACAACAAATAAAAACTCTACCATACATGTCTCGAACATGAAACCTGTCCAACCTCATCTTTTTGCTAAAACCCAGAAATCATTTTTTTTCTTTGTTCAAACAAAATGCATCGCCCACACATCTTTTTATTTTAATTATGCATAGATTAGATTTGTTGATGTTGTAGTTGTTTGAGATTGATCTTCTTCTTCTAATCTTTTGTGTTTTTTCTTTTTTCGGTTTCGATTTGGTACCTACATGACACAAATATCGAAACAAAGATTAGGAACAACTCCATTATAAAATCAAGATGTTACTGTTGTGAATCTTTTCTGTTCTTCTTCATTTTTTCTATTTTTGTTCTTGATTGACTTCATGTGCTACCTGCACCGCGTCTCTTTTTTCCGACGATCTTTTTTTATTATGGATTCGGTTGGTTTGATGGTTGAACGGTGAGAGTTTGATATAATTTATAGTGTATTTTTTAACTGTTAAGATTCTGAATCGAATCGAAACGGACGAACTGTTGAGATGTCCGGGACTTGATCGTAATTGTTTGTATTCCAACGGGTACTGATGGTAGAAACCCTTCATATGCATGTCATATTTCTGTGTAATCATTAATACTGCACATTCAATATAGGGACTGAATCTTTAGATATAATAGATAATAACTTTGGCCCAATTAAAAATAACTCAACGCCAAGAATTGCTCAAACGAAGCCCGGACAAATAAAAGATGACCGAAAATATTACGACGCGCTCAAATCTTTTTCTTCAATATTTTTTCTTCATTTATCGGCCCTCACAATGTATTTTTTCTCCAAAAAATTAATTAAGCGGTTATTTTATTATATTTCGCTCGTAACCTACATAATCACAAAACACATTAAAAATACATGTATAACGAAAAATAAATATATAATTATACTAAATTAACATGCTATTAGGTGTATGCAAAATACACCAATCACTTTCTTGACTTTTTTGACCGCCTAGGCGGAGTATGACCGCCTAGCGCCTAGGCAGCCGCCTAGCCCTTGTTTTACAACATTGCCTGAGATAGTTCCAACTGAGAAAAAGAAGATAAAAAGGTATGTTAAGGGTTTTTCTGAAAGGATTAAGGGGCACATTACTTCATCAAAACCTTCCTCCTTACATGAAGCCGTTAATATGGGTCATGAATTGGTCGAGCAGTCTGTGGAAAGTAAATTTGCCAAGTCCGGTGATGGTTATAAATGGAATAGGAGGATAATAAAAGAAACGAGCAGGGGAGCAACCTAGGAAATAACCGCAACAACAATCGAGGCAATAACAGAAACTAAAACAAGAGGCAAGAGACAACACCAATGTATGCAGCTGCTCCTACTGGCAAACAAGGCTATGCTGAAAATTTTCCTAAGTGTGAAATATGCAACTGGCATCATCCCATTGGTGTGTGTCCTCCTAGATGCGCTAAGTGTAGGAGGATTGGCCATGAGGAAGGAAATTGTACTATGGTGTGTTTTGGCTGTGGAGAAAAGGGTCACATCAAGACTCGGTGTCCAAAGGCTAGGAACCAGTAGAATGATCAAGCTCGAGGCCGAGTGTATCAGGTGGTCAATAATGCTCAGCAGAATCCAAGAGTGTTTGCACGTACATTTCTTCTTAACGACCACTACGTTAGTGTTTTATTTGATTCTGGTATTGAGAAAAGTTTCGTGTCTTCTACTTTTACTCCTTTTATTTATATTACTCCTACTGCTTTGGAGACTAGCTATGAAGTAGAATTAGCAGATGGTAAGATTGTTAGCACCAATACAGTCTTACGTGGTTGTACCCTCAACTTGCTTAGTCACTTATTTAACTCTTACCGACATATCTCGACAGTTTTGGGGTTATTGTGGGTATGGACTGGTTAGCATTTCAACGTGCTGTCATTGTTTATTTTGATCGAATCGTGCATATTCCCCTTTACTCTGGTAAATCCTTAGAAATACATGGAGAGAAGCCATATGATAGTCCGAATTCTCTTTTATGTATCAAGGCTAATGAGAAGAAACTTGATGACGTCTGAATCGATTGTGAATTTCCTAGAGTATTCCCAGATGACTTGTCTGGACTACCTCCTGTATGTGAAGTTGAATTATGTGTCAACCTTATTCTGGATGCTCTACCTGTTGCTAAGTCACCCTATCGTTTAGCTCCGCCAAAAATGAATGAATTGTCAAATCAACTTAAAGAACTACAAGAGAAATGTTTCTAGATGCTCTTTGTTAAGAAAAAGGAATGTGCAATGAGAATGTGTATTGACTACAGAGAATTAAATAAGCTAAAAATCAAGAATCGTTACCCCCTCCCTCGAATAGACGACTTATTTGATCAATTGCAAGGTGCTTGCTGCTTTTCTTAATTAGATCTTCATTTAGGTTACCATCAGTTAAGAGTTCATGAAAGTGACATTTCCAAAACCGCATTCAGAACCCGTTATGGTCATTATGAATTTACTGTTATGCCATTCGGTCTTACAAATGCTCCTGCCATCTTTATGGACCTAATGAACCGCGTTTGTAAGCCTTACCTTGATAAGTTCGTCATCTTCTTTATTGATGACATCCTCATTTACTCGAACTCTAAAGAAGAACATGGACATTATCTAAGGACAATTCTAAGTCTCCTTGAGAAAGAAGAGTTATATGCCAAATTCTCTAAGTGTGAATTTTGGTTAAAAGATGTCCATTTCTTAGGTCACGTGGTTAATCGGGATGGTATACACGTGGATCCTAGTAAAGTTGAAGTAGTTAAGAATTAGAAAACTCTTGATTCGCCTACTGAGGTCTGTTCATTTCTTGGGTTAGCTGGATTATCTCAAATTCATCAAAAATTTCTCCAAAATTGCCAAGCCTTTAACCCTACTAACCCAAAATAATAAAAATAACATATGGGGCGAAGATCAAGAGCAATCCTTTTGCTTATTGAAGGAAATATTGTGTAAAGCCCATGTTAACACTTCCGGATGGACCAAATGACTTTGTAGTTTATTGTGATGCATCCCACCAAGGTTCCGGGTGTGTTCTAATGCAGCGAGGCAAGGTGATTGCATATGCCTCAAGACAACTTAAAATCCATGAAATAAATTATACCACTCACGATCTGGAGTTGGGTGTAGTGGTATTTGCATTAAAAATATGGAAACATTATCTTTATGGGACGAAAAGTGTGATATACACTGATCATAAGAGTCTTTAGTATATCTTTGACCAAAAGGACTTGAATATGCGTCAAAGACGATGGTTAGAACTCCCTAGTGACTATGAATGCGGAATTAAGTATCACCCGGGCGAGGCCAATGTAGTGGCAGATGCTTTAAGAAGGAAAGAAAGTTTTAAGCCAAGGAAAGTGCATGCTTTGGGTATAACCATTCAATCTAGCCTCAAGGCTAAGATTTTAGACGCACAAAAAGAAGCTTCAAAGGACCTTAAGGCTTCAGCTTAATGGCTGCGAGGATTAGATGCTCAATTTGAAAAGAAAGATGATGGAACCATTTACTATGTTGGTAGAATATGGGTTCCATTTGTTGGAGGAATAAGGAAGATAATAATGTACGAAGCTCATGCTTCGAAATATTCAATACACCCTGGTGCAGATAAGATGTATTACGATTTGAGAGACGTCTATTGGTGGCTTGGTATGAAGAAAGACATAACAGAGCACGTCAACAGATGTCTGACTTGTTCAAAGGTTAAAGCAGTACACTAGAAACCGTCAGGTGTTTTACAGCAACCGAAACTCCCTGAATGGAAATGGGAAAAGATTACGATGGAACTAGTTACAAAATTATCTAGAACCAGTGGTCGTTACAATGCAGTTTGGGTTATAGTTGATAGACTGACCAAATCTGCTCATTTTCTTCCTATCCGTGAGGACTACAAAGCTGAAAGATTGGCACGAATTTACATTAACAAGATTGTTGCGAAACACGGAGTACCGGTGTCGATTATTTCAGATAAGCATGGTCGTTTTGCGTCTCATTTCTGGCAGGCACTTCAAAAGGCGTTAGGTACGCATGTATTAATGAGTACGACTTATCACCCATAGATGAATGGTCAGAGTGAACACACTATTCAGACTTTAGAAGACATGTTGTGGGCATGTGTTATGGACTTTGGAGGTAGTTGGGACACTCATCTTCCATTGATTGAATTTTCATATAATAGCAGTTACCACCATTCGAGGCATTATACGGGCATAAGTGTAGTTCACCAGTGATATAGAATGAAGTGGGTGAAATTCAACAGATATGGCCTGAATTAGTTCAAGAAACTACTAAAAAGATTGTGCGGATGAGGGAAAGGCTGAAAACTGCTAGAAGCCGTCAGAAGAGTTACGCGGACAAAAGACGCAGACCTCTCGTGTTCAAGGTCGGAGACTGTGTGTTGCTGTGGGTATCTCCATGGAAGGAAATTGTAAGACTCGGCAAGAGAGGAAAGCTAGCACCATGTATTGTAGGACCATTCGAGATAGTTGAGCGTGTTGGTTCGGTAGCTTATCGCCTGAAGCTACCACATGAGTTAAGTTGCATTCATGATGTATTCCATGTTTCAAACCTTAAGAAATGTTTAACTGAATCAGATGTTTAAATATCGTTAGAAGAAATAAGGGTGGATGAGAAAATGTATTTCATAGAAGAACCGGTTGAGATTGTGGATCAACAAGTCAAGAAGCTGAAGCGTAGTTGGATTCCAATCGTTAAGATTAGTTATTCTCTTCGAGGTGTTGAGTTTACCTGGGAAAGCGAAGATCAGTTCAAAGCTAAGTATCCTCATTTGTTCACGTCTTATTCCGTCTCCAGTTGAACTCTGAGGAACCAGAGTTCCTTTAGGGGAGGGTCAACTATGAGAACTCGTATTTTTCTCGGTAATTTAATTATTCATTTATTTGGACTTTTCAATTTTACAATGTTTTGCCTGTTTCCTTTACTTTTTCATACGTAAATCTTGAGATTTCGAGAATTTTAATTAAATAATACTTTAATTATTTTTATATCCATTTAAAATAATTTATTTGGATTTATGGAAAATTTACTTTATTTTTCCATATTTATTAAATCAAGATTTTGATTCAAATCTCTCGCGCAGTTTATTATCTAAACAATCCAATTTATCGATCGAGAAGTATACGAACACCGCATTTCATCAGTAAAGTATTGTTATTTCCATATTTATTGTTTTCGACTTACATTCGTATTTTATCAAAAGTGAGTCTTTTGAAAAGTAAATGGGTCATGTAAATAACGGGATCGATGTTCTAGTCTAAAAGACCGTGTCAATAAATCGGGTCGAAGCCCTTTTTGTTTTTGTTTGAGCCAAAACCCAAAGACCCTGAGCCAAACACCTTTATTATGTTACTTAGTTAACTCCATCAAAAATCTATTGCCAAACACTCTCTTAATTTTTTACCACCACTTATTACAATTTTCTTACCATAATACACATAGTTAATATACTGGAGAAAACCAACAGCTCTTTTTCTTTCTCTCCTTCTTCTCTATTCGATACTAACAACCACAAAACCACCATCACCATAAATTTTCTTCAATTAAATCACTCTTTTCAATCTCAAATTACTGTATAAACTTTTAATTATAAATCCCCACAACAAATAACCATCATGCAACAAGATTGAAGATTTCTTGAAACTTTTCACAATCTAATTAGTGCTTGAATCCAAATTCTTATTGGTGGGATTTATTAATGAAGCCTAGAGAAGTGTTTTCGTGAAGATTGGTTGAAAGAAAACAAATTTTGATTTTGTTCTTGGTCTCCAATGGTTGTGTTTTGATCTTGATCATTATAAAAATCTTTGTAAGGACCTCAATCTTGATTCTAGTTATTTACTTTCGATTTTGAGCGGCATGCATATTGATTTTGATAGTTATGTAGGTCCATGTATATTTTTTCATTGATTTGATCATGGGTAAAAGTTACATAATTGCTGCCAAGATTTTTTTGTCTAAATTTCGGTCATGTTAAAAACTTTTAAATTGAGATTTTATGGTCTCCAATCATTGGGCTCGTGCTTGTGGTCGTTTTGATATAAAATCCGCCTTCTAACTCTTAAAAATGAATAAGTTATGCTTATTTAAATTTTATAAAATTTTAAAATCTGATTTATGTATATAAATAAAATTGCCATCCGATGCAGAAACGAAAAAGGGCAAAATCGTCCATTTCTGGTCCGTTTTAGCTTTTGAGTAAAACTGAAAAGTTGTTTAAAATGTCGTTTCACTTATACCGTGTTGATAACTTGTTTTGAAAACTAGTATAAACGGGTCAAAACTTAAAACCCAAATCCGTGTTTCTATGGTAAAATAGTCAAACGTGCACAGTAGCTTGCATGGGCATTTTGGTCATTTTCTGTTGGGTTTCAGGTTTCGGGTAAAACTAAAAAGTTGTTTGAAACGTCGTTTTACATGAAATTGCTACATACTCCAAGTCTTGAAAACGTCATTTAGTTGGTCAATTGGTCGGGTAAGACCAGAAGTGAAAACTGAACAATCTAGTCAAAACTGAACAGTCTAGTCAAAACTAAACAGTCTAGTGAAAGCTGAACAGTCTAGTCAAAGCTGAACAGTCTAGTCAAAGCTGAACAAAAAAGTCGAAGTTGTCAAATTTCTTTTTAAGTGTGCATTTTGGGGTGTTTGAAGTGCGATTTCTTGAGCATTGTTTAGTGCGTGTGCATATAAATGAGTCTACAAACTCCATCACGTGTTTTACATTATTTTGAACAAGAAGTTTATTTACGCACCATTATTATAGGTCGCGGGTCATTTTAGGCGTTCGTGGTTCGTTGTTGCTATTTATTAAGACTTCTCGACAAATTGATACTACTTCTACTACTGTTACCAATGTGAGTTCATAGCCCCCTTTTACTACTTATGCTTTGTTTCTAAACGCGGAGTGAGATTACATGTTGGAACACAACCATTTAAATCTTTTTGCTACTCGGGACTTGTATGCTTCCCGATGTTTTCTATATTATTATTGCTTTTAGTACCAATAGCCATAAAGTTCCCTCTTTATCATGAACCGTTAATTTTTGTGTTGCTAAGCGCGAATGTTTTGGGGGATCCATCAGGACTGACAATCCCCGTTCCATGTTACGGTTGTTTAACCATTGACGCATTTAACATTTGATTTGTTACTTGGGTATTTAGGTTGAATACTCACGAGGGTGTTTCTTAACCGTTAATGCTTCAGCGTCATGAGCTAAATAGCAATAATAATTGTTTCGGTTTATGGTTAATGTATATAATTATTCTCCAGTACTGTTTTACAAATGAATGCTTGTGTTCCTTTCTTATATTACTAAACCTATGAATATCGCTCGAATTTTTGTTGACGTTTTTACATGTTTAATCTCAGGTAATAACGCTTAATTTGCTTGGATTGGAGCTCGCAAGATGCTTAGCAGCTTGGAGAATTATGTGTTATGTTGATACTATTGTTTGTTAAAAGTTGTTGGAAAAATAATCCTATTTCTATTGGTAACTATATGTTACAAAACTGGTAATTGTAATATTTATAACGTGTTGAAAACTTCGGGGCCTTTTTTTAAAACTATGATGTTTATGATGTAATGTATATGTTTTATTACGTCATTTTTGTGTCATTAATATTACATTGTTCTTGTACCATGACGTGGCACCCCCATGCTGCCTAATTGTTCTTTGTCCGATTTTTGTGGGTGTTACATTCTTTTAGATAAATTTAGCATGCGGGTAGAAGACGAGGAAAGATTATTAGAAGAAGAAAGAAGATTTGTTGAGGAGAAAAGGGTTTGGTCTGAACAGCAAAAAAAGTTGACTTGGACGCTCATTATAGGAAAATGTCATACGCACTTATGAACTCAGATCATATGAAACGAGCAATGGCTCGTTGCTTACCTACAAAGAGATCACAAATGGTAGGTGTAAGAACAAGTAGTTGGTTGCAAGTATGTGGTAAGTTTCAAAAGAAACAAGACTCATTTCGTTTGATTGATCCGGATATGACAGAATTCCAAAAAAAATGTTAAACCTTGGACTGAGGTATAAAACTATTGGGATGGACAAAATCACTTGATGTACTGCAAGCAAAATTGGATTAAAGATAGACATAGTAGATTGATTAAGATATAGGGTTGGATTAGGATATATGATTATTCTACTTGCTAGTCTTTTGAGAATTGTCTTTATTCATTTGTTTCCAAAAAATGGAGTGTTTGGCAGTTTCAGTTTATTATGTCAAGTTGTTAACTCTCGTAAGCAAAAGAAAGAGGAGTTGAGGCAAGAAACCAATCGTATAGAGCTTAACATAGAAGTCGATCATGCTAGTTCGGAAGAAAAATTGTTAAGGAAATCTAACATCAGGAGGCTTAGAGAGATAGATAAGCATGAAGATATGGATATCTCACAAAAGGCGAAAATCAAATGAGAGATAGAGGGTGATGAGAACACCAAATACTTTCATGGTGTCCTCAACATGAAGAGAAGATCTTTGGCCATTAATGGTATAATGAAGGATGGAATTTGGCTCACTGATCTAAGTCAAATTAAAGACACTTTCTTCCACTTTTTTGAAGAAAAAATCAATAAATTTGAAGGGATTGATGTTAATAGGAAGAGTGTTCACTAGAACACTTTATTTCTAGATCACAATCTTATTCTTCAAAGTGTGATTTTTGAGCAAGAGATTCGTGATGTTGTATGAGCATGTGGGTCAGATAAGTCTCCCGGGCCAGATGGTTTTCTTTTGCCTTTTATTAAGAAATATTGGGACATCCTAAAACCGGGCATCTTGGCGTTTGTTCAAGAATTTTATTCCACTGGCTTCATCCCTCAAGGTTGTAACTCCTCGTTGATAACTTGGATTCTTAAAGTGAACAACCCAAATATAGTTACATATTTCGCCCTATAAGTCTCATCGGGGCACAATACAAAATTATAGCAAAGATTCTTGCCAATAGGCTTTCTCGGGTCATAGATTCAGTCATATAAGCCTGGAACAAACAACTTTTATTAGAGGTCGCCAATTTTTGGATGGGCCCCTATTGGTTAACGAGTTTATTGATTGGTATAAACGGGAGAAAGAAACACTTATGGTGTTCAAAATTGACTATGAGAAAGCTTTTGACTAGGTCTCTTGGGATTTCATCTTCTAAATTCTACAATTTATGGGATTCGATTAGCTTTGGATTTCTTGGATCCGAGGATGCCTTACTTTTGCTAGAGCTTCTGCTTTAGTTAATGGAAGCCCCTCTCGCGAATTTAATCTTAAATCGGGGTTTAAGACAGGGAGATCCTCTTTCTCCATTTCTTTTCATTTGGGTGATGAAAGGGATTATTGTAGCTATGAAAGATGCCATTGATGTAGGTCTTTTTCATAGAGCTATAATTGACACCCTCCAAATCTCTCACTTACTATTCGCTGATGACGTTCGTATTCTTGGTAAGTTGTCTCACTTAAACATTCATGGAATGGTTCAATTGTTATAATGCTTCCACCGGGTTGCGGGTCTTAAACTAAATTTGCATAAATCTAATCTTTTCGGAGTGGGAGTCAATTCTGATGACGAACAGAGCTTAGCTATTTTAACAAGTTATAGATCTCAATCTTTTCCTTTTCTATACTTGGGTTTTCCAGTAGGCATGAACTTGTCTAAGCGTAAAGGTTGGGATCCAATTTTAGATAAGTTCAAAAATCGCTTATCCAAATGGAAAGCTTCAATGCTTTCAATAGGCGGTAGATCTACCCTCACTTCTTCGATTCTTGGAGCCTTAGGTATATATTATCTATCGTTTTTCCTTATGCCAGTTAACACTGATAAAAATCTCGAGGCTATGAGGGCCAAATTCTTTTGAGGATATACATGTGATGAAAAAAGATGCAATGGATAGCATGAAAATCTGTGTTCGCTTCTAAGAAATATGGGGGGGTATTGGGATTAGAATTTTACAAGTTTTAAATCTCTCTTATCTAAAATAGAGATGGAGATATGTCCATAATCATCATGCCCTTTGGGTTTAAGTCTTTTCTTCTATTCATGGCCATTCAAACGATGGAAGTTTTTCAGCAAGTTTCAAAAGAATTATATGTGGGCAAGGATTATTATCTCTATTTAGGCTATGCATGAGAAAGGCATAATTCTTCAATCCAACCTGAGAAGCAAACTCAACAATGGTGCTATTATTAAATTTTGGCATGACATTTAGATTGGCGACTCTTCTTTAAGTGCTCGTCCCTCCTGGCTGTTTCGTCTTGATACTAGTCCAAAGTGCCTTGTAAGGGATCGATGGATCAATGGCTCATGGGTATGGTCGTGGTCGAGGTTGATTGCATAATGTTATTTGTACTCTCAGATTCAAGCTCTTAATGATCTTTTGCATAACTCTAGGATTTCTGATACTCCTGATGTGTGGGAATGGATTATCGGAGGATCCAACTCTTTTTCTGTTAAAGAAACTCGTATTCATATCGATAATATCATTTTGCCGGATATTCAAATTCCTACTAGATGGATTCGCTATATCCCAAAAAAGGTCAACATTATGATTTGGAGAGCTTTACGAGATCGTCTTCCCACCCGTTGGAATCTAAGCAGGAAAGGTATTGAATTACTCTCTCTCCTATGTCCTATTTGAAACCAATGTTCATAGCACATAGATCATATTTTATGGAATTGTCTGGTAGCTGCTGAGATCTATTTTATATAATAAAACAAAAGATTTTACAAGTCCTCTAAAGCACAACATTAAATGAATGAATTAAAAACATTACCTAAATTACCTCTATTGTACAAGTCATCTAAGCTAAAATAATTTGAAATATTACCATATATACTTTCCTAAAAAACTGTTAAAAGTTGTATTACTTTTGTGTGATGGTTATCATAAATTTTTTATAACAAATCGTTAAAAGTTATATTCATAAATTATCATTTATAAATGTACTTTTAAAACATTGTTTTCAAAAAATAATTTTTTGTATTCGTATTTGTATGTTAATTAATTTTGTGTATATCACAAAAAAGAAACGAACGAAAAAATAGTTAGTGTTTATGTATTCGTACTTTTTTTGTTTTTGTTTTTTATGTAAATTTAGAAAAATCATTTAACTCTTGTTTGTAAAAAAGTACATTTTTCACAAACGCATTCTGTGAAACAATGATGAACTTTACTTTTGACAAAATTCATATATAATACATATTTTATGTCAACCGTGTTTTGAAACAAAAAAAACTAAACGGGATTGTAATTTTGTAAACTAATTATGATATTTAATAACTTTTATTTTAATTTAAGAAGGTAATAATGATTTTCAAAACTGAAATATAATTAGGGAATGTTATTAATTATGGTCATGACAAATTCAATACTGTTTCAAATTATACGTTTAAGGCCAATAGTTTCCATAGATGAATTAGGGTTATTGTTATTTTCTATATAAACTGTTGTTCACAAGCTAAAAGTTGCACTACTTTATTTCTTTAATCTTGATTCTTTTAAAAATATTGCGGGGTTAGATCAAATCAACTCTCTTTTCTTAATCTCTATTATGTGAAAAATCTTGGCAACAATCGAATGGCTATATTTGTTGCAGGATAAATCAATGATCTAAGCGCCCAATGAGCTTCAATTCTCCTAATCAGTTGGTATTTTCATGTGTTGTTTTTCAATATATTTGATTTTGATTTAATTAATTTCAATTCAAAAAAGTCACAAAATTTTCTTTCTTGATTATGCAGGTTAAAAGCAATTTAAGAAAATGTTATAAATCAGAAACATGAGGAATCAATCAAAATAAGGTACCAATTTACATTTTTTTTATCTAATTAGGGATTCGAAACTTTAATGCTATCATAACACCACTTTCAAATCACCAATTTAAAATAAAATAAAAAACAATGTAGATCTACAAGGCTCATTCGATTGAAAAGTATCACGGATCTTCAACTTCGTATGATAAATCCAACCACATTTATAAAACGTCTTACGTATATAAATTGAGGCTGTGGTGCAAGCACCGGTGACCGAATATATCTATCTATTCATGTGTTTTAAATGAATGTATTCATGTGTTATATATGTTTTTAAGATGTCAAATTGTGTATATGAACATTCACATACTGCCTTTTGACAGCTTGATGATGTTGGCCTTCCTGTGCAGGTCACACTTTTTAATGCTAATGGAGAAACAAAGCGTGCTTTCTATCCGATCTCAGTTCCGACAAAAGAGTTGCAAGCTTTTCTGAGTGCCATCACAAAGGCCACTCTTCAGGTAAATTATATATCTTATATAGTCTCTATATTAGTTATTGTTATTGAAAATTTAATCTTTTGAAATCTATGTCCTTAATCGTTTGGTTATAAATAGAACTTAAAATGTATGTTTCGTGATAAGTGTGTCGTTTATGTTTGAACCTTCTTATTAAGATAGACAGGCAAGTGTAAATGTATGTGGTTTTTTTATATATATAGACAAGAGCATACTTCCTTCTATATAGATCATCATGTACACTACCTTGATTATTTTTTCTTAGTTATAAGTTATCTTTGTTTGTCATTGCATATTGTAGAGAAACTTCTAACTACAGTTTTGGCAGATGCTGATGTTTGTGTCCATAATACTAATGAGGAGTTGCTGATAGGGGTTTATGATGAAGGTTTTATGATAACGGGTTCTAATAAGGGTTTTTGATGATAGACTGATATTGAGTAACTGATACACTTTGCATGCCTTTTATGCTATTTCATCTTATGTTATTTGATGTTATGTTAATCGCAACATCAACTGTTTGTGATGAAGAGTTATTGAAAGTTAAAAGTTGAATGGCTGTGAAGTTTTTCATTAACTGTTATGTTAATCACCACATCAACAATTGACTTCTTATAAAATGTAGTTTTCAATTTTTCATTTGCAGTAATATGGAATGTAGTTTTCATATTAAATTAATTCAATAATTTTCGGTGTAAAAATGCACGCGTCAATGATTAGTACTCTAATATGAAATGTAAAGTTTTCATTGTTATTTCTCTAATATGAGATGAAGTTTTTTTAATTTCTTTTCCAAGTGTTTTATTTGCATATAAGTGAACTTTAAAAATTATGTAATTTTTTTATTGTTGAACTTTAGAACCCTTATATATCTATTTTTAACTATGGGTTATATGAGTGTAGGCAATTTCTTTTTGTGAAGTTAAATATACGCTACTAATATAATCTTAAGTACTTATGAGCTACTAATAGTTTTAGGTAAAGTTAGATTATGGCGGGTTAGGTACGACCATATGAGCTTACATTTGATTTAGATTGTGACGAGCTCTTTTCTTGAGTAAGTTCGAACTAAATAAATAGGTAATTTAGTGCGACAATCAATATGAAAGAATCATATTTATTTGTGATGAAAAGATGTAACATTGTTGCAAGGAACTAATTTTAGTAGATGAGAGTGTATGATATGTTAACAAGATTAATTTAATGTATACTTCGTATAAAATGTTAGAAAGTTGACAAAAGTACCAAACTACCAAGCGTTACCACACGTCCAAACTTTAGTCCATGTAAATGAATAAAATATGGTTGGTAACTTAATGTTCATCAGTGTCAAACTACGAAGCTTTTTTATCACAGTTATGTAATCTTTTACATAGATTCTGATAAAATGCCTCCTAATCAGGTGTTAATGGAATGGAATGGACTTTGGCAACTCAACTCATCAACTTAATCTACATGGTGTCAAAACTATCAAAATTGGAAAAGACCGATTGATTAACGTTGGCTATTTTTATAGTTAAAAAATCAGATTGTTTATCTTATAATTGGAAGATTTATTATTCTTCCCTTCAATAATAATGTAGCTTATTATGGATCTATGTTATCCGTTCATTTCTTTATGGACATATCTCTTAAATGAACTACGGAAATAATGCGAGTTACTTTTCCTATTCAAGACTATATATGTGTTCAACAAGAGGATGATACATGCACATTCTTACTTATTCTCTTAATGAAACTATAATATCTCAATGTTCTTTGTTGTTTTTTGCTTTATTTGTCCATGTAACAATAATCCCCTTAAAGTATCCCGCGATTTTGCGGGTCTTTAAGCTAGTTTAGCATAAAGTTTATTTGTGGTTGGATCTTTTCGTTCCTGTAATCAATTCGTTTGTTGCTAGTTTTGAATGTTTAGATGATCTCCAAATTAACCCTCATGCTAAGCATATTGTTCAAGACCCACACAAACAGTCTCTAAATATTTGAGATCTAAAAACGGATAATTCACACATCCATTTAATATTGAGGTCTAAAATTTGAACAATTTAATTTACTTTATGACCACTTCAAAATCTAAAGCAACTCAAAATGACCAATTGAAGAATTATAATGTTTGTTTACATGCTTAAGAAAAGTAAAATTTTATATTAATTTGTGTGGTTGTTTGGCTTCATTCTCGTGAAGAACACGAAAGAAGAAGATGACGACAACACCATAATATTATTAGTTTTTTTAGAATTTAACCCTATTTTAAGTTTCAAAGGTAAAAAGTATAACTCATCAAATTTTTTATAAAAACTTAATAAAATTAAAACAAGCATCAGTTAAATCCATTAATATCATGTGAAATACAACTTCAATCAAGTTGTTCTTCCTGTTAAATCATATTATATCATCACAAGCAATTTTTTTTTATTAATACAGCTAAACATATTTTAAATTTTTAAAAAATGTTTAGATAAATAACAACTTTATCAATAAAAAAAATTCAAAAGCTCAAAGCTGTGAATTTATTCATCACTGCAAAAATACAAAATAATTAAAATATTAAAAAAATTATACGTTTCGGCCCTATGTTTTATATCAAACATAACGTTTCGTCTCTATTTCATTTTAAATAGACTGACAATCTCTAGTGCCTATTTTGAAAAATAAGGACTTTCCTTGTTACAAGTTTCAAGAAAATTAATTACAGACATAGTTCTTATTTTTCAAAATTAGTACAATTGAGGTTACAACTTACAAAATTAAAGATTGTTAACATATTTAAAATGAAATAAGAACGAAACGTGATGTTTTATATAAACTATAGAGATAAAACGTGCAACTTTTTTTAAATAATATTAAGATAATAAAATAAAAATAGACCCAGATTAAGAAATTCAACCATTTAATCCTTGACTTCACCGACTAATCTAGTAATCTCAGAAGCGCGGATAATTTATCGTCACAGCCAAAAATATGAAAACTTCTATCTATACTTCTATATTTATATTAATATATAAATGGATCATATACACATCTTAACTTCAAACCTAACTCTAAAAAAAAATTAAGATAAACATATTAATAACTTGATCATTAGATCATTTTTAATTTAAAAATGACTTCAAATCTTGACCATTCATTTCTTTTGTAACAAACTTTTATAACAACTTCTTAATAACTTATTAAAAAACCATTTTTATTTTACACTAGAATATCTTTTAACTTATTTATTTTTTTCATAATCTAATTTCACCAAAGGGGTGAGCATGGTTCGGTTTGGTTCGGTTTTTGTATAAAACCGAAACCGAACCAACAAATTTCGGTTTCTGATTTTTAGGAACCATTCGATTTCGGTTTTGTGTCGGTTCGATTTTTTGGTTTTCGATTTACTTTCGGTTTGGTTTTTCGGTTTTTTCGGTTTCTATATGATTTATCGAGCTTCGCTTTTACAAGTCGATTTTGAATATACCATAAACCGACACGTTAAAAGCTTTAAATAAACAATAACAACAAGAAACACAATATTGAAAATAAGGAAAAAATATCATATAAAATCCTAAAAAAATCATTTATGTGTATAAATCAACACAATAGCAACGATAAAAACATAATTAAAAAACAATCGAGAAGAAAACTTATTATTTGGTCATGTTCAATAAGCATATGAAACAATGATTAGTTATTAAACATGATAGAATTAATCTAGCATAGCATATTCATCGTCCATTAGCTTCGACGTGAACTTATATATATATTCTCATGTTTATAAAGATCGGTTCGGTTTATATCGGTTTTCTTTAATGCTAAAACCAAACCGAACCAAAAGCTTCGGTTTTTTCAAAATGCAAAAACCGAACCATCGGTTTTCAATCGGTTTCGGTTTTTTAGGTTTCGGTTCTTCGTTTTTTTCGGTTGAGGTTCGGGTTTTCGGTTTCTTGCACACCCCTATATTCACCATATTTTTTAAAAAAAAATTCTCTTTAATTCAAGATCCATTTTGATATATTTACAAAAAAAATTTCTTTTTTCATTATTAGTGATTTTATTTATTTTAATTCAACTTTTTACATTTTAACGTTAAATCGATTGCTAAAAAATCGTTACTTATTACTCGGCGCTACATTGCGCGGGTACCACGCTAGTAAATTTTTATGAAGATATAGCGGCTATTTTTGGAGATAAAACATTAAAGAAAATGAAACCTCCATGTTAAAACCGCTTTAACTATGTGCCGCGTTGACTAGACCTTTTTCCACTGGATTAATTTAGAAAGGGGTGCTACTAAATTAACCCCATTTTCACTATCTATACCAAGTCAAACATTTTTATCGAAAACTAAAACTTAAAGTGGTAGACTCTTTTTATTAAATGAACAAAATACTTAAAATACTCATAATCATCTTCTCTCACCACATAAAATAAACTTTCTTCTATGAGTGTAGATATTTACCAGAACCGGTCACAACAAGTCCACAACTCATGATCGGCCACCACTTCTCCACCACTACACAGCCTAAATCAGGCAACAACAAAACATATATTTATATTTAAGAGTCTAAGACTTTAACAACGACAAACTCACGCATGAAATTACAGACAAAGTCACGCATGAAATTACATAATTCTAAATTTGAAAACAGAAAGACCTTAGATTTAGATGAAAGGACAACTTTAACACAAAAAAAAAACACTTTTATCTTGTCCAAAGTCGAACCACACACTCGAAGAGCCAATGGTGGTGGTCGAGCAACCGGAAAATATGGAGCCGATGGTTGTGGACGGCGCTTTAAGAGGTTGTCCTTTAAAAGTGAGACGATGACGGTCGTGAAAAGTCACCGGAAATTCAAGCTACGGTGGTATCAGTTTTGTATAAGAGAAATGTTGCTTAAACATTTATGACAAAAAAGACAATAATACATTGATGCATGCGAAAGTAAATAAAAAAAGTTGTTTTTTATTGCTTTGGAGTTTTTCCCGTGTTTACCAATGTGCATGATCATTAAATAATAATTATTGCTTAATTAATATAGGTATAAATAGTGAATTAATTCGTATATTTAGAATGCCCCTTTAGAAAAAAGGCTTAAGGTGTGTTGGGCACATAATAAATACTGTTGTTAAAGAAAATGTAGCCGACAATTTGACACAGAAACAACCATGGAAAAGTTAAGATACAGTGGTTGAACTGCAACACTTGACGGCAGAAAGATATGATCAAGCACGAGCATTGGGGCTTGTTTCTTCATTTTTATGTGCTGTTTCAGAGAAGCCCGGGGTGCTACATGCAAAATAATCAAGTTTGAAAAGATTAATTATTAAGATAAATTAAATTAACTCCTAACAAAAAATGTAACCAAATTGTTGTTACAGTGCTATTTATGCTCCAACTGAGCTAGACAAAATCTATTCCATTCACATTTAGGCCCACACAAACGGCCCCTGAATTTTTTAGATCCAATTACAGTCCGTGTATTACTAACATGGTTATAAATAGCGTGAGGCGTGGCGTAGCGGCATGTCCAAGCTACACGCTTTAGCGGCTAAGACGAAGCTTTAGCGTTTGTAAAGCGTGGCTTGTAGCGGCATAACATATAAAAATATTTATATATTTTATCATATTTCAGTATTATATTTATATTTAGTTCACATTAGGTGTTGTACATAATAATTAGAGTTAGTAAACTCTCCGTACATGTAATAATAATCATTTTCTAGAGTTCAATTCAAAAAATCGTCGCAGCTCATTTCGTAGCGCGCTTTGACCTATAGCGTTGTGTGGAGGTCACGCCTCACGCTATAGCGCGCCTTAAAGCGAGCTATAACGAGCTATTTAGAACCATGATTACTAAGGTCTAAAATTTGACCAATACTTGAGAAAACTTGAACATATTAGCATCTAAAATGACCAAATAAAGAATAGTAATGTTAGTTTACATGGTTAAATAATTGTGTTCAGATTTCCAAGTAGCAAACTATTTGCAAATTCATCTACTGGTTGATGAGCAGTATAGTACCATATAAGCAGACTTATTTAAAAAAAAACATTTTGTTAGATAAACTGTTACACATGTTCTGTAAAATAATTTGTTAGGAGCGTGCGTCAATAGTTTGTTAACTTTTTTTAATATTATTTAATTTAGTGTCGTTGTTTGGCTTCATTCTCGTGAATAATACGAAAGATGAAGATGATGACGACACCACCATAATTTATGAGTTTTTTCAGACTTATAACCTGTTTTTAAATTCAAAGGTAAAAAGTATAGTTTAAACTCAATATAAAAAACTATTAAAAGAAATTGATAATAAAGCCTCAGCTAAATCCATTAATATCAAGTGAAATACAGTTTCAACCAAGTGGTTCTCCCAGTTGAGGGTCTTGGATCCACGTACCTCATTAAATCGGATTATATCATCACAGGCAAATTAATTAAATTTATTTCTAAAATTATTAAAATACTTATTTAAATATGTCTATGCTCAGATAAATAACAGCTCTCTCAATCAAGAATTTTCAGAAGCAGAACTGGCTTAAAGCTGTGAATTTAATCATCACTGCAAAACATATAAATTAATTAAAATATGTAGATGAAATAAATATAGGCTCAGATTAAGAAATTCAACCATTTAATCCTTGACTTCACCGACTAATCTCAGAAGCGCGGATAATTTATCGTCACAGCCAATAAGGGAATAAAAACTTTAATAAAAATATAGCGGTTATTTTTGGAGATAAAACAGTGAAAAAATAAAACCTCCATGTTAAGGCCGCCTTAAATATGTGCCGCGTTGACTAGACCTTTTCCCAGTGGATTTATTTAGAAAAAAGGCTTAAGGTGTGTTGGGCACATAATAGGTTAAACTATATAAAAAAAATGTAGCCGACAATATGACACAGAAGCAACCATAGAAAGATTTAGGTACAAAAGTTGAACTGCAACACTTGACGGCAGAAAAATATGATTTAGCACGAGCATTGGGGCTTGCTTCTTCATTTTTTATATTGTTTCGGAGAAGCCCGGGGTGCTACATGCTATTTTGAAAAATATAAAAACTAAGAAATAAGCAGATCTGATCTCATAGATTGTGAGGTGATTGATGTTTGAGGAAGGAGGCTGTGAATATGATGTTTATAGTTAGCAGAGGTGGTTATATAGGTGTTTCTGAAACTCTAGTTGTGTTGGGCTTTTAGGGTTGGATGTTAGATTGGGCCGGGCCACGGGCTGGAACTGAAGTTTTAGGACCTTTTGTTATATGGAATGACAGTTATCGTCGTCTCACTTCGATTTTATTCGCAAGATATTTTGGTCAACTAAAATTCGTCATTCATAATCTGAGAGATGAGCAAACGGTGTCACGGCGAGGGACCCTCGCCGGTTCGAGGTGGCTGGTGCTCGCCGTGACACCCACCCTCTTCGTCGCTCTTTATTCGCCAGAAATCAACGAGCTGAAAAGAGAAGATTTGTGGGCCCCACCTGCAAATATATCCATTGCAAAACGGTTTAAAAAAAAAAATTATAACTTTTTTTTTATAAATACTAGTTATTTTTATCTTAAAACACACACACATACACAACAAACACTTTCAATCAAATCTTTTCACAAAAACTTTCAATCAAACTTTCAAAAAAATGAGTATCTCGTCTGATTATTCCAATCCGTCCGATCTCGAAGATATGAAAGAATACGAAATGGTGATGCAGATTAACGAAGATGAAGAAGATGAAGTTCAGCAGCATCGTAGATACATTTTGGCGTGAACATGAAGTCGTCGAACAACGTTTAATGGAGGATTATTTTAGTCCAAATCCGAAATATACAGAGGAAACGTTCAGAAAACGATATCGCATGAGACGGGAACTATTTTTGGAAATAGTTGAAGGTATTGAAACTTATTGTGCAACAAATAATCCTTTACCCAAGCATTTTCACTTTTTTACTATTCGATATGATGCTACGGGTATGAAAAGTATGAGTGTCATCTTGAAATGCACATCCGCCCTTCGCCAATTGGCAAACGCCGCAGTGGCGGATGGGGTAGATGAGTACCTGCAAATGGGGGAACATTGTGCGCGCGATTGTCTGTACTTTTTTTGTATGTGTGTTATAGATTTGTATCAGCCCGAGTTTTTAAGAAAGCCTAACCCAACTGACGTTCAAAGGTTGTACAGCGCACATAATACGATTCATGGGTTTCCGGGGATGCTAGGTAGCCTTGATTGTATGCATTGGGAATGGGTGAATTGTCCCAAAGGGTGGCACGGGCAATTTGGGAGAGGTGATAAGAAACACTCAACCATCATTCTAAAAGCTGGTGCATCATACGATTTGTGGATTTGGCATGCATTTTTCGGGGTTGTAGGTGCGAATAATGATATTACCGTGCTGCATCATTCACCGTTGTTCGACGACCTTTTGGCTGACAACGAACCAGTGGCACCGTATATTGTAAACGGGCAGCAATTCGAAAGAGGGTACTACCTTATAGATGGTATTTACCTTCAATGGTCATGTTTTGTTAAGTCATTCAGCCAAGCACGCGATGACAAAATACGCTCTTTTTAAACAGCATCAGGAAAGTGCCCGAAAAGATATTGAAAGGGCATTTGGTGTCCTACAAGGACGATGGCGTATAATTGCTCAACTGGCGCGTGCTTGGAATGTGAACAAGCTACGCAGAATCATGTACACGTGCATCATTTTGCATAACATGATTTTGAAGAATCAAAGGTTTGCGATATCCGAAGC
The DNA here is from genome assembly GCA_025667525.1 of Glebionis coronaria. Classification (NCBI taxonomy): domain Eukaryota; kingdom Viridiplantae; phylum Streptophyta; class Magnoliopsida; order Asterales; family Asteraceae; genus Glebionis; species Glebionis coronaria. The sequence goes on along the minus strand of CM046874.1, from coordinate 120,126,038 downwards.
AGCTGAAATGTACATCCCTCCTGGGAACCATTTGTTACGGTCATGGGTCGAGCGATGTGCAATCCGTCGTAGGAAACAAAGAGAACTCCGAGATAGAGAAGTACATTCAATCCTTCAACGGAACCTCATTGAGCATCTCTGGGCACAAGAGCAACCATGAATAATCGACTGTATTTTGTATCGTATTTTTTTTCGTATTGTGCTTTTTTTCGTATTTGTATTTTTTTCGTATTTGTATTTTTATTTGAAGTATTTGTAATTTTTATTTTTATGAAATGAATTTTTAGTTTGTGTGAAAAATGAAAAAAGAAATAAAATTGTGAGTGGTGGGACCCAAATGAAGAGGAGAGAGACTAGTTGTGAGTGAGGGAGTGTTTAGTTGGTTTTTTGTTTTGGTTAATTGAGATGATGTAGCGCTGAGGTGGCACAAATGAAGAAGGGAACCTCTTCATGACACATTTTACTCTCATATTGTTGGTTTCTTATTAATTTATATACTCGGGTGGCCAATTGTGACTTATAAGTGAGAGTTAGCATTAGGAATGTTATTGTAAGCTACTATAGTCCAGCTCAAGTGACATGTTGTAACTTGTTACATCCTAACTCTTTAACCCCGAGATAATATAGAAACTCTATCAAAGATGTTCTGTTTACTTCTTTTGTATACTAGTTGTTGGAATTTTGAAAGGGATACATGTATGTCTGTTCTCTTTTGGTTATTTGATGTAATGTGTTTGTTATTATTAACGAGTCATGCAGATCCGCGTGTTACACGCGGTTTAGTGACATGGTTTTATTGCTTAATGTTCTACTTATCGAGTAGCTACAATTATGTTAAAAATTATCCCGACCATGTAACATTTAACTATTATCTATTATTATAATTGAACTTTTTTAATTATGAATTGCGGTATATAAGGTTAGAATACATTATTTTATAATAAATGTATCGTTTTCCACTAATCTGTTGCAGTTTGTTCAATATATAGTTGTAGCGTGATAATAGCGTATATATTGTGACTTAATATATTAATTCATGAAAATTGAATCGTTTTGTTCTAATATTGTACGTTTTTCACAATATTTTGCGTGCATGGTTTTAGTGTTTTGTATTTCACTCCGAATGTAGTTAGTAAGTATGTTGATTCGTTGCAATTGTGGGTAACTATTTTCGATCATGTTATACAGTTATTTAGTTGTAACATGTTGGTAATTTCATGAAAATCGAACCTTTTATTATGCGTAACGTTAGATAAGTTTATAATTATTTATCTTCTTTCGCTGGAAATAGTTCTCCGGGATCATATGTGTTTTTCTCGATGTTTAGTTGTAGTTTTTTAATAGCATTTATTTTGTAATGTAGAGATTTTTGTTGAATTAAATTCATATTTTATTTGTCGTGTTCTTGTTTTTGTTTGTGTAGGTAAACGGTGTGTTTTGATTTGACAGTTCACATTACTCTTCGATGGTTTATGAAAGTGTAATATTTTCGATCTGTTTGCCTTATAAGATTTTAGTGTTAATGACGTTAAGATGTCGTAAAATTGAATAATGCGTTAAGCTGCAATTAAGTTCTTTGTATATCAAAAAAGGACTTTGACGCTATGTTTGTATTATATGATTATAGGTTTCTGCCAAAGACACCTTCAACACTATAAAGTAATGGTTATATCTTAGAGAAGCGTTGTGGACTCTAAAGGCACATATGCACTTGCTTCCGATACCAAATTCAAGAATATTTGTCTTGGTATCGAACCGTGTTTATAGTCGTATCGAATTTTTAGCGAGTTTAAAGGTACCGATACTGTACCGGATAAAGAGAACGGGTATTGATCGCTACATGTACGATTCCGATATCATACCTATAGAAACTAAAAGAGGGGGTGAATAGTTTCTCTTGTTTAAGGTCCTAATTAAAAGTCCTTTCAATTAGGGTTGTCCCAAAATTACCTTTTATTTGAAAACTAGTTTCATAGTTGTTATGTTCAATTCTAATGCATTAACAATATTTAGTGACAATGAAATGCAATGTAATAATGAAAGCATAAGTAAAGATTAAGGAAAAAAAGAACCTAAGGTACGACACCAAAATTTATAGTGGGTCAGCAACGAAGCTCTCTCTTCGTTCCTATTCCACTCCTCGAGTACACCTTACTCGAGATTTCCACTATATCCGCAAGCTCCCTTCTTGGCGGAGAAAACCTCACAACATCGCTTACATTATTTTCCGACACTATGCTAAATGTCGAAACCTAATCTTAGATAGGACTAATCTACACACGTCGCCTGCTTCACCATTTTCCGACACAAGGCTAGATGTCGAGTTATAACGAAAGCTAGAACCAATCTTCGTCGCCCATATTCTTTTCCGACACAAGGCTAGATGTCGAGTCCTAATCCAAAGCTATAACCAATTTTCACAACTCTTCACTTTCAAGTTTAGTGAGAACTCACAAGATACAAACACACATCACTTCGTAGTCTAGTGAGAAGTATCACACAACACTTTTTACAACTCAAAAAACACATATCCATGTATACACATGTAACTTGGATCTACACAAGACAAATTCAAATATACACATATACAATGGATTTACACAAGACTAATCCAAGTATCCACAAATACATTGGATCAACAAAGAACTAATCCAAGTATACACAAATACATTGGATCTACACAAGACTCAATTAAACAAAATGATGAACATGCCTAGATCTATGAAAGGATTATCTTCATCAAGGTTTCATCTTTAATCACATCACAAATGTATAAGTGATCTTCCTTTTGGACAAGTAAAAAAGGAGATCAAGAGGATAATCATAAGTAAACAAATTAACAAATTAAGTGATTATTTACTAATGATTATGATATAGAAAGAAGATAAGAGGCAGAAAGAATGTACAAAAAGGTTCTTGAAAACTGAAGATTTGATCAACTATTTATAGGAGACAAAAAATAATGGCTCTCTGGGCGCAGTTCAATATCTAGCCCGCGTTTCATTATCAATAAAGAACCGCATAGCTATTTAGGGAACCACCTAGAGTAGACTACGCTCTTTTTTGTCTTTTACTGGGGAAATGTTATCTGAGGTGGATTATACCTTTAAAAGATATTCCTATGGCATTTGGAATATGCCATATTCAAAATTTCGTTTTCCACTAATAAAACATTTTCTTAAAAATAGAGTTACTTAAAATCTTTTGTCACATTTGTCAAAATGTGAGTTTTCAGGTTAATCACTTTCTATGATCACTATACATGATTAAGATATGTTTTTGTAAGACTTAAATGATTATTACCTTGATGATAGTGTTTTTTGAATAATTAGTCTTTCGGTTGTCTTTGACGATAAATGTCTTTATACTTTGTCGTGATCAAAACTAAGAAAGATTAGTTAACACTATTAATTTATTTAGGCATTGATTGCATTAAGAATCTCTCCCTTTTTTATTACGACAAACTATAAACTCATTTATGTAAAAACAAAAGTTTTCGAATTATTAACGAGTTTATCACTATCATTTCTCCCCCTTTGTCGAAGCAAAAAGGTTAGCACAAGTCTTTGAAGGAGAGAAGAATCGACTTTGCTAGTAGCTCCTCCTTTGTGCTTACTCCCCCTAGCTTGGGGCACCAATTGATTGAGCTATGGTGACAAGCTACATACAAAGGTTAGTAGAAAGAAAAGAAACACGAATGTATATATTATAGTCATTACCTACTAAGTAACTTGAGAGGGAGGAAGAAAAGAAATCTCAAATTAGAAGTAAGTATTTGCTAAGTATGTCCAAAGAGAGTATTTTGACAAGATCAATTCACAATTGGTGGAAGAAAGGTAGAAAATAAACATCCATACCAATTGTAATGATACTATGTCAAAGGGTTAAAAACTTAGAATTGTTGGAATCACACAAAAACAATTGTAAAATTTAACCATAATCAACTCTCTGTTGTGAAACAACGACCTAATAGCAATAAGAATCAAAACATATGTATTTCATTGAGGATGATTTGTTACAAGTACATGAAACTTCTTATATATGAGCTCAACAATTATTGACTCATAATGATAATATACGTTACGGAATATGGATAGCCACATATTAAATAGTATATTTATAACATTCCCTCTTGGAACCATCATATGCCTCGTGAAAATCTTGTTAGGTAAAACCCAGTGGGACAAAAAACCTGTCAAAAGGTCAAGGAGTACATATTCCTTAAATATGTTAAATATGTTGCCTCATTAAAAAAACTTGTCAGGAAAACCTAGTGGGACAAAGCCATGACCAAGGAAAAGAGTGCAACACGTATTATCTTCCTCTGATGACTACATCACGTGAGATCTTTGAGTCGACGCATTCCGATGTAGTAGGTTAACTTCCTAATGTTGAGGTAGGAAGAGTCTTGATAAATAAATCCTACTAATTATCGCTTGAACAAAGTGTTTTGTCTTATCGTCTTTGATGTAACCTCTATTGAGCAATGTTTTAAAACCCGGTTTTTGAGTTGACCTGGTTGACTCACTGGTTTACCGGTTGAACCGGCGGGTCAAACCGGTTTTATGCCAAAGAGAAAAATTACTCACATTTGAAGTATGTATGGAGAAAAATGTTCCACATTGCTAGTTTTTAGGATGAGAAAGATATCTATACATAACAAACAAAATAATATTAATTTCTTTTTTTTAACTAACCGACTACATCATGCTTTGAAGGCCCACATTACGCACATTCCAAAACAACTTATTAACTTCTGATCTTTTCATCTTCTTTATTAACAAAACAAAGATCTCAGACTTAACACCTTCCTCATCTTCATCCCCAACTAGTAATCTCTTACATAGACTGAAGATCGTTTTCTTCCCCACAGAAACTGATCCTCATCACGTCAACGTACAACAAACTGAAGCTCTAATTGATCGATCTTTAACAAGATTAAGAAGTGTATGATCAACTACACATGGAGCGTTTCCAGTTACATCAACTAATGTAGATCGTTCTCTTTTTTTCTTTGATATGTGTTTAACCGGCCGGTATTCGGCCGCCGGTTCGATCCGGGTCGACCGAAACCCGCCGGTTTAATCCGGTACGGTTTTCAGAGAAAACCCGGCCTACAACGACCCGCTCATAGTTCCGGTTCCCGGTTCGACCGGTTGAACCGACCGGGTTGAACCGGTTTTTAAAACACTGCTATTGAGTTAAGAAACGCAAGCTTCATTATCTTCATGCAAAAAACTTTTGTCTTCTTCTAAGAATCTTTGTATGGTTGGATGAAGTAGCCGTAATTTTAAGTTTATGGACTTATATTTAATAGTCGTGTGATAGGATCGAACTCGAGAATACGGGATTGCACACAATACGTAAAGAGTTAATTTATTTAATAAATATATTTATTGTATTTATTAATTTATTTAATAAATATATATTTATGTATATATTAAATTAAACCGAGACATAACTTTAACGATTGTTAAATAATTAAGAGTTAAGTATTAACGAGCGTTGTGGAATAAATAGAAAGAGGAATAAATAGAAAGAAGTTTGGAAGGTTCCGGAACACCCCAATTGGATGTTTGGGCCGGCGGTTATGGAGGGTAAAAGGGGAAGGAAAAACTTTCCTTTTATTTGTTTATGCATACAAGTCTATGCCTATATAAACAACCCCTCACCCTCATAATTTTTCTATCCCCATAATCTTTCTTTCTCTCTTCTTGCGATCAACAAACCAATCGCACCTTAGCGTTTCGATTGGTTTGTGTGATTTGTTTGGTTTATTTCTTGCAAACAACACTAAAGGAAAAATACCTTTTTTAGGGTTCCTTTTATCCTTTGGTCTTGGTTTAGCAATATTCTAGTCCTAGCCCCTCTCTAGGGTTGTTGGGTAGATTTTCCACTTGATGTTGATGCTCGGTTTACACGTGCTAGAATCATGGTTAGTTCGTTGTATTACGTGTGTACAAGAACATAATATAGTCTTACTTTAGACTATATCTTGGTGATATATGGAATAAGCCCGAATTGGTGATTCATTCTTCGTCTTGTGGGTTTGCTTTAGCGTAAAGGTATGTAACCCTGATTCGATTTATTATAATTGCGTTATTATTATGATCTTGTTAAATCGCTCCCGCTATATGTGCTTTGATCTCGTTTAGGGTTTTATATAATTGTTATGATACTAATAATCCTTCAGTGGTATCAAAGCCAGGTTAACATGTTATAATTATCGAAAATCTAAAGTTTTTTAACTATAATTGTTTTGAGTTAAAAACTACATGTTTTTTAGGTTTTTCATAAAATTAGGGTTATGTTTTTTAAAAATTAGGGTTTTGCTCTATTTTTTAATATAAAATGAATTGTTTTGAAACCCTAAATTACATGTGGGATAATTTTAGATTAAATTGCATGATTAATTGTTATGTCATGTATGTTACGATCCGTAGAGATTTAATTGTTAAGATTTGTGGGGATTCCATGATTACGTTCACGTTTTCATGGATCGTAAAATTATATGTTTATATGATTTATGTGCTACGTGATTATTTGATTCAGTAAATCTAGAATTATGGAAGACTTTTATATACAGATATAAAGACTTAGATTTGATGATTAGTGAATAAATCGTATGCATGTGGCTATTTGATTTAGTTGTACATATAAATTGTTATTATGTGTTTATGATTTAGTTTTTTTTACTTGTTTAATATAAAATTATTGAATTGTTGTAAACAAGGGTTTTTTTTTGAAAAGAAATAATATGGACTAAATCATATTAAAAATAATGATTTGTTAGAGATTTAAATTACATAAGATTACGTTGATTGAAGAATTGCAATAATAATCTAACAGTCTACTCAATTTGACAAACTATAAAGTGGGTATAACGCACCGCTGGTCATGTACCCGGTTAAGGAAGGAGGTGTCATGCCATTAGTCGCTGACCAAATTCCAGGATCGCATGTGCGTCAAATTGGAATTACCTACGATTATTAATTCAATTAATACCTTAAGGGTGATTTACAACAAATTCACATCCGAAACACAATGAATAAGGGTATTGCTTTGTGCGTATCCGAGTTCTAGCAAAAGTACGTTGTGATTAGTTGTGGGTAAATTCTTTAATTGGTTTAACCAATACCGCAACATAATTTATGAAGAAATTTAACCTCATGAAAAAGTTTACTAAATTTTTTATTAAACTTATGCTATGGAGATTGTATGCATGCTTCTCCATACATTAATTTTGACATCAAAATTTATACCCTTAAAATTTAAGTCGAATGCTCCTAATTGACGAACACTTGAAATTACTTCGTCATCAAATGAGATTTTTGGGTGATGTTGTGATGGAGAGAAAACCATTTGTAGAATGAGAATTCGTATGATGGTTTTACGTTACTCAGATTAGACGACTTAATTAAGTTACTCAGTCAGATCTGGAAACTTAATGCATTCAGAAGGGATGAAACATGTTTACAATGCAAAACGTTTTTTGGCAATGTAAATCCCTTAAAAATCTAGAATTTGAAAATTGTTTGTCAATTAAATTGTTCGACAAGTCGCTATGTTGAGTACATTCATTACTAGCAGATCAACTGATGTAATGGATCTATGTCAATATAGTTCTAGAATTCAAGGAAAATAATATGGTTGTTATACCAGGGTAATTTTATTTATTTGAAAGTATTTTGTTATCGAAAATACTAAAATTGAATTTTGTAAATTCTTTTACAATGTATTAATGCAACGTTACACCGTAAACGTGGTTTAGTCATTCATTTATGAATCTACAAACCATATGGTTGAGGATAGAGTCAATTTACAATGAAAAGATAAACCTAAAACTTTTTTTCATGAGTGAAGAAGGAGTCATAAGGATTTTAGAAATGTCTATTTCTAAATACATAACTCATAGCAAACTTTAATGGTTAAGAAATTTCATATTTTGAGTTATTACATTTTAAGAATGGTTACCGCTAATTGGTGTAAAGGCAAACTAGCATATTTTATCTAGTAGTTGTGCTTTCACTATCTATAGGCACTACATACCATTGTGGGGTTGGTAGACCTATTTAAGCAAGAAATTGCATGTCATGTTTTTCAAGTTAAAAGCAATTGATGGATAAGTCATCATTTACGAAGTAGAGTACACTCTTAAACACTACAAGTAAATTGTTACGAATGTATAAGTAATTGTTACGAATGTGGTTTTAAAAAGTGTAAGAAAGTAAACACTACAAGTAAATTGTTACGAAGGTGTAAGTGTTGTCCCTAATAATATGATGATAGATTAAGATATGAGATGGAAAAGATATGAATTTTAGAGAGAGAAAGTAGTGAGAGAAAGTATAGAGAAGGAGAGGATTAACTTGGTGAATATTAGATTAAGAAAGATTAGAGTACAAATGATCATCCCACCCTCCTAACATGCTAGGAGGGTAGTATATATAGTCCACCCACATGCGGGCTTTAATGGACTATATATTAGGCCGGGCTTGACGTTTGGACTTTAATTAGTTTAAATCCAAGCCCGTAAATCACGACTAATTAACTACCTATTACAACGTTCTAATAAATATTACAATAGAAACCTATGACCGAACATTCTTGTTTGACTCAATATTTTGAGGCTAACAATCTCCCCCAATGTGAGGTCATTCCTCTTTGATATTTGGATTCCATTGGAGATTTATGAATTTCGTTATAAATGAGTCTTGAACGTGTAATAGTAGTGTTGTTCCTTCATGCTGTGATCTTTGAGCCTTTGTCATTGTCTTTCGACTTAGTCTTTTATCTTGAGATCTTCAAATCATTCTTGACTTGTCTTTGCCATCTTGTGATATTGTGTCTTTATCCACATGCTCACACTATTAATTGTTGAATAAGTCTTTGGGCATGAATATGTGGTTTTGAACTTTTGACTTTGCTGAGTACACCGTGACGCCACCTTCTCAAGACAAAACATGGACATGGACTGAATGGCTTTGACATTCATCCTAAATCGGTAGCGTTTTACCTCCGGTCGGTGAAGACCGTTATACGATATTAAATACCGTACCTGTGATTAGGTAGATTCAATTAAGAATCTCCTTGACATGGTTTCACGGCTGTACTAGCCGTTCTCTTTACTCGACCGTCTCAAAGCAAGACTGCGAACATAAAGAGTGAATCAATTGAATAAATATCCGCTTGATTAAAGTCGTCAATTCAAATTCCTGGAACAAGTTTGATTCGTTAAGAATCTTACCGTTGTTGCTTTCCAGTTGACACAAGTTTGATTCATAAGAATCTCACAAGTCACCTACCGTAGCGCTGTTTGATGTTGACGCTAGAAGGATTTCCATTCGTCACTGTGAATATTAATGAATATCACTCTGAATGTTCTGGCATGACCATAAAGATATTGCGTAGAAACCTGAAACGAGTTTGAATCAATTCAGAATCAAACCACTGTTGCTTTTCAGTTTTACATATGTTCAATTCATAAAGAATCTTGCATATGACATACCGCAGTGCTATTTGATGTTAACACTGGAAGGATTTCCACTCATCATTGTGAATACTAAGTAGTATCACTCTGAGTGTTCTAGCAATATCACAAGGATATAGCATAGGACTCTCTTGATCTCATCTGTGTGTCCTAACGAGATTTGATTGATCTCTTGGCTCTAGACTCGATTTGTGCACTTTTGGTAGTCGGAGGCTGGAGCAGATGCCACCTATTCAATATCAACTATCTCGGAGTGAGACAGTCAATAGGAGTCGTGTTGATCTCCGTGACAATAAAACAAACTTCTTTTGAGAGAAGCCTGAGTAGCTAGGAAAGGGTTGTGCTTCACATCACTGGGTCCATGATGAGTTTGTCTTCATGATGAGTTGACTCGGTTTCTGCCTAAGTTGTATGGAGGGCTTCTTTCTTTACACCCTTTATCCTTACATTTCTTTTTCATTCTTCAACCCCTTCAATGCTTACCAAGACATCATTAATAGCACCTTGTTGTGATTGTTCCAGTGCTATCATCAGTACTTAGTCGGCATTCATCTTCGTTCACATTCTACTACATCTTTCCTAAGGACTTCTAATAATCTATTGGATTCTCCCTGGGAAGATCCCTCCGGTTCTGGTTGGATCATAGGACTTAAACCTAACCACCCTTTTGACACCAATAACGTCGTGAATTAAAGATGTTGTGGGTTTTTGATCGTAACCATGAGTGCATGAGTCTTTTAGATCACATTTTAATCACATTTTCTCCCCTATCTCTAATATATAAAATCTTTTGATATTAGAGATACCAAATTTGATTAAAATATATTTTGAAAAAATAGTCTTGAAAATCTTCGAGAGAAAGATGTGTCAAACTTAGCATGAATCTTGTAACGCTCCCCCTCAAAAATTGATCCAAAAGAATTGTCATAGAACGAGGATTTGATCCACATTATACTTTTGAGGATAGGAGTTGTTGAACACACAATTTTTGAAAGATTTTGAATATCTTTGAGAATTTCTTGAAAAAATTGTGTTCAACGCTTTTTGAAAAATCAATTCTTTTTGTCGAAAAGGTTTTTCTAAAGCATAAACTTGAGTTCATAGACTTTGAATGTCTTGACGAATCCACTCAAGTGTAAGAAGATTTAACTTCTTTTGCTAAGGGTAAGAGCACTAAATCGTACACTCCCCCGTGAATATAGTTCCGGGTTGCAATCTGAAAGTGATTACAAACCATTGTGTTGAGCTCAAAACGTTGAATGTTTTGTGACAAGCTCAACCCCAGATAGATTGCTCTACCCGTTGTTGGAAATATTGTCCAAAATAGACAATTTCCTGTTGAAAAAATAGAAATGACATGTTTTGAAAAATATTTACAACTTTCATTCGAGCTTTATGTACACACCCGCGTCGTTATTGAGCGACATTTCTAGGTACGTCCATATTATCGATACTGAAAGACATGTCGAGAAGAATATTTTTGGATTATCAAAGATTTTTTAATTTTGTATTTTTCTTTTTCATTAATATTTATAGGTGGATGTTTGATAGATGAATCAAGCAGGCTTCTTTGCCAGAACCTCCAGTTCTGCTGGAGTCAAACATCTCATACCAATTTTCCTAACTAGATACGCAAACCTCTCTTTCGAAAGAGCTTTTGTAAACAAGTCAGCTAATTGGTAATCAGTTCCAACAAAGTATAATTCAACAATACCCTTTTCAACTTGTTCCTTAATGAAGTGATATCTGACATCAATGTGCTTCGTGCAGGAATGCTGTACCGGATTGCAGGATATGGCTATGGTAGACTTTGAGTCATAGTACATAGGTACTTTATCAAAGTGGAAGCTATAATCCGTGAGTTGTGTTCTCATCCAAAGAACTTGAGCACAACACGCAGATAGAGACACATACTCTGCTTCGGCTAATGAAAGTGACGTGCAATCCTGCTTCTTGGAAGACCATCCCACAAGCTTATCTTGACCTAGAAATTGTGCACCACCAGAAGTACTTTTACGTGTATCAAGACACCCTGCATGATCAGAATCTGAATAGGCCGTTAGAAAGAAACTGGTTTCCCTCGGATACCAGAGTCCCATGTGAATGGTATTCTTAAGGTACCGAAAGATCCGTTTAACCTCCTTGAGGTGCTTTTCAGTGGGTCGTGCTTGATATCGTGCACAGTAACATGTAGCACCATGAATATCAGGTCTGCTTGCTGTCAAGTACATGAGAGATCCGATCATGGAATGATATCTCGTTTGATCTATGGGTAATCCCTCCAAATCAGCATCTAGGGATGTGGTTGATAATGGTGTCCCAACGGGGTCACATGATGTCATACCATGCTTTGTAATTATCTCTTGACAATACTTAGCTTGGTTAATAAAGATACCACTTGGGGATTGGTGAACTTGAATTCCTAGAAAGAATTTTAGTTCGCCCATCATAAACATTTCAAATCTGCTGTGCATTACTTTTTCAAACCATTTTGAAAGTTTTGGGTTTGTAGACCCGAAAATAATGTCATCAACATAAATTTGCACAAGCAAAATGTCATCCCCATATTTATAAGTGAACAAAGTTAAATCAATGGAACCTTTTGAGAAACCTTTGGAGACCAGAAATTTCGAGAGCTCGTCGTACCACGCCCTTGGAGCTTGCTTGAGTCTATAAAGTGCTTTATGGAGACGATACACCTTGTCAGGATAATGAGGATTGACGAATCCTTCCGGCTGCATGACATAAACTTCTTCCTTCAAAGGACCGTTAAGAAATGTCGTCTTTACGTCCATTTGATAAACAATGAATCCCTTATGTGCAGCATAAGCAAGGAAAATCATGACCGCTTCCATTCGAGCTACTGGTGCAAATGATTCTTCAAAATCAATACCCTCTTTCTGTCCATACCCTTTAGCCACTAGCCTAGATTTATTCTTGATGATCGTGTTCTCTTCATCCATCTTATTTTTTCAGATCCATCGAAGATTTAATGGTGTTACATCGTATGGTCTGTCAATAAGTTCCCAGACTTTAAGTCTTTCAAATTGTTGAAGTTCATCCGTCATTGATTCAATCCAAGCATGATCAGCTAATGCTTCTTTGATGTTTTTCGGTTCAAATGAACTCACGGTGAGTTCGAACATACAAACATCGGCATCGGTGTTAAGCTGTCGTCTTGTGCGAACGGGCTGTGAAGGGTTTCTAATGACATGAACCAAAGGATGATCTCGGGTCCAATGATGTGTTGAAGGATGTCGTTGATAGAATGTATGCATATTTGACGGATCAACATGGCGAGTAGAAGACTCTCCAGTTTCGTGTACCGGTGTACCGAATGGGTTGATAAATTCGTCTTCGTCAGATAATGCATTGTCTGCTTGATTTGTGTTCTCTGGAGCAATGACAGTAGTTGTGGATGTTGTAGGATCGATTGTTGTAGTGATATTCTGAGGAGGTAAATCTGCAGCAACCCGTGGTGAAGTAGAATAAGTTGTATCTGGTTGTTGACGATGATCGGTATCATCATTCTTATCATGAGTGACAGCGGAAGACTTCGATACAACTTGTTTCTCCCCCATGAAATATTCATCTTACATTGGTCCATATAACATTTCCAACTCTTCAATTGTCGTGTCGACTGTCATATCAGCTCTAGGAACATGTTCTGGAACCAGCGTTGAACTTGACGGTTCATTGCTGTGGTCTTGAGTTCCGAGTTCCGTGCGGTTGTGAACGGAAGTCGTTTGTCGTTGTGGATCGGGACTTAAACTGTTTTGTTCAAGTACCATTTCTTGCAATTCATCAAATCGAATGTGAATGGTCTCGACAATCAATTTTGTTCTCTTGTTGTACACTCTATATCCCTTAGAATGAGTTGCATATCCCACAAGAATACATGCATCACCTTTTTCTTTCATCTTATCCAAATTTTCACCATCTCGTATAATGTAACAAGTACATCCAAAAACATGAAGGTGTTTGAGTGAAGGTTTTCGATCATGAATTATGTGATATGGTGTCTTTTCGTGTCTTGGGATAATTAAGGAACGGTTTTGTGTGTAGCATGCGGTTGACACGGCTTCGGCCCAAAAGTACAGTGGAAGTTTTGAAGCGGATAACAATGTTCGAGCAGCCTCAACTAAAGTACGGTTTCGTCTTTCAACAACTCCGTTTTGTTCGGGTGTTCGAGCAATAGATGTTTCATGTTCAATCCTTTCGGCTTCAAAATAGTTTCTCAGTTTTGAATTCAAAAATTCTGTACCTTTGTCAGTGCGAACCACTTTAACTTGAGCTTGAAGACCACGTTGTATCAGTTTAAGGAAGCTGATGAGAACATCGGGTGTTTCATCCTTGGACCTCAAGAAGTGAGTCCATGTGTACCTTGAGTAATCATCGACAATTACCAGAATATATTTCTTTCTATTGATACTCTGAACACGCATGGGACCACACAGATCCATATGAAGAAGATCTAACCGTCCTTTTGAGCTTGGTGTAGTCTTTGTTTTGAAGCTACTTCTTTTAGCTTTACAAAGTTCACAAGAAGAACAAAGATGATCTTTGATGAATTTCAAACTTGGAAGGCCTCTCACAATATCTTTCTTGGAAAGCAAGTTGATGGTATCAAAGTTAAGATGAGAAAGACGTTGATGCCATAACCATGCCTGAGTCGTTGAAGCTTTAGCCATGAAGCAAAGTGGAGTTGATGAAGTTGTGTCTTGAAGTGAAATTGTGTAAAGATCAGTACCCGTGTACCGGTAAGTAAGTCATTCCCATCATAATCACGAACAAAACATGTCTTCTTTCTGAAAGCAACCTCCAAATCCGCATCACAGAATTGACCAAACGAGAAAAGATTGTGATTGAGCCCTTCGACGTAGTATACCCTTTTAATCGTGATATTCCCCTGAACCAAATCTCCATATCCTAGGATCGGTGCAAATTGATCATTTCCGAATCGGACCATACCCAGGAACTTCTCCACGAAGTTAATTAGAAGCTTGAGATTCCCCGTCATGTGCTTCGTGCATCCGGAGTCCAGTATGAAGAGAATTATTTGAATCACCTGCAGAAGAGTTAGAACACGATGGAGCATTTGCTAAATTGGATACCACGGTAGTTGTGATAGTAGAATCATTAGTGTCCTTATCAACATTTAAAGGCAAACTAACACTCGTTTTCACATTTTCTGTCCTAGCTTTCGGCATCCATTTATATCCGGGAGAACATTGATTAGCAAACCACCATTTCCAAGACTTGCTAGCAGACTCATATAATTCCTTAATTTTGCTTCTAGGATTCTTAGTGGCGGAGTCTGATGCATTACTTTTCTTAGTGGGGGTAGCACCAGAATGGTTTACGTTGCGTTTGGGTTTTCTAGCACTAATAGGCATCACAATTTGCTTCTTAGTTCTAGTTTCTACGCCTTTGACATTATTCATAGCACACATAGAATGATTAGCATTAGCACACTTGCCACATTTGACACAAACAAATTTCACATTCATAGCATTCAAATCATTCACATCATTCATATCGTCATTACATGCGATTATAGACTTTTTATTCTTAAAAACATTCAAATTCCTAGGGTGTGCTTCTACTTCCTTCATCTTCCCTTGATTCTTGTGTTTCCAGACCTTATCATTCACTTGAGTGCTCTTAAGCTGAGGCCGGCTAACACTAGTAGTGGAGACTATTCCTGTAGTAGAAGACACACGAATATTACTGTTTCTAGAAGTCTGAGGTGATTGAATAACTTTGTTTGTAGGCTTAGTGGTCATTCTATACATCCCTGGTTTAATCACATTAGTGTGCTTAACACTTGGTGCTATGGTATTCCTTATGGGTTGATTATGTGGTAACCTTTCATTTCCATCTATCTTGGGGGCAAACACAGGTTTTGCAAACGAGGAATTTGATAAAGCAGATGGTTTTCCCAAGATAGAGGATCTATTCACTTTAGAAGCATTGGGTTGTCTAACAACAGGTTTCTTAATGCTAGGTTACACGATTTTCCCACCTATTTTAGCAACGAGTTTCTGCAACTCTGCTATTGCTCTGTCACTGTCTTGTAACTGAGCTTTCAACCCTTTAATTTCCAAATTCTGTTCATTCATTTCTCGAAACGTTTAGGGAAGTTTTTCTTGCAATTTATTATCATGTGGAAAACTACCAACGTCTTTTTTCAAAGCAAGTTCAAGAGAATGACAATGTTTCTAAAGGAAATCAGTTTTGTGTTGAAGTAACTCAAAAGCGTTTTTATCAACATTTTCTTTACGTTTCGAAAGCTCAATTTCAAGACGTTCACATTCTTTGGTTTTATCAAGATATTGGCATGCAACTTCAGAATATTCATCAATATCAGCACAAGATGTAAAATAAGCACACATAACATCTTTAGAAACGCATTCTTGCAAGAGTAAATCATATTCATCTGAAAAATCAGACTTCTCCATTTGAAGATCTTCAATGTGTTTCTCAAGAGATTCAACATATTTTAAATCATCATACATTTCAGTCCGAATGAACTCCTCAAGTTGAAGAACAGTTTCTTTAATCAACGCCGTGTTAGGAATTAAAAGTTCTTTCACAAGCAAGGTAATATCTTGAGGAATCGGACGTGTCCACTCAACATTTTCACGTTTTGCCCAGTCTCTTTCAACAATAGATTTAACATTATCTATGTGGTGTTTAAGAATACCTAATGTTTTCCTACTCTTGCTTTTAGATTCATCTAGAGGGAGGTAGTTTATGTATTTGTAAACATTAGATTTCTTAGGGGCAAATGCTTTCTTCCATTGAATTCTCTTTTGTTTGCATTCTGGGAACACTTCCTCACGAGTTTTCTGAGTTTGTTTGTTGAAAAGGCCATAAAGACTATTCTCATAAGCATAATTATATGGTTTCACAAACTCCTTATTGACAAGAGGTTGACTATCATCATCCCAAAGGGCAGTCTCTTCACTATCGGCACTTACAGGCATGCAAGCAAGATCGGTCCTTTCAGTCTCATCAAGATAGAGACACGGGTTCGCAGCTTGAGCTTTGGCAAGGTACTCAGGACTTGCAAAGCTAGCTTGACCCTTAAACATTGAAGGAGGTGCTAGCATTCTTACGGATTGAATAGAATCATGCGTTTTTATAAACAACGTTCTTCAAAAATTCGACTTGTGCTTCTAGTTTCGTAACTTTTTCGGTTTCTTTATCATATCTACTTTTGAAGTCTTGTTTTAACGCATCTACTTCTTGTTTCTTATCCTCTAGAATTTTAGCAGAATCAGTAGTGGTCATAGAGAGCTTTTGTTCAAGTTCATTAACTTTGGTATTGGCAAGGTACGTTTTTTGACGTTCATCCATTAAGAAAACATTATATTGACGCTTCTCTTTAGCTAATAACTCAAGAGTTGTATTATATTTGTTTTCCAAATCGTCCTTTTGACTTTTTAACGCACTTCCCTTGTACCCCTCAAGCTCTTTGGTTTTCTGAAGGAGCTCATCTCTATAGCTTTCAGTCATCTCAGTAGATTTGATAAGAGCAGCTTTGCATTCTTCAAAACTTCAAGTGAGCGTAGTGTTTGCCTTCTTTAATTGCTTTTGACTCTTTTTATTTTCAGTGACATCTTTTTGTAAAGTAGCAATTAAATTAGCAAGCGCAATACGTTCCTCTTCATCATATTCATTTGCATGTTGATCATCCTCAGACTCATTATTGCACATGTCTGATGAATCGGGTGTGGTATTGCTATCAACTGTTTCCATCATACACGTGTCATTAATGGCATTGGGTAGATCACTATGCTCAGGAATATCACCAAACACATTATATTCATCAGTAGTCTGTACCTTATCAATTGGCTCAGTGTCAAAGATAGGGCCATTGTCATCTTCAGTGACTTTAAGAACTTCTTCAACCTGTGCCATGTACGAGTAATGTGCATCGAGCTCTTGATCAGAATCTTCATCATCAGTATCATCAAGCATTGCTCCTTCCTCAGCTGACAATTTAACCCCTGCTTCTATTTTCTTGCATAGCAGCATCTTTTCCTTGTGATAGCTGGAGTCTCTAACCCTTTTCGGCTTCCTGCATTCCTTTGCCATATGCCCATATCCTTGGCAATTAAAACATTGAATCCCACTATGCTGAACCACTTGACTTCCAACCGTTTCCCTATTCCCAGTAACAGCAGCAATCCTCTGAGTATCATACTTGGCAGTTTGTCGATCATATCTTGCAGAACCCTCAACATGTGTTGGATTATGTTGATCATACCTAGAAGGACTTTCACCACGTCGACGTGTGTCATACCTTGGAGGACTCTCAACATATCGGTTCTTGGTGTTAGATGATGTACGAAGATTGTTGTTGGTGGGTTTGTAGATTTTCTTGTAAGTCTTCATTATGAAAGCAATTTGTTGTTTCATCTCTCGGTTCTTTTGAGCTTGATCTTCATCACTATCTTCTTCAAATGATGACTCAGATGGTGGTGATGGTGCTCTTGGCACTTTACCTCGAGATCTTGTGGATAATGAAGACTTAAATGATTTGGAAGATCGTGGTGAAGATGATGTAGTGAAGTATGACTTAGGAGCACGAGAGTTATGACCTTGAACATGTTGAGTTGTAGTTACTAAAGCAAGTGGATTAGCCGTCTTAGCAACACGTTCAGCTCGAATCTCATTTGCTTCATTCTGAAATTGCTTCAAGATGTCAAAGAGTCGATGATATGAGAACTCATCTAACTTTTCTTGTTGTTTCACCAAAGTGACGAACCGTGTCCACTCGGGTTGAAGTTGTTGAAGAAATTGGACATTGACTTGCATGGTGGAGACTTGCAGATTATTTCTTGTCATGTCATTCATCATCTTATAAAACCTGGAGTAGTAAGAGTCAATTGATTCTCCATCCCTTGAAGTAAACTTGCCAAAATTCCAAAACAAGTTTGTTTTGACATCTTGTTTGTTGAGTGATTCTCCTTGTTGCAAGCGTTCAATAGCAGTCCACATTTCATGTGCTGTGGGGCATGCATCAACCGTTGAGTAAATATCATCTCCAATTCCACTTAGAACCATATAGATGGCTTCCTTCTCCGCATCATGCCAGGCATAATTTTCAGGTGTGAGATCGACTCGTGTTTCATCACGTTCACTTGCAGGTATTGGATCAGTAGTATCTGTGGCAGCTCTTGGAGGAATTGATATTTTCTTGAATACATATGGTCCATGAGTAATACATTTCCTCAAGGCATCACCATTGGGTCTTGTATCAAGATATCGTATGAAACGTGATTGCCATTGAGCATACCTACCAGACACAAGCATTGGTGGTCTCTTTTTATTCCCCGCCACCATGATATTGTTGTTTGTGACACGATATTCTTGAGTAGAATCCATCTCAAAGTTGATGTAAAATGAATAGGATCTTAAGTAGATGAAATTGTGAAAAAATTGTGGTTGAAACTTGAAGAAATTGTGAAGAAACTTTATCCGGAAAACCAAGCACTTATCCGGAATAATACCAAGCACTTATCCGGAATATTATCTTTCACTTATCCGGAAAATTTCTATAAAACCTTATCCGGAAAAATTCAAAGAGTAGTTTATCCGGAATGTTTCAACGTGCTCTTATCCGGAATATTTTGAGATGAGTTATCCGGAATCACAAAAATGATGCTTATCCGGAATTTTTTGTAGTGCTTCTTATCCGGAATAATTTGTCTCTCTCTTATCAGGAATAAATGTTCTTCGACTTATCCGGAATAATACAAAAACGACCTTATCCGGAAAAACTGTTTATCAGAAATGTTTATCCTTCTTTATCCGGAATAAATCTCCTTTGGCTTATCCAGAATAAACCTTTATCCGGAAGAATTGTTATTCTCCTTATCCGGAATAAGTCTACCGTGGCTTATCCGGAATACTTTCTTATCCGGAATAATCTAACAAAACTCTTACCCGGAATAATTAAAAACCTCTTATCCGGAATAAACTCTTATCCGGAAAAATCAGCAAACTCTTATCCGGAATGATTTAACCATTTGATCCGGAATAACTTACGTGCCTTTTATCCGGAATACCTTGAGCACCTCTTATCCGGAATGATTAGAAACCTCTTATCTGGAATAACGTGCAACCTCTTTATCTAGAATAACGTGCAACACTAGCTTATCCTGAATCCCCAACTTCGGCTTCTCCGGAATAGTTAAACCCTCTTATTCCGGATAACAAAAATATGCTATGTTATCCGGAATCCACAAACCCTAAAATTCCGGATAAAGACACAAACTCTCCAAAAACGTGATTTAGCCAAAATTTTCCGAAAATGAAACCAAATTTAGCAAATTTTTATCAAAAATCAAGAACAATGATAAACACAAATTCCTACCACTACTTTGTAGGCAATTTGTATGAAGATTTTGAGCAATAAAAAACAAAACTTTTTAATACGAGATGACTTTTAAGATGAAAAATCACACGAAATCAAAAAGTTGATAACCACAATCGAAACACAAATCTACCCCATGGCGATTGATACCAAATGTTTTCCCTAATAATATGATGATAGATTAAGATATGAGATGGAAAAGATATGAATTTTAGAGAGAGAAAGTAGTGAGAGAAAGTAGAGAGAATGAGAGGATTAACTTGGTGAATATTAGATTAAGAAAGATTAGAGTACAAATGATCATCCCACCCTCCTAACATGCTAGGAGGGTATTATATATAGTCCACCCACATGCGGGCTTTAGTGGACTATATATTGGGCCGGGCTTGACGTTTGGACTTTAATTTGTTTAAATCCAAGCCCGTAAATCACGACTAATTAACTACCTATTACAACGTTCTAATAAATATTACAATAGAAACCTATGACCGAACATTCTTGTTTGACTCAATATTTTGAGGCTAACAGTAAGTAATTGTTACGAATGTGGTTTTCAAACGTAAACACAACACTAATTATTTTCACCGACTATGAAATATTTTCAATGTTGTCAAAGTTCAGTGGGAGAATTGTGTTGTATTACTGAATTCGAGGTTTTTTAAAATTCTCTTATTCAGTGGGAGTTACAAGCTTTGATATCTTAGTAATAACCCATGTTATCTTTACTAAACTAAGACAATTACTTTTGAAATTTTGACACTAATATCTTCAAGGATAGTTATGCACTGATTCTTGTTGATTAAGAGGTATTACATCTACTTATAAAAGATAGTATATATGACACAATCATATGATGTATAGACAAACGTTAGACGTGATGTTTATCTAATATATATGAGGTTGTTCCATGCACAAGTGGGAGAAATAGATATTGTGTGCAAGAAACAACTCATAAAGATATGATTTAAAGGATTATCTTGACTTTAAGATAAGAGACTAACAATCTAATTAATAATTAGATGAAAGTTAGATCATGTGTAAATATGATTATTAAAGACTACTTAAAAGTAAATATATAATTCACATTAAGAAGCACTTGTGGTTTTGTTTTAGTCATGAGAGAGCTTGGACTAAATTGTAAACACAAGGGTTAAATATCCACATGTCGTGAGATCGGGCGTGGATTATTTTGAGGTTTCTTAAAAAAAAGGGTAATTCCTAGAATGACATAAATACATAAGAGTAATCTTATACTACTAAGCTAAAATATTTGTGTATTCTTGGAATGACATAAATAGAAATAGTAGTGAATTAACTTGAAAAGATTAATGAAACCTAGTGGTGTTCATGTTTACTTTAGTTATACATGTTTATGATTTATTGTATAAAGTCACATACATAAAGTCTTGAAAGACGTATAATATAAAGTAAGACGTTAATGTATTGTCTTTTTTCGTTAAGACATATACATGGAGTCATTTTCAAATGACTTAAAACGTATGATGGAATTATAACTTTTATGTTTTAAAGACATGAAAATGAAGTGACTTTGTATTGGAAGTACTTAAGTTATTAAACATGCAAAATGGTTAGGAAATCTATTTTACCATTAAGATGATTTAGTTGGTATATAGATAAATCGAAAGATATATATTTATTTTAATATTGTTAAGATTGGCTTACAATATTTCCCTAAATGAAATACACCATTGTTATGGTATGTTCATTAGGAGAATCAAATACTCAATATGATGGTGATGAATGATTCAAGATAACTATATCTTCCTTTCTTCCAAAAGATATCAAGGTTAGAAAGTTGAGTATGACTTGAGCTAAGAAGATTAATAAGATACCATTATATATGGAGTGGGTGATGAATCACATTATGTCTTAAACGAAGTTCGGATTTTGCTAAACTACTTATGAAGTGGGTTGTTAGAAAATAAAGAGATAGGAACTGTCATTGTATTATGTAAAGTCCCAAAAATAGATAACATTGGAGTGTTGATCTATTTACTATGTATTTAAAGATTAACTTTAAGTTACTAAAAGCAAGTGGGAGTTTTGATCTTGAAAGATAAAATTAAAAAATACATAATCTTCTTAAATACACTAGTAATTATCATGAGGTAGGCATGTTAATGCTAAAGGAATTTAAGTCAGAGGTCCGCAAGGATATCTCGGATATACGAGTAATATGCTGCGAATTATGAGTTACAAATAATTGTTATGATGTATTACCAAATATTGATTTGGGTAAACTACTCACACTATGAATGTTATAGATGTTGTCCAAACAAGATAGTCAATTTTAGATTTGGTTTATCTTAAATAGTTTGACTAGAAATTAAAGATAAGTTTCGTCAAAGAAAGGTTGAAACGGCCATTGTGGTGGTTTAAAATCCTTGTGTCGAAATTATATCGACAAAATTGTACACATATTTAATGTATGTATTATGGATAGATTATTAATTATGATTAAGTATTCTTTCCTAAATGCATTAAATATATAAAGATTTTGGTGGTCATATTTTAATTGACAAGTTGAATATATATGAACTCTTTCTTGAATGACTACTTGAGCACGGGCTTAAGTAATCGAAAGGAGTTTTTAATTCAAAAAATAAATCTTTGAAAAGTAAAAAGAACAATTATTCATGAATGGATAAATGCAAACATCTAGGAAATTATTCTTATGTTTGATTTGAAATCAAGATTGGATTTAAATTTAATAAGATGATTTCTAAGTATTCCTAAAAGCTAGTGGGCGTATTATGATTATTTTCTTAAATTATATGTCGAATAGACATATAAGAAAGTAAATTTCATTTAAATTAAATATGGATTTGATTTATATTTGAAATGAAAATTTGATTTGGTGATTTAGAAAATAAGATATACATAACCTTGGAACAAATAAATTTATTTGTTTATGCGGTGGAAATACAACATAATATACCATGTAGTAAGTATATATGGATATTTAGAACATGAAGAAATATAAATCTGGTTTGAGAAGTTTTCATGTGTATCAAGTTGTATTTATATCATGCTTAAAATGCAAGATGATTTGAATATATTAATCTATCTGAAAGTTATTAAATAACTTGTATATCTGAAGGAATATATTTGGATATAGAATAACATCCTTGTCTTGGATCAGCTTCTATATTTTATAGATGAGTAATTTGTCAATAGTTATGCAAATTATCATAGTCAACAAACTTGTATGTTTGGTTGGAATCAAACATTACATAATAGATATTATAGGTAACTCATTTATATCTTTAAACAACAAGTTATAAAAAACTTGAAAATATATAATTGAGGTAACACTGAATATTAATCATGGGATCTTTAAAGATGACATGTTGATTAAAGTTGCATTATACATTAAAGAATTAGAATACTTTGAAACTTCAAATATGTTTTGGAAGTTTAATAAATTGGTAATCAAGGATATTTCATAATTTTGGTACCATGTGGCAATATCAAACTATTTGAATGCACATGTGCAAGAACTTCAATAATAGAATTATTGAAGAAAGTATTCTCAAAATTCCAATAGGTCATGATTGGTTGTTTTATGCTTTGCCAAACTAGTGTGAAGGTCATTACTAGAGGCCTGATGCATCAACCATGTTTTTCATGCATTTGATCTATTTAGTATTTGGATAAAGGATGTTAAGACATTATTATTTAATAGAATAAAGATTGGGTTTCGTTTATTCTTGTTATTTAATTTTGTATCCTATTTTACATGTTTTAATCCATGAATAAATTGTTATGCTAAATGTCCGTTGTCGATTAATAATATGGGAATATTATTAAACTGAGACAATTCAAAATTGCAATAGAGTATACTTGAAAGTATATTGATCGATTTTGGATGATATTCGATGAATCGAATATTGGACTTATCCCAAGTATATGATTGTACTTTATGGATCTTTGTCATTAAGTATATCATAAATAGTTATCCTCAAACCTGAGATACTAGGAAACTGATGTGAATCTAGTGCATTTGTGTGGAAGAATCTAACGCTAAACGTAACTGGTAGCTATAAGGGTTATTTTCAGAAGTGTTGCAAAATTCATAAGTTTTGCTCGTAGTTGTTAGCCCTATATTTTATATAGTCGAACAAGAATGTAATAGATCATCTTAGTCGCTAATGGTCTTGTATTGTAAAAGGTTAGTCGGGTTAACCGGGCTTGGTCTTTAAGCTAATATTATCTAAGTTAGGGGCGTAAGCCCAAGCAAAGCCAAGCCCGGCCCATGAACAAGTCCACAAATACCTTTAAGGCGTGGCATATAAATACCCTCTTCCATGTGTGGAAGAGGGTGTTGGTTCTCATTTACTTTCTCTCTCTATAGTAAATTAACCTTCCAAATTCTCTCTTGTTTCTCTCTCAACTTTCTCCTATTTCTCTCTCTTTATATTGTGTTATGGATTGAAGTGGGATTAACATTTGGTATCAAGAGCCTATAGTGGATAGGTGATTGAAGATCCGTGGTTTGTGTTCTTATTGATTTTGTGAGGTATTTGATCCATAATCCTTGATCCAAAATTTCTTTTGTGTTTTTTATGGTTTATTTTTTATACAAATCATCTACATAGTTGTGGTAGAGATTTGGTATTGTTATTTTGGCTAAAACACAAATTTTTTGGGTATTTGGATCATTATTTGGCTTAAAATTACGAATTGGTGTGTTAGATCCGAGAAAATAGCATAAGTTGGCCAACAGTGAACTATTTCGGAAAAGGGTTTATTATTCCGAAAATAAACATTATTCCGAAGATTTATTCCGAAGAGCGGTGATTATTCCGAGATAGTGGGCTTTATCCGAAGAAGAACTATTTATTCGAAAAAGTGGGGTTTATCCGAAAAAGTGTGTTATTCCGAAGATTTAAGATATTCCGAAAAGTGCTCCTTTATCCGAAAATATTTATCCAAAAATCACTTTTTCTCCGAAAATCATTCTTTTATCCGAAAATCAGCTCTTATTCCGAAAAGGTTTTTCCGAAAATGGTCAGTTTATCCGAAGATTTGAATTATTCCGAAAAAGAGGTGGTTTATCCGAAGATTTCAGTTTTCGGAAGATTTCACTTATTCCGAAGAAATCCAGTTTTTTTGAAAATACCATTTATCCGAAATATTCACTTTATCCGAAAACTTCCATTTTTCCAAAAACCTGCCTTTTATCCGAAAATACCCATTATTCCGAGAATCCCATTTATCCGAAGATACATCTTTATCTGAAAACAACTATTATTCCGAAAAAGACCTCATTATTCTGAATCCTTCATATTATCCGAAAATCCAATTTATCCGAAAACAGTCCAATATTCCGAAACTGAATTAGCCATATTCTGAAGAAAAAAAATTATTTTTGGCGGGAAAACAGGAGTAAAATTTATTTTTTTTCCAGACCATTTTTAGGCCATTTAAGCTTCGATTTCAAATTTTGGCGATGCAAAAAACTTTTCCGTCCAAAAATTCAAAATTTAGGACCAAAATTCAAAATTTTAGGCCAAATTTCAATTTTTTAGGTTTTATTTTTCATTAAAATTTTCATTTTTCAAAATTTTTTCCTATTAGTTTTTGGCTATTTCGGACTCGATTTCAAAATTTGGTGAGACAAAATTTTCGGTTTACCGTTCTATCGGACTGAGGAATTTATTGTCGGACTGAGAAAAAAATCAAATTTTTCGGAATTTCAACCACAATCAAATCACAACACATCCACTAAGATCCGTAATCCATACACGCCATATCCTCTTACTACATCACGTTCAATGGACATCTTCAAAAACAACGGATTCTACAACAACAACAACGTCTATGAATGAGGTGAATAAAGAGAAGATGCATAATCCAGAGGTTCAGACAAATATTGAGACTCCAATCAGTAAACCTACTAACAAGGCTTCAACAACCAAAACCGTTCATGCAATCAAATATAAAATGTCTAAAGCAAAAGAAAGATTCATGGAACACTTAAAGTTGCTTCAGTCACACCTTCAAGTTCTTTCAAGAGAAGACCTAAAAGGCACTCGTCTTGAAATTAGATTCAAACGGGTATTCGTTCTACTATTTGGTCAAGATGTTGAGAAATTCACCAGATCGATGCTACATAATGTGGATCATCTTCAACAAGAACTTGACACAGATGACTTTCACGAGATTATATCCATGGAGGTCCTTTCAGCTCTCAACAATCAGTTCCAGCAATTCATTGACTCAAGTGGCTTATCCGACAACGATCGAGAGTTCGCAAGTACATACTTTACCAAATATACTCTCGTAGATCCTCAAGCGTTCAAAGAGACACTTCTTCAACATTTGAGTAATCTCAAGAAGTCAATTTCTGAAAGAACACGCCATCAAAGGCAATTTGAACGAAGGGTGAATCAAAGACTGATGCAGACGAAAGAGAAAAACGTCGATAAGGGTCAAGCATTGGATGCTTGTTCGGTTGATACAGAAAGCAGCGGAACAGAATCCGAAAAGCAGCATACCAGCAACAGCTCAGGGAATGATCACACAGTCAATGATGCGGATATCAGATCCATTATTGATGATGAGCCAATGGCTAAGGTATAATTAAATGTTGTATATGATGTTTATCAACATACTGAGCAATCTGAACCCATTTTTTACAAGTATCTAGTGGAAAAGGTTGATAGCAATACCACACCTGATTCATCATATACGAGTACTAATGGAGGAGAGAGTGCCCAGGATGTTGATTCTAAGATTCATGAGCTTGAAATTCTGTTAGCTCAGAAGATAATAGATTTTAAGGATGCCAAACTCGATTTTTCAAAGAAAAATAACAAATTTGAGGCTTATTTTGAAAAACTTGAAAAAAGCAAATGTTGTTCTTGAACAAAAATTAGATCGTAAGATTCAAGATTTCAACGCGAAAAGAGAACATTTTGTGAAACAAATAAATTTGTTAGAATCAAAGTTGGCTTCTCAAAATCCAAGTCCTCCGCTTGCATCACCAAGTGAAATATCTGTGCAACCTATCGACCCTGTAGATAGAAATGACGTGAATGTTGATAACGACATATTTGACAATATGAACATTAAGTTAGAACAACGTGTCGCTCAATTACTTCTACAAAATGAGCAATTAAAAGCTCAGATTCAAGAAAAGGTTTTTGCACTTACAGCTGTGAAAAACGAATTAAGGAAGTTAAAAGTAAATAGTGTGGATACTAATTTTGCCAAACAGTCTGTCTTGGGGAAACCTCCTTCTTAACCAACCAGACCACGCTCAGTTGCTAGACAACCGAATGCGTTTAAGTCTGAACGACCTAAAACGTCGAACCCGAGGTTTGCCTCCCAAGTTGACACGTGTAGAAATTTGCCAAAACCAGCCACTCCACAATCTCGACTCTCCTTAAGACACAACGCATCTGCAAAACCCGATCACATGATTGCATCTAGCAACTCTAGAACTAGTTCAAAGAACATGCCTAGGCGTAGTTCAAATGACACCGGTCACAAAAGCTATCTAGAGGATGCTCAGAAAAATACACAAGCAAGAGATAGGACCAAACCACAACCTAGGAGCTTTGTTCACACATCTAGGAATTCTAGACCCTTCTATGATGTGCACAATTCTGCCAACCCTAGGAACTCTAGAGCCTTCTCAGATGCTAAGCACTTTGTTTTCAAGAAATGTAACAAATGCGTGTTTAATGCCATTCATGATGATTGTATAACATAAGTCCTGAACAAGGTGAACCACAAAGCTAGAGCATCTCAAATACGGAACCCTACATGAAATAGGTTTTCTCCAACAAAGTCTTCCGCTGTGCGTGAGAAATCTATGACTCCTAGACCCTGTCTTAGGTGGATACCAATGGGTAGAACCTTTAAAACAATTGGTCTTAGGTGGGTTCCTAATGGAAAGATATTACCCTCTAGCACGAAAAAGGTTCAAGGTGAACCCCAACATGGTTCTCACAAAGATATCACTAACCCACATGCAAGCATACAAACTACTGATGAAAGTGCTAGTAATAAAGTAAAGGTTCAACAAGAACACAAAGGTTTTCCATATTCATACCGTATAACAAAAGACACTCTCAGAGTTTGGTTGCTGAAGAAGCAGATATCAGAGAAATACGTGTCTCAGGGGTTTCACAAGTAAGTCTCACAATGACTTACACTCACATATCAGACTGTAACTCGAACGTCAAAGAAAGGGAACTTTATCTCTTCAACGATAACTTATCATTCTCAACGAGAAATTGATATTTCTCGGTCATGAGCTTCTCATAAAAACATTCAAAGTTTTTGAGTTCATGAAAAACGACTTCTAAGTAAATGTCAACTTAGAACTCGAACTTCAACTTAAGGAAAGTTCATCACGGATGATAACTTATCCTTCAAAACTGGAAATTAATTTTCTCGGTCATGAGCTAGTCACAAAAAAATAAAAGTTTTGAGCTCATGAAAAACAGACTTTAAAACCGTTGAACACAACTTTTCAAGAATTTCTCAAAAGGTTTTCCTAAATCTTTCAAAATTGTGTGTTCAACACTCCCTTCCTCATAAAATGGTTTTTATATCTCAAAATTGTCATATGCTATTTGGATCATTTTTTGAGGGGGAGCGTTTTAAAATCAAAGCCTTTAATGTTGTTGGGTACATCTCAGATATTATCATATATTATGTATCCAACACATTCCGAAAATGATATGAAATTGTCAAATGTAATATATTATATCAGAAAAGGCATCTCATCTACGTACCTCAACATATTTTGTGGTGTCGTTTTTCCAAAATTTTGTCAAATTTTTGTCTCAAGACCCACATATATTGTTGAGGGGGAGCAACCCGACTACAAATGTTCCACGATTCATGCGTGCACACATGTTTCTCTCCTGTCAATTTTCAGAAAATTATCACATTTTAATTAATTGGTATCTCTAATATTATGTTTTTATATTAGAGATAGAGGGAGAAAATGTGATTAAAATATAATATATCGCAACATGTGATCTTAAAGACTCAAGTGAAACTCTTTCTTCACATGCTAAACTATTTCGAATATCGATGCATGTGTGTAGGGGGAGCATTTTGGAAAAGTAAAACTTTCAGAGTGTTAAAAGTTTTGATTTTATCAAGCACTTTGAATGGTTTTCAATAGTTTATGGTTACGATCTATACCCAAAACAACCTACTATCCACGACGGAACATTGGAGTCAAAAGGTGGTTTAGAATAGGAAACTAAGTCCTATGATCCAACCAAAACCGGAGGGATCTACCCAAGGACATTCCATAGCTAGAAATAGTTGTCCTTAGGAAAGATGGAGCTGAATGAAGCTGAATGTGGATCAATTACTTAAATTAGCACTGGAAAAATCACAACAAGGTGCTAGTGATGACATATTGGTAAGCATTGAAGGAGTTGAATATTCTATGCAACTTAGGCAGAAACCGGGTTAACACGTCTATCAAAGACAAGTGTCATGGACCCAGTGATGCGATGCACAACCCTTCCCTAGCCATTCGAGTTTCTCTCAAAAGAAACTTGTCTCATTGTCACGGAGATCAACAAGTATCTATTGACTTTCTCACTCCGAGTTAGTTAATATTGAAAAGGTGGCAGTCTGCTCCAGCCTCCGATTACCAAAATGCACTTATTGAGTCTAGAGCCAAAAGAGATCAATCTAACATCTCATTAGGACACAATCAAGTCCTACGCATTATCCTTGTGATATTTCCAGAACATCTGAGTGATACGATTCACAATGAAGATGGAAGTCCTACTTGAGCCAGCATCAAACAAGCTCATGGTAGGTAACTTGTGTGATTCTTCACGAATCAAACTTGTGAGAACTGGAAAGCAACTAAGTTTGTATTCTTAAATGATTCAAACTTGATTCTAGGTTTTCTCGCAAAATCCATGTGATCTTGCCAGAACATTCAGATTGACACTCTTTAGTGCTCACAGTGACGAATGGAAATCCTTCAAGTGTCAACATCAAACAGCACTACGGTAGGTAACTCGCAAGGTTCTCTATGAATCAAGCTTGTGACAAACTAGAAAGCAACAATGGTGCGATTCTTTTAGAATCAAACTTGTTCCAGGAATTTTGAATTGACGAATCTAATCAGACGGATAACTTATCCTTATGATTCACTCTTTACGTTCACAGTCTGCTTTGAGACGGTCGAGTAAAGAGAACTGGCTACTATCGCCGGGAAACCCTATCAAGGAGGTTCTTAATCGAATCTACCCGATCACAGGTATGGTATCTAATACCGTCTAACGGTCTTCACCGACCGGAGGTAAAACACTACCGAGTTAGGGTGAAATGTTCAAAGCCAGTTCGTCCTTGTCTATATATGTTGCTGCATATCAAGAAGGTGGCGTAGTTGTATACTAACCGATGTCGATTCAGAAGTCACAAGATCACAAGATGGCGATAATCAAGATACTTAAGAATGTAAGAATGTAATAGGTCATCTTGTCACAAGGAGCACAAGATGAAGATCTCATGCACTCAAAGTCATATGACAAAGGATCAAGATAAAGATCACAAAGGCATGAAGGAACAAAGCCGTTACAAACAAGATCAAGACCAAGATACAAGACCAAAGAAGGAAGATCACCTCCACAAGAATGTATTCACTTAATCATCTTATGTATTTAAAGATGACCGATACATTGGGGGAGATTGTTAGCCCTATATTTTATATAGTAAAACAAGAATGTAATAGGTCATCTTAGTCGCTAATGGTCTTATATTGTAAAAGGTTAGTCGGGTTAACCGGGCTTGGTCTTTAAGCTAATATTGTCTAAGTTAGGGGCGTAAGCCCAAGCAAAGCCAAACCCGGCCCATGAACAAGTCCACAAATGCCTTTAAGGCGTGACATATAAATACCATCTTCCATGTGTGGAAGAGGGTGTTGGTTATCATTTACTTTCTCTCTCTATAGTAAATTAACCTTCCAAATTCTCTCTTGTTTCTCTCTCTACTTTCTCCTATTTCTCTTTCTTTATATTGTGTTATGGATTGAAGTGGGATTAACAGTAGTCAATATGGAATTTGTTTCCTTTCAAATTTTTTTTGAAGTTTAATACAGCTGGGCCCCTCGTGGGATTAGTAAGATGTTTGTATGGTCGTACCCAAAGTCTTTCTAAACTAAGTTTAGAAGTTTTGGTAATCTTGCTTGAATCCGATAACGAGAAACATAATGGTTAATGAAAGGAATGGCTAAGATCCATATCCTTATTAACATTGTATTAGAAATGAAAGGATACTAATAATAATGATGAATCATTAAAAGGTTTTATCCAGGAGACCTTACTCGAGTTGTACTAGTGACATTGCTAGTGTAACTAGACGCTAGTCAATGTAATCACGATATTTGAAATATGTCCAAGTGGGAGCTGTAAGTTTATGGACTTATATTTAATAGTCGTATGATAGGATCGAACTAGAGATTATGGGATTGCACACAATACGCAAAGAGTTAATTTATTTAATAAATATATTTATTGTATTTATTAATTTATTTAATAAATATATATTTATGTATTTATTAAATTAAACCAAGACATAACTTTAATGATCGTTAAATAATTAAGAGTTAAGTATTAACGAGCGTTGTGGAATAAATAGAAAGAGGAATAAATAGAAAGAAGTTTGGAAGGTTCCGGAACACCCCAATAGGGTGTTTGGGCCGGTGGTTATGTAGGGTAAAAGGGGAAGGAAAAACTTTCCGTTTATTTGTTTATGGATACAAGTCTATGCCTATATAAACAACCCCTCACCCTCATAATTTTTCTATCCCCATAATCTTTCTTTCTCTCTTCTTGCGATCAGCAAACCAATCGCACCTTAGGGTTTCGATTGGTTTGTGTGATTTGTTTGGTTTATTTCTTGCAAACAACACTAAAGGAAAAACACATTTTTTAGGGTTCCTTTTATCCTTTGGTCTTGGTTTAGAAATAATCTAGTCCTAGCCCCTCTCTAGGGTTGTTGGGTAGATTTTCCACTTGATGTTGATGCTCCGTTTACACGTGCTAGAATCACAGTTAGCTCGTTGTATTACATGTGTACAAGAACGTAATATAGTCTTACTTTAGACTATATCTTGGTGATATACGGAATAAGCCCGAATTGGTGATTCATTATTCGTCTTGTGGATTTGCTTTAGCGTAAAGGTATGTAACCCTAATTCGATTAATTCTAATTGTGTTATTATTATGATCTTGTTAAATCGCTTCCGCTATATGTGCTTTGATCTCTTTTAGGGTTTTATATAATTGTTATGATACTAATAATCCTTTAGTAATAATGGTTACACTTGAAGAATATGTCTCGTTAAAACCTTACTAGAAAAAACCCATTGGGACAAAAGTCTAGTGAAGGAATAAGAGTACATATTTATTTTACGCTCGGGGATGTTGCCTCATTAAAAACCTGGTCGGAAAACTCTGCGAGGACAAAACCTTGGTCAAGGGAAAAAGAGTGCAACGTGTATATTCTCTCCCCTAATGATCACATCACTTAAGCTTGTTGAGTCGGTAAAATGAACATTAAAGTGTCTTAATTAATCATACGAATAAATTTCTACATACATGTGTTCATGTATATCATCGTAATTCATAGATTATACATTTCCAATGATATCATATCATGTATACCGAGCACTTTAGATGTTTCATACACATTTTAATTTCACACTTTTATATCCAGATCGTGATCATCATTTTTATAATCAAGGGGATCTTTTCAACTTCATGTAATCTCATGAACGTAAGAGTCGTTTATTCATATAATGATAAAACATGTCTTTACTTTTTATGATGCACACATATTTCACCCTTAAGATGTTCAATCTCGAAAGTAAGACAAACTTCGTCTTTTATTTCATATTCAATTTCTATGCTTCATATCGCCTTTATAATTGTAACTCTTTATTTGGCACGTTAATACACACTAAGGCAATTAGTAACATATATGCCTAAAACATGATAAATTAGTGCAATCACGTAGTGTTCTCGAAAACTTTTCTTATATGCCTTAATCATTTAATAATCACCAGAATGCTTCATGCTATTTATATATTATAATAAAATCTCAACATCACTTGAGATCTAATCATATATATTTTAGATGCATATCAATTATTTGTCACATTGCCAGGCTTATACAATATTAAAATATATTATTAGATCCACCACATGTGAACATGTATCTACATGATCATTTTCAAGTCTTTGAGAACATATGTGTGTCATCACTTATAAGTTGTGTATAATCCAATTTCTCTTTCTCATGAAGACCGATGTATATCCAATAATATTTACATATTCATATGTACGGACTGCAAGTCCCGATAACCATATCTCATCCCAAGAGACATCAATATTTCACCAGTTCTTTGCGTCTTTACAACTTTTGGCCATTCATTTATTTATATGCACTTCTTGTGTGCATGCTTCCATGATCCTCACTATAATTATAATGCTATCTAATTTATTTACAT
This sequence comes from Glebionis coronaria, assembly GCA_025667525.1. Lineage (NCBI taxonomy): Eukaryota > Viridiplantae > Streptophyta > Magnoliopsida > Asterales > Asteraceae > Glebionis > Glebionis coronaria. The sequence goes on along the minus strand of CM046874.1, from coordinate 120,092,636 downwards.
AATCATTATCATGTCCATAATCATATATATTATTACTATCAACGTCGATTCATTTCTTCTGATTCAACACTTTACTAAACATTGCATTACATCATTTATTGAGATCTCATAGTTAATAACGTACCTGGGATTTTTCAGTTACCTTCATGTCTAGTGTCTATTTAGGAGACTCTTATGGGGTCTTTATTACCTCGATTCGACCATCTTAACTTTCTTGCTCCATTTTATCTTTTCAATCGAGGATTTTTATTAGGAATCGATTAGTCTATCACGTTGCAGACGTGCCATATAATTTCTCCCAATCATTGATTTTACTATTGGGACACACACTATAATTGGAGCACTCACAACGTATATGATATAGTCTTTTTGTTTAGGTCATAGACTTTGTCTGGCAATTACTAGATCTGGAATATAAATTGTCCCATGAACTTAATGTTCATATTCATTACTTGTGAGGATCAACTTTTCATTATCATAATTCATTCTAAATTTCTCGCTGCTCATTCTCCCTCTGAATGATTTATCATTCTCAACATCCCATTTTGTGCGTTGTAGTGGATTTACTATAACATATGTCGCACTATTACATAATCTCATATGGGAAATGTAACACCTCGATTTTTAACTTAACGCAGAGGAACATTGATTTGGGGTATTACTTCATAGAACACAAGTCATAAGGATAGAAAACAACTCAAAAGAGTGATTAAATCAACTTTGTTTGTATATCATTTCAAATCAGAGTTTTACAATACGAGGTTCCAAAAATCTAAGATAATAATTTCACGCTTGTGCCTCATCATGTCATCCTTGTGCTACTCCATGCTATCAGTCACAGTTATCTAAAATATATGCTTAAAAGTCAACACAAAGGTTGAGTGAATTCATAGGGTTGAACATATTTTTGAATACAAGTATATCTTCCGGGCTACATTGTTATACAACCACATAAAATATATATCATACTGCACTATGCTCATGTACCGTTACTTGACATAAACATAAATTCAACGAATTTCCCTTGTGCAGGTAGTTTGATAGACTCCTGAGTTTGCAAAATAAAGTGTATCCGTTTAGCTTAGGTCGGAACCATCAGCATTCCAGCAAGTGCGACTTGCCCAGATAGGGGATGTCAGTCCTCAAATAGTACTATTCACAATATTAGCGCTCATTTTCTAGAAATGATTAACGGTCATGATTGAAAAGGGATTTAACGATAGAAGTAAACATAGTGTAGGTAATCATATCAGACAGCATACAAAAGTACTTGTATTCTAGTTTTAGAATATATCCCCCTCATGAGTTTTCAATTTATTTGTAAAGCATTCAAAAGTGAGGCTATGAACTCACCTTATGTCCATAGAGTCTAAGCTGCAATTAGATATATTTCATTCACAGATAACCAGCTTGGTCTTACACAAACCTGGATTAACACATTTTGTATAGTATTAAGTCTTTGATCTTTAGTTCAATACTTTTAAGTATTAGTTATGTATTATTTGATTTATAATTTGTTGTAATTATAGCATCATTGTTCGGGCCATTATATTCAGAAGCCATTCTATAAACGTTTGAGGAGCGATGGCACTTTAAATCGTAAACTCAACCACTTAGTCTATACATAATATCGAGATGGAACATCTTTGTACAAAGTTCCATACTAACATGATACATTCATTATTTTCTCATATTTATAATTTATCTTCATTAGTTTCAAAATTGGCAAAAATAGCCCTTTTAGTTAGACTTTAGCTTAATTACACTTTTAACCCCTAAAGTATATAGTTTTAATATTTACATTTTAAACCCTCAAATATTAAACTTAGGGTATCAAACTTTCCAAGATTTATTCTTATAATTTTAATTTTTATAAAATGACACTTTTGGCCCAAAATGTTAACAATTTCAAAAATGACAGTTTTAGTCCCTATACTTGTTAAAAATCACATAACAACCTAAAATGTACCAAATGATCTAGGATTTTAGAACAAAGTTTAAGAACACTTTTATAATCATAATAACAACATTTATCCAGAATTATAGCATATGAAATGGGTTTTATCTCATTATTTCATGTAAATTACAAGTCTAATGTTTTAAGACATCTTTAGCTTATAACTTCAATTCTAAACGATAATATGACCTAATTTATTTTAGATTAGTTTTCTAACATCCTATAAACATTATAACAAGTCTAAGAAATCATTATAACAAGATCAAAGCTTAGTTAACATAGAGATTACCTAGGTAGCTCAAAAATGACTCCTTATAGCTTCCTATGAACACTACGGACTACCAAAGCTTCAAGAGATTCAATGACTTCCTTCTAGACCTGGTTTATGGTCTTCTTAGCGTCCTAGAGCTTTTGTAGAAGTGAATCTGAGAATGGGTATAGAGGTAAAGAGAAAACGGGGTACAAGTTCTAAAGTATAAAGTTTGCCCCTATTTATAGTTTTTCCAACCCTTCAAGTTTGGCTTGTAAACGTGTAATATAGATAGCTTAGTGACTAAGGGAAGCTAGGAAATATATATTCAAGTTTATAGAGCTTAGGAACAAAATATCTAGGTCTTGTGGCTCATAGCTTGTTTTAGATAAGAATGGTGATGTGTAAGCCACAAGTAGGTAAATCACCTACTTATAAATATCGAAAATTATCTATTAGTACTGATCCTAAGTTTGAATTTGGTAGGGAAAGGTTTTTAATGGGTTTTTGGAGGGAAAAACCAAGCCGGATGCAAATCTATGGCTTGTAACTTCGTAGCTTTATAATTCTTGTAAATAAGGTTTTAGTAATGTAATTATTGATGAATTAGGGTGTAATTATGGTTTAAACATTGTAATTAAGAAGTTTGGGTTTTTGGTTTAAAGTTTACCAAAGGTTTGAGGTGAAATTGGAAATACAACCTAGTCGGGTTAGGGTTTTAATGATCGAGGACTAAATCCTTGTTAAATATATTATCCTTGATTTAGCTACTGATGTAAACTCAATTTATACCTCCTACTTGTCCTCAATGTGATCATGAGGTCTCTACATTGGCTTTACTAAGTTATTCTAAGTAAACATGTCCAAAGGGTGAAAATACCTATTTAACCTAATTTATAAGCCATGCATTAAAATTTGTATGTGCTTAAGGGTACTTGTACATTGTCTTAATATAATTTTATAACCTAAATGTAATGATATAAGTTTTTGTAGACTTGTCCTAAAAGACTAGGTGTTGATTCTATGTAAAATGCTTAATATAAGGGTTTTTAGGTCACTAATCCTAATGACTTTCTATCTTGAGTAGTTAGTGTTTATATCATAATGTAAACTTATTCTAGGTCTTATATAGTATGTTTATGACTTCTATGGATTCTACATTCTTAGTTTAAGGGTTTATATAAGGTAATCATATCCTAGGTACAATTAAATTAGCTTATAGTTCTATGCTTTAATAACTAGTACATTAGGCTTTATTAATTTATAACTTAGCTTGAGATAAATTTATGATCTTTATATGATACTTAGTTGAGTTTTATAATTATTTGCAAAAGATTAGACTCTAATTTAATATGAAATGGATTTTAGGTGCTAATCCATGTTATTAGGTTTTTTACTTGTAATTAGCTCTAGATTAGTGAATATTATTGTTTTGTGATCAATCACATCTCATTTATATGATATATTATAATTAGTATATTGTTTTTGATATTTGTACATAGATACTATGTAGTTATATTGCTTGAAGTATTGTTTACCAAGGATTTCTAGGTGATGATCTAGACTATTATGCACATTTAGTTGTACTTAGATTTATATGGTTTGTTCTTACCATTCTTAGGTATTATTATATTTTCAAAGTATATTTTACAATTTGTATAAAGGGATTCTAGGGTTTCTAAGGGAATTTAAGGTATCATAGTTACATTTGAAATGTTCTTATTCATAATATACTTATTAAATTACTTTTAGATATTAGAGTTGATATATACATTATGTTTACAACATACATGAATATGTTGATATGGCAGTTCAGGTTGTGAGGACCCATTCATCTTACCAAGTAAGTCACAAAAGAAAAAATTTCAAGCCAAAATTTTCATATTCATTCAATCATAGCACATAACACATATGTGAAATTTGAGGATTGTCACAATCTCTCCCCCTTAAAAAAATCTCGTCCCGAGATTTATATAAAGAGTAATGTCATAGAACATAGACGAGTAAAATCCTCGTGTTTCCAAACATATTCTAGCCCTCTCTCAGGGTTCTATTCATATTTCAACAATTATAAATACAATATAACACCACATAACTTAGTTTATTGTTGAGCCGAAAGTCTTTCTTTAGGATGATAAGAGATTCATCAGATAAACATTTCTTCATATTCATAATGCGAAAAGTATCATGAACACCACTGAGTTCTTTGGGAAACTCAAGTTAACATGTCACAACCTAATTCAAAAAATCTTTGAATGGTCCAATGTACTTTTACTTTGCTTTTCGAATCGAAGGAAACCTTTTCAAGGTAATACATAATAATATGATGTAATAACTATTCATATTGTAGATTTTCGTAACTTCATCTTGCAGCGCGTAATCTTTATCGGGTTTGAATAATCTTTCCAATAGTTTCATGAATCCAATAGTTTCATGAACTATTTTTGGGTCTCGTAATTGAAAATCTCCAACTTTAGCCCAACAGATAGGTAAATGGCACTTCTTTCTATAGAGTGCTTCAAATAGTATTGTTTTGGTTCTAGCATGATAACCATTGTTACACGAGAAATTTTACCTATGGTAAGTGTTCTTCCAAAATTTATAAAACATACATGGAGTATGTAGTTTTGTATTTGGATAGTTCTTCCACTTAATACATTAGTATATTTATTTAAGTATAACATATCAATTTTGAGTATTTTGTATATATTTTTAGGATTAAGATGTGAAACATTCGTCACGATCTTAGATGATAGATATTGATACTCTATGTTGACAGATTATCTCTCATATAACCTTGTCAGAGTTTCTATATTATCGATTTCCTAGATAGGAATAATTCCTGCAGCTCTAGTAAAACAATCGTCAATGACCCAGATGGCATCATGTCTACTTGAAATAACAAAATCCTCATTGTTATTTCCTATTTTCATGGAGGAAATTCAGGTTGAACTAGTAAGTCGGATGACTTAATATTCTGCTTTAAAAGCATAATATAAGGATTTTAAAGTTTTTTCGAGTTGAATGGAATACTTCACATTCCAAATATTTACAAATTCTAAATCTAAGACGAACATTGACGTATTTTCCAATATAACATATAGTAATACACGTAATTTCTCACTTAGAATTCTAACGTTTTATTAAGACTACACTTTTCTTATATCGAATATCTTTAAGTCCATTTATAAATTCTTACTAACATAAAGATGTGTCCAACTTTATGCAAGGAAGGAATCATAAATTTGGTGATTTAAATTTATTCATTTGACTGAAGAAGCATCCTAATTTAATCAAATAAATAGAATGTAAATCATTGACTTAGAAATTTCCGACATAACACGATTATTATCTAAATTTCCAAAATATAACAAGGATAAGACGAACAGTCTAACATTTGACATATTTATTATACCCTATATTTCCTTCTTACTTCTACGTAGGTAAGACGTCCTGTATATAAAATCTAAGAGTACGATTTCCTAGAGACGAATGACGCTTAAATAGAAGGCGGTATTTTATTCCTTACAACATGTATGTAAGATACATGATAATTCTACCGAACATATAGCTTATAAGGCCACTTGCCCTTAAAGTTCCTAGTCCAACGACCTACTATGTTGAAAATCCAACACCAGATGGTGAAAAGTCCTGTGTGATGCAGAGTGCATTTCTTACACAGAAGAACATTTCCATCATATCCACCGTAGGTTGGATTCATAATCCTAAGTTCTGGTTTACTAGAATTTATAGACGTTCTTTCATTGTTGGATTTACGCTTAAGAATTTTCTGATTTTTGCACAGGATTGTGCTTAATTACCTTGTTCATCAAATCTTTGGGTAAAGATTAATGACTTTTTCCAATATATTTGGACTTTGGAAGTGGTAATCTTTCCTTAAAATCTTCGATAAAATTCCTCAATAAACGTTTCTGACAAAATCTTCTGATGAAGTTTTCTTGATAGAATTTTCAGATAAATTCCATGACAAAATTCTATGATAAAACCTTATGATGAAGGCTTTTATCATTCTATGGGATAGGATACAACTCTACTAACTCTTGATATTTCCGCATGTATGTCTCGAGGTTAATTTCTTTTATCATTAGATAACGTAGTTCTTCTTTCATCTTCTCGATCATCTTTTTAAGAGATATTTGAAATTTAATCAAGCGATCTTATGTACTTCTTTTATCTCAATAGGTTGAGTATAAAGAATTCACCAAGATAATTGACGCAGTGCTATCTTCTTATAGCAAGTTTCACTTCATAATTTCAAATACGATTAATGCGATAGAAAACTGAATTGGCTCTTTCAATCCAACGGGTGATACTAATAGCATCTTTTCTTCCTTGGATATCAAAACTAACCAGCCATATAATCTCCTTTTGAATAGTACTTCTTATTGATAATTTGTAATTGCAGGATTGCAGCCACATCATCATCATTCCTTCGTCAAATACTTTTAGGGTTTAGAATGATAGAAAGAATAGAAAGAATTCAGAATTTAAGGTATACTCATATCAGAAAGCATTTGTCACATATGTATATGGATACATATAAATGCTTATCGAACACAAGGTATATCTTTTAGGTTTATATAGGAAACTTACTATGTTGATTATCATTCATATCTAAGGATAATAAATCTAACTATAAAATAAAAGTTCAAAGTTTACAACGGATTTATAAAGACATGACTCATACATAATCGTAACATATTTATCCATGATATGGAATGGAAGAATATTACGAAAAATGTAACAACTCGTCTTATACAAAGCTAATGAATAGTAGGTACAAAGAAGCTTTCCTTCTATCTTTTATGTCGGAATAAAAGAATCTCTTTTGATAGACAAAATCCAGGAATAGAATAACTTTTATAAAACTTGGGTAGTTTCCTTAGCTTTTCTTCAAACTTGCGGGTTATATTCAACTAATAATACATATTATCATAGAAGATAATAAAAATTCCAAATATATATACTTTATCAAGTATATGATTTTTCCAGAATTAACGCAATTTCATTCATAATAATTTGTGAGAAAATCAAGAAATAGGGATCTCTTACCTCTCAGAAATAAGTATGGAATAACAGGATTTAATGAGAAACACAACTTTTATTTATTAACAACTTGTCTGTTTATACTTACAAGACAAGCTTCACTGTTAATATAAAAGTAAAGACATAAAGTTGAAAGTATTTGCAACTTTTAGTCTAATGTCTTCCTCTCTTCTTCTTGAGTTTTTTGATAACATCAAACAAGACTTCGTATGTTGGCTCGATGTCTAATTGAATGTCCTTAATGATTAAATCTAGAGTAGAAATCTTCAATCGAGTTTGAACAATTTCTTGATCGTGTATCATTTGTCTTCTCTACAACTTGGCCTTAACTTCTTCAAAATCTTCTTCTAACTTCTCAAAATCTCGTTGTATAATTATTCGGCCTTTCCTAAGTCCTTCAACTTTATCTTCAAGATCTTCAATACGCTCGGCAGATTGGAAATATACATTGAGAAATCGTCAGGAATACTTGCAGAACACTCATCTTGAGAATTCGATAAGATGATAATAGGGGGAAGATAGGAATACATATTTCTAGAGAAGTCGATAAATCCTAACTTATTTATATTATATTACGTACACTTAAACATAATATCATTAAATATAATATTTCTTACACATAAACATAACTTACACGTAATTTTGGAGAGTGGCAATACAGGCAGCATTCTTGTAGCAACACTGTCTTTTGGCACGAAGGACTCTCTTGAAAATATTTTTAAAGTAGTTATAGTCAAGATTTTAATTCTTTTTCTCTATAACCATGGCTCTGAGTACCAATCTGTAACACCCTGATTTTTACCTTAACGCAGTGGAACATTGATTTGGGGTATTACTTCATAAAACACAAGTCATAATGATAGAAAACAACTCAAAATAGTGATTAAATCAACTTTCTTTATATATCATTTAAAATTAGAGTTTTACAATATGAAGTTCCCAAAATCTAAGATAATTATTTCAAGCTTGTGCCTCTTCATATCATCCTTGTGCTGCTCCATGCTATCAGTCATAATTATCTGAAATATATGCTTAAAAGTCAACACAAAGGTTGAGTGAATTCATAAGGTTGAACATATTTTTGAATACAAGTATATCTTCCGGGCTACATTGTTATACAGCCACATAAAATATTTATCATACTGCACTATGCTCATGCACCGTTACTTGACATAAACAGAAATTCAACAAATTACCCTTGTGCAGGTAGTTTGCTGGACTCCTGAGTTTGCAAAATAAAGTGTATTCGTTTAGCCTAGGTCGGAACCATCAGCATTCTAGCAAGTGCGACTTGCCTAGATAGGGGATGTCAATCCCCAAATAGTACTACTTACAATATTAGCGCTCATTTTCTAGAAATGATTAACAGTCACGATTGAAAAGGGACTTAATGACAAAAGTAAACATAGTCTCGGTAATCATATCAGACAACATACAAAAGTACTTGTATTCTAGTTTTAACATATATCCCCCTCACGAGTTTTCAATTTATTTGTAAAGCATTTAAAAGTGAGGCTGTGAACTCATCTTATGTCCATAGAGTCTGAGCTGCAATCAAATATATTTCATTCACAGATAACTAACTTGGTCATATAAAACACAACTTGGTCTTACACAAACCTGGATTAACACATTTTGTATAGTATCAACTCTTTGATCTTTAGTTCAATACTTTTAAGTATTAGTTACGTATTCTTTGGTTTATAATGTGTTGTAATTACAACATCATTTTTCGAGCCATCATACTCAGAAGCCTTTCTATAAACGTTTGAGGAATGAGGGCACTTTAAATCGTAAACCCAATCACTAAGTCAAAACGTAATATCGAGATAAAACATCTTTGTACAAAGTTACCTACTAACATGATACATTCATTATTTTCTCATATTTATAATTTATCTTGTTTTGTTTCAAAATTGGCAAAATAGCCCTTTTAATTATACTTTAGCTTAATTACACTTTTAACCCCTAAAGTATATAGTTTTAATATTTACATTTTAAACCCTAAAATATTAACCTTAGTGTATCGAACTTTCCAATATTTATTCTTATAGTTTTAATTTTCATAAAATGACACTTTTGTCCCAAAATATTAATAGTTTCAAAAATGACAGTTTTAGTCCCTAAACTTGTTAAAAATCACATAACAACCTTAAAAATGTACCAAATGATCTAGAATTTTAGAAAAACATTTATGAACACTTTTATAATCATAATAAAAACATTTATCCTGAATTATAGCCTTTAAAATGGGTTTTATCTCATTATTTCGTGTAAATTACAAAACTAGAGTTATAAGACATCTTTAGCTTATAACTTCCATTCTAAATGATCATATGACCTAATTTATTTTAGATTAGTTTCTAACATGCTATAAACATTATAAAAAGTCTAAGAAATCATTATAACAAGATCAAAGCTTAGTTAACATAAAGATTACCTAGGTAGCTCCAAAATGGCTCCTTATGGCTTCCTATGAACACTACTTTCTACCAAAGCTTCAAGACCTTCAATAGCTTCCTTCTAGACCTGGTTTCTAGTCTTATAAGAGTCTTAGAGCTTTTGTAGAAGTGATTTTGATAATGGGTATGGAGGTAAAGAGAAAACAGGATACAAGTTCTAAAGGTTTGATGGTTTGACCGATAGACATCCTCAAGACCGATAGACATCCTCAAGACTAAAGTTTTGAGGAAGTTGACTCCATGAATAACTAAGAGTACGATTAATTGGGTCTAACCCATCCATGAAAGTGTTCAAAGATGGGGTGGAGTCACTCGTAGAAGCAAAGTTGGTACTAGTTCCCGCATCATCACCATCACTTAATGAGGAGGAATTTTCCTCATTTTTGGATTCTTGTGGATCACCTCTATACTTCCCTCGGCCACTCCTAATCTTTCGTGGATGTATATTTTAAATTGAATACATCACACGATTAACCGACACACAGTTAGAGAGACTGAGATCAGGATAACCATGATCAACCCTTTTCATAAGGCGAGTGAGGAGCATGGTATAGTGAAGGTTAGCTTTTGATTTCGAGAGGACATAATTGATCCGTCGAGCGATGAAGTATGCAAGATTGTACACGGTGGAAAGACATATGAAACACATCATGTGAGCCATACATGCTGGAACATGATCCCGGTTTCCACCGTGACAAAATACATTCTCCCTAATGATATCGGCCCAAAAGACCATACAATCATTAAGATCGCTAACGAGTATCTCATGGCGTTTCAAAGCACGCTTCTTAGTATGGATACTATGTACAACGGGTGAATTACGACTTTTGGTAATGACATCAAGGATGAATTCCGAGTCCGGCACTTCAGTGTCATATGGTGGTTTGTCGGTACACGTTTCCAAGGAATCAATTTTCCATGACTCTGTGAACCGGCATTGACCTTCATATGGCACTTTAAATGCCTTACCGAATTCCCCGAGAGAGTAAGAAATGAGTCGACCATGAATGGTAAACCTAACAAACATTCCACCTTCATTGACTAAAAGGGAATAAGTTCTAAATAACTCTAGAAGGAATTGGGTATAGATGCTCTTCGATGTCTAGTAAACAATCGAGCTTATTAGCACTAAACATATTTCTAGTATAATCATATCCCTCAATGTCCCTATAGACAACTCTACCCTCATGAAAATAACGCTTTTGAAGTGAGCGAAAGGTATTACCAAGAGTTACGGATTGTCACGACTCGGCAAGATTAGGCATATAGTCCTTAGTGTTGTGGTGGTCTTGTTGATATACCGAAGGCATGATTAAGCACTTATATAACATACAAAATATGTAAACAATCACTCTTATATTATATAATGAATAAAAATCAAAATCATAAGAATGTGTTTAATCAATTACTTGACTAACCAAAGGATTAATCCTTAACATTATTATGTCCACAATGTACCAATTTCATCTTTGACAACTACATATGAATTATGTAAAATCAAACATGAACTTGAACATTGGTTTTTCAAAATTCGTTTTTAGGTAAGCATTAACAATGCAGTTACCAATGTGTTCAAGGGTTCATATCAAATCCATCATTCAACCAAAATAATTAGTTAAAATTCGGATTTGTTCTATAGGTGGGTTTTAGTGAAATCGCAAGGAATTCAAACGTAAAGAATCATAGTACTAAAACTATGTCAACCCACATTCCTAATTAGGTTCCAATTCGATTTTAATTTTAAAAATACCCAATTATGAAATTAAGAACCCTTGAACAAATTGATTGAAAATACTTACAATTAATTGATGTTAAATGAAGGATGAGTGAAACACTTGTCTTGAAACCAGTCAATTTGAGTGATTGGAAGCTTTTAAAAACTTGTTAATGGAGGTTTTGTGAATGATCCCGTCGCTACCAAGGAGAAGGAAGGAGGGGGGTTTTTGAAATAATGATATTTTAATAAAAACTTGTTTATTTTATCCTCGGTGGGTTGCGGTTCATTATTGATAATGAATCGCACGTTTGAACCGTGACAAATAACGAACCGTCAGCAGAGGATGGTTTTAAACCAAGAGAATGAAAGAAATTTTCAAAACCAAGTTTTTAAAATATATATCAAGCCTTTTGGAAATCATTGGACCACTCTGAGACTAGGTTATAATGCCTTAATTAAGGATTACGAGTTAAATCGAGAACGAAAAAGACCGATACGGAAAAACTACTACTCGTAAGAAAAGAGAAAGAAGAGAGAAACCAAGATGAGTGAATCAAGGCTAAGTTCAATGCTCAAGAGATGAGTGACAATCTTCAAGTTGTAGAAACAAAGAGCTTGTGTCATCTATAATGGTTTAAGACGTGCCTTTCCGGTGTAAGTCTAAACGGCTTTGGTAATGAACCATACCAAGCAATTTTGTTATATAGAGTAAGACCACTTTCAAGAAATTGTCTTAAACTTTTACAAAATATGAGCAAGAGTATAGATTCACTTTTCCTCCCACGTGATCGGACAAATATCATTGCTTAGGATTATAATGACAATATCCTTGGAATATTTCAATTCCAAATGTGTAATATCCTAACTACGACTTACGATGTAGTTTGGTATCTCAAAGGATTAATCAGTTATCGTAGAGATGAGCTCAATTGCACATATTACACATGATATAAGGCCTACTAACCGTATAAGTTTCAAACCATAAAAATCATGCTTGATACTTTAAGCTACTACTAACTCACACTACAACACCTAAGTGAGTCAAGTATCCAAGACCATGAAGGTTTGAGAGGGTGAAAGAATAGAATCACATACCACAAACAAATGCCAAGGAAAGGATGCCAAGAACAATCACATAGTCAAATAATGATCAATATGATGACCAATAGGGCGTGTGGAAGGACGAAAACGTACCTTAGCCGCAAAGTGCATCCTAAGTCTTCTATGGACTAATGCAACACCCAAACTTGACAAAAGTGCATACTAAGTCTTCAAGGATTAGTATCACTTACACCAATATTGATATCATCATCCTACGATGTTGGAGATCAAAAGGAGATGATTTTTCTACAAGTGCAAGTAGCCCAATCCACAATCAAGTTAATGATTAGTCTTCATGAGTACCTACACAAAGAAATATACAAACTAGTAGATACATTTCAAGAGTAAATCTAAAATGCATATAAGCAACTAATCAAGATAGGATGCTATATTAGCAATTAAAAGGTCTATTTTTATTGAGAAAATAGTTTTGACCAAAGAGAAACTTTAGAACAACGAACCCTTCTAATTGAGGAGACCATTAGATCGATCCAAGCTTTAAAGCACAATATACTTCAAAGATCTTGAGTGACCATCGCTCTGATACCAATTGTAGAAACTATAAAGGGGGGGGGGGGGGGGTTGAATAGTTTCTCTTGTTTAAGGTCTTAATTAAAAATCCTTTCAATTAGGTTTGTCCCAAAATTACATTTTACTTGAAAATTAGTTTCATAGTTGTTAGGTTCAATTCTAATGTATTAACAATATCTAGTGACAATGAAATGCAATGTAAGAATGAAAGAGTAAGTAAAGATTAAGGAAAGAAACAACCTAAGGTATGACACCAAGATTTACAGTGGTTCGGCAACGAAGCTCTCTCTTCGTTCCTACTCCACTCCTCGAGTACACCTTACTCGAGATTTCCACTATATCCACAAGCTCCCTTCGTGGCGGAGAAAACCTTACAACGTCGCTTACATTATTTTCCGACACTAAGCTAAATGTCGAGACCTAATCTTAGCTTGGACCAATCTACACACGTCTCCTACTTCACCATTTTCCGACACAAGGCTAGATGTCGAAATCTAATCGAAAGCTAGAACCAATATTCGTCGCCCATCTTCTTTTCCGACACAAGGCTAGATGTCGAGTCCTAATCTAAAGCTAGAACCAATCTTCACAACTCTTCACTTTCAAGTTTAGTGAGAACTCACAAGACACATACACACATCACTTTATAGTTTAGTGAGAAGTAACACACAACACTTATTACAACTAAAAAAACACATATCCAAGTATACACATGTAACTTGGATCTACACAAATACAATGGATTTACACAAGACTAATCCAAGTATACACAAGGCTTCATATTTAATCACATCATAAATGTGTGAGTGATCTTCTCTTTGGACAAGTAAAGAAGGAGATCAAGAGGATAATCATAAGTAAACATACTTACAAAATTAAGTGATCATTTACTAATGATTAGGATATAGAAAGAAGATAAGGGGTAGAAAAATGTCCAACTGGAGATTTTATCCACTATTTATAGGAGAAAAAAATAACGGCTCTCTGGGTGCGATTGAATATCTAGCATGCGGTTCATTATGAATAAAGAACCGCATAGCTATTTAGGGAACTACCCAAAGTAGACTACGCTCCTTTTTATCTTTTAGTGTGGAAATGTTATCTGAGGTAGATTATACCTTCAAAGAATATTCCTTTGGCATTTGGAATATGCCATATTCAAATTTTTATTTTCCATTTTAATAAAACATTTTCTTAAAAATAAAGTTCATTAAAATCTTTTGTCACATTTGTCAAAATGTGAGTTTTAAGGTTAGTCACTTTCTATGATCACTAAAAATAATTAAGATATGTTTGTGTAAGACTTAAATGATTATTACCTTTAAGATAGTGTTTGTTGATTAATTCGTCTTTCGGTTGTCTTTGACGATAAATGTCTTTATACTTTGTCATGATAAAACTAAGAAAGATTAATTAACACTAATAATGTTTTTAGGCATTGGTTGCATTAACAATACCGTCTTTTCGATACTCATGCTTATCCCTAGTATTGTTTAGTTAAAGAAAGCTTACTAATAAGCAATGCATCGCTTGTAGACCATATTATTGTTCGTTAAGTTTTGCATTCAATTAACATTAGGAACATACTGTGAGGTATTTAAGTGGTTAATAGACGTGTTAATTTGGCTAAAAAAGTAGATGTGTTATTAGTTGAATCATACAATTTATATGAAGATCATCTAGCATGACTGTGATATGTTTGGAGCACTTTCATATATATCTAAAACAAAAAGAATAATTTTATATATCTTTAGCTTTGTAATTATGAAGTTCGTTTTGGGTATATATGGAATTTTTATGATATGTTTAACCATTATCATGTACATGTAAAATAGTCCAATTTTGTTTAGCTATACGAGAATCCATATTATTCTAGACTGTCTAGCCCATAAATCAAACAGACAAAAAGTTATATAGTTACAAAAAATAAGAATGAGAAAATTTTCGTTTTTACTTGGAACTTATGTTGGTCGTTACTTGTCGATAACCTGGTCACGTGTCTTGCTGTTTCTGCTACAACTTGGATGTGTAGCCCATAAATAACCTCAAGCTTAAGATCATACATAAAAAACTCTAAAGAAGTAACATCGAATCAGCTTCATGATCACATAAACCGGAATAATAGCCGTTAGGAATTTTGGTGAATTTTTATAAGGATCCTTTGTAGTGTAATGTATTGTGTTTGTTGTGTTTGTTGTTCGTGAAGAAATGTTATGAAAAAACGGATATCCGGCCTTGAATGTCATTGTTTAACAGTCCACCAAAGTAATAAAATCGGCCGCATAAGCATTTTACCCGTCACATATTTTACTACTCGGTTCTTCGAAATACACTGCTTAATCCAATAACAACACCCGTAAACCGATTAATCGAATCATAGTTAATTTTACAACATTTAGATATATACTCGATCGCCTCGAATTCAATTGCAAAAATAATCGTCCCACTTAATGTCTTCCTTTAGTGTCATGATCGTCCTTAATAAAATTAACATACGTCATGCTATATCTCCAATAGCAAAGCCAAATAGAAACTATACTCGGCCAGAATAACCAGCTTAACTTCAAAACCAAAAATGTAGTAATATTTTAGATTTATAAAGGAAATTCAGCCCATAATACTCCATCTCAATCTGGTTAAAGCCTAAGTGAATAAACAACACAACCCATTGTTGTAGAGATATCTGGCCTACCAACTACACCTCGATACATATGAGATATATCTCCTTACCCATATTATACTCAAGCTTAATCCCATTTTGACAATAGCTCCGCCCCCATCTTTCTTTCTCTCTTAAACACGACGCAGCAAAAAAACCGTTATCACCATCTGCTTCTAAATCTCAAACGCAGTATCATCCATAAACCAACCATTCTACTTAGATCATATCTAGGGTATGAGGTAGGTTTATTGATATGAACTTGATTGGTGTTTAAATGGTTAATCGAATTGAGGCTTACTTCATCAAAATAAGAAAATAGAGCTCCAGTATTAAGTGACTAAAAAATAACATTAAAGTAATTATGCAAATTTTAGATTTAAAAAAATTATACATATATATGTTTGACGACACGTAGCAGTAAGGAGCAATAAATAGTAGTTGTTTGTTTTAAAAAGTGTTTGTTAATACAGCTGTAATATAACGTTTGAAAGTGTAAATTACTAAAAAGGATATATAACCTAATTAATAAATTATAAATGTTATATTTAAAGACATGAGAGTTGAGATCACTGTATATCTTCTTTTCAGCATAAACCATATCAACCATTCACATTCAAAACAACTTTTTTTTTTTAAATTAAATATCTCGCAAACGGTAAATCGTCAAGTGACAAAAAATACACCATTACAAAGAGAATTAAATCATCTTTCTGTTGAGGGGCACATGTATATATTTTATACGGATTTTTTTCTGAAAAAATCATATATGATTCGTATCACGAATCATATACGATTTTCCAAAATCATATATGATCCGTGATACGGATCATATATAATTTTTGAAAATCATATATGATCCGTGATACGAATCATACATGTTTTTCTTAGGAAAAAATTTCGTCAAGAGTATATACACGCGTAACGATTAACGGGTTTGTGAGATATTTAATTTTAAAAAAATAATTTTTTAGTTAGATGAAAAAAATTAGTTGTTATGATTTGTTGATGTGGCATATGATAAAAAGATGGTTTATAATAAACTTTTAATGTGATTTTATAAACAAACTATTCGTAGCAGTTTGAAAAAATCTTAACTTGCTTGTTAAAGTATTGTCAAACAAACTTTTCATATAAAACTGTTTACTGTTTATCGCTTCTATTCACTCTAAGATGCATGTTACCAAACACAATCATGGGCTATCATATGTTGTGTGCCCTTTTATATACAACCATAAATTTAATGTGTGGCACTTTTTACATATAACCAAAAGCTAACTATAAATTATAAATAAAATCATATAAAGTAAAGAATATTTACTCTGTTATTTACAAAAGTGTTTTATTTAAATTTAGAAAATATTAATTATGATTCTGTTATAGAAAAACTAGAAATATCAAGATAAAACCTGGATATATTTTAAATATTAATAGAGAAAAATAGTACATACATAAATTTGTCATACAACTTTTAAAAAAATTAAAGTTTGTGAAAAGTCAAATTATTAAGTTATATTAAATTAACTCCTATAACTAAAAGTGTAACAAAATTGTTAGAGATGGGGAACGGTGTTGTTGGCGTGGCTAGTAGCTCTTTGACGCTAGACCTTCGTAATCGCACCGCTCTCTGACTTGCGCCAAACCTGCCCGCGTCAATAACACCAGTCTAGCTGTTAGAATTTTCGTTTTTTTTTTAATTTTTTCAAAAATTAAATACTGCCGTTGGTATTTAAAAAAAATAGCCATTGAAATTGAAAATTTTCATCTTTTTCCAAAAAAAACCCAAATTACTCTATTAATTATACCTCTTTTAAGTCAATTTATACTCATTTCTTACACTTTCTATCTCATTTTTCTATACTCTCTTACAATTTTACTCACCAAAAATAGATCCTATTTGGACACAAAACATGCTTAACGACTCTTTCAAATCCGGGATCCTCTTCTCAACCCCAATTCAACTATATGCCATTTTATCCCAATTAAAATGAAGCATTTTTGAAATTTCAATAAGAACAATTTTTGAAATTTCCACAACAATTTTCAACTCAAATCGGTTCACAACCACAACTTACACCACAATCCCACCAACAATCCCATCACCTAGTAGACGAAGATGAAGATGACGAATAAAATATCCTGACACCAACATCAAAGAAAGGTCGTCGTAGGAAGGCCAAGGCTAAGACGAATGAAGAATCGGAAGCCTGTCCGGGTACTCGAAATTGTGGACCGATTTAGAGGAGTATATTTTAAGCGCAAGTCGGCTTGGAAATTTTTGAAGGACAAACACAAGTGGAGGAACCCCAATTCGACTCAAGAAAGATGAAACCGTATTCGTGTTACCGAGGACGGTCCCGAGTTCTTTGGTCTCGATGCGATGCCACAGCCGTCCGGGTCGTATCATGTTGCTAAAAGTCAACATTCCTCCAACTCAACGGCTAGTTCTGGTTCAAACCCGGAAGCATATCAACAAATGATGAATGAACAATACGAGCATAAGGTGGTCGAGGAATTCAAAACTCTTCAAATCGACACAAGCAAGACGAGTCCCACGAACCGGCAATTATTAAGAGTCAAAAAGATGTGATTCATGCATCGTATGCCCCTCCCAACAATAGTTTATTTCTTTTCGTTATGTATTTTACATTTGTTTACTTTTAGTATGTTTTTAGTTTTTAATTTTTTATGTTTTTTAATTAATGTACTCTTATTTTATGTTTAATAAAGGTTTTATTAAGTTATTTTACATTTAATCTTTTTTTAATTTTCATTGGCACCATAATTTGGCCCTAAGAGTTATCTCAAAAATATGATCAAAAGGTTTCAGGTACCAAACTTTAAAATCTAACACCTTTGAGCCCTAACTAGTCACAGTCACAGTGTCACACAACTCTCTTGAAACTACACATTTCCTTGCACAACTTTTGAAAATCAATCCACTCTTTTTTATACTTAGGCTGCCTAAGAAAACAACCACTAATATTTGAGATCTTATAATTTAAGCCCAACTTTGAACAAATGTCTTTGGACAACTTCAACATCAACAAACAATGACCAAGATAGTACTGAACATGTTTATTCAAATGCTTGTATAAGATAAACCAAGATACAAACTATTTGCAAATTAATCTACTCGCTAATATCTAGATTGCAAATAGTAGTAGCACATCAGGCGACAAATGTATTTCCAACAAAGAGGAAAACCAATAGCTCCGCCCCCATCTTTCTTTCTCTCTCAAACATGACGCAACAAAAAAACCATTATCACCATCTGCTTCTCAATCTCAAACGCAGTATCATCCATAAACCAACCATTCTACTTAGATCATATCTAGGGTATGAGGTAGGTTTATTGATATGAACTTGATTGGTGTTTAAATGGTTAATCGAATTGAGGCTTACTTCTTCAAAATAAGAAAATAGAGCTCCTGTATTAAGTGACTAAAAAATAACATTAAAGTAATTATGCAAATTTTAGATTTAAAAAAATTATACATATATATGTTTGACGACACGTAGCAGTAAGGAGCAGTAAATGATAGTTGTTTGTTTTAAAAAGTGTTTGTTAATACAGTTGTAATATAACGTTTGAAAGTGTAAATTACTAAAAACGATATATAACCTAATTAATAAATTATAAATGTTATATTTAAAGACATGAGAGTTGAGATAAACCATATCTTCTTTTCAGCATAAACCATATCAACCAATCACATTCAAAACAACTTTTTATTTTTTCTTAAAAATTAAATATCTTACAAACGGTAAATCGTCAAGTGACAAAAAATACACCATTACAAAGAGAATTAAATCATCTTTTTGTCGAGGGGCACATGTATATATTTTATACGGACTTTTTTTCTGAGAAAATCATATATGATTTGTATCACGAATCATATATGATTTTCCAAAATCATATATGATCCGTGATATGGATCATATATAATTTTTTAAAATCATATATGATCCGTGATATGAATCATACATGATTTTCTTAGGAAAGAAAAGTTCGTCGAGAGTATATACATGCGTAACGATTAACGGGTTTGTGAGATATTTAATTTTTAGTTGTTATTATTTGTTGATGTGGCATATGATAAAAAGATGGTTTATACTAAACTTTTAATGTAATTCTATAAATAAACTATACGTAGCAGTTTGAAAAAATATTAATTTGCTTGTTAAAGTATTGTCAAACAAACTTTTCATATAAAACTGTTTACCGTTTATCGCTTCTATACACTCCAAAATGCGTGTTATCAAACACAACCATGAGCTATCTTCTGCTGTGGGCCCTTTTTTTATACAACCAAAAATTTAATGTGTGGCACTTTTTACATACAACCAAAAGCCAACTATAAATTATAAATAAAATCATATGAAGTAAAGAATATTATTACTATATACTGTTTTGGGAAGCAATGGGGAATATTTTAATCATAGTGCGTTATTTTGGCGGGAAAAAATTTCGGCCACGTGTCTTGGCACGATCATTACTCATATACACAAACGTGTCCTGGCCAGATGATACACACGAACTATTTAGCTTCTCTCACATACACACCAAATTCAGATCTCATCCTAAAAACACACACCAAACATACCTAACCTAAAAACATATACACCATTTCATATCTAATCTGATTCATTTTTATCTAAAAAATATGCATCGCTCATATCTAATTTGGGTGATCATTTCTTTGTAATGGTCTTTTGACCATGACAGTTGCCCCCAATCTTTGATTAGGTTGGTGACAGTCAGAGTTTGATGATCGTTGCCCTAGTCTTTGACGGGTTGGTGATGGTCAGCAACCTTGGTGTTTATTAATTGAGGTGATTGATTTCTTTGACGGGTTTGTGCGATTTTACTTTTTGATTGTCCTTTTTTCATCTTTCATTGGTTAAGGGGATTGATATGCAAGGTACATTCGATTGTTTAAATTAATTACACTCAGTTGCTTACTTTCATTGAGGATAGGGTTCTGGGTTCTTTCATGATTCGGTTAATTGGGGTGTTGTGATTATCAAGTTATTTCATGTTTTGAATATTGTGCATGTTGTTTTCTTTCAATTAAGAATCTTTTAGATTAATTAAGGCAATTGTTCTAGGACTTCTCATGATTGGGTTAATTTGGGGTTTTTTTTATTTGTAGGTTAATTCGA
The DNA here is from genome assembly GCA_025667525.1 of Glebionis coronaria. Classification (NCBI taxonomy): domain Eukaryota; kingdom Viridiplantae; phylum Streptophyta; class Magnoliopsida; order Asterales; family Asteraceae; genus Glebionis; species Glebionis coronaria. The sequence goes on along the minus strand of CM046874.1, from coordinate 120,071,726 downwards.
AGCGTTGAGATTTGGGTTTTTTTTTCAATCAGGTTAGTTGTCGAATTGAAAGTTCTGCCTTTTGTTTGGTTTCAATTCTTTTTAAGCTTGCGGGTTAGCTGGAGGATGTTTGTTTGCCCTTATTATTACTATATACTGTTTTGGGAAGCCTTGGGGAATATTTTAATCTATTATTTGTTTCAAGAAGTGGTGGTTACTCACATTGTCAATGATAATCTACAGTCAGCAAATTTTTGCGGGTGCTTTTCTGTAGGTGAATAAGCCTATGGATTGGTGCATGTCGGGTAACTTTAGCATACATATGCGTTCACGTTATTCTTTACACATGAATGTCGCACCCAATCTCTGATGGGTTGGTGATGTTCGTGTTATCGTTACTAAGCCCACATGATGATGCTTTCTTTCGTCAACGATCGTCTCCCCCAATCTTAGCTGGGTTGGCGGCGATCGGCTGCTCAAAGGCAGCTGAGTGATACCAGGTTTCTGCGGGGCCTTGGTGGCATGGCACATGAGATGCAAATAAATACCTGGCTATGATGAGTCTGAAAAACCTATGTTAAAATTGAGAATGTGCATATCTTGGCGGGGCAACCTATATGGGTTGCAGCCATTGCGCGCATATCCTTTTTTGCATCTGCTATCTGAGCCTATACCGGATAAAAGTTCTGCCTTTTGTTTGCCTTGAATTCTCTTTATTCTTGCGGGTTGTACGTATCTTGGCGGGGCAACCTGTAGGGTTTGCAGCCATCGCGTTGCTATCCATTTTTGCATTTGGTTTCCCATCTGAGCCTATTTGGCTGTCTCATAATCACGGGTATGTAAAACATATATAAGTTATAATTACAAATGAGTTTCCCAAGATATTATTACTTTGGTTTGTTTATGGTAACTGATATGCGACAGTTATGTTTCACACTTTTTCATAACATAAGGTGGATGTGATTAGGTATGAAGGGTGTATATGTTTTTACACAGCTAACTGGGTCGATGCAATGGCATTGCCCATGTAAAAGATGGTTAGGTACGTTTGGTGTGTTTTTATATGAGATATGAATTTGGAAGGACTTGGTTTGTGAGAGAAGATAAACAGTGCGTTTGTATCATTTGCCCAGGATACGTTTGTGGACACGTTTGTGTATATGTGTATCATCTTGCCGACACGTGTCTGAAATTTTTTCCCGCCAAAATACGTGAATATGATTAAAATATTCACCACGGCTTCTCAAAACAGTATATAGTAATAATTTCAGGAATCACCACTTCGTAAAACAGACCCCGTTTCCGAGGTTTTCGATTTTGCCACATGTCGGGAAAATGTGATGCTACAGGAACGAGCTTTAGGCAATGATAAATACGTCGGTCTAGACAACCGGAGGTGAAGCATTCTGCATCTTGGCATGGCAACTTGCTTAAGTTGCAGCCATGACAGATTTGCAATGTTTCTCCGAAGGCCTACCCTTCTGAGCCAAAACGAAAGCAATAACAGTGTGATTTTGCCACATGTCGGGAAAATGTGATGCTAGAGGAACGAGTTTTAGGCAATGATGAATACGTCATTCTAGACAACCGGAGGTGAAGCATTCTGCATCTTGGCATGGCAACTTGCTTAAGTTGCATTTATATCTCATTTAACACAGATCTCTCCATTTTTAAGCTCCTCCCACCGATCCACCACCGCTCTTCCTACAACCAATCTATTGCAGCTTTGCAACAACGGTATGATTTTTTTTTATTTTGTTTCTATTTGATGTTTTTATTTAGTAGTCGGATCTCATTTTTAATTTTTGTTATCGATTTTGGTAGATTGTGTAAAGTGTGAAGCTTTGTTGTAATGGACGATATTTAATGAAGAATCATTGTGACAAACATAGGTGCTTTATATTTATGTAAACAAAAGGGGGTTTTGGTTTTTATGTTTTGATTAGCTACGATTTAAGTTTAAATTTATAGAACCTTTAAGAGTGATAATTAAGTCAAAAGAGTTTGTTTCATTTACGCTTTCAATTGGATTGTTGATATTTGTTGCAGGACACAGTTTAAACAATCCACACTTTCACTATCACTCTGACTTTTTCTATGGAAACCGAATGTCATCAGCTTTTCGTGGCTACTTGGTATGTCAATATTGTATACAAATGTATCCTAAAATATCAACTGTCGTAATATAATCTATATCCATTTTTTAATTTACTAATCTGTGTATGCAGCTGAGGGCTTCTGAGGTCGCTAAGAGGGCTTTTTTGAGGTTTCGAAAAGAATCAGAACAAAGGTGTGACATTTTACATAACTACATATAGACTCATTTGTGTATTTTAGCAAAATATGAAGTGTTGCATTTATTTTCCGCTTTCATTAACGAATATAAAATGTTGAATGGAAAGTAACCATGTAAGTTTAAAAAACTACATGCAAGATAGCATAACAATAAAGGCATATATAGAACCATAGGAAGACTCGCTTAATAGTTCTATTTTGAACAGCCCCTAATTTGTATATCATAACTGCCTGATGTTTGGATTCGCTTATTTTTTAGCCTTTGGGCTTATTGAAAAGATAATAAGATAATGTTTTACGCTTTATATTTTATTGGTTATCAACTTGCCTTCCTGAAGCTTCCCCAAACTAATTTTGCATGAAAATTCAAGGTCAGGATCTGTGGCATCAAGTTGTGCCTTTTTATGTTTCTACATCCGATCATGTTGGGAATACCTTTGGTTCTTCGTTCGTTTTGTATGTTCTTTTATGACCTTTTAGTACAAACCATGAGAAGGTTAAATTTTTGGCGACTTCAGTTGGTGCCTTGGTGGGTAGACACGGATTTATTCTAATGAGATATCGGTTGCTATATGGATTTCGTAGGTGTTTGCTATTTTGGTTTCAGAATGCAAAATCTTCGTAAAGAACCTTGGTGAGCAACCTTACTTATTTTCTTTTTAGGCTTATAATATAATTGTGGCAATAAAATTTTGTTGTGTCAAAAACATTAAAAAGTAAATTACTTTCTTCCTGTGTAGGGTAAAAGGCGACATTGGACTTTGACTTAACAAATTTGTTGATTGGGGCAGACAACTTTTATCTCAGGTAAGTTTATGATAAATCATTCACCTGTCGATTAATGCTTTGTCTATTTGATTCGAAAGTACATGAAATCAAATTGTTTTACTTCAATGCTATCACGACATATAGCATATGAATATAAGTTCTACAGGGCTTGAACATATTGTAGCTATTTCTCAGAAAAACACAACTACACATTTATAAATATAAAGAAGTATATATATTAGTGGCCTTCTGAATGAAGAGTAACGTTTATAGCTATGGATTCTTGCCAGTAAATTATGGCGTTTAGCATAAGAAGTACGACCTGTTGATTAGTAGTATCATGCATAACAAAACATGAACCCCGTTATCTAGCACTGGTCAAAGATGTTTAGTTTAATTTGGCCACGCTATTGTTTTATAGTCGTAGTCTAATAAATTTCGTAAGAAGTGATATTAATACATACGTACACACTTCAACTGAAACACGCCCTTTAGTCATTATAAGTACTATTAAAATTACTATGCTAATGAGAAAATGGATTTCACTAATTGTTGGGTTGCTGGTTGCGTGACATTATTTGACATGGGTTGAACACCGTTGTAAAACGGATCAGGGTGTAAAAAATCGGTTCATAACTTTTTTGTAAAATTCCACCACTCATTTAGACTTTTATGATTGTAAAACAATTTAGCCTTTTTTATTTCATCTTTACCGAACTTTAGGATTTCTTTACACATTCACTTTGCTGACAGTGAAATACTATCCAAACTAAACAAAATTTGGTTACTGAGATTTGCTTAAACCACTTTTTGCAGGAAGTCTATTTATTGCATTACTATATAACTAACAAAAGTGGTAAACTGAGATTTGCTTAAACCAGATTGAATAAGCACAAAGCAGATTATGTATCCTGCTACTAGAACGCCCAACCTTATTGCCTCTAAAGCTATGCATTTGAGTTTCAGGTTATGTTCCAGCAAGCGACGAACTAGAGTATGGTTAAGCTTAGAATGAATCAACTTCTACCTGCAAATTCTTTATATGAAGGTGTGAGTATGTCAAGTAACGGAAAAGAGGTAGCAAGAGTTGAGCTACGGATATTTCCTCATGTTTCTAGATAAAAATTACTTAGGGGTCAATTCTAGACGTGTATTCGACAAAAATGCTAGAAGAACGAGGAGCCCCGCAGCGAAGCGCGGGTTTTCAATTATTGTTTACTCTGTTATTTACAAAAGTGTTTTATTTAAATTTAGAAAATATTAATTATGATTCTGTTATAGAAAAATTAGAAATATCAAGATAAAACCTTTATATATTTTAATATATTAATAGAGAAAAATAGTACATACATAAATTTGTCATACAATTTTTATAAGAATTAAAGTTTATGAAAAGTCAAATTATTAAGTTATATTATATTAATTCCCATAACTAAAAGTGTAACAAAATTGCTAGAGATGGAGAACGGTGTTGTTGGCGTGGCTAGTAGCTCTTTGGCGCTAGACCTTCGTAATCGCACCGCTCCCCGGCTTGCGTCAAACCTGCCCGCGTCAATAACACCAGTCTAGCTGTTAGAATTTCCGTTTTTTTTTTTTTTTTTTTCAAAAATCAAATATTGCCGTTGGTATTTAAAAAAATAGCCATTGAAATTGAAAATTTTAATATTTTTCAAAAAAACTCAAATTACTCTATTAATTATACCTCTTTTAAGCCAATTTATACTCATTTCTTACACTTTCTATCTCATTTTTCTATACTCTCTTACAATTTTACTCACCAAAAATAGATCCTATTTGGGCACAAAACATGCTTAACGATTCTTTCAAATCCGGGATCCTCTTCTCAACCCTAATTCAACTATATGCCATTTTATCCCAATTAAAATGAAGTATTTTTAAAATTTCAATAAGAACAATTTTTGAAATTTTCACAACAATTTTCAACTCAAATCGGTTCACAACCACAACTTACACCACAATCCCACTAACAATCCCATCACCTAGTAGACGAAGATGAAGATGAAGATGACGAATAAAATATCATGACACCAACATCAAAGAAAGGTCGCCGTTGGAAGGCCAAGGCTAAGACGAATGAAGAATCGGAAGCCTGTCCGGGTACTCGGAATTGTGGACCGATTTAGAGGAGTATATTTTAAGCGCAAGTCGGCTTGGAAATTTTTGAAGGACAAACACAAGTGGAGGAACTCCAATTCGACTCAAGAAAGATGAAACCGTATTCGTGTTACCGAGGACGGTCCCGAGTTCTTTGGTCTCGATGCGATGCCACAGCCGTCCGGGTCGTATCATGTTGCTAAAAGTCAAAATTCCTAACTCAACGTCTAGTTCTGGTTCAAACCCGAAAGCATATCAACAAATGATGAATGAACAATACGAGCATAAGGTGGTCGAGGAATTCAAAATTCTTCAAATCGACACAAGCAAGACGAGTCCCACGAACCAGCAATTATTAAGAGTAAAAAAGATGTGATTCATGCATCGTATGCCCCTCCCAACAATAGTTTATTTCTTTTCGTTATGTATTTTATATTTGTTTACTTTTAGTATGTTTTTAGTTTTTAATTTTTTTATGTTTTTTAATTAATGTACTCTTATTTTATGTTTAATAAAGGTTTTATTAAGTTATTTTACATTTAATCTTTTTTTAATTTTCATTGGCACCACAATTTGGTTCTAAGAGTTATCTCAAAAATATGATCAAAAGGTTACCAAACTTTAAAATCTAACACCTTTGAGCCCTAACTAGTCACACAGCTCTCTTGAAACTATACATTTCCTTGCACAACTTTTGAAAATCAATCCACTCTTTTTTATACTTAGGCCGCCTAAGAAAACAACTACTAATATTTGAGATCTTATAATTTAAGCCCAACTTTGAACAAATGTCTTTGGACAACTTCAACATCAACAAACAATGACCAAAATAGTAATGAACATGTTTATTCAAATGCTTGTATAAGACAAACCAAGATACAAACTATTTGCAAATTAATCTACTCGTTAATATCTAGATTGCAAATAGCAGTAGCACATCGCGAAGAATGTATATCTAACAAAGAGCAAAACCAATCCCGTAAAAATTAAGTATTTTAGATTATTGGGCATCCAATTAGGCTTTTATGATCATTATGGTATTTAGTGTCGTTGTTTGGCTTCGTTCTCGTGAATAATACGAAAGAGGAAGATGATGACAACACCCTAATTTATGAGTTTTTTCAGACTTTATACCTGTTTATATAATCGAAGGCAAAAGTATAGTTTAAAGTCATCAAAACAATAAATTATAAAAAAACTTAAAAGAATCACAAAAGCCTCAGTTAAATCCATTAATATCAAGTGAAATACAGCTTCAACCAAGTGGTTCTCCCAGTTAAGGGTCTTGGATCCACGTACCTCATTAAATCAGATTATATCATCACTGGCAAATTAAATTGCAAGAAATTACTGAAATAATTTATATAATTATGTCTACGCTCAGATAAATAACAGCTCTATCAATCAAGAATTTTCAGAAGCAGAACTGGCTTAAAGCTGTGAATTTAATCATCACTGCAAAAAATATAAATTAATTAAATAATTTTAAAAAATAACAATAGGCTCAGATTAAGAAATTCAACCATTTAATCCTTGACTTCACCGACTAATCTCAGAAGCGCGGATAATTTATTCGTCACAGCCAATAACGGAATAAAACTTTTATAAAAAAATATATAGCGGTTATTTTTGGAGATAAAATATTAAAAAATAAGATCACCATGTTAAGACCGCCTTAAATATGTGCCACGTTGACTAGACCTTTTCCCAGTAGATTTATTTAGAAAAAAGGCTTAAGGTGTGTTGGGCTCATAACAGCAATAATTATATAAAAAAATGTAGCCGACAATTTGACACAGGAACAACCATGGAATAGTTAGGTACAAAGGTTGTACTGCAACACTTGACCGCAAAAAAATATGATCTAGCACGAGCATTGGGGCTTGCTTCTTCATTTTTATGTGTTGTTTCGGAGAAGCCCGGGGTGCTACATGCGAAATTATAAAAGATTTGTAAAAAAGTAAGAAAGATCTTGTTTGGTGTTTGTGAGGGAGGCTATAAAAGATTATGTCTACGCTCAGATAATTTGAAACTAGTTGTGAAATGTTTTGTTTGGGTTTTTAGGGTTGGATGTTAGATTGGGCCGGGCCGGGCCCTGCCGGGTCATGGGCTGGAACTGAAGCTTCCTTTTGTTATATGGAATGGCAGTTGTATATTGTCTATTCCCTTTTAGTTAATTGATGTAACCTGTTTGTTACTTATTATACCATATAATTGTTTTACGAAGCCTATGGAAATATTTTAATATTGCTGGGTGTTTTTGGCGGGAAAAGTATTTTGCCACGTGCCCCTTACGTGGTAGAAAAAGAGGCATACGTTTTACCGTTTTTTTTTGGGGTTACATGTGTGTGTGGGTGGGTACCATAGTTTGTATCGCTTATTTTTTTCTCTAATGGATCTTAAAAAAACACACACCAATACTTATCATTTCATCTGAATCTCTCTAATCGATTCGTGATGCTTGGCTGAAGGGTAATGGTAACTGGCTATTTTTGGGTTCTTCAATTGTTCTTTTTTTGTGATGGGTTCCTGATGATTGATTCAGTGCTAATCGTTTTGCCCTCTTTGTGATGGGTTTCTTTAATTGTTCAGATCTGAAGCCTTCATTGCCCCCACGACTTCGTTGCCGCCGTATGTGGTGCGTCGTTGGTGGGCAGGTGATGTTGGCTGCCTAAAGTCATTTGTTGGGATATTGATTGATGATATTGGTGAAACAATGATTTTCACTAGCCGACTCTGTTCGCCATTAATTTTCTGGATCGTTTGATTTATGCTGTTTTGTGTGTTGTGATGGTCATCGGTCTGTGGATGTGTATTCGTCCTCGCCTTTCATAGTACATCATAATGGCGTTCAGTGCGTCATATTGGTTGAGGGTTCTCATTTGTTTCGGATTTGTTATTCCCAGCTTCTGCGAATATAAATTGGTCAGTTTTCATAACACACGATTAACACACTTATTTTTGGTGAATTATTTTTGTTCTTTGCCTTTCTAATATTGATTTTCGCTGTTTGTTGTCTTTGACGGTTCTTCATAAGCTTTTCCTATTCCCGTAGGCTTCGTAAAACAGTTATAAGTATTAATGTGAATGTGTAAACTCCAGATTCTCCATATATTGACAGGGAAGATGTATGCGAATATGTTCGCCTACACCCGTGAATGTTTGACAATAGCTCATTTTGGTATACTAATAGGCTTTGATGATAAACCATATAGACGGGAAAATTTGAAAACATTATACGTTTTTTTTGGATGCACAATCTGGATGGTAATTGCTACTTGAGAAAAGAGCATTTGCAACCATTGCGTCCACGGGTTATTAGCGCGAAATAAATGTGCCTGCTTCGTATCTGAGCCTATTTAAAAGACAAGCGTTCGTATCTTTTATTCTTACAGTGCCCTTTTACGTGTTAGATGTTGGTTGCCTTTGTCATATATGTTTGTCATGGTATCCTGTATATGCGTATGTCATTATTCTAACCGTCTCGGCCTGGCAACCGGGTCGGTAAAGTTGACACTATCTTTACTTTGGCAACGCACCCACGCGGTAGCAGCCGTAGAGGATAGACCCTCTTCGCTCGAGTAGATGTCCTATCGGTTTATTGCGGTAATTGATTACAATGTGGATTGTCTTTGGCTCTCTTAATTTGTTGGCTGTCTTGGCTGTACTCATTACTGTTTACGAAGCCTGTTGGAATATTATACCATATAAGTGTTTTACGAAGCCTATGGGAATATTTTAATATTGCTGGGTGTTTTTGGCAGGAAAATTATTTTGCCACGTGCCCCTTACGTGGTAGAAAAAGAGGCATAGGTTTTACCGTTTATTAGTGGGTGTTTTTTGCCTGAAACTTTTTTTGCCACGTGCTCCTTACGTGGATAGAAAAACAAGCATAATACTAGGTGTTTTTGGCTGGACAAAAAAAACAACAAAGTTTACCTGCTGTTGGGTATTCAACGTGATTTGGTCTTGCTTTTGTTCATTGTTTGCTGTTGTAAACTTGCCTTTCGATAAACCAATTTTTCCCTTTTTTTAGGTTGGATTGGATATGCCAAGTTGTAAAAGTCCGCGGTTTGGCAGGGCAACCTGTTATGTTTGCAGCCACCGCGGACATGGGACGATCGTTTTCATCGGTCTAACATTGGTTTGAACAGCTTGGACTAAAGGTGTAGACACCCGTGTTTTGGCAGGGTAAACTATTTAGTTTGCAACCATCACGGGTGCCTTTAAATGAAGCATATTTGGAGATGAGTGTCTTTATCAGTTTATGGCGGTGGTGGTGCTCCTTCAAATTATCTATACGTAAAACAGTTATATGGTATAATTATTTTCTTATTGTTATCCTTTTATATTAGTGGGAGATTCTTTCTTGCAAGTGGCCTGTGCCTACACATTTGGCGTATATAAGCCCTCTTATGTTTCAACTGCTACATTTGATTGCCTGTATTTCATAGTTGAACATAAGCCACCGCATTAGTGCGCTGTATGTGGAAAGATGGCCAGATTTTAAGGCTGTGACGACTTTGAACAGGCAAGCTTAAGGTGGAGATTACCTGTCTGTTGGCGGGATATCCACTTTCGAAATGCATCAACCAGGTTGGTTTATACGTTCCAGTTTCTTATAATATTGATATGGTCGCTGCATCTGATTTCGAACTCTGTCTTCCAAAGATTGCGGCTCTAAAGGTCACTTCCCAGGTTCCTAGATCAACCACCCCTCGGATCCTTTTTATGGTCACTTTATTTCAAAGGCGATGATGAGTTATCCCGGTAGAACAAACTGGAATTGAAGCATCCTGCGCGTCGGCGCGGCAATTTGCAAAAGTTGCAGCCACAACAGATAAGCGATGTTTATCCACGTCCCTACCGTTCTGAGCCAATAAAAAAATTGGTCGCCTGCTTTCTATATGCTAAAAGTGGCTTAATTTATTTCTGACGATAGCCACAGTTGTAGTGAATGATAGGAACCGTTATGCTTCGGAAACGCAGGTACACAACTATTTTCAACTGCTACCTGTATTGTACACATATTCGATAAACTAACACACTTTCATAGTATTTCAGATCTACAGTTGAAGATCCAACATGTCTTAGGACCTAGCGACCATTAAAGATGGACAGCGGCAAGAACAAGCGAAAAAATGTATGTGATGCCCCGCAGCGAAGCGCGGGTTCCTCCTACTTGTTATTAATACAAGTTCATCTTTACAAAGAAAAATAGAATATGATCACATTTGACTCCTTTCGAATACGTTACACAAATTCGTTTTCTTTTTACAGTTAACTGGGTACCAACTTAAAAATACAAACGAAAATGTAAAGAAATAGAACAAAAACATAAACTAACTAAGAAAAACGTAACAATAAGCATTTATAAATTACCTTTGACGATTATGGTGATGGATATACAACGATGGTGATGGCCGGAGACGGTTGTAGCGATGCCGGATATGGTGGTGAGAGGTATGTTAGCGTTTGGTCGAATGTTATCAAGAAAATAAAGGAATGAATAGATCTGGTGTGTTAAAGGAAAACATATAAAATAAATAAAAGTTGTTTTCTTGTTTTGTGTATAAAAGGCAAAATAGAAATTTTGTGTTTTGTAGAGATTTTGTTTTGAACACGTTGATTTGAACGCAATCTATGTTTTCTACAAAACATAAAATGCCAAATTTAAAACAACTAAAATGTCTTTGCTTTTATAATAATAACAATAATAATAATGATAATATATTATTATAATAATCAAAATAATAATTAGAGGAGGATGTTGTTGCCTTAATAAATCGGATTCGAAAGTTTTTCGTGGCTCAAGACATTTAGACACGTGCTGCACGTAATTATCATATTAATATATTATCATTATTACCTTTAATTTGGGTAATTAATGTAATTATCATAGAATAATTTAGAAAGTCAGAAATCAAACCAAAGGTGTGTTTGGGCTTAATATAACCGAATTTGGGTTCATAGAAAAGGAGATATCCTTTTTGCTTCAGGAAACAACCTACTTGAGAAGTTATTTGTACCTATATAATGAGGGTTCATTTACCTCATTATTTACTTGTTTTCTCTAACCTTGCTTACCACCAAACCCATGCAAATCGATCGCACTAGAGGGAGGGTCGATTTTATGATACCCTTATTTTAGGGTTTTTGGAGTTCTTGTTCAAGTTGGTGAGATCTAGCAATCGGGCTTGATCATGTTGAGGTGTAGTGTGGATACACGTAGAGGAAACCTACTTTTGGTTTCTAATTGGTTTCGTGTGATTGGGGTTTGTGGTGAAATCGTGGGCTATACACGATTAGGGTGGCGCAATCTTTTGTTCTACATCTTGATTGAATTCTAGAAAATATGTATGCATTCTAGATCTTTTTGTTAATTACTTTGTGCATAGTCGTTTGATCCTACCCGCTGAGTTTTACTCTTGATGCATGGATATTAGATACATTAGGTTGTTAAATTTCAATAGTGGCATCACGAGCCATATCTATGTCATGTAATTACATAAAAACTACTAAAAGCGATGCAAAAAGAACTTTTTCTTGTATAGTTAATTATGATTTAATTATAGATCTATAAATTGTTTATTTATATGTAATTAGATCTATAATTTTGTGAAAAAAAAGAGTTTGCATGTATTTTAGTTGATAGCAAAACGTTAATTACAACTACGTGTGCAATTTACGTATTTTTTGGTATGTTATGCATGTTTAAATTTTTTTAATCATTAAACCATGGTTGCTAATTTTTTTATCAATGTTTTACTTGCTTAAAATTCTTAGGAATGCTATTAGATCTAGAAAACGCTAATTAGGTTGGTGTATGCATGATAGAGAGGTGTTTTATAAAATTGTTTTAGGGCTGATATTGTGACACATGAACAGAAAATAATTTTAAAAAAATAATCTGTATGGATTCCTAATCTGATTCCTCCAACGATACTAAAAATTCGATTTTGCACAACTTTTTAGTTTTAGTCGAAAGCTGAAAATTTTGTCTTTCTACCAATATTTGCGTCGCAAAACAGAATCAAAATAAAGTCTTAAATTTGGATTTAGAATATTTTCCTTAATTAATGCCAAATCTTGTTATTTAATTGGTAAATAGCATATGTGTATTTAAAGTTGGTATATCTTGATATTTTAGTTTTGTTTTGCTTGATTTATATATTATTTTTATTTATTTTCCCACATTGTTTAGCTTTATTATAAATGCAAAATCTACTTTCTAAATATATAACGGACTAATTAAGGTAAGTAAATATTAGATATTTTAATCTAATATTTCTTTATTTTAGAACTATATAAAAAAACAAGGTTCTATTTGATTTCTATAATGTTTTAGTTAGACTACACTAGTAAAGTAAAGGCGGTTCGCTTTGTGTTCCTAAAGAAGAAGGTGCTTAACTAACTTCACGTTGACCAACTTTTCTAGGTCTTTTTTACGTGTCTTCCAAGACGCCATAGAATCAAATGTGACCATAACAAGGTTCCATTGAGTTTTTCGTTGGTACTCGTAAGAGGTACGAGGAAAATCCGATGAAACAAACCTATGGCACGTTTATGAAACTTGTACAACGTTTTTAAAACAATGGCTATCTCGGTTTTGGATTACCGACGGATTCATGAAACTAAGACATATATTTTATTTAAGGAAATTTTAAAAATATGGGAAATTTATTGTTTTAGAAACCCGTTATAAAAAGAATTTTTACATGTTTTCTTTTATATAAATTTTGTCATGATTTTCAAATTTTGTATTTAATACCCATTAAACTAAGTTTTGTATTATCCAAGTAAAAGATGCTACTTACCCGGAGGGTATATGTAGGCATGTATAATGGCAGGGAAAATTGCATTCTAATTTTTTAAGTTAATAAATCATATATGTATATATAGAAAGTCCATCATAGGTATGCATATATTAAAATTAACACACTTCTTTGAATATATAAGTAATTGTTACTAGTCGATGTGACTCACACTAGCAATAATGTGTAGATATTAAATACATGGAAAGATTAAATGTCACTTAACTCACTAGTAATGAAACAACTCACTAGTAATGAAACACTCTAAGTGTTGTTAAAACCAGCATGAAATGTTGTCAATTTCAGTGGGAGCTATATGCTGCTCACTTTATTTCTTGTTGGACTTAAAATAATGAATCATTTTCCAAGTGTGGAGCATCTTCATTTAATAAGAATCATTGTGTAGTATCTTAGATGACTTGTTGCATTTTGAGTTGTCGTTTTCGTTGTTAAAGTTATCTATAGGATAGCTATGCACGATTCTTATAAAAAAGATGGAGTTCTTCTCATATTAAGCTATGCTTTAAGCTATACTTAATTTTATTTGTGACACTATCATATTTTTTATACAAGTAAACTAACCGGTGTAGTGTTGTCATATGCAGTATGTAGTTCCTTACCCAAGTGTGAGAAATCTTTATTGTGAGCAAAGAACAACGATGTCAATATGATTAAGGGTTTATTGACTTTATAAGTAAGAAAACTATTTCTATATTAGGACTACGACACATTTGTGGTAAGTTTCCCAATTAGATATGGAATGTCAAGATAAAAAGATAAACTACATGATTATGTTCTCATAGAAAATGATAAACATGGTAAGTTTATTATTAACTTGAAAGTTATTAATGAGACCATGAATGGTACTCGGTTTTACTTTAGTTTAATAAATGTTATGTATCATTAAGACATGAACATTAAGTCTTCTACTTGTGGAAAGACATAAAACTTAAAGTAAGATTTTTTAGCTTGTAATGTCTTATTGATTAAGACATGTGCATGAAGTTATTAATTGGATCAAGGACTTATAACAAATAGTAAGAATTAGATTGGATGTATACTAGTTGAGACATACACTTTAAGTTTTGATTGGATCAGTGACTTATAAGTAGTAACATGCAATTGGCTTAATCAAACTATAAATGCTATTAATTTTTGAACTTAAGAGAACATAATAGACAAAGCCATGAAGTATAAGTTCATTAAATAAATTATGAGATTATCTCATGAATTTGATCTTATTGAAATACTATTATATGGTATGACCAATAAGTGAAATTAAAATATATACATAGATACATTCTATATTTGGTTATTGATGAATATTAACTTATTACTCCTAAAAGGTTATCAACGTTAGGAAATTGAGTGCATTTGGAATATACTTAATATGACTCCAAAAATAGAAGGTCAATTAAGACGTTATTCTTAGAATAATAAGATAAGATGAATCTCATAAAGTCTGTTAGCCGTATTTAAAGTGATGGTCATATAATATACCGTTGTGAAGCTCGTGGAAAATGCTGCATAATGGTGTTGAGAGTTATAGTGTAATGTTATGTATGTAATGGGAATTATTCCCAAACACTCAAATGAGGAAGGCCTTCTATACTTTACACTTGTAGTATAAAAGGCCCCTAGCACCTCATTTGAGTGTGTGTGTCTTCCATTTTCATAGATTGTAGAGAGAGAAACATATGTCTTTCTCTCACTAGGATTTCACAACCATCTTTGTTCTTCTCTTTTATTCTTATTAATCTAATTTTTCTTTTTGGTTTATTCCATGATGTTATTCGTATTGGGTTAAGTCGTGTGCATAAGTCCTACAAGTGGTATCATTCGCCAAGGGATTCGTGGATAGCTCTTGGGTGTTGTCCTTGTTTTTCTTGTGTTTCGTGATCCATATATCCTCCAAGTTGTTGTAGTAGCGATTTGAGTACATTGCTTTGGTTAAAAACTCAAATTTTTTTGGGTGTTTGATTCATTTTTGGCTTCGAATCTCAAACTTGTTGTGTTCTTGTCCTATCCGAGAAAAGTGGTAACTTTGATTCCATAGTACGATCTGATTGTTGCGATCGCATAAAACCTGGGGGTTTCTACTTGCGATCCAAGATTACGATCACATCCTACGATCACAGAGTGCGATCATAGACTACGATCACTTGAGTACGATCACAGGATACGATCACAGAGTGCGATCATAGACTACGATCACTTGAGTACGCTCACATGATACGATAACAAAGTGCGATCATAGACTACGATCACCAGCCAGTACGATCATAGGATACGATCATAGAGTGCGATCATAGACCACGATCACTAGTTGCGATCAATCGTTACGATCAGGGACTACGATCTGTTTAGTTAAATCTTGTTCGAGTATTTTTTAGACTTTGCCACCATCTAGACTTGTCTCGGAGCATCGTTTACACGAAGATTAAAAAAAAAGTTAAAATTTTTAGGTCAAGTAAAATCAAATTTTTTCCCTATTTGTTTTTGGCTATCTCTAACTCAATTTCAAAATTTGGCGATACACAATTTTTTCAGCTTACCGTTTTATCGGACTGAGGAGTTTATTGTCGGACTGAGAAAAAAAATCGAAAGTTTCGGAATTTCAACAACATCACACGCTTTCTACGAATTGAGATCCTGATTTTATACGACTTCTACGATGACGTCTCAACAAGATATTTATGCTACGGGTACTGAGAATCGTCCACCCATGCTTACCAAGGAGAACTACACTACATGGGCTAGTCGTCCCCTTCGTTATGCAAAATGTAAACCTTTGGGAAAGTTGATTGTCAACTCGATTCAAAAGGGTCCGTATGTTAGAAGAACAATTATTGTGTCTGGGACCCTACGAATGCTAACCCAGTGGCGGACTCTAGTCATGAGCAAACAGATGAAGAATTAACTGAAGCTGAATCCAAACAACTCGACGCTGATGATCAAGCAATTCAAGTCATTCTTATGGGACTTCTAGAAGATGTTTATGTTGCTGTCGATAGTTGTGAAACCGCACACAAGATGTGGCTTAGGATTCAGAAAAATGATGAAGGGCAGTGAAATCGGTTTACAAGAAAAGGAAACTAAGTTGTTTCGTGAATGGTAGAAATTTACGTATACTGAAGGGGAACAAATTGAACCTTATTATCATCGGTTTTCAACCCTCAGGAATCATCTTAGAAGAAACAAACATGAACCTGCATAAATTGCTGCCAACATCAAATTTCTTGATAATCTTCCTTCTGAATGGTCACGATATGTCACTCTTGTCAATCAAACCAAGGATCTTCATGTCGCGGACTACACTCAAGTATACGAAGATGAATCAAGATGAAGCTAACGAAGTTAGGGCAGAAAGACGGGCCAAGACACAAGACCCATTGGATTTTATGGTGAACTCTCCATCATCTATGTCATATCCCATGGTACCCTACCATCAACCCTCATCAAGTAACTTCATGCCACAATAACAACAACAACAACTCAATGCTTATGGATATCAACCTCCTGCTGCTATGAATTACTTACAACAACCCATTGCCTGTTTTGATGACATCACCGATCCTACTCATGCTATTAATACTGGTCTTGCCCTACTTGCAAAGGCATTCAAATTCACCATTAACCCTACCAACAACAATCAGAGAATCTCCTCGAACACTAGAAATAGGCAGATTGCTCAACCTTTCATGAATGCGAATCAGGATCGTTAATTGGTAGTTGCTGGAAACACGAGAACTCAGTTCCAACAATATGGTCAGAATGCTGGGCAGACCGTTGGCAATGCAAGAAATCAGTATGGTCAAAACCGTGGTCAAAATCTGTGTGTTTCGAATGCGGGTAATCAGAATGGGTTAATAGTCGTGCCAGCGGTTGGTAACCAGATGGGAAACATTGTGGCTGCAAGGGCTGAGAATACTGGTACGGGAAATGGAAACAACAATCGTCAGGTTCAGTGTTACAACTGCAGGAGATTTGGTCATTATGCTAGAGATTGCACAGCCAAAAAGAAGAGGGATGCTGCTTATCTTCAGACTCAGCTTCTCATAGCACAAAAGGAAGAGGCAGGGATTCCACTTCAAGCTGAGGAATTCGATCTTATGGCTTCTACTACAGAATATGACGAGGAAGAAGAGGTGAATGTCAACTACATCTTGATGGCTAACTTACAGCAAGCATCTACCTCAGGAATGCATGTTGACAGAGCTCCCGTTTATGATTCAGACGGTCCCTCTGAGGTACATCCACGCTTTGATGATAATGATATATATAGTACGTCTAATCAGGAGGAGGAGTATACTGAGATGCTTGAGCCCTACATTGAGACACACGAGGATCAAACGAATAATAGTAATATTAGTTCGAATGAGCCCAAGGTGGACCTTAGTGTGGATCAAGTTGCCCAGCCTACAAACCTTCCTGATGCGACACATGCGTATTATAAATCTCTATTTGATAAGCTTGCTAAGGATGTTGAACATGCTACAGTGGTTAATAATAAGTTTAGAGAAACTAATGCCAAATTGACCACTGAGCTTGCGGGATATAAAGAACGGGAGAAATTTTTTGAAATTCATCAGACTAAAATTAAAGAACTTGAACAAGCTCATGCTACTTCGGTTTATCAAGAAAAATGCACAACTAAGAAATTAAATGCCTTACATTTAAGTAGTGCTAAAAAGATAAGCGAACTGAATGATGAAATCACCTCTCTTAACAAACAGCTTTCAACTGAAAAATCTACTATTTTGGATTTAAAAGAAGAACGAAAACAGCTGAAACATGATTTCAAAATTCGAGAAGATGGGCTTCTAGAGGATTTTTGCAAAGCTCAGGATAGGATTAGAGAATTAGACAACCTTTTAGTAAAACGTGGCCAAACTATGCAGACGATAAATATGTTCGCACCAAAAGTGAATGAAATAAATTACACTCGTTACAAATTGGCTTTAGTCTGTCCTCTTCCTCCTAATCCCGGATATCTTAAGCAAGTTCAGGCCACTAATGAAACTTTATACAATGGTAGTGGGCTCTTGTCTGATGAGCATGATCCTCCTAGTGTGCATGATTTTGAGGAAACTACTGAACTTGCAGTAGCGACTCGTTTAAGAATGAAAAAGCTTGATAAGGAGGTGACACCCGTTTATTATCCAAAAGTTAATCCTCCAACTGTTTTTGTTCGATCTAAGAAGAGTATTGAAATGCTTCTGCTCCCAAGTGAGGAACTGTCTGATGACCCTCCTAAACCGAGTATCACACGCCGATTTCTAAACGAGCTTAAAGATAACTTTGTCATCCTTAAATGTGTTGTTAATTCCAAAATCACTGGAGGAAATTTTACATCACCTGTTCAGATTGAGGTTCAGAAAATTCTTCAAAACGATATCAATTCGATTATTAATCAAATTGATGCTCGGTTAGGCAATCTAGAAAACGCTTTTCTAAAAGAATTAGCCAACTTTGTTGAAGACTTTAAATCTTTGACGAAGGAGGCTGATGAATCTCTTGATAAAATCAAAGTTTTGGAAATCGATCTTGAACGTCTCTCTAATGCACGTGATAATGTTGATAGTAGCCCCATTGCGTTAGATACCTCTGTGTCGAATCAAGAAACCCTCCAAACTGAGCTTGAACGTATGAAAGAGAAAATGGAATCTGTTGTCATTAAAAAGGACAAATAATTTACCGATCTATGGAATAAGTTTGTAAAAAATTGTGATGAATGCAAATATGACAAAATTTCATATGATAAAGCCTACAATGAAATGCGACAAACTATCGCACGGTTGCAGGCTCAGTTAGGAGGGGTTAAAGAAAAGAATTTGACCTTTTCAGGGTTAGAGAATGTCAGTGATGGAAATGTTCAGAAGCTTAAGGATAAAATTGCAGATTTAGAATCTGTTGTTGTTTCATATAAGAGGGCTTTTGAACAAAGTAAGTATGTCTATCAGAAACTCATTGATAAAATCTGTGAGAACTGTAAGTTAAAAGCCTTGTTAAAAGATGCGACTTCTGAGCCTAGTACGATTCAGACACCAACAACCTCGGGACCCAATCGTATTGCTGTGACGCCTTTTCCCAAGGTTGTTGGAAAGAAAACTGTTGTGATTGCCTCAGGAATGTTCCGTGTTAGTTCTCCCTCTGTGCCTAGCAAACAACGTAAAGCAAGCGTTAGTAAAAAACCGATCACTATAACTCAATCACAAGTTATTGATTTAAAAAGTGCTAATTCTAATAGACGTGTGTCTTCTTCTACAGGAATAAACAACTACACTAAGAGCAGAAGGCCACAGCCTACGAGCAATACAAGGAATGATAGGGTCCCTTTTGCCTCTAGAAGTAGTCGCCCCAAGATCAATAATGTGGAAGTAGAAGAACACCCTAGGAATTTACCGCTTTTTAATCATAATCAGAAACCTAATTCATCTAAATGTAATGACTTTAAGCTTGCTATTCGGAATGAAAAATCTGAAGTTATTTGTGCTAAGTGTAATAAATGTTTCTTTACTTTTAGTCATGATTCTTGTGGTTTGACTATGAATGGTTTGAATTATGGTGGTTACACTCGAATTGAAAAGCTGTCAGTCAGTGAACAACAACGCATTCCTAAGGCTAAGGTGTATGTTCCAAAAAGTATGCATGTAGGGTCCACAAAAAGTCTTGCTAAGCCTAGTAGCCCTAGATTCACCTCTAAATGGTTACCTACTGGTAGAAATTTTGACTTTAGTGGCAAAATTATCGACACTAGTAGATCTCATACTGACAGTGAAACGTCGGTATGTGATACGGCTTAATTATCATCTAACCCTACATGAACCTATTTCATCGGTTGCCAAAATATTTTCTTCCCTTATCATTGGCAGGTTGTTGAAATTTGTCTCTGGTGCGTGGACTCGGGCTGTTCCAAACATATGACTGGGAATCGAAGCCTTCTCAAGAACTTTGTATGGCATTTCATGGGAACTGTTCGATTTGGAAATGATCATGTTGCGGCAATTCTAGGCTATGATGATCTTCATTGGGGAAATATAATCATCACCAGAGTCTCTTTTGTTGATGGCTTGGGACACAATTTGTTCTCGGTTGGGCAATTTTGTGATTCAGACTTGGAGGTTGCTTTTAGAAGGCATACATGTTTTGTAAGAGATCTTGAAGGAATTGATTTGTTGAAAGGATATCGTACCACCAACCTTTACACCATTGATCTTTTTCAAATGTCTGCTGCTTCTCCAATTTGTCTCTTGGCCCGAGCCACATCAACAAAGTCATGGTTATGGCATCAAAGGTTATCTCATCTCAATTTCGATGCCATCACCCAAATCGCGAAAGATGATCTCGTTACTGGTCTTCCAAAGTTCAAATATACAAAAGACCATCTCTGTCCTTCTTGTGAGCAAGGAAAAAGTAAGAAGAAGCCTCACAAACCCAAACCTGTTCCAAATTTGACGAATAGGTTACATCTCCTTCATATGGATTTATGTGGCCCAATGAGAATCAAAAGCATTAATGGAAAGCGGTATGTCCTAGTAATTGTGGATGATTATTCTCGTTACACATGGGTTGATTTTCTTGCATCAAAAGATGAAGCCCCTAATGTAATTATTAACTTCTTGAAGAAAACATCAGTACTACTGCAAGCCCTTGTCATTATTGTGAGAACGGATAATGGCACAGAATTCACCAATCTAAAATTGAAAGCTTATTTTGAAGAAAACTCCGGCTGTAAGAACTCCAGAGCAGAATGGAGTTGTGGAACGGAGGAATCGTACGTTAGTTGAAGCTGCTCGGACGATGCTTCTCTCCTCCAGTGCATCGTTATTCCTTTGGGCTGATGCCATTGCAACTGCATGTTATACTCAAAACCGCTCCATTATTCACACCCGATTCAACAAAACACCTTATGAGATCATTAATGGACGAAAACCGGATATATCGTTTTTACATGTCTTCGGTGCATTATGTTATCCGAAGAATGATCGTGAAGATATCGGTAAACTTGAACCTAAAGGTGATATTGGTTTTTTCATTGGTTATTATTCAACTGCTTGTGCTTACAGGGTTTATAATCGAAGGACAAGAAAGGTAATGGAGACTATGAATGTTACCATTGATGAACTCTCGGGTATGGCCTCTCAACATAGAAGTTCACATCCCGAGCTTCAAGGTCAGACTTCTGGACACGTAAGTTCAAGACTCGCGCTTCAATTTGCACCGTCAACAATCTCATCGTTACAACCCTCGGAACGTGACTTGGAAGTTTTATTTGGGCCAATCTATTATGAATATATGGAGGGTCCTTCGTGATTTGGTGTTCCTCAAAATGCCCCGGCTGCACCTGCTACGGTAGTTCCAGAACCACCAATTGCATCTACACCAACGACATCCGTTTTTGCACCATCTACGTCAACCTCAACCATATTGACCCCAAACACTCCAACCAATTCTCCGACTGCTGACGCAACTCAACAACATTCTCAACAAATTCCTGCTCATGTTCATCTTCAGAATGAAATAGTTGCTGAAAATGCAAACAATGCAATGCTCAACGAACACGAGTTTGTTAATCTATTTACGGATTCCACAAGTTCTACTCAGCCTTCAACACCATATGTGGATCCGTCGAGCTCACATCAAGTTTCTCATACACTTCCACATGAACACAAATGGACTAAGAATCATCCTTTGGTTCAAGTGATTGGCAATCTCTCACGACCAGTCTCAACACGAAATCAGCTGCGTACCGACGGTGATATGTGTATCTATGCACTATCAGTCAGCACAATGGAACCAGCAAGTGTGAAAGAAGCAATGACCGATGCATCATGGATTGAGTCTATGCAAGAAGAACTCAATCAGTTCATCCGACTTGATGTATGGGAGTTAGTACCTCGACCGGAAAATATCGATCCCTTTACTTTGGAATTGTTATTCAAAAACAAGATGGATGAGGATCAAACGGTCATTAGGAACAAGACTCGGTTAGTTGTGAGAGGTTATAAACAGCAGGAGGGAATTGATTTCGCTGAATCCTTCGCCTCGGTTGCTAGGATGGAAGCTATTAGGATTTTCTTGGCATACACAACACACAAATCGTTCACTGTGTATCAGATGGACGTGAAGATGGCTTTCTTGCATGGGCCGTTAAAAGAAGATGTGTACGTATGTCAACCTGAAGGTTTCATTAACACCGATCATCCGAGCCATGTCTACAAGTTGAAAAAGGCAATTTATGGTTTGAAACAAGCACCACGGGCATGGTACGACGAATTATCATCATTTCTTCTCCAAAATCACTTCAGCAAAGGAACCATTGATCCAACATTGTTCATCAAGCACTACGGCAACGACATCTTGGTGACTCAGGTCTATGTAGATGATATAATTTTTGGTTCCACAAATCTAAAATATTCCATATTATTTGCCGACCTTATGAAAAGCCGATTTGAAATGTCCATGATGGGGGAAATGACGTTCTTTCTTGGTCTCCAAGTTCACCAATCTCCCCGTGGTATTTTCATAAATCAGTCCAAGTATGTGCTTGAGATTCTAACGAAATTTGGTATGGAAAACTGTGATCCTATTGGTACTCCAATGGACACTAAACACAAGCTTGATTTGGATAAGAAAGGGACACTTGTAGATGCTACCAAATACCGAAGCATGATCGGGTCCCTTATGTACTTAACCTCAAGCAGACCGGACATTGCGCAAGCTACTTGTTTATGTGCTCGGTATCAAGCTAAGCCAACCGAGAAGCACCTCAAGGAGGTTAAAAGGATCTTTCGATATCTCTGGGGAACCATTCATATGGGTCTCTGGTATACGAAGGATTTTGGTTTTAATCTAACTGGATTTCCAGATGCCGACCATGCAGGGTGTCATGATACATTCAAGAGCACTTCTGGTGGAGCACAATTCTTAGGCGAGAAGCTAGTGAGCTGGTCCTCAAGAAAACAAGATTGTACGACGTAGTCCACCGCGGAAGCATAATATGTGTCTCTATCAGTGTGTAGTGCTCAAGTCCTTTGGATGAGAACACAATTCACGGATTATGGTTTTCACTTTAACAAGGTTCCTATTTATTGTGATCCAAAATCAGCCATAGCCATATCCTGCAACCCGGTCCAACACTCCAAGACCAAGCACATTGCTGTCCGATTCCATTTCATAAAGGAGCATGTGGAAAGAGGAACGATCGAACTGTTTTTTGTCAAGACGAACTACCAACTAGCCGACATCTTCACCAAAGCTCTTTCTCAAGACATATTTGAATTCTTGGTCCGTCGACTTGGTATGCGTAGTTTCACTCCAGATGAACTTGAACGTCTTGCACATTCGCAGTAATCGTGTATATATCTATCAAAAAAATCAAAATACAAAAATATAAAACCTATGAAAACAAAATAAAAAATGAGAAAATCTTTCAAAAATACCAAAATATTCTTCTCCGACATGTCTCTTAGCATCGATAATATTGACGTACTTAGAAATGTCGCTCAACAACGACACGGGTACGTACATAAAGTTCAAATGAGAGTTCAAATGTTTTTCAAAACATGTCTTTTCTTCTCATAATGGCTTATAGTCACATGTCAGACTATAACCCGGTCCCTAAAGAAAGGAAAGTCTTTGACTTATCCTCAGCAGCGAGAAATTAATTTTTCTCGGTCATGGGCTTATATCAAAATATTCAAAGTTTTAAGCTCATGAACACAAGGAAAATTTTCATTTATGTACATTATTCCTTAACAACGGGAAAGTAAGTTTTCTCGGGTTTTTGAGCATAATTTTTCAAAGTATTTCAAAACTGTGTGCTCATATACTCCCCTAATTTTAATTAGAATTTCTTTTCGAGGGGGAGTACAAACTTTCATGCAACATTATTCTCTCCATGTTTCATCAATAGTTTCACAAAGATTTCAACGTCATGCAATTTTTGAGGGGGAGAATAGTGATTAAAATGTGTTATCTTGGATAAGATCTTTGATATAAGTGCTTTCTCTTCCTAATATGTGCAAAAACCTTTCCTTTTATGATGCACATATGTAGGGGGAGTGTTTTGGTGATACAAAAAACCTTCAAGGTGTAAACACTGATTTCATCAACACCTTGATTGCTTTTTCAACAGGTTTTTCTGGTTACGATATCTATACCCTTCAACACATTAATTCACGACGGTATTGGTGTCAAAAGGTGGTTAGGTATTGGTCCTATGATCCAACCAGAACCGGAGGGATCTTCCCAGGGACAATCCATTAGAATTTAGATGTCCTTAGGAAAGATGGAGTAGTTGAGTGTACGGGAAAAATGCCGACTAATGACTTAAGCTAGCGCTGGAACAATCACAACAAGGTGCTAGTTATGACATCTTGGTAAGCATTGAAGGGGTTGAAGAATGAAAAAAAAATGTAAGGATAAAGGGTGTAAAGAAAGAATACCTTCATACAACTTAGGCAGAAACCGGGTCAATACATCTATTATCAGAATCGCTTTGATGATTTCTGATACTGAAGACAAAGCATCATAGACCCAGTGATGCAATGCACAACCCTTCCCAACCTACTCAAGCTTCTCTCAAAAGAAGTTTGTTTTATTGTCACGGAGTTCAACTCATTTCTATCAACTTTCTCACTCCGAGATAGTAGATATTGAAAAGGTGACAGTCTGCTCCAGCCTCCGATCACCAAATAAATGTACACTTATAGAGTCTAGAGCCAACGAGATTCATCAAAAAATCTCATTAGGACACTTATTACATATATCAATTGTTGTTCATCACTAGAACACAAGCGATTATTTACAGAGTCATACGCTCTATCCTTGTGATACTGCCAGAACATTCAGAGTGATACTCATTAGTATTCACAGTGATGAATGGAAATCCTTCCAGTGTCAACATCAAACAGCACTGCGGTAGTTCATATGTAAGATTCACTTGAATTGAACATATGTTAACTGGAAAGCAACAGTGGTTTGATTCTTTTGTGATTCAAACCCGTTCCAGGTCTCGACGCAATATCTTAATGATCTTTCTAGAACATTCAGAGTAATACTCCTCAGTATTTATAGTGACAAATGGAAATCCTTCCAATGTTATCATCAAACAGCATTGCGGTAGGTGACTTGTGAGATTCCATACGAATCTAACTTGTGTCAACTGGAAAGCAACAATGGTTTGATTCTTAATTGATTCAAACTTGTTCCAGGAAATTGAATTGACGACTTAATCAGCAGTATGGAACTGCATGATTCACTCCTTACTATGAAGTATCTTTCGATATATTCAAGTATTGAGAATGGCTACCACAGCCGGAAACCCTGTCAAGGAAGTTCTTTGAACTTACCTAATCACAGGTATAGTATTCGTACTATATAACGGGAAACCGAAGGAATGCAAACGGTGGCGTAACCTCAAGAGTCGTAATTCAAGACCACATGCTCATGTAAAAGAAGAAAGCTCAAGAACATCTAAAGACAAAGACTTCCGCTACTCTGATGATCAAGGGAGATTGTTAACAAGCTTTCATCTCAAATCAAAGTTTGAGTATGTGGGGAAAGACACAAAAACGCAAGATGGCAAAGTTTTAAGATCAAGTCAAGGCAAAGATCAAAGATCCAAGATCACAAGTCATGAAAGGAACTATGAAAGAACTCTCAAGACAACGAGCTTCAAAGTCAACAACACCAAAGAAGTGAAGTCACATAATACATGACCACCCCTTAGGGGGAGATTGTTAGCCGTATTTAAAGTGATGGTCATATAATATACCTTTGCGAAGCTCGTGGAAAATGCTACATAATGGTGTTGAGAGTTATAGTGTAATTTTATGTATGTAACGGGAATTAGTCCCGAACACTCAAATGAGAAAGGCCTTCTATACTTTACACTTGTAGTATAAAAGGCCCCTAGCACCTCATTTGAGTGTGTGTATTCCATTTTCATAGATTGTAGAGAGAAACATATGTCTTTCTCTCACTAGGATTTCACAACCATCTTTGTTCTTCTCTTTTATTCTTCTTAATCTAATCTTTCTTTTTGGTTTATTCCATGATGTTATTCGTATTGGGTTAAGTCGTGTGCATAAGTCCTACAAAGTCTTAATTATAGTTTGGATTTTGTTGGAAATCATGGAGAATATATTAATATACATCTAATACTGCTTAGTGTATTGTGTAGAATGCCCAAAGGAAACAATGGGATAATACTCCTACATGACCCACGCGTAGAACAAATGGTTTGTTGCTAGTTAAGGTGAGTTCTCTGAGAATAAGTCTCACTTTACACGACGCGAGTGGGAGTCCCACGCTTGTACGAAGAAAGTGGGAGTGTTGAATTAATTTAAGGACATAACACACAAGCCATCTAAACACACTTGTTGAAGTCAACTAAGGCTAAACATGAAAATGTGAAACCTTAGAGTGATGTTACTCATGTTCATAGATCCACAAGGATTCCTAATGATATGTTTCAGATATCATTATTGAAGTTTATGAGTTAGAATATCATTGTGAAATTTCTAACCATATGTGATGTATTATCAAATTTAAAATTTGATGGATTAATCAAACTATTAATGGAAAGATGCATCTATTAAAAGAGAATCACAATTTGGAATTTAATTGATCTTTCACATATCAATTATTTAATGAGGATGAAAATGAGATTCCTTGTTAGGAAAATTCATAAGGACAATGTTGTATATATTTATTGCAAGAAAAATGTTTGATTTTTTTAAATCATACTTAAGCTATGATTAAAACTTCTACATTTGTGAACAATAAATATATAAAGATGTTTTAATTACATATTCGCTTTAAATGTTAGAGTTATAACAAAATAAATTAAAAAAATCTTTGATGAATGATCACCTTGCAAGATATGTGATCATAAAAAGATTTTATGAATTCATAAATAATCTTTATAGGATATTCAAAATGCTAGAATCCATACATGAAATAAAAACATGCACATAAATGAGATAAGTCTTAAGTTTAATTGTAAATTCAATCACATGTGTGATTTGATTTATAATTATATGTAAAATTGAGTAAATCTCAAAGCCAGTGGGAGTACTTTGTTTTATTTCTCTAAAATTGAATATGTTATTAAGCACACTAGAAACAATATTTCATTTTAAAAATTGTTCTTAAGAGTGAAGTAAAGTCTCTTATAAGTATTTAAGAAAATAAAATTTACAACCTTGGGAAATATGTTAAGGTTTAACATATGTGGTGAATTAAGCCCAGAGACAATATAAATGACCATTGAGTGAATCTTGTATGATGTATCGTACGTAGTAAGATAAAACGCATGAATGAATGCCTAAGGCTCACTATGGATTCATTAAGGGCTTTATATTGTACATGGGATAAATTGTGTCTTTTACATGAATGCAAGTTGACTTGAATACTTTAAAATCTAATTGAAAGATATTAGGAATAATGTTAGCAACATTAAAGTCTAATTGGAAGAAATTAGAAGGAATGTTGGAAACATTGGAATCTAATTGGAAGACATTAGTAAGAACATTCAAATGAGTGTTGGATTAGGAATTTATTCCTATAACTAATAATGGAAATACTACTAATATACATAGTGATAATCATATATATATCATTATGGTTGACAAACTCGGAGTTTGAATAAATATCTAAACCATTTAAGGAATGTTCAAGGTTTACGAAACAGTAGCATAGTGGTATGGTATACACTAATGTTTATTTTAATTGAGATGAAAATCAATCTCACTTTTAGCAAGGCTTTGTTGTAATGGTTCTAACATGCTTGGTTTAAAAGAATAGTTGCATTATACATTAAAGAGTTAGAATACTTTATAGCTTTTGAAAACTATTATGATGACTATTTCCAATAGATGTTGTCTACATCTTATGGAAAGTAGTGTAATATAATATTTCATTGTACACGCATCAATCACAACTTGTGATTTGAATAAGTATTCTCAAAAGTTCCACAAGGTCAATAATCAAGTTTGTAGCAATTTATGCCTTATCAACAATTGGATTGTTGTGACTAAGATGATAGTATTCAAACTAGGATTATCATGTAGTGATCTTAAATTGGTATTTGGATAAGGGACGGTTAAGCAATTGTATTAGATAATGAATTGACATACGAGGTATGATCGTTTTTATTAAATACTATTGTGTCATATATTTGCATGTTTAATATATGGATGTAGTATCTGCATACTTATATGTATTATATTCATTCTAAATTTCCATTGTCAATTATCAATATGGGAGTATTGTTGAATTAAGACAAATACGAGGGTTGGTTGTATCTTTGAAAGATACATATAGATGATTCTTTCAAACTCATAGGTTATTAAATGTGGTACCTAAAAAGGGAGATATCAATGTAGTGACTAACGAAAACAACGAGTTAGTACCGACCCAAACCATCACCAGATGGAGATTTGTATGGACTATCGAAAGTTAAATGAGCAGCCGCGAAGGATCACTTTCCTTTGCCATTCATGGACCAAATGTTGGAAAGACTCGCATGAAATGCATATTTTTGTTTCCTCGATGGTTTTTTTGGACACTTTCAAATACCAATCAACCGTATGGATCAAAAGAAAACTACATTTACTTGTCCATTTAGAACTTACGCATATAAGCGCGTGCCTTTTGGCCTATGCAATGCACCTACTACTTTTCAGAGGTGTATGATTGCTATTTTTCACGATATGATCGAAGAATCGGTCGAAGTTTTTATGGACAATTTCTCCGTATTTGGAAACTCTTTCGATAGATGTCTGAATAATCTCGACAAAATGTTAGCACGTTGTGAATAAGCAAATCTCATGCTAAACTGTGAAAAATGTCACTTCATGGTAAAACAAGGAATTGTGCTTGGACACAAAGTGTCTGGCGCAGGCCTAGAAGTAGACAAAGCGAAAATAAGCGTAATATCAAAACTCCAACCACCCACTAATGTTAAAGGCATTAGAAGTTTTTTAGGTCATGTCGATTTTTACCGTCGATTCATTAAAGATTTCGTGAAGATTGCGAGACCTCTGACCTAACTTCTAGAAAAAGAAAGAACGTTTGAATTCAATGACGAATGCCTTCTAGCATTTGAAACTCTCAAAGCAAAGCATACATTCACACCGATAATTGCAAGCCCTAATTGGAACCTTCCATTTGTGCTTATGTTCGATGCAAGTGAATATGCCCTTGGAGCCGTCCTTGGACAAAAAGATGGAAAACAATTTCACCCCATCTAATTTGCGAGTAGAACTCTAACGTAGCTCAGAAAAATTACACCATCATGGAAAAAGAACTTATGTTTGTAGTTTACGGGTTTGAAAATTTTCAAGCATACCTCGTTTTATCCAAAACAATGGTTTACACCGATCACTCAGCTCTAAAATACTTGTTCAAAAAGCAATACGCCAAGCCACGTGTCATAAGTGTTGGGAATAAAAATAGCTAAGTCACTGGGACGCTGACAAGAAGAACTTAGACGCTGACAAGAGATAATAAGGCGCTGACAGCTGGACACTGATAAGAGATATTGAAGCGCTGACAAGAAGAAGTTCAACCACTGATAGAATACTTAGTCTACACGTTTTGTACTTCTAGTAAAGATATGTTTGACATTGTATTTTCTATGTTTATCTTTACCTAAAATAGTTGATACGTAGACTCTTGTACAAGGTTCCTTATTCTATAAAAGGGGGCCTTTAGGTTTTAGTTAAATATATGTTTTCCACTTTCATTGTACGCAAGTTTTGATCATCAATCAAAGTGAAAGTTTGGGTTATTCTGTTTTGTGTATTCTTGTTCTAAGTGTTAAATTCCGCATAGCACTTAGATTGTTTCATAACACAAAGTTTCTCTAAGTGTTAATCTTGATTCAATCTCGTTAACACAAAGCTAATCGATCTAAGTTTGGGATCAACAAGTGGTATCAGAGCTTGTTGAGGAACTTTGATCTAAAGAACACGAAACCCTAAAAACCCTTAATCGTCAAAAACCCTAATTATTCAAGAAACCCTAAAAACCAGACAAGATGTCTACTCCAGATATGACATCCTCCTCATCAAGTCACAACCTAAAAATCCCCATGCTAGATCTTGAAAACTTTGAGCTATGGAAGTTCAATATTGAACAATACCTTCAAATTCATGATCACACTCTCTAAAAATTTATTTAATATGGAAACACATTCGATACAGATGCTAAGATTGCTGCTGCTATTGCTTTAAGATCAGTTGAGGGTTCAACTGAAGAGGATCGAAAAGAAAGACCTACTGATGGGATAGCTATCTCAACTGAGGATATTGCAAAGAGAAGGAATGACATGAAAACTTTAAGCATTCTCAAACTCTCTTTGGGTCCAAACAATCAACACAAATATAGAGGTTTTGAGTCTGCAAAAGAACTTTGGGAAACTCTTCAACTCAACTATGGTGGTAATGACAATATTGCCCTAGAAAAGAAGAAGCAACTTTTGCATGAGTATGCTTTTTTCAAGGCTCTTCCCGATGAGAAGCTAAGTGAGGTAAGAAGCAAGCTTCTAGACATCACTT
Organism: Glebionis coronaria; assembly: GCA_025667525.1. Lineage (NCBI taxonomy): Eukaryota > Viridiplantae > Streptophyta > Magnoliopsida > Asterales > Asteraceae > Glebionis > Glebionis coronaria. The sequence goes on along the minus strand of CM046874.1, from coordinate 120,041,185 downwards.
GCAAATTGTCCTTTCAGGGAACAGTGTATAATGATGCTGATATCATTACTACTTTCTTTAAAAGTCTTGGTGATGCATGGAAAATTGAAGCTAGGTCTATCATTGCTACCAATGCCCACAAGAGTTCTACTTTTGATGACGTCTACAATAAGCTAAAGATTATAGAGAATGAAATTTTGTTGGATCATGGAAGCAAATCTACCTCTGTAAACATGGCTTTCATCTCACATAGTGAAGCTCAAGTTGAAAAGAGAGAATCATATGAGCATCCTGTTACTGGATCACCTTGTGTCAGCGGTGGATCAACCTTTGTCAGCGCCTCTCATTCAGACGCTGACACATACAATGTTGACTCACCAAGGATTAAACCTTCTGGTATTGATCTAGACACAGTGTGTGCATACATTGCTGCATTGCCCAATGGTTCAGTGATTACATATGAGGACCTTGAGCAAATCAGCGAGGAGAATTTGGAGAAGATGGATATTAAATGGAATATGGCACTTGCAAGCATAAGGGCCAACAAATGGAATAAGAGATTCAGGAAGAAGATGACCTTCAATGCTAAAGACACTGCTGGGTTTGATAAATCTAAGGTTGAGTGTTACAACTGCTATAGGATGGGTCACTTTATGAGGGAATGCAGATCTCCAAGAAGATCTGATGTTGGAAAGCCTTCAAGCCAAATCATCAAGGTTGAAAACACAAAGGCTATGGTTGCCATGGAATACATTGATGGTGTTGGATGGGACTGGAGCTTTTTGGCAAAGGATGTGGAAGAAAACAAGGACTTGGTTGTAGAGAAAGAAGAAGAAGAGCATGTTCACTTTGCTCTCATGGCACATTCTTCGTCTTCATCAGATAATGAGGTATATGATGATGCTTTCTGTAATAAAGGCTGTCGTTTAAACACTGAAAAACTTAACAAAGAAATTTTAAAGTTAAAATAAGACGTTTTTGATGAAAAATGCAAGCTATCTAATTATCATATGGCACTTGTTCAAACTGAAAAGACTGTAGAAGAATATAAGAAAATGGAATTTGACCTAAAAGATCAAATTAATGTTTTGTCGCATGACCTCAAAGTTAGTGTTGAACTTAGGGACATACTGATGAGATCCAAAGGAGTAATACAAACTAAGTTAGATGAGGCCATTAGAGACAAAGAGAATGTAGGGCTTGAAATTCAAATGTTTGATAAAGCCACTCAAACCCTAGAAAAATGTGTAAGTGAGCAAAGAGACTCTAGGGATATGTCTGGGATTGGTCTAAAAGAGTATGCTGATGTTCCACCACCTGCTGGAAACTTTCATGGTGTCCTAAGAAAGGATTTATCTTGGACTGGTATACCAGAACTCCAAGAAAAGGAATTCATTCCTCCACCAAGAGTTCTTACTCTAGTAGAGGAGTATAAGCAGAAAGTGACTGACTTGGAACAATGGAAGAAAGCCAAACCTACATTGTTTGTTAAAGGTGGAATGCTTAGTGAGAGTCCACTTGAGTCTACACCTATAACTGTGACCAACCCTTCTACTGGAAAACATGTTGACCTTGTCTCATATGTTAATAGAAAACCTAGTGTTAAGTATGCAGAAATGTATAGAAAACCTATGTCACCAAAAAGCCAAGCTAGTGTTAATGGGACAGGGTTCTTTCAATCTAGACCTAAGGTTTTGTCTAGAAAAGCTTGTTATATATGTGGGAGTTTTTCTCATTTGGCTTATAAGTGTGTCAGTGCTTCAAAAGTCAACACTGACAATAAGTCAACCATGGTCAAACCCAGACCTTATGTGTAACACCCCACCATGGTGGAATATGAGGCGCGACGTATGGATATCATCACAACATGGCGTGTCTATAGAGATAACTAAATGAAATAAGAAATGTCATAAAATGGTGACACAAATGTCATGACAATATCTCAACAATGCATAAGTCTAGATAAGTAGGTAACAGTCCTACCACTTACCCAAGACAACAACAAACATAAACCAAAACAAACATATAGGTGCCAACAGTATCACTTATTCAAAACACATAAAATAACTAAGAAGGAACGGGGATCTCCTTCTAAATGCAATCCTAATGCACCCAAATCTAGCCACTTCTATCCTCAAGCATTAACCACATTCTCGCCTGAAAGAGACACTAAAACACGTCAACATAAAGTTGGTGAGAGTCATAGGTTTAGACTCCAACGCCAAAACCAAACCATCAACTGTGAATAATAACCAAATAATAACATATGGACAATGTGATACAAATATGCATTAACAACTATTATTCAAGATTAAACAAACCAAACCAAATCCAAATCCAAATCCAATTCCAAATCCAAGGATCCCGGCCTTACCAATAACCATACTCCCATAGGCATCCTAACACCTATGAACCAAATTCCAAGGCCCCGCCTTGTCAACATCCCCATGGTACCAAGTAAAAACATAAAACAATCAAGAATCAACTAGCAGTTAATCACATAAGTATGCACAAGTCCATTACCAACGCAAAACATTCACAGCATAATTTATGAATAACAAAACAGTGTCTCTTCCATCCCATCTAGAAGTCATAAACATTAGTAAACATGGGACTATGAAACTCACCCGATTGAGCTTCTCCAAAAGTCCTCGCACTAGCAAAAAGCTAACAAACCAAAAACACATAATCAAAACATGAACCAATCACTAAGATGACTCATCAAACTATGATGGACATCTAACCTCCTCCTATATACAACCTCATTTATATGCTCTAAGCATCTCATTACACCCCTCCATAAAGCCTTTAACTCATTATACTTCATAACCCGTCCCGTTAACATTTTACCCAAAACAGTCCCGATTTTAGGTCTCCAAACTATAAGCCAAACACCCACTTAAACATACCCATAATCTATGTAAAGGGAATATTTATTCCCTTACATATGTTAACTAACACCTCCCATTTTCCCCAACCTTAAAGCTACTGTTAAGGCCCCGATATATATATGTATATATATACTTTTGTCATTCCAGATTTACTGATTTTAAACATATAAAAAGTTTGTTATGATTAGGGGGTCTTACCCTAACCCACCATCTTAGCCCCAATGCATATACTTACTATAATATATAAACCATCTCTCATGTTCGTCTGAATGTCCCAATGCAACCCTAAGTACCCCAAACAACCCAAAACTTAAAAAGAAAACAGGCTGACTTCAAAATTGTTTTGACCTCCGACTGTTGTAACCTGTTTTTGACCCACTTCCCTACCTCCAATTTAGTTCTCGTTTCTTGCATTGGAAAGCCACTTCAATTAACTTTTCAGGGATACTTGGATCGCAAAATAAGAGTTTGTAGAACTCCCAATACGATCAAAACAATTTACTCAAAATTCTGCTCAGTTTTTAAAAACGGGTTTAATTAAATTAACCTAATTAATTACCCCTAACCCAACTAATTACAAGCCCTAATTTATGTACTCATCATAATACCATTAATATAACATTAATATACTGTTTTTAAATTAAACCCTAACCTAAATCCATCATAAGATGATTATATAAACATTAAAAACAATTAAATTAAAAAGGGATTATGAAGATTTACCTTTGATTTATGAAAACCCCCAAATTTTATGAAGAACCCTAATTTTTATGAAACCCATGAATTTTCTCTTTGCTCCAGGGATTATGATGTGTTTTGGTCAACTTAAAATCATTATATGGTTAAACAAAAGAATCCTTACCCAATTATAAAAGCCTTGTTTCCTTTTTTTATTTTTTTTCCCTTTTTCTTCTCTCTTTTTCTTGCGTCCAAAACCGACCCAACACCCCCCCTAATTTCGTTTTTTATATTTTATTGTTAGTTAATATCTTATTAATATTACCTTAATTTACCTTAATTTATTACAACTCCTAAAACCTCCAAAACCTCAAAACCGTAAAACTAGTCAGTTTTTACGCGTTTACCATAAAAGACGTAAAATATACAGTTTTATAAAAACTCTTGGAATTTGAAATAAACTTTATATTTAAGTCCTAAATGACTTAAAACCATCCCGAAAAATACTCACATGACTAATTACCTCATCCGAGACTTCTAAATGCTAAACTGTAAATCGTAAAAATACGATTTTCTATAATACATATACGTATACGTAAAACTACTAAATAACACCATCGCATTTCATAGTCACTACCATGTGAGCTCATGAAAATGAAATCATCACACATCGTTTCACTCACAAGGTACCCCGTACCGGAAACGATATCCAAACCACAATTTATACACACCAATTAGCACATAAACACGTAAAGACACGTAACTAGCACAAAATAAAACTAAGTGACGAACCTCAAAACCAGGGTTGTCACATCACTCCCTCCTAATAGAAATCTCGTCCCGAGATTTACTACTTAGGATCAAGCATACCATTAGCAAACAACCGAGGATACTTGTTCTAAATGAACTCCTCTCATTTCTACGTGAACTTTAGTTCAAGTCTCAAATTACCACATATACTAACCAAGAATATTTAATTCATTGCCAAACTCTTGACCTCACAGTCAATAAACCTCACAAATGACTCTATGATAACACAAACTCTTATTAACACAAATCCCAAATAACCGTACATGCAAATATGCATTCTCAAACAACATTTACCAATCTTAATACACGAGATATAACATGTATACCACTCATTTTCCCCTAGGTAATTCTATGCTCATAAGCTACTGGTCCGATCTTTCCAAAGATCATAAATGGACCTACAAAACTCTACATTTAACTCTTCCATTTTACCAAAACATACCACCCGTTACTATGGGTGAAACTCCCTACATAACTTTGTCACTAAATCTAGTGGTTTCCTCCTTTTCTACATAACATCCCTTGTTTCCCTCATCCTTTCCACAAACATCATTACCACATTAGTAGCTTCTTTTACCAATTCTAGTCCACCATGGGGACAACTCACCCTATCCTTTCATATAGTGCCTCAAATGGCATTTATCGACTTCTAGTATGATAACTATCATTATATGAAAACTCAGCCATCGATAATGAGTTTCCTAACTCCCTCTAAATCAATCACTCATGCCCTCACTGTAACTCCTAAGGTTGTATAAATATCTCACTTGCCCATCCTTTTCCAGTTAGCTGGATATACTCATATCCAATCATGTTCATCAACTCCCTTTAGTCCGTACCCCAAACTACCTAAAAATTCCAATTTCCTTACAAAGTGACCTATGACGGTCTTTCACATATCCATTAGTTCTTCCAATCCAAATCAACTTATGATCTATACACATCATCAAAAGGACGGTTATCTCAGTTAGTCTATCAACTGCCATCCAAACCCATGCTACAACTACTTCCGATAAATTTGGATAGCTCATTAGTAGCACCTATACACTTCTTTCTCACTTTTCTTCATGATTTTTTTATACTCAACACTTCCTTTATACCTACACAATGTCTTACCTTCAAGGTCATATTGCTCCTCATCTTGTCTCAGTTAGACCAATCCCTTCGTCCCTATGGCACATCACACCTATAACTCCTCATCCATTCGATTATCGATACTAAGCCTCCCCAACAATCAGTATAGGTCGGTGCCATTTCCTTTTCCACACTACGACAGTATTAGCCTGCTAATACTTGTTTTTAGCCAGTATAAAAATTGTTCGATGAAGTGGTCTAATCTCTTCGAATTGAAAAATGGTTTAGGTGCGACTCAGCTGTCTTTTGGTGGAAACAATAGTTGTGTCGTTGTAGTAAAAGGAAAAGTGCACAAACTTTTAAAGTAAATGGTTGTAATTTAAATCTATACTAATTTAAAATAAATGACGGGAATTTAAAACGTGACGAGAAATTAAAAGGCAATTAAAGTAAATAACGCGAACTTAAAACTATCCTAAAGGCAAACTTAAACTTAAACTAAGGGCAAGCTTAAAGTAAATCTAAGGCAAGTAAATTTAAAGTGCAAATAAGTAAAAAAGGCGAGAAAAGTAAAGTTTAAAACTTAAAAACTAAAAACTTAAAATAAACTAAAAACACCTTACTCGGAATAATTACTCGTTCGGAATGTCACCTTCACCCGGAATAATTCTTCTTCGTTCGGATTAATCTTGACAAAACCCTTGATCCGGAATAACAAAGCTTTGTTCGGAATAATCAGATCAAATCACTCAGGCGGAATAACCTACTCATCCGGAATAATTACTTATTCGGAATACATGTGCTCATCCGGAATGATTGATTCAGAATGATGTCTTCGTTCGGAATATCTGTTGATTCGGAATAATGGTTCATCCGGAATAACACTCCTTCATCCGGAATAAACTACTCATCCGGAATAAATCCTTTATTCGGAATATTAGCTTTATTCGGAATAATCAAACAGAAGCCTTCATCCGGAATGTCTTGATCCGGAATAAGTTGCTGATTCGGAATATCACCTTTATTCGGAATAATCCCTTTATTCGGAATATTGCACTGATCCCGAATATTTCACTTATCCGGAATAAGTCCTTTATTCGGAATATCGGCTTTATTCGGAATTTTCACAACAACTCCTTCGTTCGGAATGTATTGCTGATTTGGAATGATTGCTTGGTTCGGAATGTATTGCTGATCCGGAATAACCTGGGCAAATACACAGTAGCGAAGAACAAGGAAAAAGAAGCTACGAATCTAAACAAGATCAATCAAATCAAACCAAAAGATTAAATCAAACTAACTAAATAACATCTACTAATCATAAACATGTTGATCCCAAACTTAGATCGATTTAGCTTTATGTATACGAGATTAGATCAAGTAATACACTTAGAGAAACCTTTGTATATGTATTTTATAATCTAAGTGTTATGCGGAATTAACACTTAAACAAGAACACACAAGATATAAACAAACGTTCACTTTGATTAATGATATCAAACTTGCTTACAATGAAAGTAGTTTACGAATGAAAACTTATATTGAACATTAACCTAAAGGTCTTCTTTTATAGACATAAGAAGCCTTGTACAATAATCTACGTATCAACTATTCTAGGTAAAGATAAATATAGAAAATACATTGTTGTTCCTATCTTTACTAGAAGTAATCTAGAATACAATAAACGCGTAGAGTATATCTTCCCATCAGTGCTTGTCTTCAATGTATCAACGCTTGACTTTGTCTTGTCAACGCTTGAGCTGTCAGCGTTTGTTTTACTCCTTTCAACGCTTGTTTTACTCTTGTCAGCGCTCAAGTGAACTGGCTATAATTTATTCCCAACAATCCTCCCCTAAACTTGATATCTACTCCAATGATCAAGTTTCTGAATAAACATTAAGTAATAGGAGGAATCTTACAAACCTTCTCATATTGGTAATAAATAAATCTGATCAAGTCTTTTGCCACATCACTTGAATAATCAATTTCCAGCTGAGTGTTCTTCATCTTCTCCAAGATTTCCTTGGACATGAAATACTGACCATCCACAAGTAGATACTCAACAAACTTTGTAGCACTCAAATAATAAACACCAGCAGCTGAATACAATCTCCATTGAAGACCACTGAGATCATCTTCAAGATCCTTCCAAATAGCAGGATCCTCATCTTTTGGTCCACACATTCTCTTGAATGTGGACCACAGTTTTATTCCATTGGCTGAAGTTGGTGCTTCAGCCTCATACTTGGCTTCTAACAACCTCCATAGGTCTACCAAGTCTTCTCTGTCAAAACTTGCAAACAAAGATATAAGGGTGGTAAAAGTGTGCACCTCTTTTCCATACCTGCCAATCTTCCAAAACCTACATTCATCTTCTTCATAGCTCACAATTGGGTTTCTGGAATCTAGTGGTAACACTTGTACCATATCCGAAGCTTCTAATGGTGAGAGCTTGAGGCTCTTTCTTATGACAGCTTCACTTGGATGTAATGGATCCATATCTTTGGGAAACTCAAGAGAAACTCCCTTTTTCACTGGTCTGGGAACAAACATTGCTTTCTTGAGCTCCATTTCCTCTGCAAGTTCTTCTTTTCTTTCATCAGAAAGAAGTCTTAGAGTGTTTGCTTCCTGCACTCTAACCCAAATGGGATAAGCTCTACATTCCAACTCATCAAATGTCAATGCCTTCAATTTCTGATAAGTCCACCCTGTTCCATGACACCTGAGCAACATGCAGTACAACTCCCTTCTATCCCTTTTCAACTCTGAGAGAACATTGCTGGCTTTATGTTTCAAAATGATCTTGCAATCCTTTTGTACTCTGAGAAGAATCTCCAAACCCCATATCTGATCTAAAATGGTCAAGTGTGGATTCTCCATACATCTATCTTCCCAAGCATGATACATTTGAACCACCTCTGGCATGTCAAAATCAACCTGCAATTTCAAATCTCTCAATTTCTCCTTGGCCAACTCATCTCCATACTCAAGTCTTTCTGGCTGTTCTATGATCATAACACTTGAGTCTGAGCTAGCTGCATCACTTCCTTCTTGCTCTTCTGAAGTGACAACAAATGGTGACTCTCTCACCTCCTTTCTTTCTTGTTCCACAATTTGTGCAACCAACTTTCTATCAAACTCAATTTGAGCTGCATTCTTTGGAACAATCTCTTCTACCATAACACCCTTACCCTTATCTAATGGATCAATTATTGGTAAGGTAGATGGTGATACCTGTGAAGAAACCTCCTTGATTATAGATGATGACTGGGATACATCACCCTCATTTGCAGGTCTGTCAACGCCCAATTTTGCTTTGTCAGCGCCCAAAATACTTATGTCAGCGTCCAAATTCTCCTTGTCAACGCTCAAATTTCTTGCCTCAGCGCCTTTTGCAATTTCCTCCAACATGGCTGTAAATGATAAATTTAAGTTTGTAGGAGAGACTAGAGACGTATCAAAACCTGTCTGTTTCTTCAAACTTGTTAGGGCCTCAGCAACATCTAAAGATTGACCATCATGGTTGCCCTTATCACTCACATTTATTTGATCATCCTCCCCTTTGGAAGATTCCTCCATCCCTCTCCTTGCACTAGCAGTCTCCAAAATAACAATCCTCTTCCTCAATTGCTTGAGTTCAAGGCCTTGTGTGCTGACAACTTGTACCAAGTCTGCATTTTGCTTTTGCAAGCTCATGCAGGCTGCCGTCAATTATATTAGGGTCATTGGTTCCAATCTGCCCTCTTCTAAAATGGGTATTTGACCTCCCAAGTTAGATTCATTGGGCATGGATGAGGTCTTAACTATGGTGGGACTGCCTTGGCCAGCATCTAAGCCAGAACCAATAGTCCCAGCCTCATCCATAACACCAACCACACTTGTGGTGGTGGTTCTCTCTGCTACATGGCTAGGACCACTAGAGGAGAACACTCTAGTAGTCCTTTGGCGTTTTTGTAACCTATATTGTGTTGGTGGAGATGATGACGTGGATTGGGTGGATGTGGGTTGGTTAAGGGGTGTTTGGGTCTGCGAAGGTTGTGTGTCAACGTTTGAAATAGGCACATCAACGCCAACATTTAACGTGTCAGCGTCGAAGGGTTCTTGGTCAATTTGCATATGTTAGGGTGAAGGTAAAGGTTCAGGGATTGGGTCAATTTGGGGTTGGGGGTCTGGTTGGGGTTGAGCTGCTTGAATAACAGCAATCATAGCTGGGTTTATGGGTAGGTCACGATGTGGGGGTGAGTTCATCTTCATAAAGATTGCTTTCTTTTGCACAGGGATCTCATAAAAATCATTATGATCCCTTGTACAGTATCCTTGAACATCAAAAACCATTTATAAAAATCTGGGATAAGCTAAAGTCATTTTGTTCCCTTTATTTTTACACATGCCCTCAAAAATCATTTTAGAATAATTAAATTTTTGCCTAGTAGCAATGCACACAATAGCACTTGCAATAGATCTATTGATCTCATTGTGTGCAGTACATTTGGGACTCAAACATTGTAGAAGGACATGTATGAGGTACTTCCAGGCTGGGGGAAATTCCTGTTTATGATATTTATTTAAAGTTCCTTCATCAGGAAAAGGATAACCCAAAGCCCTTAGTCCTTGTTCTATTTCACTAATGGGAAGGGTGGTTATACCATCAACATCATCAAGATGCAAAGCTTGGCGTACCAAAGCTTCAGTAACCACCCAAGTTCTCCCATGAACAATAGAAGATAATGTAGTCACTCTATTAACTGTTGAGGAACTAACAGTGTTCCAAAACTGTTTAATATATGTGACAGGAATGAGTGGTGCATGAGAAAGAGCATACCTAAAAGGGGATGCGTTCAAATACGCCACCATTTGTGTGTATTGGGGAAACAGAGTATCATCAGCTTCAAGATACGCGATCATGTTGTGTTGGCTTCTGAACCCCAATTCCAAATCTGATGGTTTAAACTTTGGTGCCATTGTTGAAAGCTGTTAAAATGATTGATGAAGATAAAGTTGAAAAGAGAAAATTGTGTTAGACAAGAATAATAGGTACCCTGTTTAAAAATAGGAGCCAAATTTATAGGAGAAGAAAATGCATGTGATTGGCCCAAAAATAGGCAAGTATTTTCAAAACACAATCATGAAAATATTGAAAAAGAATAATTTTATCTCATGCATTAAATGAGGTTTATCTGCTCCCAAAATTACGGCCTAAAAATATGTCAAAAAGTAACAACTGGGTAGGACCCATTAAGTGTCAACGGTAAAAAATAACCTATCAACGCCCAACGGCTATATTCTTGTCAACGTTTGCCATAGCCATGTCAGCGTCTAAATTGGTCACAACAACGCTTGGAAAAATACTTGTCAGCGTCCAAAAATAAAAATGTTTAAAAATGAAAAATGACCTTAACAAAGTAATTTATCCTAGAGAAGATAACCAAAAAGCTGATAATTATTATAGGGCGGCAAGCACTGTCCAGTTATGCACACTTGCTTATGCAAGATAGACATAACAGTCCTCTAGTGTCCCTTGCTAACCAAAACTCTTAACAACTAAGTTACCTTATAAAATTCCGTGTTACTCCCAGGTAAAACCCATAACAAAATTATTCCCAAGTCTCCCAACAGACCACAACCAATTCTAGGCCAAAAATGTCTTGGCCGCATGCATAGTATATCAACTTTGCATGCTACTGTGCCTCATGATTTAGTAAAACTAACTCATACTCACCTGTGGACACAATCTAGAATTGTGATAAGAGTATCATATGGATACCCAAACATCCTAAAGGTTCCTAAAACCTCCCCTGAAACTATGAGACATAAGTTGCTAAAAATATGCATGAACATAAATTTTTTTTATGTCAAGATAGGAATTAAAAATTCCAACCATCATCCATAAACAAAAACATGCCCAAATACTTCTCCATGGATCCATAAGCAACTCTGTATCCAATGGTATACTGCTAACACCACCTGCACATTTAGATTGAAAACCACAAAACTAACATTGTTGCTGACAACGCCCCGATAACACATAACAGCGTTGAGGGAAGCTTTGTCAGCGTTAGACAAATATATTGCTGACAACGTCACAAAAACACTTATCAGCGTTCAAGCAACCTTTGTCAGTGTTAGAAAAATATAGTGGAAAATCTAAATCTTCAAAAAGACCAATAACAATGCATTATCCTGTACATACTTTTACAAAAAGACTCCAAAACACATATTATGTGAGATTGATCATTCCAAAACAATCTCTTATAAAATGGTGTCTAATTTCTATGTGTTTAGTTTTAGAATGATGTACATGATTCTTAATGATGCATAATGTGTTGTTATTGTCAACAAATATCTTGGTATGCATGAAATTATACCCATAGTCTAACAGCTGGTTCTGAATCCACAAAACTTGTCCACAACAAGCAGCTGCAGCCACATACTCAGCTTCAGTTGTAGAATTAGCCACCACTGTTTGTTTTTTGCATTGCTAAGATATCAATCTGCTCCCAAGAAACTGACATCCACCAGTTGTGGATTTCCTATCAAATTTATCACCTCCATAGTCACTGTCTGAATATGCAATCAGCTCCAATGGTGAATCCTTTGGGTACCACAAACCAAGACTAGGATAGCATCTTAGGTACCTAAAGATCCTCTTCACAGCATAAAGGTGACATTCAGTGGGAGTCACTTGATGGCGTACACAAGCACACACAACAAACATGATGTTAGGTCTGGAGGCTGTAAGATACATCAATGATCCAATCATGGATCTATAGTGTCTGACATCAACATCTTTCCCATCTCTAATCTTTCCCCAAGGGTGTTCTCTATCCATAGGAGTAGTAGCCCTCTTTTCATGTGGAGAAAAGCCAAACTTCTTCAAGATCTCAGCCACATATTTATCTTGGGAGATGAAGATACCATCTTCTTTCTGCTGAACTTGTAAACCAAGAAAGAAGTTCATCTCCCCATAGCACTCATCTTGAATTTGTCTGTCATCAGCTTGGAGAAATCCTCACTCATCTTTGGATCAGTAGACCCAAAAATGATGTCATCAACATAGACCTGAACAAGCAACACATCCTTACCTTTCTTCTTTGTAAATAGTATCTGATCTATGGTGCCCCTCTTGAATCCGTTGTCCACTAAGTAAGTAGACAAAGTACCATACCATGCTCTTGGGGCTTGATGAAGTCCATACATAGCCTTTTTGACTCTATACACCTTGTCTGGATTCTCTGGATCCTCAAAACCAGGAGGTTGCATCACATATACCTCCTCAATAATTGTACCATAGAGGAAGGCACTCTTGACATCCATTTGATAGACAGTGAAGCCCATGCAGGATGCATAGGCTAAAAAGATCCTAGTAGCTTCAATCCTTGCAACTGGTGCAAAGACCTCCTCATAGTATATCCCCTCCTCTTGTGTATAACCCTGAGCCACTAACCTTGCCTTGTTTCTGACCACAATACCTCTTTCATCTCTTTTGTTTCTTAGAACCCATCTTGTTCCTATAGGTCTGACATACCTGGGACAATCAACCAGCTCCCAAACATCCTGAATAGCAAATTGGTGAAGCTCATCCTGCATTGCTTCCACCCAACTTGGTTCTTTGAGAGCATCAAATATCTTCTTGGGTTCCTGTTGTGACAGAAAACAGGCAAACAAACATGCTTACACAAGAGGGGTATCAACCTTCTTGTGAATATTGGCAATAAACCCACCAAGACCTTGATGAGATCTTCTAGTTTGAACAGGAGTCATAATATCACCAATGATTTGAGAAGTGGGGTGATTCTTCATAGTAGAAGTGAGAACTCCTCCTTCAAAAAGTCTGGTGTCCTCAACCTCATTCTCCATGTTGCCAATATCTTCTTCTTCAGACTCTCTTTCATCAACATGAGGATGAACCTCTTCATATAAATTGGAGGGTTCACCCTGTTCAAAAGTGGAAGAGAAAAGATGTGCAGAAGTGTTGTCAATGCCTGAACTTTGTTTGTCAGCGTGTGGGCTAACAACGCTTGAACTATTGTTGTCAACGTCTGAGCCATCAACGTCTGAATTGGTCTTGTCAGCGCTAGATTTGCCTTTGTCAGCGCCTGAAGGACCATGCATGTTGTTATCTGGTGGTACTTGGAAACCACCATTATCTTTACCAGCAGCAGCAGCAGCAAAAGCATCTGTCCATATGGGGATTGTAACATATTCTTGTATAGGAGATGACTTTTCTGCTTGTGATCCAACCTTTTCATGAACCTGTGTACCTGAAACATCAACAACTTGTTCTTCCATAACACTTGAAGTTACCTTCACAATGTCTGGATTAGTGACATGCATATAATTTAAAGCTCTAGATAAAGGTTCCAAGTCAAACAACCAATTAGGACCACTTTCAGGATCACTAGGTTTATTCTCTAAAAACCTAACATGTACTCTTTCAAGTATACGTTTTTCTTCTTTAAGATAAACCTTATATCCCTTGCTCTGCACTGCATACCCCATGAAGTAGCCTTCATCACCTTTTGCACTAAATTTACCTAAGGCATCACTAGTGTCTAAAACTACTACATGACAACCAAAAGGTCTGAGAAAACCAATATTAGGGTTTCTTCCCCAAAGTAACTCATAAGGTGTTTTGTTCTGAATTTTGTTAACCAATGCTCTATTTTGAACATAACAAGCTGTATTAACAGCCTCAGCCCAAAAGGCTATAGGAAAATGAGCATCAGCCAACATGGTTCTGGCTGCTTCAATTAGGGTTCTATTTTTCCTCTCAGCAACTCCATTTTGCTGTGGGGTTCTGGCAACACTGAATTGCCTAGTAATTCCTTTCCTGGCACATAAATCATCTAACTTTTTATTCCTAAATTCACCACCATTATCACTCCTAAGTATTTTAACTTCATTGCCGGATTTCTTCTCAATCTGAGTGATAAAATCAGTTAAAGTATCAGTTGTATCACTCTTCATAGCTAGAAAGAAGGTCCAAGTAAACCTAGAAAAGTCATCTGTGATGACAAAGCAATAGGACTTTCCATTCAAACTTTCTATATTGGTTGGACCAAAGAGGTCCATATGAAGCAAATGAAGAGGTCTAGAACTAGAGTGCACCTGTTTAGACTTGAATGAGACCTTGTGCTGCTTGCCTTTAAGACATGCAACACAAGAGTGGTCATTGTGGAAGGCCTTCTCAGGCAAACCATCAACCAAGCCAAGTCTCACAAGCCATTTTATATTCTTAAAATTTATGTGCCCTAGTCTCCTGTGCCACAAATTACTTTCATCTATTGAAGCTTTAGCATAAAAACAAGACATATTGTTATTCATTCTAATCCCATTCAGATTCACATTGTATATGTCCTTATGCCTAGGTGTTCTATAGTCAATATATTTCTTATCAGGGATCTTATAATCCTTGCTTAACACCAAACACTCAATATCAGTAAACAGAACTTTATTTTTGTTATCACAAACTTGTGATACACTAAAAAGATTGTAGTCAAGTTCCTTACCAAAAATACGTTCTCAAAACGTAAGTTCTTGGTGAGAAGGGTTCCTTTGCCTGTGATAGTACCATATCCGCCTCCAAAGTAAACCTTATCACCATCCTTAATGGGAGTGAAGTTTGTGAGATAATCTTCCTTCCCTGTCATGTGCCTTGAGCATCCACTATCCCAATATCCATAATCATTGACCTGTTTTTGAATGCCCTGCACATAAAGAAAACAAATTAGTTTTCTTTGGGAACCCAAGCCTTAGAAGACTTGGATTCATCTGGTTGTTCAATAAGAACAGACTTAGTTCTCATAACAACCCCATTTTCATCCTTCTTAGGATGGAATACCCAATTAACCCCAATAGGTTTTGTAATGACCTTTGAAATGTAATTAAATCTGTTGCAGGTCATTGAAATCCCATTATCATTAGGGTTTTGATCTTTCTTTGGTCTCCATGTTAAGCTTGAAGAAGCTTTGGACCCCTTACCCTGTGGTTGCAAATATTTAGGTCTGGTCACGTTTCTGTCAGCGTTGGAATTGGTCTTGTCAACGCTGAAATTTCCCTTGTCAGCATTGAACTTAGGGTTTGCTACAGAAACCCATTTCCTATTAGACCAAGTGTTTGTCTTTTGAAATGGTCTTTGTTCATGAGTGTTAGACCCTCTAGTGAAGAATGGGGCAGGTCTAATCACTTGTGGACTTTGCTGCATACAAGGTTTGGGTCTGACAACGTTTGACTTTCTAACAACGTTGACTTTGTTCCTATCAACGCTGAATTTGTTACTGTCAGCGCTGACTTTGGGAGCGTTGACACACTTATATGCCAAGTGTGAAAAGCTACCACAAGTGTAACATGCTTTTCTAGACACAACCCTAGGCCTAGAAGAGAAAAAGCCTGTTCCATCATTACTAACTTGGCTCTTAGGTGACCTAGTATTCCTATACATCTCTGCATACTTAATGCTAGGTTTTCTAACAGTGTTTGAGCCAAGGTCAACAGCTTTACCAGTGATTGGGTTTGTAACCTTAATGGGAGTTGACTCATTAGGACTTTCACATAGCAAGCCACCCTTAACAAATAATGTAGGGTTAGCTTTCTTCCATTCATTCAGGTCAGTCAGCTTTTGTTGATACTCTTCTACTGGGGTGACAACTCTTGGTGGAGGAATGAATTCCTCCTCTTGGAGTTCTGGCAAACCAGTCCAAGATAGGTCCTTTTGTTGGACACCATAGAAGTCACCAGCTGGTGGTGGAACCACTAAGTAGTCTTTCATCCCAATCCCAGTCATGTCCTTAGGATCCCTTTGTTTACTCACACATTCACCTAGGGTTTGTGTTGCCTTATCAAATCTCTGGATTTTAAGGCCAACATTGTCTTTGTTTTTAATGGCTTCATCTAACTTAGCCTGTAACTCACCATTAACCCTTTCCATGATGTTTCTAATATCCATACTAGCATTGAACTCATGTTTTAAGATATTTATTTTATCTTTTAAGTCAAATTCCATTTTCTTGTATTCAGAAACTGTCTTCTCAGTTTGAGTGAGGGCTAGTTGGTAATTAGACAGTTTTCATCTTTCAGTACTCACATCATCTAATAATCTTAACACCTCTTTGTTAAGTTTCTCAGTATTTAACCTACAACCTTTACTACAAAAAGCATCATCGTATACCTCATTATCAGATGAAGAGGAGGAGTGTGCCATGAGAGCATATTCAACATGCTCTTCTTCTTCAATTTCAGCAACCAAAGCTTTATCCTCTTCCACATCCTTAGCCAGATAGCTCCAATCCCATCCCATACCATCAATTCCTTGAACTGCAACCATGGCTTTAGGATCCTGAGCTTTAACAACTTGACTTGAGGGTTTACCAGCATCAGATCTTCTAGGAGATCTGCATTCCCTCATGAAGTGCCCCATACGATGACAGTTGTAGCATTCAACTTTGGATTTATCAAATCCAGTTGTGTCCTTTGCATTGAAGGTCATCTTCTTCTTAAACCTTTTGTTCCACATGTTTGCTCTTATACTAGCAAGAGCCATGTTCCACTTAATGTCCATCTCTTCCAAGTGCTCATCACTTATCTGCTCAAGGTCCTCATATGTAACACTAAACCATTGGGCAAAGAAGTAATATAGGCACATACAGTATCAAGATCCAAATGTTGGGTCAAAAAGTTGATGTGGCATAAACTCAAAAACGAAGAAAACATGAAGATATTGTCTAAGCGTTGTCAAGAGCAATTTAGGCGTTGATAAGAAAAAACTAAGCGTTGTTGGCTCAAGAGTTGTCGTGTGCAATCCAAGAATTGTCACATGTAATTCAAGAGTTGATAGAAACGTAGACAAGAAGCTTATGGAAGCTTCTATTTAGATAAACATGCAAGATATATTCTGCATAAGTTTATTTAAATAGAAGATTTACTTGTTTATTTGTTATTATCTCTTGTAAACCCTAATCCTTACACTATAAAAGGAACCAAGGGTCTTAGGTTTTAATCATTATTCATATAAGTTCATTCACAATGTAAACCTAAAGCGTGTGTCGACTAGACGTGGGATTCAATGTATACACGTCTAGTGGTTGTTCGTTATTAATATAATGAGCAATCCAACTGTTTTAATTCATGTGTCTTGTGCTTAAACACCTTGTTAATGTGTCATGTTCTAATTCCGCTTTGATTATCTAATCATATGAACTTGATGCATTCCTAGTAGCTTAAAAGATCCGGAAACCAAGGTTTCCACAATTGATATCAGAGCCTCGTGGCTCGTTATGCTAGGACCAACAAGGTGTTCGTGTATGGTGAAAAGAAGAAAAATCCGTCTAGGGTTTTTCTGGACGTTTTTGTGTGCGCATCAGTATTCAGAAGGCCATAACTTTTGATTGAACCGTTGGATCGTCACGAAATTTTATATGTGTGTTCTACATACATGTATCTAAACATCCGCCGGAGGGATTTTCCAGATTAGCCCTCAATCAAAAGTTATTAAGCGTTGAAGTTGGCTGTAGAGATGATTTTCAGTTTTCTGTCTTCACATAAAATAATGATTTAGGGCTTTCACAAACCCTAGATCATTCTTAAACAGAAAAGGAGATATGTTGCTGGTCTTAAAGACTACCTGTACTAGCCTTGGTGAGTGATTTCTTGGAATCACGATGAACCCTAGTACAAGGTTCATTGTTCTTGGTTGCTACGTTTGGAAAAAGGATTTAGGGTATGTTTAAAACCCTAGAAACAAGAAAAGGTAACAGCAGCAAGAATGATTGTTAGGGTTTGATAAAGAACCCTATATTTGATAAGTGATGAGGCAACCAATGGAAAATGGTTCATGCGATGATGAACATACGTTCTGTTTTGATACATACGTTGTGTTTTATTCATGACGTGGAGATTAATCTTCAAGGATATTCAGCAAATTTATATATTGCTATTTTATAGGTATTCTTTCTATCCAACACATACTGCAGGCGTATTGCAAGACGTACAGTATGTAGTCCTACTTTGTAGGATTTGGATTTAGCTGTTTATTCTCAATCATCACGTGGAGTAAAGTCAGCAAAGGTGTGAATCATGGAAGGAGTTATAGTCTTCATTCCTAATATAGAGATACACCTCCTACAAATTTGCATAAAGAATATTGCATCCTTGATTTACTGCGAATTTATGGAAGCAATATTGAGGAAACTATTTTATTCCTATTTTCATGGGAATGATATGGATTAGACGTTTGAACAGTAAAGATGCACAAAGTATGAACAAGATACATTCTTGTTTGGGATAGGCTGAATCAAACGCTGATAGGAAAGACGCTGACAAGGTTGGTATTAACGCTGACAAAGAGGATGTTGACGCTGACAGAATAAGTCAACGCTGACAGGTTGACAGTGTTGTCCGATATATGAGAATTTAAACGCTGACATGTATTGTCCGATATCAGACAATACATCTGCCAAAGATGTTGGATAAAGGAGGATGTTGGACAACACAGGGATTGCTGCTGTTTGAGAAAATTAGTACGTTTTGAGCACACAAAAAGGTGGTATTTACACACGAAGGTACATGGAATCTCAGTTTTAATTTAGAATATCATGTTGATATTTATGGCTCGGATATTTTTAAACGGAATTAATGATCTTAAAGCAAGTTAGCAAAAATTCGTGAGGTTATGAAGTTCTTCATGAAGAGGTGTTAGCTTAAGGGGAAGAATTCTTATGGTAAGTTTGATGATTGAAGAAGATTTTCGCGAGTTTGTGTTTTATCATATTGTTAAGTTGTGGACATTAGCCATTGATTTAACAATAACTTGTTCGTGCTTACTTGGTTGGTGACGAAGACTTGTCATAACACTTGAAGGAGTTACATTATCATGCTCAGTGTCTCACAAAGGATGAGAATATTGACAAGGGATTGAGGTCTGCTTATACTTTAACGTTCTCATATAAGTTCGACGTCACATGGATAGTGCAAGACATGAAACAAAAGGTTGAGTTATTCTACTTCTACATCAAGAATACTTTATTTATTTTTCTTCAAGATCATTACTTAGAGCTACATTTGGAGAATCTTCAAAGATTGCATACATTGTTTACTTCCTTGTTGATGTGACAAAAATGGGAAGATATACATGCTACACTTGAGGGGAAGCAATTTGAAGATCATGTACAACTTATAAGAGATACACATAGAGTTTTGCCAACATCAACTAGGGGAAGATTGTTGGGTCAAAAAGTTGATGTGGCATAAACTCAAAAACGAAGAAAACATGAAGATATTGTCTAAGCGTTGTCAAGAGAAATTTAGGCGTTGACAAGAACAAACTAAGCGTTGTTGGCTCAAGAGTTGTCGTGTGCAATCCAAGCATTGTCACATGTAATTCAAGAGTTGATAGAAACGTAGACAAGAAGCTTATGGAAGCTTCTATTTAGATAAACATGCAAGATATATTCTGCATAAGTTTATTTAAATAGAAGATTTACTTGTTTATTTGTTATTATCTCTTGTAAACCCTAATCCTTACACTATAAAAGGAACCAAGGGTCTTAGGTTTTAATCATCATTCATATAAGTTCATTCACAATGTAAACCTAAAGCGTGTGTCGACTAGACGTGGGATTCAATGTATACACGTCTAGTGGTTATTCGTTATTAATATAATGAGCAATCCAATTGTTTTAATTCATGTGTCTTGTGCCTAAACACCTTGTTAATGTGTCATGTTCTAATTCCGCTTTGATTATCTAATCATATGAACTTGATGCATTCCTAGTAGCTTAAAAGATCCGGAAACCAAGGTTTCCACACCAAACCAGCAGGTTTAACTCTTGGTGAGTCACTTTTGAATGTGTCAGTGTCTGAAAAGGAGACGTTGACAGGACATGTTCCAGCGCTGACACATGATGATCCAGTAACTGGATGCATGTAGGAGTCCTTCTGATTGAATTGACCTTCACTATGAGAAAAGAAGGCCATGTTACTGTTGGTGGACTTGCTTCCATGTTCTAACAGAGTGTCATCTTCCAACAGCCTCAGTTTGTTGTAGATATCATCAAACGTGGAACTTTTGTAAGTATTATTGGCAAGAATAGATCTTGCCTCAATCTTCCATGCCTCACCAAGACTTTTAAGAAAAGTGGCATTAATATCAACATCACCCAGTTGTGTCCCCATGAAGGACAATTTGCTTGTAATATCAAGCAATCTGCTTCTCACACTACTTAGCTTCTCATTGGGTTGAGCTTTGAAAACAGCATAATCATGCAAGAGTTGTTTCTTCTTTTCTTCCCTAGTATCTTCATTGCCACCATATGCAACTTCAAGAGCTGCCCAAAGGTCTTTAGCAGAATCATAACCTCTGTATTTATGCTGGTTCTCTTGTCCCAAAGAGACTTTCAGAATATTTAGGGTTTTCATATCAACCCTTCTCTTAGCTATATCTTCAGCAGACACAGCTCTACCCCATCACCAGGTTTTTCTTTTTTATCTGCTTCTGAACATCCAGCAACAGCAGTTCTTCTAGCAATAGCAGCAGCAACCTTTTCAGCTCTATTGTATGTGTTCCCATATTCAATGATCTCCCAGAGAGTGTAGTCATAGATCCCCAGATATTGCTCAAAGTTGAATTTCCACAATTCAAAGTTGGCAGCATCAAGCATGGGAATCTTGATGTTTGGCAAAAGTTGGGAGGAAGAGGTTGTTTCTGGACTTGACATGATGTTATTAGGGTTTTTGAGAAAATTAGGGTTTTGGTGATTTTTAGGGTTCTTGTGTCCTTTAAGATCAAAAGTTCCTCAACAAGCTCTGATACCACTTGTTGATCCCAAACTTAGATCGATTTAGCTTTATGTATACGAGATTAGATCAAGTAATACACTTAGAGAAACCTTTGTATATGTATATGATAATCTAAGTGTTATGCGGAATTAACACTTAAACAAGAACACACAAGATATAAACAAACTTTCACTTTGATTAATGATATCAAACTTGCTTACAATGAAAGTAGTTTACGAATGAAAACTTATATTGAACATTAACCTAAAGGTCTTCTTTTATAGACATAAGAAGCCTTGTACAATAATCTACGTATCAACTATTCTAGGTAAAGATAAATATAGAAAATACATTGTTGTTCCTATCTTTACTAGAAGTAATCTAGAATACAATAAACGCGTAGAGTATATCTTCCCATCAGTGCTTGTCTTCAATGTATCAACGCTTGACTTTGTCTTGTCAACGCTTGAGCTGTCAGCGTTTGTTTTACTCCTGTTAACGCTTGTTTTACTCTTGTCAGCGCTCAAGTGAACTGGCTATAATTTATTCCCAACAAAACAAACAATCCAAATCAATCAAACTAACAATACTAATCAAAATAATCAAAACCCACTTAATCAAATCAATAAAATTTAAAGAACATAAACATAAACATAAAGATTAAGATCAAACAAGAAAGGTAGATAAGAGATTAAAAAATAAAAGTAAAGATTCAATAACATGAAAAAGAAACTTACTTGAATTTAAAGGAATTAAAGGTGCAAGACAAGTATTTAAATTGACATGAAAATTAAATGTGCAAATTTTAAGATGGAAGAACTAGTGTCACTCTAGCCAACAAAATGAAATGAAAGCTATTTATAGGGGATTAGGGAGGTGCTTAGTGGAAGCTTCCTCCCCTCTTTCTTCTTTCTTTAATTATCATTAAGTCCCTGTCTTCTTAATTCTTCGACTTTTGTCTCGGGATTAATAAACTCGTCTTGTAATTTCTTCAATAAATTAGACTTGAGTTCTTCGGCTTTTAGTAAACTTCCGTCTTTTGACTTTTTCTTTGATAAATCTTCAAAATTGGTCTTGAACTTCCGTTCTTTTTGCACTCTTGATTTCTTGACTTCGTCTTTTGTCTTTTTCTTCGATAAAAGCCCGTGAAAGCCGTTTTTTCTTCCCTTTTAACATTTTGATCCTAAAATCACAATAAAAACACAAACCACGCATAATTCTGACATTTACGACATAAAATATATGTTTTGGCTTGGTTATAATTGTAATTAAGTGGTAAAAAGGATGGGTGTTTACACACCTATCAAATCCCCTACACTTGACCATTGCAATGTCCTCATGCAATGCATTAGTTACAAAGCACGATTACACTTTCCATCATAATCAATCCATAGTGGCCTTTATTAATGAGATAGAAATATATAAACATTCAAAGGAAGAAAATAAGTAAAGAAATCAAAGACATACCTTAGGGTTTTGAAAGTGTCATGAATGATCATCATCATCAAGTTTTCACATTCTCCAAACCAAGCTTAAAAACGAGATCATTGTTATTATAAGTTAGCAAACTAACACGAACTCATGTGGGCCAATTATTTACTTAGACTCCCTTATTCCTAGGTGTATCTCTTATATTTTATTGTTGTCTTGAATGATCACGAGGATGCATTGTTGACTTATTTCGATAGTTATTTAGGCTGAAAATAAAGTGGGACGATTTAATCAATAGTTAGCTAAAGGACAAAATCTTTTAAAACTGTTTCTCGGGACCTCATAAAGTTCATATCTTGGCATAACTCGCTTAACGATTTGAGACCTTTCTCGGATCGATATTTGGCAGCGACTTCATACTTCAAATCTTGAGAGACGTTCATGAAATAATGGTCTTCTCTTCTTAATAGGAATTTCTTTACTTGAAGTTTTGAGAGATTCTTCATATTTGGACCACGACTTCTTCATTTTTCTCCAATCTTTATTTGGGATTTTGATATACAACGATCCGCCTCCTTTTTGGACTTGGATCTATTTATCCTCATACCTTGTTAGGGCCTTTTTGGATAGACTTCTCCATGATCTTTACGGGAGTATTTTCTTTTCGTCGTGTGTCTCGATCCTTCATATTGATCTTTGATAAATGATTCTTCACATCACTTTAGATCTTTAGCAACAAAATGTAGCCCTCATGTCTTGTTAGGACCTTTTTGGACTCGCCAATCTTCGCATCCCACTTCAATAAGTTATGCATTGGCTATGAACTCTAATCCATACCGAGCAACTTTTAAACGATCTTGGGCTAGAAGCTAAGTAACTTTTCAAATCGTACAACCTTATTTATTGCAGATAAATTTATTAACAAGCGATGGGAGAATAGGCTTATAATTAACTCACATAAATTCACGAAAGAATACCAAACTTATAATTGACTCTATCATCTCTCGTTCTCCACAGTTTAAAATCTCAAGGAATGAGACTCGTGAATGCTTAGCCTATTAAATCAAAGTTTTGGGTTTTCGAGTCATCTGTAGGATCTTGCAAATTCTTAGACTTTTTCAAGTTTAGAAATCGCATTTTAAAGTTCCCTTGATAAACAACTCTCTAGGATCAATTATAGGAACTTGCGAAAATTTCTTGTTCTTAACCCGTGAGAGTTAAGACTTTCGCGTTTTAAAGCTCCCTATATAAAAGCCTAGCAAAACTTGACTTAAACACGTTAAGGATACTAGCTAGAGTAAACTTAGATAAGTAAACTCGGGTTGAGTCAAAAGATTCACAACGTTTGAAAATTAAAACCACTTTATTAAAATGTATTCTAGGAAAGAAAGAAAATAACTATACAAAGGGAAAAACTAATAGGCCAAAATAGATCAAAAATTTGAAAAATGTCGCAAAATTGATTTTCCGGTTAAAATGAGGACAAATACAAGGAAAAGACCACTTAACTTCGATAGAAGTCCCCCCTACACTTAATATAAACATTGTCCTTAATGTTTAAGCATGTGGGAGTAAACTCCCCTACACTTAGGACATTGTGCATGTTGTTTAAATCTTTTCTAAGGAAGAGACAACTAAAGTGATTCCTATTTTAATATTGAGAAATATAAAATAGTGAATCGAAAAGAGTTTAGGATAGAACCGGGAAGACGGAGACACGGAATCACGGGTCGTCAAAAATCATCAAGAGTGGATCATTGAGCGCTCGAATCCCTGAATATGAGAAGAGAGGAAATAGCAAACACCAATGGGTCTCCCCTACACTTAGGATATAAATAGCTAACAGATAGATACATGGGTTGCCTCCCAAGAAGCGCTTGATTTTTGTTCACCGAGTCGTGAGCCTGACTCGACCTTGATTAGCATAGGAAGAAACTTGAAACACATTCACCGGGATCAAATACATAGTTTTCGTCCATCAAATAGAACAAGCTTAAGGCGAACAAGGCAAGCCAAAGAAGAGTAGGCAAGGTTCCCTTAAGCAAAGATGGAGCACGGTGGAAGCAAGGGTGATGAGGTGCAAGCATATCTCCAGTAGTTCCAAAAATCTTTCCTTTTATTTCATCAGATGGATACTGAGATGGCTGAAAAATATCGATACCGGGGTCGAACACCTTTTCCTTTAGGGGAAAATAGCACTCAGGCTCAGCAGAATTTGAAGAACATCCGCTAAGAAAATGCACAACCTCGTCCTCAGAAAGTGGACAAAGAGGTGTCAAAACATACGTGATGCGGATGTTGGTGTCGTCCGGTTTCTTCTCCTTTGAAAGAATTTTCTTCAAATCCGTAGAAGAATGAAGACCATAATCATCAAAGTCTAAAGGAGGAGCATCACTCTCATGAGGGAAGTATGTATTGAGAAAAGTAGAAAAGTATTCCTCAAATGAGTAGTCGTCCAAAGTGGGATGAAGCATGGTTGGCGGAGGATCTTCATCATGAGAAGAATCACTCAAAAGAGTATCGGCCTCATCAAAATCATCATAAGTGGGCATGTCGAGATACTCGGAAGTAAAATCATCATAATCATCTCCATCGGAGCTAGAATCATCATCATAAGCATCATAGATCGGTGGAGAATCATATATGGGTGGAGGTTCCAAATTGGAGAGAGAATCATGCACATCATCTTAAAACAGTGGATTAACATTGCAAGAATCGAATAGAGGATTGTTGTAGACGACAAAATCATCGAGCACATTAATCATATTCGCTGATTCTCTTCCATAGGATTTTCTTGTAAGCTTCCCCATTTCAAAAACTTGTGCATCATCCCCGACTCTTATGATGAGTTCACACTTATCCACATCTATTAAAGCTCTACCGGTTCTCAAAAATGGGCGTCCAAGTATTAACGGAATACGAGGGTCCATTTCATAATCAACAACGACGAAGTCGACTGGAAAAGTGAATGTGCCAACTTTAATGAACACATCTTCGGCAATACCAACGGGGTAAGCGAGAGTGCGATTTGCAAGCTCAAGAGTCATCTTGGTGGGTGTAAGGTCAGGCAATGATAACTTTTCCAAACACTTAAAGGCATCAAATTTATGCTTGCCCCGAGATCGGCTAAGGCAGTGAATTTGTCGGTTTGGTTAAAAGTACAAGGTAGCACAAAACGACCGAGATCTCCAAGTTTTTCCGGAAGTTCTTTAAGAAGGATTGCAGAGCAATTTTCATTCAAGCGAGTATTACCAAACTCGACCATCTTCTCCTTCTTACTAAGAAATTCCTTAAACATCTTGACAAATTGTGGCATTTGGGCAAGAGCTTCAACAAGGGTAAAGGTGACTTTCATGCCTGCAATCTTTTCCAAAAAGTTAGCAACTTGAATGTCATTCTTAGTCAAAATTCTAGCCTTGTTGAGTCGCGAAGGGTAAGGAATGCTGGGGTTGGGTGGTGGAGGTGTAGAAGGTGAAGGTAGGGTTGGTGGAGGATTCTTCTTAGGTACTTATTCATGACGAGGCGAAGATGGTGATGGTGAACTAATACTAGGTGTAGGAGTAGTAGGGATAAATGGTGGTGGAGGAGGTGTAGATGGTGTAACTGGGGGTGGGATAGATGGTCCTACTAAAGTAACTCCACTACGGGTAGTAATAGCACTCACATTCGCTCTCGGGTTGGTGACGGTGTTTGAAGGTAAAGAACTCGAAGTAGAGGGTTGAGTGGTTGGTAAGAAACTAGCCAGCATATTCTTCAAATCATTCGTTTGATTGCTGAAGGAGGATTGTATATCATTTCGAAGCTCGGATCTAATGTCATTCCCTTGCTTGGTGATATCCCCTTTCAAATTGATAATTTGGCTCTGCAGATTCTTAATTTGCTCACCTTGGGTTCTCATTAAAGCTTCAACATCTTGATCGATGGGTGGGGCTTGTTGAGCGGGTGGGTGATAAGGATTAGAAGCCCGAGGTGGGATTTGGTTACTTCTATTGTAATTGTTGTTGGGATTGTGGTTTTGAGGAGAAAAACCGGGTGAAAGATAGTTGTTGGACCGGTAACTTAGCAAATTTTGATCCCCTTGAGGTCGGGCTTGGTAATTTTCCGGTGAATAATTACCATAAGCTGCATATACGTTTTCCGGATTGCCTTGAGTAGAAGGACAATCAGTGTATGAGTGAGGACCGCCGCATGTCTCACAAGGATTGGCTACCTCTTTAACTTGTTGTTGTCGGTTTGAAGCGATGAGCAAGATATTTTTGTTCATTTCGGCCATCATGCGGGTGAATTCGGTCATATCGGGGTTTGCTGAAGTAGAAGAAACATTGACTCTCGGGTTGTTCCTTGAAGAAGCGGAGGAATCCCAGTTTTTGTGATGAGTAGTCATGTTCTCAATAAGCTCTCTACACTCCTCGGGTCTTCTTTTCATAAATGTGTTACCAGCGGCTGCATTAATCGTATCACGATCACGAAAAGTCAAACTGTTGTAGAAAGTATCAATTAAGGTCACGGGGCGCATGTTGTGGTTTGGACATCGATCGATCAAAACATTATATCTTTGCCAAGCATCAAAGAGAGATTCATCGGGTTCTTGCATGAAACCGCTGATTTGATTTCGAAGGCTCGTGACCATGGATGGTGGAAAGTACGCGACAAAAATCGTTGAGTCATGTCGTCCCAAGTATGAATGGAATTCTTCGGGAGACGATCAAACCATTTTTTGGCGTGGTGTGATAAAGTATGTGGAAAGAGTTGAAGGCGAAGAACATCCATAGTAGCACCGGGCAACTTCATGCTTTGAGTAATAGTAATGAATTAGTCGAGGTGTTTGTTGGCATCATCATCAGGCATTCCGCGGAATGGATTAGTTTGCACTTGTTGTATCATGTGATGCTTCAACGAAAAATCCGGAGCCGTGATTTGCATCGGCGCAATCGGTCCTCCTCGTCCAAACATTGTTGGTTGACAAAGCTCCTCCATTGTCCGAAGATCGGGCTGTGGAAGAACATTGTTGTTGTTATTGTTGAGGTGCGGTGGATTATTGTTGTTGTTCACACCTGCCATAGCTAAATCTTCACGAGTCTCGGGCTCTGGATAAGTAGAAGATCTAGTACGCATACACCTGCAAAAGCAAAAGAAAACAATACCAAACACAAAGAGAATATATATACACTATAAAGAAAAATAAAATCTTTTTGGATTTTTAACAATTTTTAATTTTTATGGATTTTTAACAATTTTTATTTTTATGGATTTTTGGAAATTTTTAAGCAAGAAAATAACGCTCACGAATGAACGGATCCCCAAAAAGCAACGCGTCTCTCACAGAAAACCGTTAATCTTTACGAAAAGAGCCGGCAGCGGCGCCATTTAATACAAGGCTTTTGGCCTGTATAACAATTATAGTTCGTTGTCGTGGTCTAATCGAATTGATTTCCGGTTTAGGTGCGACTCAGCTGTCTTTTGGTGGAAACAATAGTTGTGTCGTTGTAGTAAAAGGAAAAGTGCACAAACTTTTAAAGTAAATGGCTGTAATTTAAATCTAAACTAATTTAAAATAAATGACGGGAATTTAAAACGTGACGAGAAATTAAAAGGCAATTAAAGTAAATAACGCGAACTTAAAACTATCCTAAAGGCAAACTTAAACTTAAACTAAGGGCAAGCTTAAAATAAATCTAAGGCAAGTAAATTTAAAGTGCAACTAAGTAAAAAAGGCGGGAAAAGTAAAGTTTAAAACTTAAAAACTAAAAACTTAAAATAAACTAAAAACACCTTACTTGGAATAATTACTCGTTCGGAATGTCACCTTCACCCGGAATAATTCTTCTTCGTTCGGATTAATCTTGACAAAACCCTTGATCCGGAATAACAAATCTTCGTTCGGAATAATCAGATCAAATCACTCAGGCGGAATAACCTACTCATCCAGAATAATTACTTATTCGGAATACATGTGCTCATCCGGAATGATTGATTCGGAATGATGTCTTCGTTCGGAATATCTGTTGATTCGGAATAATGGTTCATCCGGAATAACACTCCTTCATCCGGAATAAACTACTCATCCGGAATAAATCCTTTATTCGGAATATTAGCTTTATTCAGAATATTAGCTTTATTCGGAATAATCGAACAGAAGCCTTCATCCGGAATGTCTTGATCCGTAATAAGTTGCTGATTCGGAATATCACCTTTATTCGGAATAATCCATTTATTCGGAATATTGCACTGATCCGGAATATTTCACTTATCCGGAATAAGTCCTTTATTCGGAATATCGGCTTTATTCGGAATTTTCACAACAACTCCTTCGTTCGGAATGTATTGCTGATCCGGAATGATTGCTTGGTTCGGAATATATTGCTGATCCGGAATAACCTGGGCAAATACACAGTAGCGAAGAACAAGGAAAAAGAAGCTACGAATCTAAACAAGATCAATCAAATCAAACCAAAAGATTAAATCAAACTAACCAAATAACATCTACTAATCATAAACAAACAATCCAAATCAATCAAACTAACAATACTAATCAAAATAATCAAAACCCACTTAATCAAATCAATAAATTAAAGAACATAAACATAAACATAAAGATTAAGATCAAACAAGAAAGGTAGATAAGAGATTAACAAATAAAAGTAAAGATCCAATAACATGAAAAAGAAACTTACTTGAATTTAAAGGAATTAAAGGTGCAAGACAAGTATTTAAATTGACATGAAAATTAAATGTGCAAAATTTATAGATGGAAGAACTAGTGTCACTGTAGCCAATAAAATGAAATGAAATGAAATGAAAGCTATTTATAGGGGATTAGGGAGGTGCTTAGTAGAAGCTTCCTCCCCTCTTTCTTCTTTCTTTAATTATCATTAAGTCCTTGTCTTCTTAATTCTTCGACTTTTGTCTCGGGATTAATAAACTCGTCTTGTAATTTCTTCAATAAATTAGACTTGAGTTCTTCGGCTTTTAGTAAACTTCCGTATTTTGACTTTTTCTTCGATAAATCTTTAGAATTAGTCTTGGACTTCCGTTCTTTTTGCACTCTTGATTTCTTG
The DNA here is from genome assembly GCA_025667525.1 of Glebionis coronaria. NCBI lineage: Eukaryota > Viridiplantae > Streptophyta > Magnoliopsida > Asterales > Asteraceae > Glebionis > Glebionis coronaria. The sequence continues at coordinate 120,011,493 of CM046874.1, read as the reverse complement.
ACTTCGTCTTTTGTCTTTTTCTTCGATAAAAGCCCGTGAAAGCCGTGTTTTCTTCCCTTTTAACATTTTGATCCTAAAATCACAACAAAAACACAAACCACGCATAATTCTGACATTTATGACCTAAAATACACGTTTTGGCTTGGTTATTATTGTAGTTAAGTGGTAAAAAGGATGGGTGTTTACACACCTATCACCTGCGTTGTGCTTTATTCTACTCATTAAGCTCTACCAAAGTTTTACCTACGGTTCCTATCTCGACCTATTTCATCCATGCTTCGCTTCTATACACACTTCCTTCTTCTTCCTCAACTCCTACCATACATCACGATGTGATGCTTCCCATCGTTTATTCCATTGCCATAATCCTTCATAAGGCATACCATACATATTAAGCTAGCTTTTACGCGAAACTCTCTATTCCATCACATCCGTACGCAATCCTTCCAACTCCTCAACTACGTGACTTCTCATTCCTCTTGAAATATGAGATGACTTAGTCAGTCTATCGACTATCACCCAACTCTCGTCGTACTTATTCCTCCACACCATTATGTATCCCTTTCACCAATTTCGTCCTTACATCGCCCTTTTTAAGCCATACTTCTACTTTGATCTTGCACCCAACATGAGGTACTTTCAATCATCATCTTCTAGGAAAACTTGGTTCTCTCCTTCCATGGTTCTCCCTATTCCTACACTATCCCGTCCATCATAAATTCCATACTTCATTCCTCAAATCTATGGAAATCACTAGTGCATTGGATAATGCATAGCTATCTCTTCCAAAGATCTTTCATAACACATTCACAAAACCGACTCTCTAATCACTTCTCCATGAACTTATTCAGCTCAGCTTCACTACTCATCCCTCGATTTTGATTGCCATAAAAATTCTATCCGCGTAATCCCTCGACTCCCTTGTTACTTCCACAAGTTCTTAATCTCCCATATTCATCACGATCCACTGGTTCAACTCTTTGTAGCTCAACTCCGGTACTTGATTTGTCCTTCTTCGTCACGAACCATACAAAGATTCCCATCATAGTGCCTGTCACCTTTCCAGTCCTTGCAACTTCTGTGACTCCTTCGAAATCTCTTGCTTCCTTATAGCAGCCGACACGTAGTCCTTTCAGCTCCTTGCTTCACGATGTAGCTCTTTACGCACTCCTTCTCGTCTCCATGATGTTACCTAGGAACTTCACACTACGTAGTAGCTTCTAACTTCAACTCATCAACCACAATATTTCTAAAATTACTTCAACCAACTTCTCATAGCATGACATCTCGTTCCCATGACCACTCAACTAACTTTACTTACTACCTTATTCCCGTAACTAATCTAAGTTCCAAAACTCCACAACTCTTAATCATTCCTTCAACACAACCTTTAAACCAAAACACATCTCTCTATTATAGTATCTAACCATAAGTAATACTACCCAACTCTATCCTCTCATCCTAACGTTCCCACAATCACATAAATAAATCAACCATGACGTGTAACAAAAGAATTCCAAACAATCATGTCCCAAAATAAAATATAGGGTAAAACGAACCCTAGCCAAAACAACTGAAAACAAAACAATGTAATCCGAAAGGTAAATGGAGTGTTCCAACAACGAAAAATTAGACCCGTCACGATTAGTATTACCAAATTTCGATACATTGGAAAATTTAAAACTTCCATCCCAATTAGTTACTTATCATAAGAACCAAACTCCAACACTACGAAAATCAATCATGCTCATTTTTAACCAATAACTCATCCTTTATCTTCATCATTTTATTCCGATATCAGCTAGTTAATATACTACAATCTTATTCTAACCATTATCTTGTTAACCCACATTAAACTTATTTCACTTGTTATTATGAAACCAATACATGTCTATAAAATACAATGTTTTTTTTAATTATTATTTTATAAAATCCATTTAGGCTGGTTATAACTAAACTACTACATGTTTACAAGGTGTGGTGTTATTATTATCATTACTATAATAAAATTTCCCTTTTTACTCTTGCCGTCTAGTTAAATACTTCTAAAATTTTAACTACACTTAAGAAAAAAAATTTAAAATTTCTTTACCCCTTTAAAATGTATTATCACATGTTACATAGAAAACGAATCCAATTATTTTCAAGACAAATTTTTTATAGCTTACTACCACAAACTTAAAAAAAATGTAAGTCACGTATCATACCATACACTTACAAATTATTTTCAAAACCGTTTTCCTATAATCAGTCACACTTATTTGCAAGAAATTTAGTAGTTCTCATTAGTTAAATACATACCCGAATGTAGACACACATCAAAAGACTCAAAATGTCGTTGGAACTCCATCAAACTCCAGCACCATAAAACACGAACAAACACAAGGTACGTTCAAGTTATAATAACTAGTGCACGACCATACACCATAACTTAACACATAGTAGTATATATACATCCGCATATATATACCTATTAAATCTCCCAAAACATACTCGTTATCATACATATCAGATCAACCAATCGCGTCATACACTCGTTTTTCCATACGAGTAATCACCATCTTACCACAAGGCATAAAACCCATCACTAAAACCAGTCCCTATCGTGTGATCCCATAATCACACAACATGACTATAACCCAAAACAATAACACACTAAAAAATATCCATATCGTAGGCAACCGTTACATAAACCCATATATTATAAATATACCAATAATCCACATCTCATCATATACAAGCATGTACTAACCCTCTTTCATGCAATCATACTTAGGAACCCATTGAAGTTGTGGTACTTGTATAACTATGTTGGCCACCATACTTATACAATTACCCTTTCCCCAATGCACTCCCTCCTATGATGACACTTATAAGAATCAATACAACACATAACACATAAATCCATCAACTCACCTAAGCACATAACCACATAAACAATAAGGTCAAAAACTCTAACTATTTAAATAACATAGTCAAACTTCTTGAAATACATAAATCCATAGTCTAGCTAAAACAGCATAGACTAAATCCAAAACGAAAACATAATTAGTTATAAGTCATGTCGCCCATAAGAGTGGAAACAACTTAAAATCCTTCATATCCACCTACTCCTAATAACTCGAACCACCACATGATTCTTAGGGAACATGAAACATCAAAAGAAAAATACTATACCTCAGGTACATAAAATAACCTAACACAAGATAGAAACTACCATGTACCAAATTATGTACTATAATGTACAGTTTAAGCAAAATACGACAATGACTAGCGTGGATGATTATGGTTCAACCAGCACTAGTCACACCCCAAAAAGAAAATAACATGTGGCTAAGTATGAACCATAGTGGTTCATAACTTAACAAACATCACAAAAATAACATCCAAACACATCAATTATTATATAATGCACACATACTCCTATGACGCCTATATGCAGGGACCCTTAAGCTATAGACTAGGCTACGCGACTAGGCAACCTAATTCTCTATAACCATTATATCTGATACCATTCTGTAACACCCCACCATGGCGGAATATGGGGCGCGACGTATGGATATCATCACAACATGGCGTGTCTATAGAGATAACTAAATGAAATAAGAAATGTCATAAAATGGTGACACAAATGTCATGACGATATCTCAACAATGCAGAAGTCTAGATAAGTAGGTAACAGTCCTACCACTAACCCAAGGACAACAACAAACATAAACCAAAACAAACATATAGGTTCTAACAATATCACTTATTCAAAACACATAAAATAAGTAAGAAGGAACGTGGATCTCCTTCTAAATGCAATCCTAATGCACCCAAATCTAGCCACTTCTATCCTCAAGCATTAACCACATTCTCACCTGAAAGAGACACTAAAACACGTCAACATAAAGTTGGTGAGAGTCATAGGTTTAGACTCCAACGCCAAAACCAAACCATCAACTGTGAATAATAACCAAATAATAACATATGGACAATGTGATACAAACATGCATTAACAACTATTATTCAAGATTAAACAAACCAAACCAAATTCAAATCTAAATCTAATTCCAAATCCAATTCCAAATCCAAGGCTCCCAGCCTTACCAATAACCATACTCCCATAGGCATCCTGACACCTATGAACCAAATCCCAAGGCCCCGCATTGTCAACATCCCCTTGGTACCAAGTCAAAACATAAAACAATCAAGAATCAACTAGCAGTTAATCACATAAGTATGCACAAGTCCATTACCAACGCAAAACATTCACAGCATAATTTATAAATAACAAAACAGTGTCTCTTCCATCCCATCTAGAAGTCATAAACATTAGTAAACATGGGACTATGAAACTCACCTGATTGAGCTTCTCCAAAAGTCCTCGCACTAGCAAAAAGCTAACAAACCAAAAACACATAATCAAAACATGAACCAATCACTAAGATGGCTCATCAAACTATGATGGACATCTAACCTCCTCCTATATAAATACCTCATTTATATGCTCTAGGAATCTCATTACACCCCTCTATAAAGCCCTTAACTCATTATACTTCATAACCCGTCCCGTTAACATTTTACCCAAAACAGTCCCGGTTTTAGGTCTCCAAACTATAAGACAAACTCCCACTTAAACATACCCATGATCTCTGCAAAGGGAATATTTATGCCCTTACATATGTTAACTAACACCTCCCATTTTCCCCAACCTTAAAGATATAGTTAAGGCCCCGATATATATATATATACTTTTGTCATTCCAAAATTTACTGATTTGAAACATACAAAAAGTTTGTTATGATTAGGGGGTCTTACCCTAACCCACCATCTTAGTCCCAATACAGATACTTACTATAATATATAAACCATCTCTCATGTTCGTTTGAATGTCCCAATGCAACCCTAAGTACTCCAAACAACCCAAAACTTAAAAAGAAAACAGGCTGACTTCAAAACTGTTTTGACCTCCGACTGTTGTAACCTGTTTTTGACCCACTTCCCTACCTCCAATTTAGTTCTCGTTTCTTGCATTGGAAAGCCACTTTAATTACATTTTCAGGGATACTTGGATCGCAAAATAAGAGTTTGTAGAACTCCCGATACGATCAAAATAATTGACTCAAAATTCTGCCCAGTTTTTAAAAACGGGTTTAGTTAAATTAACCTAATTAGTTACCCCTAACCCCACTAATTACAAGCCCTAATTTATGTAATCATCATAATACCATTAATATAACATTAATATACTGTTTTTAAATTAAACCCTAACCTAAATCCATCATAAGATGATTATATAAACATTAAAAACAATTAAATTAAAAAGGGATTATGAAGATTTACCTTTGATTTATGAAAACCCCCAAATTTTATGAAGAACCCTAATTTTTATGAAACCCACGAATTTTCTGTTTGCTCCAGGGATTATGATGTGTTTTGGTCAACTTAAAATCATTATATGGTTAAACAAAAGAATCCTTACCCAATTATAAAAACCTTGTTTCCTTTTTTTATTTTTTTCCCTTTTTCTTCTCCTTTTCTTGCGTCCAAAACCGACCCAACACCCCCCCTAATTTCGTTTTTTTTATGTTTTATTGTTAGTTAATATCTTATTAATATTACCTTAATTTACCTTAATTTATTACAACTCCTAAAACCTCCAAAACCTCAAAACCGTAAAACTAGTCAGTTTTTACGCGTTTACCGTAAAAGACGTAAAATATACAGTTTTAAAAAACTCTTGGAATTTTAAATAAACTTTATATTTAAGTCCTAAATGACTTAAAACCATCCCGAAAAATACTCACATGACTAATTACCTCATCCGAGACTTCTAAATGCTAAACCGTAAATCGTAAAAATACGATTTTCTATAATACATATACGTATACGTAAAACTACTAAATAACACCATCTCATTTCATAGTCACTACCATGTGAGCTCATGAACATGAAATCATCACACATCGTTTCACTCACAAGGTACCCCGTACCGGAAACGATATCCAAACCACAATCTATACACACCAATTAGCACATAAACACGTAAAGACACGTAACTAACACAAAATAAAACTAAGTGACGAAACCTCAAAACCAGGGTTGTCACATTATGTCCAACCAGGTCCACAGATTACTAGACCAACTCCATTCTTTACTAAAGGGACTAACTCTCATGGAAATAGGCCTTTTCAAAAGTCCAACACTTGGTCAAACAGACAATGGGTTCCTGTAGAAAACCCTAGTTTTGGCACTGACAGAAACAAATCAAGCGTTGACATGTACAAATGTGACGCTGACAAGACCAAAATAAACGCTGACAGCTTCAAGTTTGGTATGAAAATGCCACAACTGGCCGTTGTTAGACCATATGTTAGACCAAGCAATGGGAGGTATTCGAAACCCATGGGACAAGGATCTAAAGCTTCATCCAGTTTGTCATGGAGACCTAAACAGGATCAAAACCCTAATTCTGATGGGATTTCTATGACCTGTAACAGATTTCATTATATTTCAAAGGTCATAACTAAACCAATTGGGGTCAAATAGGTGTTCAAGCCTCAAAGGGATGAACAAGGGGTTGTTATAAGGACTAAATATGTTCTTCTTGAACAACCAAATGAATCCAAGTCTGTCAGGCTTGGGTTCCCAAAGAAAACTAATTTGTTTTCTATATGTGCAGGGCTTCAAAAGTAGGTAAATGATTATGGATATTGGGACAGTGGATGCTCTAGGCACATGACGGGGAAGGAAGATTATTTGACTAACTTTACCCCCATTAAAGATGGTGACAAAGTGTACTTTGGAGGAGGATATGGTACAATTTTGGCGAAGGCACTCTTATCACCAATAATTTGTGTTTTGAAAACGTATTTCTGGTAACAAGAATAAGGTTCTTTTCACTGATACTGAATGCTTGGTGTTAAACAAAGACTTTAAGATGCCTGATGAGAAGTTTATTGACTATAGAAAACCTAGGCATAAGGACATTTATAATGTAAATCTTAATGGAATTAGGATGAACAACAATTTTTCATGTCTATATGCTAAAGCTTTAGTAGATGAAAGTAATCTATGGCACAGAAAGTTAGGGCACATAAACGCCAAGAACATAAACAGACTTGTAAGACATGGTTTAGTTGATGGTTTGCCTGAAAAGGCTTTCCACAATGATCATTCTTGTGTTGCATGTCTTAAAGGCAAACAACACAAAGTCTCATTTAAGTCTAAACTTGTGCACTCTAGTTCTAAACCACTTCACTTACTACATATGGACTTATTTGGTCCAACTAATATAGAAAGTTTAAATGGTAAATATTATTGTTTTGTTATAACTGAGGATTTTTCTAGATTTACTTGGACTTTCTTTTTGGCTTTAAAAAGTGAAACTACCACAGTTTTGATTAACTTTATTACCCAGATTGAGAAAAAGATTGAGAATGAGGTTAAAATACTTAGAAGTTATAATGGTGGTGAGTTTAGAAACAATTGTTAGATAACTTCTGTGTCAATAAAGGGATTACTAGGCAGTTTAGCATAGCTAGAACCCCACAGCAGAATGGGATGGCTGAAAGGAAGAATAGGACACTCATAGAAGCAGCTAGGACAATGTTGGTTGATGCTCATTTTCCCATTGCTTTTTTGGCTGAGGCTATGAATACAGCCTGTTATGTTCATAATAGAGCTTTGGTCAACAAAATCCATAATAAGACACCTTATGAGCTATTTTGGAATAGGAAACCTAATATTGGTTTTCTTAAACCCTTTGGATGTCATGTAGTGATACTAGATACTAGTGATGCCTTAGGAAAGTTTAGTGCCAAAGGTGATGAAGGCTATTTTATGGGTTATTCAGTGCAGAGTAAAGGATATAGGGTTTACAATAAGAAAGAAAAACGTATACTTGAAAAGGTACATGTTAAGTTTTTAGAGAGTAAACCTAGTGATCCTGAGAGTGGACCTAATTGGTTCTTTGATTTAGAGCCTTTATCTAGAACTTTGAATTATATCCCTGTTACTAATCTAGACATTGTGAAAAAGGATTCAAATGATGTGGAAGAACCTATTGTTGAAATTGTAGGTAAACAAGTTGACAAGGAAGAAGAATCACATGCAGTCAAATCAGACCACATACTTGAGTATGTTACCATTCCTATTTGGACTGATAGATTTGCACAAGCTGCTGCTGCTGATAAGGAGAAATTTGGTCCACAAGAAAAGCCAGTTGGTGACAACATGCATGAATCTTCAGACGCTGATAAAGACAAATCAGACGCTGACAGGTTAAACTCAGACGCTGACAAATCAGGTGTTGACAACCTGTTTGGGCATCCATTCCCTTCCCATACTTTTGAACAAGGTGAACCCTCCATAGTCCATGAAGAGGTTCACTCTAGTAATGATGGAGAAGGATATGAAGATGATATTGGCAACATGGAGACTGAGATTGAAGACAACACACATATTGAAGGAGGAACACTTTCAACTACTATCAAAAATCATCCTCCTTCTCTAATCATTGGTGATGTTTTGTCTCCTGTTCAAACAAGAAGGTCTCATCAGAATCAAGGAGGTTTCATTGCCAATATCCACAAGAAGGTTGATACCCCTCTTGTACAGTCATGTTTGTTTGCTTGTTTTCTGTCACAATAGGAACCTAAGAAGATTTTTGATGCTCTCAAAGAACCAAGTTGGGTGGAAGCAATGTAGGATGAGCTTCACCAGTTTGCCATTCAAGACGTTTGGGAGTTAGTGGACTATCCTAGGTATGTAAGACCTATAGGGACAAGATGGGTTCTTAGAAACAAGAAGGATGAAAGAGGGATTGTGGTCAGAAACAAGGCACGTTTAGTTGCTCAAGGCTATACACAAGAAGAGGGGATAGACTATGAAGAGGTTTTTGCACCTGTTGCAAGGATTGAAGCAATAAGGATTTTCCTAGCCTATGCTTCTTGCATGGGCTTCACAGTTTATCAAATGGATGTGAAGAGTGCTTTTCTTTATGGCAAAATTGCAGAGGAAGTTTATGTCATGCAGCCTCCTGGTTTTGAAGACTCAAAACATCCAGACAAAGTGTATAGGGTAAAGAAAACAATGTATGGACTTCATCAAGCCCCAAGAGCATGGTATGGAACATTGTCCACCTATCTGGTGGAAAATGGATTTAAGAGGGGCACCATAGACCAGATTTTATTCACCAAGAAGACTGGTAAGGACTTTCTACTTGTTTAGGTCTATGTGGATGATATCATCTTTAGTTCATCAAATCCAAAGATGAGTGAAGACTTTTCCAAGCTCATGACAGACAAATTTAAGATGAGTGCAATGGGAGAGATGAACTTCTTTCCAGGGTTACAAGTTGAACAGAAAGAAGATGGTATCTTTATCTCTCAAGACAAGTATGTAGAAGAAATCTTGAAGAAGTTTGGTTTTTCTCCACATGAAAAACGAGCTAGCACACCCATGGATAGGGAACACCCTTGGGGAAAGATTGGAGATGGAAAAGAAGTGGATGTCAGGCATTATAGATCAATGATTAGATCATTGATGTAACTTACAGCCTCTAGACCTGACATCATGTTTGCTATGTGTGCATGTGCACGTCATCAAGTGAATCCTAAGGAATGTCACCTTCATGTTGTTAAAATAATCTTTGGATACCTTAGGTGCTATCCCTATTTGGGATTATGGTATCATAAAGATTCTCCATTGGAGCTTATTGGGTATTCAGATAGTGACTATGGTGGTGACAATTTTGACAGGAAATCCACCAATGGTGGATGCCAATTCCTTAGAAACAGGTTGATATCTTGGCAATGCAAGAAACAAACAGTGGTGGCTAATTCTACAACTGAAGCTGAATATGTTGCTGCAGCTACATGTTGTGGACAAGTATTATGGATTCAGAACCAACTGTTGGATTATGGGTATAACTTTATGCATACCAAGATTTTGGTAGACAATAACAGTACATTATGCATTATTAAGAATCATGTACATCATTCTAAAACAAAACACATAGAAATTAGACATCATTTTATAAGAGATTATTTTGAAAAAGGTTTAATACAACCAGATAGGGTTGACACTGAAGAAAATCTGGCAGATTTGTTAACTAAACCTTTTGATGCTGGGAGGTTTCAGTACTTGGTAACAAGTATTGGAATGATCAATCTTACCTAAAATGTGTTTTTGGAACTTATTGTAAAAGCATGTACAGGATATGCACTACTATTGGTCTTTGTAAAAGTATTAGGTCTTTCCACTATTATTTTCTAAACGCTGACAAAGTCTGTTCAAACGCTGAAAAGTGTTCAGATTGACGCTGACAAGTGTTTGTTAAGACACTGACAAAGTGTTTAGACAGACGCTGACAAGTGTTTATTGAGACGCTGATAAGTGTCAAGATGGACGCTGACAGCAACATGTTAGTTTTTGTGGTTTTCATCTAATCATGCAGGGTTACGAGCATTGTACAAATTAGATACAGAGTTGCTTATGGATCCTTTAAGCTTCAGGTACTGTGTCAAAGGTTTATTTATGATGGCTGGAATGTTTACATTCCTATCTTGAAATAAAAATTTGTCACATATACATTATTTTGCAACTATGTTTATCATAGTTTAAGGGGAGGTTTAGGCTACCTTTAGGATCTTGGGTATTCTTAGAATGCTCTTATCACAATTCTAGATTATGTCCACATGTGAGTGGTGGATTAGAAATAGTGAAGAATTCTTCTTTAAGAATTTTTTTGAATTTCTAATCCTTGAGGCACTGTAGCATGTAAAGTTTTATACTTTGTATGCTGCCAAGACTTTTTGACCTAGATATGGTATTGGTCGGATGGGAGACTTGGTATATATATTTATATTGGGTTACCCTGGGAGTTACAAAGTGTTTACATGGAGATTACTGCATCTCTAAGGACTTACTTTGGTAAGGTTCACTTGAGGGCAATTATGTCTATCTTGCTTATGCAAGTGTGTATAATTGAACAGAGAATGCTATTTTCAGTCTGTGTCAGAATTTAAGTTATCTTCATTAGGGTAAATATCTTTGTAAACGTCTTTTTATTTTCTTCTTTATTTTATTTTTGGCCACTGACATATTTTACTCCAGACGCAGATAGGACCAATTTGAACGCTGACATGGCAAAATTTACACGCTGACAAGATATAGCCGTTACGCTGACAATTAATTTTTTACCGTTGACAATATTAGGTCCCACCCAGTTGTTATTTTTGACGAAAATTTGGGCCGTAATTTTAGCAACTTGGTAACTTTTTATTAATGCAAAGATAAGTTAAATATTTTCAAGATTTACATCATTACTTTTTGAATATTTTTGCCTTCTTTTTCAACCAATATTGTGCTAGTTTCTTTCCTATAAATACGGCTCATATTGTTTCAACAGGGTAACAACTATTCTTGTCTAGCAAAACTTTCTAACCTTCATACCTTCATTATTTGTCACTTACAAGTTTTCATATACATTTCAAATGGCCCCAAAGTTCAAACCAGATAATGTGGAGTTGGAATTCAAGAGTCAGCATAACATGGTGGCGTATTTGGTTGCTGATAATACTCTTCATCCTCAATATACTGAGATGATTGCTTATTTGAATGCTTCTCCTCTAAGGTATTCTCTTACTCACACTCCACTTGTCCCTATCACACACATCAAGCAGTTTTGGAACATTGTACGTTCCAAAATGGTTGATGGAGTGATTACATTATATGCTACTGTTCATGGGGTTGAATGGGTGGTTACTGAAGCTTTGGTTCACCAAGCTTTGCATCTTAATGATGCTGATGGTATAACCACCCTTCCCATTGACGAGCTAGAGTTGGGACTTCAAGGCTTGGGTTATGATTTGCCCCCTATTGGGCACTTAAACCGATATACCAAACAACAATTTCCTCCAGCCTGGAAGTTCCTCATTCATGTCATCCTTCAATGTTTGAGTCCCAAATGCTCTTCATTCAATGAAATCAATCGATCTATCGGGAGTGCCATTGTTTGTATTGTAAGAGGGCAAAATTATAATTTTTCAAAAATGATTTTTGATGCCATGTTTCACAACAAGGGTACCAAGATGACTCTTGCGTATCCTAGATTTTTACAAATGTTTTTTGAAATGCAAGGCTATTGTACCAGGGACCATGATCATTTTTATAAGGTCCCTAAACAAAAGAAAACTGTGTTTGGCAACATGAATTCAGCACCTTATAGGGATTTGCCTCTTACCCCAGCTATGCATGCTGTCATACTGGCAGCTGCAAACCCTCCACCACCACCACCACAACTTGCTCAAGACCCTATTCTAGACCAACCACCATCACCCCAACACTTGAACATTGGCCCTCCATCACCAGGCGCTGACATTCCCAATATCAACGATGATACCTCCAACCCCAATGCTGACACTACTAATCTTGACGCTGACACCCTTCACCCACAATCCCAAACAGACCTTCATTCATCTTCCACTAAACCCCATGATTATAGGTTAGAAAAATGCCAAAGGATTACTGGAGTGTTCTCCTCTAGTGGTCCTAGCCATGTTGCAGAGAGAACCACCACCATAAGTGTGGTTGGTGCTATGGGTGAGGCTGGGACTAGTGGTGCTCGCTTAGATGCAGGCCACGTCAGTCCCAACATCTTTAAGTCCACACCCATGCTCAATGAGTCTCTTATAGGAGGGCAACTTCCCATACTAGAGGAGGTCAGTATGGAACCCTTATTAGTAATGGAATTGACGATGGTTTGTATGAGCTTGCAAAAGCAAAATACAAACCTTGTACAGGTTGTCAATGCTAAAGGCCTTGAACTCATTTCATTGAGGGAGAGGATAGCTATCTTGGAGGCTGCTAATATTCGTACTAGGCAGGAGGATTCTTCCAAAGGGGAGGATGATCAGGTACATGTCAGTGACAAAGGCTCACATGAAGGTGCTTCTTTTGGAAATTCGCTGGATGTAGTTGAAGCCCTTACAGGTTTGAAAGAGCAACCAGGTTTTGATGCTTCACTGGTTACTCCTACAAAGTTGACGTTTAAAGAGATGATGGAGCAGTCCACAAAGTCAAGCGCTGACATTGATGTTTTGGACGCTGACAAAACTGCAGGTGTAGTTGGTGTATCCCAGTCATCAACTATCATTAAGGATGTGTCTACACAGGTACCATCAACTTCTTTACCTTCTATTGATGTATTGGATAAAGGTAAAGGGATTATGGTAGAAGCGGAGGTTCCTAAGGATGCAGCCCATGTGCATTTTGATTCCATTTTGGCTGCATAACTTGAGGAAAAGGATAAGATGAAGAAGACTGCTATTGAGTCACAAATTGTGACTACTTCTGAAAGCAATAAGGAAGGCAGTGATGGCAAGAGTACTGATTCAAGTGTAATGATACTTGAAGAGCATGAGAGACTAGAATATGGGGAGGAGTTGGGTTTGTAGAAGCTTAGAGAATTGAAGATGAAATTTGATTTGGATATACCTAAGATTGCAGAGCTTTTCTTTAAGTATGAATATGAAGTTTTAGTGATCCAAATGTTTCTATGTCTGAAAAGATTTGGTGTCTTGAAGGGATTTTGAAATTGGAGGATGATCTTAATGTATGGGAAAAGAATAAACCTACCAATATCAAGCTAGGATCCAAAACATTAAGGATAGAATTGTATTATTTGCTGTTAAGGAATCATCAGACTAGGTGGACTTATGCAAAGTTTAGAGGTCTTAGTTTTGAACAATTGGAGTGTTTGGCTTATCCTATTTGGGATTCTTTGTGTAAGGATAGAACTTTTGGGCTACTCTCAAAGGAAAGACACGAGGAAATGGAGGAACAGATGAGGATTAAGAAGGCATCTATAGTTCATAGGCCAGTGAAGAAGGGATTGCCAATTGCGTTTCCAAAGCTTGATCCATTAAATCCAAGTGAGGTTGTTTTAAGGAAGAGTATGAAGCTTTCACCATTGGAGACTTCAAATTTTGTAGAAGTGTTGCCTCTTGACTTTAGAAACCCCATAATTCAATATGAAGAAGATGCAAGTGGTTTTTGGATGATCACCAGGACTGGTGATAAGGTACACATTTTCACTTCTTTCATGTCTATGTTTGCTAGTTTTGATAGAGAAGACTTGGTCGACTTATGGTCGTTGATGAAGGCCAAGTATGAGACTGAAGAACCTAATTTATTTAATGGAATAAAGATTTGGTCCACATTCAAGAGAATGATTGAGCCAAATGAAGCTGATCCAGTTTGGTTGCATCTGGATGCTATTAGTGGAATGACATGGCGTATTTACTCAGCTGTTGGTGTATATCATCTTAGTACATCCAAATTTTTAGAATATCTTTTGGTTGATGTTGAATATCCTATGTCACAAGATGTTTTGAAGTTGATGATATCTACACCATTGGAGGTTGATTATACCAGTGATGTTAGTAAGGATTTGGTTAGATTTATTTATTCCCTTATTAAGAAAGAAGATTAGTTTGTAAGAATCCTCCTTGTATTTTGTTTTTATTATGAAACTTGATTACTAGAGTAGATATCAAGTTTAGGGGAGGATTGTTGGGAATAAAAATAGCTAAGTCACTGGGACACTGACAAGAAGAACTTAGACGTTGACAAGAGATAATAAGGCGCTGACAGTTGGACACTGACAAGAGATATTGAAGCACTGACAAGAAGAAGTTCAACCACTGATAGAATACTTAGTCTACACGTTTTGTACTTCTAGTAAAGATATGTTTGACATTGTATTTTCTATGTTTATCTTTACCTAAAATAGTTGATACGTAGACTCTTGTACAAGGTTCCTTATTCTATAAAAAGAGGTCTTTAGGTTTTAGTTAAATATATGTTTTCCACTTTCATTGTACGTAAGTTTTGATCATCAATCAAAGTGAAAGTTTTGGTTATTCTATTTTGTGTGTTCTTGTTCTAAGTGTTAAATTCCGCATAGCACTTAGATTGTTTCATAACACAAAGTTTCTATAAGTGTTAATCTTGATTCAGTCTTGTTAACACAAAGCTAATCGATCTAAGTTTGGGATCACCAATAAGTTGGATATTGCTTTTACAAGAATTTGATTTGGAAATAAAAGATAAAAAAAGGAGCAGAGAATGTCGCCACCGATCATTTTTCTCGTCTTATAAATGATGATTCAAGCGGTCATGATATCGACGATTTTCCCGATGAACATATCATGCAAGTAAGTACAAATGAAACACCATGGTTCGCACACTTTGCAAACCATTTAGCTGTAGGTATCTTACGGAAGGGGATGACATACCCAGAGAAAAAGAAATTCTTTTCCGAACTCAAGAAATACTTTTGGGATGGACCCCATCTCTTCAAAGTATGTCCCGATGGAATGATCTGACGTTGTATTTCCAGATCTGAAACTCGAAAAATTCTCGATGAATGTCACTACGGACCGACCGGAGGACATTATGTCGCGTACACAACAGCTAAAAATGTGTTCGACGCATGTTTTTATTGGCCTACAGTCGTTAGTGTAGCTCATAACTTAGTCCGCCTTTCCGAAGCATGTCAAAAGACTGGAAACATTTCCAAGAGAGGTGAAATGCCTCTCAACAACTTACAAGTCTGCGAAATATTTGACGTGTGGGGTATAGACTTCATGGGACCATTTCCGAGATCGTACAAATGTGAATACATTTTAGTCACCGTCGACTATGTATCAAAATGGGCTGAAGCTTAAGCCTTGCAAACCAATGATGCAAGAGTTGTTATAGCATTCTTAAAAAAAACTATTCTATCGTTTTGGAATTTCAAAAGATCTTATAAGCAACAGAGGAACTCATTTCTATAACAAGCTCATGGATAAAGTCATGAAAAGATATGGAGTTAACAATCGTTTTTCCACATCTTACCACCTTCAAACGAGTGGCTAAGTTGAAAATACTAATAGAGCTCTTAAGCGAATCCTCGAAAAGACCCTTAGAAACAAGCCCACTTGTTGGTCTAAGAAATTAGAAGATGCTCTATGGGCCTTTCGTACCGCATTCAAAACACCTACTGGAACCACTCCGTACAAGCTTTTGTATGGAAATACATGCCATTTATCGATGGAAATCGAACACCGTGCATATTGGGCACTAAGAAACTGCAACCCAGATCTTATCGCAACTAGCGATAAGAGAATATTCTAACTTCACGAGTTAGATGAATTCTGACATCAAGCTTATGAAATTTCTCGTTTATACAAAGCACGAACCAAAGTCTGGCATGATCGAAAGTTAAGACTAAGAAAAGAATTCAAGAATGGAATAAAAGTACTCCTCTTTATCTCGAAGTACAAATTCAAACAACCAAAGCTTACCTCAAGACGGACTGGACCTTATATAGTGAAATACCAATATCCATCCGAGATATGTTGAGTTATATGGTTGAGACAACACCACTTTCATAGTCAATGGACATAAACTTAGGCTCTACCACGAGGAAGAAAACTGTAACGAACTTGATGGAGAGGATGTACCATTCTTTATTAAATAAATCCGAGTAACCGAGTCTGGCTGAAGACTCTAAACTTAGCGCTTCTCGGACGGCAATCCATGTTTTATCCCCTACTTTTCACCTTAAGTGTGGAGAAGGACTTGTAATTAAATAAAATCGTCCTTGTATGTATTTTGCATTTTTGTTTGTTTGTTATGTCATGCAGGAAAAAGCAAATTTGAGCTATAAGCCGAATTACTCTTTTGAAGTCTAGCAATTTTCTACTAAGCCCTGGGAAGTTCTCGTTTCCCTTGCATTTTCCCTATTTTTAGTTTTATCAGTTCTCACATCGAGGATGATGCTCACCTTAAGTGTGGAGGAGGAGTCAAATAGGAAAAACAATAATAATCAATTTTCTCCACACACAAAAAATAATCTTTTCAAAAATAAATATGTTTTGTAAATAATAAAGTGTTTTAGCAAAGCAAAAATCTCATTGATTGACACTATAACTAAGCACAAATCATCCACCAAATATGTGAAAATAACCGAGCCTTTATATTTCTCTATTTTGTGTGAAATCCGATAATTTAGTATGCTTCAGAACTTGTGCTTGATCATCGTTTACTAAATCGCCGTGAGGTTAATGTATAGATATTTTTTAAAAGAGGCAAAATAAATCCCCCTTATATCATTTTAGTCGAGCTACACTGGCTTGCTAATATATGTGTCACTTGTACCTATGTGTTATATTATCCTTTGTGCTGATATTCTTTGTATTTATGCCTTCCGTTGCCAAGTAATAAGCGTATGATTTCCTAGTATAGTTTTTTCTACGAATTTTGGCATGGCATATTGTGTTACTAAAACCTAATCTATATCACGTTTTTCCTTTTTGAAAACTTATCTGGTTCTCACACTGCAACGGTTATGTTTACGTGTCTCGTACAAGCATATGGTGCTATCTATTTTATGTCTATTTGAGTGTTATCTTACATTTTCCCCTCGTGAATGACATTGTGTAACTTAAAATCTAAACACTAATCCTAAGCGAGGTACTGAAATTATTATGTCATTTGCCTTTGCTACTTAGAAACCTAATCATTTTCCTATCATGCTTCATAAGAACTTATGCTTTTTAAATCTAATATTGTTTTCTATTATTCCATTTTAAATCTAATATAGCTAAGTGTGGAGGAATTTGATAACACCCAATTATACATATTCAAATTGTTCATATTATTCCATTTTCTATGTTAAATAAGGACTTTCGATACTTAAATATTGCGTTTTCTATGCAGGTTGAAAGATTGAAGGCACAAAGTGAAAGAAAGCAAAATAAAGTCCTTAGATGCAATAAAAGAAGAATAAGAGAGAAGAACATTTTGGACGCACGAAAGTGCGACGCACTTGTTCGTAAGTGCTGCGCACAAATGCCACCTCCAATGTTTGGCGCACATTGACCCCCAGACAGCACTATAACTTGATGGCCTCACCTCTCATTTTACATATCCGATTCTTACTCAATACTCTATATTCTGAGTATTCTAGCTACTTTAGCATCTTTTTAGTATATTTCCACTTTTGAAGTATACTTGTAATAAGAGTATCTTACTCTTTGGTTTGTGGAAATTCGATACAATCGTGACACTTGTGTACTCGTCATTCCATCTAATCTAAGTATGACTTCCTTTTACTCTTTTCTATTTTATGCTTTATACTTAATTGCTATGTTAGGCTAAGCTATTTGTGACTACATGGGTATGTAAATATAATTAGTGGTGATGCTATGATGTGATCTTTTACAAATTGATTTCAAGCTAATGTCGTAGAACCACGTTGCCACTAAGTTCTATCACGTTGTTTTATCAAACTAGACTTGTTACGATAACTTGGGGTCCGAAAGGGTCAAGTCGTTATAATAAGTTTTTAAGAATTTTTCTATGGTTTTTGAATCTTTGGTTGGAGATATCCGTTTAGATAATTTGATTAAAACATTGAACTTTTTGGAAACGTATGTAAGCTTAGTCGCTTATAAGACATAAGTCTTGTATCAAACCTAGTTAATTGTAAAACTCCATTTTGACGAAAAAGGTTTATTACTCTTTACTTAAATTATCGAATCACGATCATTAATATCATCATCACGAAGTTATATGAGCTATCCCATTTGTAGTCATATTTGTCATCATATTATTTCAATATCAATTACGTTTATCTTCGATTGTTATTTTGGTTATCAAAACGAAACTAAGTCCTTGCAAACGATCTTGGCTTACCTCAAAAACTACACAACAAACGAAAGGGTATACTTGCCCGTGTTTGAGTCCCTCGTATACTTAATCCTTTTTTAAATTTAAGACTTGTGAACGCACGCATCAAGTTTGCTTAGCTATGATCAAAATCACCCGTTGTGTGAACTCAACTACACCACGATACCCGTGAAGGAAAACTCATTCAACTTGCCGCCAGATCACCCTTTATTGCAAGATTTTCCTCACGTCCCACAAGCCGAACTTCCACCATTACTGCTACCCTTGCCGCCCCTTCTTGACAAGGAAGATTGTTGTCCCATATAATATGTGATGATTAAACAAGAAAGAAAGGTAGAAGATAGATGAAATCTAGAGAGAGAAAGTAGAAAGAGAAAAAGAGATAGAAGTGTGTGAAACTTAGTGAATATTAGATTAGAGAGAGTACAAAATGAACCAACCAACCTATCTTTACATGCAAGGAGAGGTATTTATAGCCTTGCCTACATGTGGCATAATGGGCTATATGATAATGGGCCAGGCTTATCTTTTGGGCTTTAGTTACTTATGAATGAACTTTAGCTTAAAGTTAAGCCCGTAAAAACGACTAATCTACTACCTATTACAACGTTATAAAATACGATACATAATAAACATATGACCGAGCATTCTTGTTTGACTCAATATTTTGAGGCTAACAATCTCTCCCAATGAGAGGTCATTACCCTTTATGAGAGGTCATTACCATTTGTCATTCAGATATTTGTAGAAATTACTAATCTCGCCATAAATGAGTCTTGAACGTGTAATAGTAGTCTTTTTCCTTCATGTTGTGATCTTTGAGCCTTTGTCATTGTCTTTCGACTTTGTCTTTAATCTTGAGATCTTCAAATCATCCTTGACTTGTCTTTGCCATCTTGCGATCTTGTGTCTTCATCCACATGCTCACACTATTAATTGTTAAATATGTATTTAGGCATGAGTATGTGGTTTTGAATCTTTGACGTTGCAGGGTACACCGTGACGCCACCTTCTCGAGACAAAACATAGAAACGGACTGAATGGCTTTGATATTCGTCCTAAATCGATAGCGTTTTACCTCCGGTCGGTGAAGACCGTTATACGGTATTAAATACCGTACCTGTGATTAGGTAGATTCAATTAAGAATCTCCTTGACTGGGTTTCGCGGCAGTACTAGTCATTCTCTTTACTCGATCGTCTCAAAGCAAGACTGCGAACATAAACAGTAAATCAATTGGATAAATATCCGCTTGATTAAGTTCGTCAATTCAATTTCCTGGAACAAGTTTGATTCTTGAAAAATCTTACCATTGTTGCTTTCCAGTTGACACAAGCTTGATTCATAAGAATCTCACAAGTCACCTATCGTAGTGCTGTTTGATGTTGACGCCGAAGGATTTCCATTCGTCACTGTGAATATTAATGAATATCACTATGAATGTTCTGGCAAGACCATAAAGATATTGCGTAGAAATCTGAAACGAGTTTGAATCAATTCAGAATCAAACCGCTGTTGCTTTTCAGCTTACATGTGTTCAATTCATAAAGAATCTTACATATGACCTACCGCAGCGCTGTTTGATGTTAACACTGGAAGGATTTCCACTCATCATTGTGAATACTAAGTAGTATCACTCTGAGTGTTCTAGCAATATCGCAAGGATATAGCGTAGGACTCTCTTGTTCGTCATCCGTGTGTCCTAACGAGATTTGATTTATCTCTTGGCTCTAGACTTGATTTGTGCACTTTTAATGGTCGGAGGCTGGAGCAGATGCCACCTATTCAATATCAACTATCTCGGAGTGAGAAAGTCAATAGAAGTTATGTTGTTCTCCGTGACAATAAAAACAAACTTCTTTTGAGAGAAGCCTGAGTAGCTAGGAAAGGGTTATGCATTACATCACTGGGTCCATGATGAGTTGTCTTCATGATGTGTTGACCCGGTTTCTGCCTAAGTTGTATGGAGGGCTTCTTTGTTTACACCCTTTATCCTTACATTTCTTTTTCATTCTTCAACCCCTTCAATGCTTACCAAATATCATTACTAGCACCTTGTTGTGATTGTTCCAGTGCTAGCATCAGTACTTAGTCGGCATTCAGCTACGTTCACATGCTATTCCATCTTTCCTAACGACTTCTAATATTCTATTGGATTGTCCCTGGGAAGATCCCTCCGGTTCTGGTTGGATCATAGGACTTAAACCTAACCACCCTTTTGACACCAATAACGTCGTGGATTAAAGATGTTATGGGTATGAGATCGTAACCATAAAACAACTTTAAATTCTAACAAGGTGTTTGAAAAACATTTATTACCTTGCTAGTTTTGTCATTTCAGAAATGCTCCCCCTTCACATGTGCATCGATAATCGAAAGTGTTTCACACATGTGGGTAAGAGTTAAAGTGATTGAGTCTTATATAGATCATATTTTAATCACATTTTCTCCCCTATCTCTAGTATATAAAATATTTTGATATTAAAGATACCAAATTTGATTAAAATATATTTTGAAAAATAGTCTTGAAAATCTCTGGGAGAAAGATGTGTTAATCTTTGCATGAAGTTGAAATGCTCCCCCTCAAAAATTGATCCAATTGAATTGTCATTGTGAGGATTTGATCCACATTTCGCTTTTTGAGGATGGGAGTTGTTAAACATACAATTTTTGAAAGATTTTGAATAATCATTTAAAAATTCTTGAAAAAATGGTGTTCAACGCTTTTTGAAAAATCCTATTTCTTTTTGGCGAAGAGGTTTTTCTAAAGCATAAACTTGAGTTCATAGACTTTGAATGTCTTGACGAATCCACTCAAGTGTAAGAAGATTCATCTTCTTTTGCTGAGGGTAAGATCACGAAATCGTACACTCCCCCGTGAATATAGATCCGGGTTGGAATCTGAATGTGATTACAAGCCATTGCGTTGAGCTCAAAACGTTGAATATTTTGTGACATGCTCAACCCAAGATAGATTGCTCTACCCATTATGTGGAAATATTGTCCAAAATAGACAATTTCCTTTATTAAATAGAAATGACATGTTTTGAAAAATATTTACAACTTTCATTCGAGCTTTATGTACACACCCGCGTCGTTATTGAGTGACATTTCTAGGTACGTCCATATTATCGATACTGAAAGACATGTCGAGAAGAATATTTTTGGATTTTAAAAGATTTTTAATTTTATGTTTTGTTTTTATATGTTTTATATTTTTGTATTTTGTTTTTCAAAGATATTTACAAGTAGATGTTTGATAGATAAATCAAGCAGGCACCTTTTCCAGAATCTCCAGGTCTGCTGGAGTCAAACATCTCATACCAATTTGCCTAACGAGGTACTCAAACCTATCTTTCGACAAAGTACCTATGTACTGTGACTCAAAGTCTTTGGATGAGAACACAACTCACGGATTATGGCTTCCACTTTGATAAAGTACCTATGTACTGTGACTCAAAGTCGGCCATAGCCATCTCCTGTAATCCGGTACAGCATTCCCGCACGAAACACATTGATGTCAGATGCCACTTCATAAAGGAACAAGTTGAAAGAGGTATCATTGAACTATACTTTGTTGGAACGGATTACCAATTAGCCGACTTGATTACCAATTAGCCGTACAAGCCTTCAACATCGCCCAAGAGCGTGATGCGCTGAAGGATGAGGTAACACAAGTGCGGGCCCGGTTGGAAGAGCAAACTGCAACGACGGAGGAGGAACTGATCAAGATGGCCACAAGTTGTGCTGAAAGACTGTGTCCTCTCCTGCTATCCGCCATAGCTGGACGTCGGTCGATGATTGGACAAGGAATGCGCCTTGCCTTAAGAAAGGCCCGGGAAGCGCCGCACCTGCTGCAAGCCTTCGCCGGGGTCGTGTTGGATGGAATCGACCGTGGTAGGCATGAGGGTTTGGCATGGCTGCGGAATTGATAGGTAAGAACGAAGACATCATGCAGCATCCATACCATAATCCCTCAGCCGCGGACAATATGACCGCGTCGATGAATGTACTGGCGGAAATCCAGCACCCTCTTCTGGATGAACTCGAGGCGCTTAAGGATGCTCCAAATGAGGCGGTAATGTCTAAGATTACTGCGGATCCCATCCCTTTGACCCTGCCTACTTACGACTCCGTATCGAAAGCGATGAAAGGTGAAAAGTTACTTTTTCGTGTATCAAGACACCCTGCATGATCAGAAGACCATCCCACAGGCTGATGACAGTGATGTGCAATCCTGATTCTTGGAAGACCATCCCACAAGCTTATCTTGACCGAGAAAATGTGCACCACCAGAAGTACTTTTTCGTGTATCAAGACACCCTGCATGATCAGAATCTGAATAGGCCGTTAGAAAGAAACCGGTTTCCCTTGGATACCAGAGTCCCAAATGAATGGTATTCTTGAGGTACTGAAAGATCCGTTTAACCTCCTTGAGGTGCTTTTCAGTGGGTCGTGCTTGATATCGTGCACAATAACACGTAGCATGTGAAATATCAGGTCTGCTTACTGTCAAGTACATGAGGGAACAAATCATGGAACGATATCTCGTTTGATCTATGGTATTTCCCTCCAAGTCAGCATCTAGCGATGTGGTTGATAAAGGTGTCCCAACGGGGTCACATGAAGTCATACCATGCTTTTTGATTATCTCTTGACAATACTTAGCTTGGTTTATAAAGATACCACTTGGGGATTGGTGAACTTGAATTCCTAGAAAGAATTTTAGTTCGCCCATCATTGACAATTCAAATTTGCTGTGCATGACTTTTTCAAACCATTTTCAAAGTTTTGGGTTTGTATACCCGAAAATAATGTCGTCAACATAAATCTGCAAAAGCAAAATGTCATCCCCATATTTATAAGTGAACAGAGTTAGATCAATAGAACCTTTTGAGAAACCTTTGGATACCAGAAAATGCGAGAGCTCGTCGTATCACGCCCTTGGAGCTTGCTTGAGTCCATAGAGTTCTTTGTGGAGATGATACACCTTGTCAGAATAATGAGGATTAACGATCCTTCCGGTTGCGTAACATAGACTTCTTCCTTCAAAGGACCGTTAAGAAATGTTGTCTTCACGTCCATTTGATAAACAGTAAATCCCTTATGTGCAGCATAAGCAAGGAAAATCCTGACCGCTTCCATACGCGCAACTGGTGCAAATGATTCATCAAAATCAATTCCCTCTTTCTGGCCATACCCCTTATCCACTAGCCTAGCTTTGTTCTTGATGATCGTGTTTTCTTCATCCATCTTGTTTTTCCAGATTCATCGAAGATTTAATGGAATCACGTCGTAAGGTCTGACAACAAGTTCCCAGACCTTAAGTCTTTCAAGATGTTGAAGTTCATCCGTCATCGATTTAATCCAAGCATGATCAGCCATGGCTTCTTTGATGTTTTTCAGTTCAGCTGTACTCACAGAGAGTGCGAACATACAAACATCGCCATCGGTTTCAAGTTTTCGTCTTGTACGAACAGGTTGTGAAGGGTTTTCAATTACTTGAACCAAAGGATGTTCTCGGGTCTAATGATGTGTTGAAGGGTGTCGTTGGTAGAACGTATGTATATTTGACGGATCAACATGGCGAGTAGAAGACTCTCCAGTTTCGTGTACCAATGTACCAAATGGGTTGTGAATCGTCATCGTCAGATAATGCATCCTCTGCTTGATTTGTGTTCTCTGGAGCAACGACAGTAGTTGTGGATGTTGTAGGATCGATTGTTGGAGTGATATTCTGAAGAATTAAATCTGCAGCAACCTGTGTTGAAGTAGATGAAGTTGTATCCTTTTGTTGACGATGATCGGTATCATCATTCATATCATGAGTGACAGCGGAAGACTTTGATACAACATGTTTCTCCCCCGTGAAATATTCATCAAACATTGGTCCATATAACATTTCCAATTCTTCAAGTGTCATGTCCACTGTCATATTTGCTCTAGGAACATGTTCAGGAACCAGCTTTGAACTTGACAGTTCATTGCTGTGGTCTTGATTTCCGAGTTTCGTGCGGTTGTGCACATAAGTATTTTGTCGTTGTGGATCGGGACTTAAACTGTTTTTTTCAAGTGCCATTTCTTGCAATTCATCGAATCTGATATGAATAGTTTCGACTATCAATTTTGTTCTCTTGTTGTACACTCTGTATCCTTTTGACTGAGTTACATATCCCACAACAATGCATGCATAACCTTTCTCTTTCATCTTGTCCAGATTTTCACCATCTCGAATTATGTAACACGTACATCCAAAAACATAAAGGTGTTTGAGTGAACGTTTGCGATCATTAATTATGTGATATGGTGTCTTTTCGTGTCTTGGGATAATTAAGGAACGGTTTTGTGTGTAACATGCGGTTGACACGGCTTCGGACCAAAAGAATAATGGTAGTTTTGAACTTGATAATAATGTTCGAGCAGCCTCAACTAAAGTACGGTTTCGTCTTTCAACAACGCCGTTTTGTTCAGGTGTTCTAGCAATAGATGTTTCATGTTCAAACCCTTCGGCTTGGAAATAATTCTTCAGAGTTGAATTCAAGAATTATGTGCCTCTGTCAATACGTACCACTTTTACTTGAGCTTGAAGACTACGTTGTATCAGCTTAAGGAAGTTGATGAGAACTTCGGGTGTTTCATCCTTAGACCTTAAGAAGTGAGTCCAAGTGTACCTTGAGTAGTCATCGACAATTACCATAACATATTTATTCCCATTGATGCTTTGAACACGCATGGGGCCACACAAATCTATATGAAGAAGATCTAACCGTCCTTTAGAGCTTGGTGTAGTCTTTGTCTTGAAACTACTCTGTTTAGCTTTACAAAGCTCACAAGAAGAACAAAGATGGTCTTTGATGAATTTTAAATTTGGAAGGCCTCGCACAATATCTTTCTTGGAAAGCAAGTTGATGGTATCAAAGTTAAGATGAGATAATCGTTGATGCCATAACCAAGCTTGAGTCGTTGAAGCTTTAGCCATGAAACATATTAGAGTTGAAGATGTGGGGTCTTGTAGTGAAATAGTGTAGAGATCAGTACCCCGTGAACCGGTAAGTAAGTCATTTCCATCATAATCACGAACAAAACATGTCTTCTTTCTAAAAGCAACCTCCAAATCCGCATCACAGATTGACCAACCGAGAAAAGATTGTGATTGAGCCCTTCAATGTAGTAAACCCTTTTGATTGTGATATTCCCCTGAAACAAGTCTCCATATACTAGATCGGTGCAAATTGATCATTTCCGAATCAGACCATACCCAGGAACTTCTACACGAAGTTAATTAGAAGCTTGAGATTCCCCGTCATGTGCTTCGTGCATCCGGAGTCCAGTATGAAGAGAATTATTTCGATCACCTGTAGAAGAATTAGAACACGATGGAGCATTTGCTAGATTGGATTCCATGTTAGTTGTGATATCCGAATCATTAGTTTCCATAGTTTCATCACTTAAAGGCACACTAATGCTCGTTGTCACATTTTCTGTCCTAACCTTAGGCATCCATGTATATCCTGGAGGACATTGATTAGCAAACCACCATTTCCAAGACTTTCTAGCAGACTCATATAATTCCCTAATTCTGCTTCTAGGATTCTTAGTGAGGGAGTCTGATGCAATGCTTTTCTTAGGAGGGGGGGGGGGGGGGTTGCACCAGAATGGTTTACTTTGCGTTTGGGTTTTCTAGCACTAATAGGCATCGCAGTTTGCTTCTTAGTTCTAGTATCTACGCCTTTGACATTATTCGAAACACACATAGCATGATTAGCATTAGCACACTTTCCACATATCACACAAACAAACTTAACATTCAAAGCATTCAAATCGTCATTACACGCGATTACAAACGTTTTATTCTTAGAAACATTGAAAATCCTAGGGTGGTCTTCTACTTTCTTCATCTTCCCTTGACTTTTGTTTTGCCAAACCTTTTCATTCATGCGAGTGCTCTTAAAGCTGAGGCCGGCTAACACTAGCAGTGGGGACTACTCCTGTAGTAAAAGATACACGTCTATTAGTGTTTCTAGAAGTCTAAGGTGATTGACTTTCTTTGTTGTGTGTGGGGTTAGTGGCCAATCTATACATCCCTGGTTTAATCACATTTGTGTTCTTAATGCTTTGTGATCGAATATGTGTTTTGGGAGTATTCTGTGGTAACCTATCCTTCCCATCCGTCTTAGGGGCAAACCCAGGTTTTGTAAATGCAGAATTAGAGAAAACAAATGGTTTCCCCAAGACAGAGGGTCTAGTCACTTTGTGCGCATTGGGTTGTCTTACTACAGGTTTCTTAACACTAGGTTCCACAATTTTCCCACCCATCTTAGCAACGAGTTTCTTCAACTCTGCTATCGCTATTTCCCTGTCTTGTAACTAAGCTTTCAACTCTTTAATTTCCAAACTCTTTTCATTCATTTCTCGACACATTTGGGAAAGTTTTTCTTGTAATTTATTATCATGTGGAAAACTTCCTATGTCTTTTTGCAAAGCGAGTTCAAGAGAATGACAATGTTTTTGAAGGAAATCAGTTTTATGTTGAAGTAACTCAAAAGCCTTTTTATCAACATTTTCTTTACGTTTCGAAAGCTCAAGTTCAAGACGCTCACATTTTTTGATCTTATCAAGATATTTGCATTCAACATCAGAATATTCATCGATATCAGCACAAGATTAAAGAGTAACACACAAAATATCTTTGGGGAGACATTCTTCTAGGAGTAGATCATATTCGTTTGAAAAATCTGATATGCCATTTTGAAGTTCATCAATTGCTTTTTCAAGAGACTCAACATATTTCAAATCATCAAACATTTCAGACCAAATTAATTTTTCAAACTCAAGAACATTTTCTTTGATTATCTTCGTATTTGGTATTAAAAGTTCTTTCACAAGCACAGTTATGTCATGAGGAATCTCTGTTTTCCACTTATCCTTTTGACGTTTTTCCCAATCGCTTTCAACAATAGATTGAACGATATCAATGTGGTGTTTAAGAAAACCAAGTGTTTTTCTACTTTTTCTTTTAGAAGCATCAAAAGGGAAATAGTTAATATATTTGAAAACATTTTATTTCTTAGTGGCAAAAATTTTCTTCCATTGAATTCATCGTTGTTTGCATTCAAGAAATAATTCCTCACGAGACTTCTGTTTTTGTGGAGTGAAAAGACCATAAAGACTGTTTTCATAAGCATAATTGTATGATGTCACAAAATCTTTGTTGAGCGGTGATCTACTCTCCTCATCCCAAAGGGACGTCTCTTCACTATCGAGGCTGACTACTGGGCAATCATGATCGGTCCATTCGGACTCATCAAGATATGAGTGAGGGTTAGCAGCTTGTTCGAGGTACTTGGGGTAATAACTCGATTTTACTCAGGTTAAAAATTATCGTTGTACCAATCTAATCGAATTGAAAAAGGAGTTTAGTGCGTGACTCAGTTGTCTTTGGTGGAAACAAATAGTTGTCGTTGTAGTATTTAAAATAAAATGTGCAAAGACTTAAAAGTAAATGTCGTTAAAGTAAAATGGCGTTAAAATTAAATCTAAGTCTAATTAAACGAAATGGTGCAATATTTAAAAACTTTGAAAAGTAAATAACGAGAAATTAAGTAACTTAAAGTTAAAGCGTGACGAGAATTAAAACTAGACAAAGTATAAAAACATAAACTAAAAATTGAACAAGACAAAATAGTAAAATAAATCCAATCAGAATGTATTCCGATCAATACAATCGGAATGAACTCAATCCCCCCTGATCGGAATATATACACCTGCCTGATCGGAATGCTAGAGTGACTCCCAATCGGAATACTGTCACTACACTTGATAGGAATATCAATCTTACCTTTGATCGGAATAAAGAATGACCCCTGGTCGGAATGCTGATCGGAACCCTATGATCGGAATATAGTCACTATACCTAATCGGAATAACCAATCAAACACCTCGATCGGAATATGGAATAGCCTCAGATCGGAATGCTGTCACTCAAACCAGATCGGAATACCTAAACCAATCCTCAATCGGAATACCAATAGGAATATTCAAAACCCTTTTCCGACCAAGCAAGGAACGCTGGTCGGAATATGAAAACCCTGTTCCGATCTACCCAATCGGAATACAGTAAAGAAGAATGAAAATAAGCTAAACAAATAAGCTCCTAATCAAATAAGCACAAGTCTAAAATCCTAAGGCAAACCGTATAAAAATAAGCTACTAAACTGAAATCTACAGACTTTTAAAACACGAAATGAATAAGCTTTACGAAAAACAAACTTTTATATAAAAACAAATTTTATAAAAAACTTTATAAACTTAAAGATAAACACAATAAGCTATTAAAAATCAATGATCTAAGATAATCAAAAGCATAAAAATGTAATCTTTAATCAAATAAGCAAGATAATAATCACATAAACATAAAGATCAAGCAAGAAAGAAAGGTAGAATGAGAGATCAAACAAGTAAAGTAAAAGTGAAATAAAGATAAAATTAACTTACTTGAAAATTAAAGTGCAAGACAAGATAATTAAATGTGCAAGTAATTAAAGATTCAAGGTAAATAAAAGTGGAAGACTAATTGTCACCTTAGCCAACAAAACTAATGAAATGAGAATGAGAGATATTTATAGGAGATTAGGAAGGTGTTTAGAGGAAGCTTCCTCCTCTCCTTCCTTTCTTCTTAATTCCACCATCAAGTCCTTCCTTTCTTAATCTTTAGTTAATCTTGGACTTTAATGACTTATGGCTCGGGATTTCTTTAAACTCGTCTTTTAATTCTTCAATAAATAAGGCTCGAGTTCTTCGGCTTTTGGGTAAACTTTCGTCTTTTGACTTTTTCTTTGATAAATCTTCAGAATTGGTCTTGGAATTCCGTTCTTTTTCCACTCTTGACTTCTCGACTTCATCTTTCATATTTTTCTTCAATAAAAGCCCGTAAATGCCGTGTTTTCTCCACTTTTCACAATTTCGTCCTAAATCACAACAAAAACACAAACCACGCATAATTCCGACATAAAAGACATAAAATACACGTTTTGGCTCGGTTATTATTGTAATTAAGTGGTAGAAAAGATGGGTGTTTTCACACCTATCAAATCCCCTACACTTGACCATTGCAATGTCCTCATGCAATGCATTAGTTACAAAGCAAGATTACATTTTTCATCATAATCAATCCACGTTGGCCTTTATTAAAGAGATAGAAAATTATAAACATTCAAAATAAAGAAATCAAAAACATACCTTGGGTTTTGGAAATGTCATGAATAATCATCATCCTCAAGTTTTCACTTTCTCCAAACCAAGCTTAAAAACGAGATCATTGTTATTATAAGTTAGTAAACTAACACGAACTCATGTGGCTAATGATTCACTTAGACTCCCTTATTCCTAGGTGTATCTCTTATATTTTATTTTTGTCTTGAATGATCACGAGGATGCATTGTTGACTTATTTCGATAGTTTATTAGGCCGAAAATAAAGTGAACGATTTAATCAATAGTTAGCTAAAGGACAAAATCTTTTAAAACTGCTTCTCGAGACCTCATAAAGTTCATATCTTGGCATAACTCGCTTCGCGATTTGAGACCTTTCTCAGACCGATATTTGGCAGCGACTTCATACTTCAAACCTTGAGAGACGTTCATGAAATTATGGTCTTCTCTTCATAATGGAATTTCTTCGCTTGAAGTTTTGAGAGATTTATACTTGGACCACGACTTCTTCATTTTTCTCCAATCTTTATTTTGGACTTTGATATACAACGATCCGCCTCTTTTTATGACTTGGATCTATTTATCCTCATACCTTGCTAGGGTCTTTTCGGATACACTTCTCCATGACTTTTGGGGAGTTTTTGCTTTTCGTCGTGTGTCTCGATCCTTCATATTGATTTTCGATAAATGATTCTTCACATCACTTTGGATCTTTAGTAACAAAATATAGCCCTCATGCCTTGTTAGGGCCTTTTTGGACTCGCCAATCTTCGCATCCCGCTTCAATAAGTTATGCCTTGGCTATGAACTCTAATCCATACCGAGCAACTTTTAAACGATCTTGGGCTAGAAGCTAAGTAATTTTTCAAATCGTACAACCTTATTTATTGCAGATAAATTTATTAACAGGCGATGGGAGGATAGGCTTATAATTAACTCACATAAATTCCCGAAAGAATACCGAACTTATAATTGGCTCTATCATCTCTCGTTCTCCACAGTTTTAAAATCTCAAGTAATGAGACTCGTGGATGCTTAGCCTACTAAATCAAAGTTTTGGGTTTTCGAGTCGCCTATAGGATCTTGCAAACTCTTAGACTTTTTCAAGTTTAGAAATCGCATTTTAAAGTTCCCTTGATAAACGACTCTCTAGGATCAATTATAGGAACTTGCGAAAAGTTCTTGTTCTTAACCCGTGAGAGTTAAGACTTTCGCGTTTTATAGCTCCCTATATAAAAGCCTAGCAAAACTTGACTTAAACACATTAAGGATACTAGCTAGAGTAACTTAGATAAGTAAACTCGGGTTGAGTCAAAAGATTCACAACGTTTGAAAATTAAAACCACTTTATTAAACATTTATTCTAATAAGGAAAGAAAATAACTATACAAAGGGCAAAACTAATGGGCCAAAATAGATCAAAAATTTTGAAAAATGTCGAAAAATTGATTTTCCGGTTAAAATGAGGGCAAATACAAGGAAAAGACCACTTAACTTCGATAGAAGTCCCCCTACACTTAAGATAAACATTGTCTTCAATGTTTAAGCATGTGGGAGTAAACTCCCCTACACTTAGGACATTGTGCACGTTGTTTAAATCTTGCTAAGGAAATGACAACTAAAGAGATTCCTATTTTAATATTGAGAAAATATAAAATAGTGAATCGAAAAGAGTTTTAGGATAGAACCGGGATGAAGTGGACACGGAATCACGGGTCGTCAAGAATCATCAAGAGTGGATCATTGAAGCTCGAATCCCTGATTAAGAGAGAGGAGAGGAAATAGAAAACCAACGGGTCTCCCCCTACACTTATGATAAAGAAAGCGAAACGATAGATACATGGGTTGCCTCCCAAGAAGCGCTTGATTTTTGTTAACCGAGTCGTGAGCCTGACTCGACCTTGATTATCAACGAAAGAAGCATGAAATATATCCACCAGGATCAAAGACATAGTTTTCGTCCATCAAATAGCACAAGCTTAAGGCGAACAAGGCAAGCCAAAGAAGAGTAGGCAAGGTTCCCTTAAGCAGCGATGGAGCACGGTGGAAGCAAGGGTGAAGTGGTGCAAGCAGATTTCCAAAGAGTTTTCCTTTTATTTCATCAGGTGGATACTGAGATGGCTGTAGAATATCAATACCGGGGTCGAACACCTTTTCCTTTAAGGGAAAATAGCACTCAGGCTCAGCAGAATGGGAAGAAGATCCACGAAGAAGCACAACCTCGTCCTCAGAAGGGGGACAAAGAGGTGTTAACTCATACGTGCTGCGGATATTGGTGTCGACCGGTTGCTTCTCCTTCGAAAGAATGTTCTTCAAATCCAAAGTAGGATCAAGACGATAATCTTCAAAGTCCAAAGGAGGTGCATCACTCTCATGAGGGAAGTAAGTGTTGAGAAACGTAGAGAAGTCTTCCTCAAATGAGTAATCGTCCAAAGTAGGATCGAGTGATGGCGGAGGATCTTCATCATGTGAAGAATCGCTCGAAAGAATAAGCCTCATCGAAATCATCATATGTGGGCAGCTCGGGATACTCAGAAGTAAGGTCATCATAATCATCCGAATCTGAGCTAGACTCATCATCATAAGCATCAAAGACCGGTGGAGAATCATAAATGGGAGAAGGTTCCAAATTGGAGCGAGAATCATCCACATCATCATGAAAAAGTGGATTATCAATGCAAGAGTCGAATAGAGGATTGTTGTAGATGGTAAAGTCATCGAGCACATTAATCATATTCACTGATTCGCGGCCTCCAAAGGTTGTACTTGTAAGCTTCCCCGTTTCAAACACTTGTGCATCATCCCTGACTCTTAAGATTAACTCACCTTCGGCCACATCCACTAAAGCTCGTCCGGTTCTCAAGAATGGCCGACCAAGTATTAAAGGAATACGAGGGTCCATTTCATAATCAACAACGACAAAATCGACCGGGAAAGTAAATGTGCCAACTTTTATGAACACGTCTTCGGCTATACCAACGAGGTAAGCGAGAGTGCGATTTGCAAGTTCAAGAGTCATCTTTGTTGGAGTGAGCTCGGGTAATGATAGTGTTTTCCAAACACTCAAAGGCATAAGATTAATACTGGCCCCGAGATCAGCAAGGGCAGTAAATTCTTCAGTTTTGTTGAAAACGCAAGGCAACACAAAACGACCGGGATCTCTAAGCTTTTCCGGAAGATCTTTAAGAATAACTGCAGAGCAGTTTTCATTTAAGCGTGTGTTGGCGAGTTCAATCAGCTTCTCCTTCTTGTTAAGCAATTCCTTAAAGACTTTGACAAATTTGGGCATGTGGACAAGTGCTTCAAGAAAGCTAATGTTGAAGTTCATTTGAGAAATCATCTTCACATAGCGTGCCACTTCAGAGTCATCCTTGGTTAGCATTTTGGTCTTGCCTAAGCGAGAAGGATAAGGGATATTGGGTTTAGGTGGTGAAGGTGAAGGTGTAGGTAAAGGTTGAGATGTTGAAGGGTCCTTCCTAGATACATCGTCATGACGAGGCAGAGACGGTAATGGTGCACTAATACTAGGTGTAGGAGGAGTAGGGATAAATGGTGGTGGAGGAGGTGTAGATGATGGGGGTGGGATTGGTGGATCGACAATGGTAATTCTACTACGAGTAGTAATAGCACTCACATTTGCTCGTGGATTGGTGACGGTGTTTGAAGGTAGAGAACTTGAAGTAGAAGGTTGAGCGGCGGGCAAGAAACTAGCAAGCATATTCTTCAAGTCATTCGTTTGATTGCTGAAGGAGGATTGAAGATTATCTCGAAGCTCGGATCGTATCTCATTTCCTTGCTTGGTAATATCTCCTTTAAGATTGATAATTTGGCTCTGTAGATTCTTGATTTGCTCACCATGAGTTCTCATGATGGCTTCAACATCAGGGTTAATGGGTGGGGTTTGTTGGGCGGGTGGGTGATAAGGATTAGAAGCTCTTGGTGGGATTTGGTTGCTTCTATTGTAGTTGTTGGTGGGGTTTTGGTTTTGAGGAGAAAAACCGGGTGAAAGGTAATTGTTGGACCGGTAACTCAGCAGATTTCTATCCCCTTGTTGTCGAGCTTGGTAATTTTCCGGTGAATAATTACCATAAGCAGCATACACATTTTCCGGATTTCCTTGTGTAGAAGGACAATTGGTGTATGAGTGAGGACCGCCGCATGTTTCACAAGGATTTGCAACCGCTTTAACTTGTTGTTGTTGTTGTTGGTTTGAAGCGAGAAGCGTAATACTTTTGCTCATTTCAGTCATCATGCGGGTGAGTTCGGTCATATCAGGGTTAGCTGAGGTGGAAGAAACAATGACTCTCGGGTTGTTCCTTGAAGAAGCAGAGGAATCCCAGTTTTTGTGGTGAGTAGTCATGTTCTCAATAAGCTCTCTACACTCCTCGGGTCTCCTTTTCATGAATGTGCCACCGGCGGCTGCATTAATCGTATCACGATCATGAAAAGTCAAACTGTTGTAGAAAGTATCTATTAAGGTCACAGGGAGCATGTTGTGGTTTGGACAACGATCAATCAAGACATTATATCTTTCCCAAGCATCAAAAAGAGATTCATCGGGTTCTTGCATGAAACCGCTGATTTGATTGCGAAGGCTCGTGACCATGGATGGTGGAAAGTAGCGCGACAAAAAGCGTTGAGTCATGTCATCCCAAGTGTGAATTGAATTCTATGGAAGACGATCAAACCATTTCTCGGCGTGATGTGATAAAGTATGTGGGAAGAGTTGTAGGCGAAGAACATCCATTGTGGCACCAGGCAACTTCATGCTTTGGGTGATTGTAATGAACTTGTCGAGGTGTTTGTTTGCATCATCACCAGGCAATCCACGGAATGGGTTAGTTTGCACTTGCTGAATCATGTGGTGCTTCAACGAAACTCAGGAGCGTTGATTTGCATCGGCGCAATCGGTCCTCCTCGTCCAAACATAGTAGGTTGACAAAGCTCCTCCATTGTCCGAAGATCGGGTTGTGGAAGAACATTGTTGTTATTGTTGAGGTGCGGTGGATTACTATTGTTGTTAACACCTGACATACTTAAATCTTCTTGAGTCTCGGGCTCTTGATAATTAGAAGATCTAGTACGCATACACCTGAAAATGCAAAAGAAAACAAAACCAAACACAAAGACACAATATATATATACAATAAAGATAAAATCTTTTTGGATTTTTGAAATTTTTAATTTTTATGAATTTTTGAATTTTTTATGCAAGAAAAATAACGTTCACAAATGAACGGGTCCCAAAAAGCAACGCGTCTCTCACAGAAAACCGTTAATCTTTACGAAAAGAGCCGGCAGCGGCGCCATTTAATAACTCGATTTTACTCAGGTTAAAAATTATCGTTGTACCAATCTAATCGAATTGAAAAAGGAGTTTAGTGCGTGACTCAGTTGTCTTTGGTGGAAACAAATAGTTGTCGTTGTAGTATTTAAAATAAAATGTGCAAAGACTTAAAAGTAAATGTCGTTAAAGTAAAATGGCGTTAAAATTAAATCTAAGTCTAATTAAACGAAATGGTGCAATATTTAAAAACTTTGAAAAGTAAATAACGAGAAATTAAGTAACTTAAAGTTAAAGCGTGACGAGAATTATAACTAGACAAAGTATAAAAACATAAACTAAAAATTGAACAAGACAAAATAGTAAAATAAATCCAATCGGAATGTATTCCGATCAATACAATCGGAATGAACTCAATCCCCCCTGATTGGAATATATACACCTGCCTGATCGGAATGCTAGAGTGACTCCCAATCGGAATACTGTCACTACACCTGATAGGAATATCAATCTTACCTTTGATCAGAATAAAGAATGACCCCTGGTCGGAATGCTGATCGAAACCCTATGATCGGAATATAGTCACTATACCTAATCGGAATAACCAATCGAACACCTCGATCGGAATATGGAATAGCCTCAGATCGGAATGCTGTCACTCAACCCAGATCGGAATACCTAAACCAATCCTCAATCGGAATACCAATAGGAATATTCAAAACCCTTTTCCGACCAAGCAAGGAACGCTGGTCGGAATATGAAAACCCTGTTCCGATCTACCCAATCGGAATACAGTAAAGAAGAATGAAAATAAGCTAAACAAATAAGCTCCTAATCAAATAAGCACAAGTCTAAAATCCTAAGGCAAACCGTATAAAAATAAGCTACTAAACTGAAATCTACAGACTTTTAAAACACGAAATGAATAAGCTTTACGAAAAACAAACTTTTATATAAAAACAACTTTTATAAAAAACTTTATAAACTTAAAGATAAACACAATAAGCTATTAAAAATCAATGATCTAAGATAATCAAAAGCATAAAAATGTAATCTTTAATCAAATAAGCAAGATAATAATCACATAAACATAAAGATCAAGCAAGAAAGAAAGGTAGAATGAGAGATCAAACAAGTAAAGTAAAAGTGCAATAAAGATAAAATTAACTTACTTGAAAATTAAAGTGCAAGACAAGATAATTAAATGTGCAAGTAATTAAAGGTTCAAGGTAAATAAAAGTGGAAGACTAATTGTCACCTTAGCCAACAAAACTAATGAAATGAGAATGAGAGATATTTATAGGAGATTAGGAAGGTGTTTAGAGGAAGCTTCCTCCTCTCCTTCCTTTCTTCTTAATTGCACCATCAAGTCCTTCCTTTCTTAATCTTTAGTTAATCTTGGACTTTATTGACTTATGGCTCGGGATTTCTTTAAACTCGTCTTTTAATTCTTCAATAAATAAGGCTCGAGTTCTTCGGCTTTTGGGTAAACTTCCGTCTTTTGACTTTTTCTTTGATAAATCTTCAGAATTGGTCTTGGACTTCCGTTCTTTTTCCACTCTTGACTTCTCGACTTCATCTTTCATATTTTTCTTCAATAAAAGCCCGTAAATGCCGTGTTTTCTCCACTTTTCACAATTCCGTCCTAAATCACAACAAAAACACAAACCACGCATAATTCCGACATAAAAGACATAAAATACACGTTTTGGCTCGGTTATTATTGTAATTAAGTGGTAGAAAAGATGGGTGTTTTCACACCTATCATGGGGCTTGCAAAACTAGGTTGACCCCTTGAAAAACGACCGCGGTGCTATCATTCTAACAGTTTAAATAGAGTCATGCGTTTTATAAACAACTTTTTTCAAAAAATCAACTTGTTCTTCGAGATCCTTTACTTTTTCAGTATCTTTGCCTTGTCTAGTTTTGAAATCTTGTTTTAATTTTTCAACCTCTTGTTTCTTTTCATCAAGAATTTTAGCAGAATCGGTGGTATTCATAGAAAGCCTATGTTCAATTTCATTAACTTTTGTTGTGGCAAGGTACGTTTTTGACGTTCATCACTTAATAAGACATTAAATTAATGTTTTTCTTTAGTTAACAAAGCAAGAGCTTCGTTGTATTTATTTTCAAAATCGTCCTTTTTAACGTTGATAACACGACTTTTGTACCCCTCAAGCTCTTTGGTCTTTTGAAGAAGCTCAGCCCTATAACTATCAATTGTCTCACTAGATTTTATAAGATCGGCTTTGCTTTCTTCAAAGTTTTGAGTGAGCGCTGTGTTTGCCTTCTTTAATTGCTTTTGACTCTTTCTATTTTCATTGACATCTTTTTGTAAACTAGCAATTAAATTAGCAAGCACGACACGCTCCTTGTCATCATACTCATTTGCATGTTGATCATCCTCAAACTCATTATTGGACATGTCTGATGAATCGGGTGTGGTATTGCTATCAACCGTTTCCATCATACACGTCTCAGTAATTATTGTTGGTAGATCACTATGCTCATGTGTATCACCAAACACATTATATTCATCATCATGTTGTACCTTATCAATTGGCTCGGTATCAAAGATAGGACCATTGTCATCTTAAATGACATTAAGGGCCTCGTGAATCTTTGCCATGTATGAATAATGTGCCTCAAGTTCTTGGTCGGAGAGTTCATCATCTGTGTCGTCAAGCATTTCTCATTCCTCAGCTGATAGCTTGATCCCAGCTTCCATTTTCTTGCACAGCAACATTTTTTCCTTATGATAACCATAATCTTTGACCCTCTTTGGTTGCCTGCATTCCCTAGCCAAATGCCCATAACCTCGGCAGTTAAAACATTGAATCCTACTTTGTTGCACAACTTGAGTACCAACAGTTTCCCTATTTCCAACAACAGTAGCAACCCTCTGATTATCATACTTTGCGGGTTGTCGATCATACTTTGGAGGACTCTCAGCACGCCTTCGTGTGTCATTCCTTGGAGGGATCTGAGCATAGTTGTTCCTTGTGTTAGATGATGTTCTGATGTTGTTGTTGGTGGGTTTGTAGATTTTTCTGTATTGCTTCATAATGAAAGCCATTTGTTGCTTGAATTCCCTATCCTTTTGAGCTAGTTCTTCATCACTGTTTTCTTTGGATGATTGCTCAGGTGTGGGTGATGGTGCTCTTGCAACTTCTTTGCCTCGGGATCTTGTTGGAGCATGTGACTTAGAGACAATGGATGATCGTGGTGATGATGATTGAGTAGAGTAGGTCTTTGGAGCACGAGAACGATAATCTGGGTAATGTTGGGTGGTAGACACCAAAGCAAGTGGATTTGAAACCTTTGCAGCACGTTCAGCTCGTAGTTCATTTGCCTCATTTTGAAATTATTTCAAAATGTCAAAGAGCGTATGATATGAAACTTCATCTAACTTTTGTTGTTGTTTCACCAAGGTAACAAACCGTGTCCACTCCGGTTGAAGTTGCTGTAGAAATTGGACATTGAATTGCATGGTGGAAACTTGCAAGTTGTTTCGGGTCATGTCATTGATCATTTTATAGTATCGGGAGTAATAAGAATCAATTGATTCCCCATCCTTTGATGTAAACTTGCCAAAGTTCCAAAATATCTTAGTTTTCATGTCTTGTTTGTTAAGTGATTCACCTTGTTGCAATCTTTCAATAGCCGTCCATATTTCTTTAGCAGTAGGGCATGCATCAATCGTGGAATAAATATCATCTCCAATGCCACTGAGAATTAAGTAAATTGCTTCCTTCTCTGCATCAAACCAAGCACGGTTCTCTGGTGTGAGGTCATGTCTCTTTTCATCACGTTCATATGCGAGTTGTTCGTTAGTTGTGTCTGTGGCTGGTACTCCAAGAACTTGAATCCTTGAGAGTTTATAGGGTCCATCAAAAATACATTGCCTTAAAGCATCACCGTTAGGTTTTGTGTCAAGATAACGTAGAAAACG
Organism: Glebionis coronaria; assembly: GCA_025667525.1. Lineage (NCBI taxonomy): Eukaryota > Viridiplantae > Streptophyta > Magnoliopsida > Asterales > Asteraceae > Glebionis > Glebionis coronaria. The sequence goes on along the minus strand of CM046874.1, from coordinate 119,972,319 downwards.
GGATTGCCATTGATTATATCGACCCGACACAAGCATTGGTGGTCTCTCTTTGTTACCCGCCACCATTATATTGTTGTTCGTCACACGATATTCTGTAGTAGAATCCATCTCAAAATTCTCTGAAATGATGAAGTGAATATGGATCTTTAGTAGATGTGTTATAGTGATTGTTGTTGAAGAGAAAAAGTGTTGAAATCCCTTAAAAAATTGTTCTTCAAAAACCAAAAAATTCTCCTAGACCAAAAAACACACGAAATTTTCAAAAGCACGTTTTTGAAAAAATCTTTAATCCATCGGAATACCCATCGCATTATCGATCGGAATGCTATCGGAATGTGTAATCGGAATGCTATCGGAATGTTTGCTACCGGAATGTGCAGTCGGAATGATATCAGAATGTTCTATCGCAATGCTATCGGAATAACAGATCGGAATAATAGATCGGAATAACAGATCGCAATAAGTGATCGCAATAATTGATCGAAATAACAGATCGCAATAAGTGATCGGAATAACATATCGCAATAAGTGATCGGAATACACGATCGCAATGTGGAAACCCTTAGGCTTTTGCGATCGGAATACACGATCGGAATGTGAAACCCCTAAAGCTTTGCGATGGGAGGCTATCGCAATATGTGAACACTTTCGAGACTTAAGGTAAAAACTTGAGATTTTTACAAAATATCCGTGATAATAAGCAAACCACAACAACCAAATGCTTACCACAAGTATGAAAGAGATATATAGCAAGATTTAGAGCACGGTAAGCACAAGAAAAACTTGAATCCGAGATGATTTTAGGTGAAAATCATACGAACCAAATAGTAGATCAACAACGAACCACAAAACTACCCCATGGTGATTGATACCAATTATTGTCCCATATAATATGTGATGATTAAACAAGAAAGAAAGGTAGAAGATAGATGAACTCTAGAGAGAGAAAGTAGAAAGAGAAAAGAGAGAGAAGTATGTGAAACTTAGTGAATATTAGATTAGAGAGAGTACAAAATGAACCAACCAACCTCTCCTTACATGCAAGGAGAGGTATTTATAGCCTTGTCTACATGTGGCATAATGGGCTATATGATAATGGGTCGGGCTTATCTTTTGGGCTTTAGTTACTTATGAATGAACTTTAGCTTAAAGTTAAGCCCGTAAAACACGACTAGTCTACTACCTATTACAACGTTCTAAAATATGATACATAATAAATATATGACCGAGCATTCTTGTTTGACTCAATATGTTGAGGCTAACAAAGACATTTTCTCCCAATTAGCAGACCCCAATTTTTATGCGGTTTTTGGTCATGGTGGCTCTTTTGAGATTGTTGAGTTCCCATACATGCAACCATATATACACGCCTGAATTTATGTATAGCTTTCCTTTACTTTAGTATAAAAAATGATTCGATCTTAACTTTCTATTGTTTCCTGTTTAGGTAACTAATAGGTCATGATATAGTATTCAGACTCTTCCCATGTAAGCATCACCTGAATGGAAAATGCTAAAGAAGCATTTGCTGCTAGGCTCACTAAGGCTCTGTTTGTTTTTTTAAAAAAAAACCACTCATTGCCTCTTTTGTCTGCAAACCTCTGCAGGCGCGCAGAAGTTTTTGTTTGTTTTTCTGCAGCATAAGTGCTAAAAGTCACTTCTCACCTTTTCAACATTGAAGACATAGACTTACTCTTATTCAACACTCACTTCCCACCACAACTTTAAATATTTTTTGCATTTTTATACTTTTTATAGCGAAGTGATACATTTCGTATTTTTTGCACATTTTTATACATTTTCTTTCATTTTATGCGTTTTTTTGTTTTTTTCTTTTTTGTCCATTTTGTACGTTTTCGTACATTTTTCTAAGTTTTCGTACATTTCTCTATATTTTAGTGCATTTTTCTACACTTTTGTCGTTTTCGTCCTACTTTTAATGTTTTCATTGGTTTTCGTACGATTTTGTCCGTTTTTACATGTCCATATTTTACATGTTTTTATACGTTATTATGCTATTTCATCGCTACAAAAAATAAACAAAAACATATAAAGAACGTACGAAAACGTAAAAATCAAACAAAAATGTACGAAAAAGTAAAAATTAGCTAAACGTACAAAATCATACCCAAACACCAGTGATAAAGATGAAGATATTATAAGTAAGAAAGAAGTACTTCAATAGTATAAAAACACACGGTCTATTTCGTGTAGATGAAGACTTTAGTTGCACCTCTTCCTTTGTAGATGTGGTTTGTTGAAGAAGAGGTAAAACCTCTTAAAAAAAACAAACGAAACCTAAGTCGCTGAAAAAAAACAGAATCAAATCTAGTTGCAATTGTATTGGTTGATTAAAAGACAATAGTCACAACTCACAAGTCTAGTTTCTATTGTCAAGCGATGTTGAATGAAAATTTTATGATCAGCCAACTTCCTTTGATTGACATGGTTTCACTTTGCCATAAGGCTAGACGCAACAAAGGTCGCCCCGTTGTGCAACCGATTCGTGCCATTCGGTCGAACGAAAACGACTCCACCTACGATCGACTTTGCAATGTTGAATAAAGAGAAAAGTGCACTGTTTGCTAGCCGTTGGAAATATAAAAAAAAACCTTTTTTTTAATTTAAGCTTTTACCCTTATATATACTTAACCATTTACTCCAATTTTTTTCACACATTCACATTCAAATCCAAAACCCCAAGACCTCGAGCTCGTCAAGAAGCCGTTCCCGATGTGACGCCGGATTCGGCTTTTCGATTATCCGGCGTGGCACCTAACTTCCGGTTTAGACCCGCCGGTTTTGAATATCGTTCACCACAACCATCTCACCCAAACTATTCAAACCGTCCATTCTATCATTCACAAGTTGATAACAACCAACAAACTTTCTATGAATCTCCAACGGGTGTGTATCGTCCTACTATGGATTCTTCCACTTCTTCGCATCTTAACCCGTCGTATTCGCCGAATAATCATTTTGACGTTGATGTTGATTTTGAAGAAATGATGTATAATCAAGACTACTTTGCCGATCAACATGTAGGTGAGGATCCTAGCCAAGATCAGTCTATGGGCCAAGGTTCGGGACACGGGTCATATCACGGTGCATATAACCTTGACGAAGACGAGGAAAAGATGTCATCAGTCAAACCTAAGAAGCCCTCTAGACGTGCTTTAAAAGCCAAGCAGGTTGTGTCGAATGAGCCGCCAAAAGAATGGACAAGTGACGAAGAGGTTGCGTTGTGCAAAGGTTGGTATCATGTTTCCGAGAATAGGAAGGTTGGAAACAGTTAAAAAACAAGGGGCTTTTAGAAAGACGTATTGAAGTACTTTGAAACCGAGATGGGTTTGGCTAGAGGGTACGACTCGGTTGTGAGCAAATGGAAAAACAGGTTGCCTCCCAGCGTTGGTGCTTTTTGTGAAATAATGAATAACGTTGAGCGTACTCATAAAACTTCCACTGATTTCCAAAAAGCTTGTGATGAATACCAAGTGACTTACCATAAAACTTTTACGTACCTGGAGGCATGGAAAGTGCTCAAAAATCACCCAAGTTGGCAACAGGTTGAGATGCCAAAGTTTACAAAGAAAAGTAACATAAAATAAGACTTCTGAACCCATTTCAAGTTTTGGGCACGCTGGTTACATGAATTTGATGATGATTCAAAAGATGAAGAGGAAGAGACTCAAGAATACCGGCTAATGGGTTGCGATAAAGCTAAAAAGAAGTCTTCAGCATCATCGACAATAAGGAAGTCTTCATTTGTTGATATAGTAACAAACGAATGGGGGGAAATAAAAGACATTGTCTGGGAAAAAAGAAACAGCAACAAGATGAATACTTTAACTTCAAGCAACGGGAGTTGGACTTGCAGGAGGCAGCTCAATGGGAAGCGGTCTTGAAAAGAGAAGAGCTCGAATTAAAGCGTTGAGAAATTGAGCTTAGTGAAAAAAAGAAACAGGATAAGGACTTGTTTTACAACACAAAAATTAACATCAATTTGTCTCTAGTTTACCAACAAGCCTTGCAAGACGAAAAACGTACAATTTAAATTAGTAGTAATATTGTAATGTTTTTAGTATAACTTTTTTTATTTGAATTATTATGTAATGTTTTTTAACTAAATCTAATGTTTTTTTGAAATTTAATGTTTTTTTTTGAAAAAAAAATATTTTTCTCACTAACTCGTCTTATTAGAATAAATAGATCACACTAGGTCGAAAGAGAGAGAAAGATGACGTGTTAGGATCACACTAGACCCTTATTGTGTCCAACCTAAGAAAATTGTGACGTGATCAGCCAACTTCCTTTGATTGACATGGTTTCACTTTGCCATAAGAAATTATTACGAGTATTTAATGGATTTAAGAGAAGTGATTTTTTTATATGAATATGAACTTTGATATCCAAATTGAAGTCTTTACACAGTACATGTATCTCTATGGTCATTCTGAAATGTAAAATTTATCCAATTCCTCAACTTGCGATTTATGGCAAAAAAATTTACTCACCAAAAGGTTTACTAAATTTTTTATTAAACTTATGATATGGAGATGTATGCGCTTCTTCATACATGATTTTGACACCAAAATCTATACCCTTAAATTTAAGTCTTATGCCATCTAATTGACGAACATTTGAAGTTACAATTGTTGGCATATGAGATTTGGACGATGTTGTAATGGAGAAAAAACTTCATGACTGAATAAGATTTCACATTAAGGTTTTGCGTTCTTTAGATTAGTTGACTTGATTGAGTTACTCAGTGAGATCTGGAAACTTAAGGCATAAAGTAGGGATGAAACATGTTTACGATGAAAAATGACTTTTGGCAACGTAAATCCCTAAAAATATCTAGAAATTGCACATTTGTTTGTCAATTATTGTTCGACAAGTTACCATGTTGAGTACATTTATCACTAGTAGATCAACTGATGTGATAAGTTTATGTCAATGTGGATTCTAGTTTCAAGGAAAATACTTTGGTTTTATTACCGGTGTAACTTTATTTTCTTGAATGGTATTATCGAAAATACTAATATTTTGAACTTATTTCTGTAGAAATGGCTCAAACCGATAACAACACGTTGAGTTCTGCCTTCAAGATTTATCTTGAACGTCAGGAACTAACTGGCCTAAACTTCAACGATTGGTACCGCTCATTGAGAATTGTCTTGAGAGTAGCGGGTACTTCTGATTACTTGACCAGGTCATTTCCTGCGCCCCTTGGCCCTAATGCTACTCCAGTTGAAAGACTGAATTATGAGGCAGAGGTTAAGAAGCACAATGATGTGGCTTGTTTAATGCTCAGAAAAATGGCTCCTTTCTTGCAAAGGAAATTTGAGCTATTTGCTCCAAATCAAATGCTTGAAGAGCTCAAGGCAATGTATAAGAAGCCTCAGGCTGTGGAGATCTACGACTTGGTAGATGCTTTGCACAGTTGTAAGCAAGCCCGTGGGAAACCCGTAAGTGCACATTATCAAGAGATGAAGGGTTACATGTAACATCTCATCGCACTAGGGAAACCCTACGACAATGATATGGCAATTAACCTAATCAATAGGTCTCTTAATAGGGACTTCAATGATTTCGTTAGGAACTTTAATATGCATTGTGCGGGGAAGACAGTTAATGACTTGCACGCAATGATCATTGACTACGAAAAGGGTCTAAAGGACAAGGCAAGTACATCTACTTCTACCCCTCCTGTGCTTTATGTACAAAAGGGTGGAGTGAATAAGCCAAAACCGTACAAGAACAACAAGAAAGGCAAAGGCAAGGGTGATAAGGGCAAATAAGTTGCGACTTATTCTAAACCTAAATAGAACTTTGTCAAGAAGAGTCAATCTCAAAAGGATGAGACTTGTCACTATTGCAAAGCAAGTGGTCACTGGAAGAGGAACTGCCCTCTTTATCTTGAAGAGTTGCGAGAAATAAAGAAGAAGGCTGAGCTTAGTGCTGCAGCATCTTTAGGTAACTTATTTATGATAGAGTTATTTAATCTTACATACAAATCAAATTCCTAGGTATATGATACAGGATGTGGTATTAACATTTGTAATACCATGCAGGGATTTAAGTTGGAAAGGAAGCTTACCTATGGGGAATAATTTTTGCAAGTGGGCAATGGCGCACAAGCAGCGGTTGAAGCTATAGGAACATTTAATCTAGTTTTACCTTCGGGTTTAGTACTGAGTTAAATGATTGTCATTATGCACCTACAATTGTTAAGGGTGTTATTTCCTTTTCTAGTATGTTGGATCTTCGATTTATTCACACTATTGATAATAATAGAATTTCTGTTTTCAAAGATGGTTTATTCTATTTTGATGCAATTTCTGTGAATAGTGTTCTTTGAAATTAACATGCATGGTAATAATTCCAAGAGAAAGATTAATTCTATTTTTAGCATGAATAAGAAGAGAAAGTTAGACAATAACTCTTCTTATTTTTGGCATTGTAGACTTACCCATATTGGGAAGACTCGCATACAAAAGCTGTAACGTGATGGTCTTTTAGAAAGTATCAATGATGAATCATTTGATAAATGTGAGTCTTGTATCTATGGAAAGATGACCAAAAAACCTTTTAATAGCAATATTGAAAGGGCTACTGAACTACTTGGTTTGATACACACGGATGTGTGTGGACCACTTAGACATGTGTCAAGGAAAGGTGCTAGCTACTTCTTAACATTTACGGATGATTATAGCCATTATGGTTATGTTTATTTACTTAAGCATAAACATGAGGTATTTGAAACATTCAAAGTGTTTAAAGCGGAAGTAGAATTGCAACTAGGAAAGAAGATTAAAGCTCTTCGTTCCAATCGAGGTGGTGAATATTTAAGTCAAAAGTTTAAAGATTATTTAAGTGAGAACAGAATTGTTCAAAAACTTACTTCTCCATATACTCCACAACAAAATGGTGTATCCAAAAGGAGAAATAGTACATTATTGGATATGGTGCGATCTATGTTTAATCTTACAACTTTACCTTTATCCTTTTGAGATTATGCTTTAGAATCTGCTGTTCGTATTCTAAATATGGTTCCCACAAAGAAGGTTGACAAGACACCATATGAATTATGGCATGGCAAAAAGCCATATTTGTCTTATTTAAAGATTTGGGGTTGTGAGGCGTATGTGAAACGTGACTCTGGAGATAAACTCCAACAATGCTCAGTAAAATGTATCTTTGTAGGTTACCCTAAGGAAACTATGGGTTACTACTTTTATTATCCGCCTGAGAACAAAGTTATTGTTGCTAGGTATGGAGACTTCCTTGAAAATGATATTGCAAATCAAGAATTAAGTGGGAGAAATTATGATCTTGAAGAAATTCAAGAAGATACACTGCCTTCTGAAAATACTAGCGAAGATATTCCAATAGAGTCAGAAAGTCTGGGAGCTCCACCGGAATTAATTCCTCCACGTAGGTCTGGAAGGACTATACGTGCACCAAGCAAACTATGTCTTAGAGGATGATGAGGAGGAAGTAGGGGATCTTGGTGAACCTGCTAACTATCGATCCACAATGCTTGATCCAGAAAAGTCTAAATGGATAGTTGCGATGATTGAGGAAATGAAATCCATGAAAATCGATGATGTTTGGATTTTTGTTGATGCGCCTAAAAATGCTAAAGTAGTGAAAAATAGGTGGATTTTCAAGAAGAAAACTGACATGGATGGTGAAGTACAATCCTATAAAGCACATATAGTAGCTAAAGGTTTTACTCAAACTTTTGGCGTAGACTACGAGGAGACATTTTCTCCGGTAGCAGACTTACGAGCTATTAGGATTCTCATAGCTATAGCAGCATACTATGGCTATGAGATATGGCAAATGGATGTTAAAACTGCCTTCTTGAACGGTCGCTTAGATGAAGAAATCTATATACAACAACCGGAAGGGTATGTTGATCCTAAATATCCAAAGCGTGTGTGCAAACTTCAAAGATCTGTTTATGGTTTGAAGCAAGCATCACGTCAATGGAATAAACGATTTGATGAAGAAATCAAAAAGTTTGGATTTATTCAAAATTGTGATGAGCCATGTGTATATCACAAAGCTAGTGGGAGTGATGTAGTGTTCCTAATTTTATATGTCAATGACATATTAATCATGGGAAGTAACATTCTAAGACTTAAGGATGTTAAGGATTATCTTGGTAAATGTTTTTCTATGAAGGATTTGGGAGATGCTGCATATATTCTAGGAATTAAAATCTATCGATATAGGAAAAGACGGTTAATTGGTCATAGTCAAGATTCCTATATAGATAAGATTTTGAAGAAGTATAATATGCATAATTCCAAGAAAGTTTTTCAACCTATGAAAGTTAAAGCATAATATGAGTCATGAGATGGATGCATCAACTCCTGAAGAGGAGGCATACATGTAGAAGGTACCTTACGCTTCGGCTGTAGGATCTATAATGTATATTGTTAGATGCACAAGGCCTGATGTGGCGTTTGCTCAGAACTTGGTTAATAGATACCAACAGAATCCAGGTAATCTCCACTGGACTGCTGTTAAACATTTTCTGCAGTATTTGGGGAATACGAAAAGAAATGTTTTGGTATTCAAAAGGGTAGCCATATACATAACTAAATGTGGTTTGGATTAGGAATTTTATTGGAGATCTAGGGATGATGCTTGCAATAAAAACCTAATAAATATGTATTGGGACGAGTTTGCCGCAATCATATTTGCTAATGACCATGGAGTCATGAAAGGCGCCAGACACTTTAAACGTAGATAACACTACGTACGAGAACAAGTTGAAGCTCATGAAATAATATTAATAAAAGTTCACACAGATGATAACGTAGCTGATCCTTTTACTAAGGCTTTGCCTAGACCAAAGGTAGTTAAGCATGCCAAAGCGATTGGGCTGCAACTAGCTAGCGAACTCATGCAATAAATCTGTGATTAGTATTTGGATAAAGGATGTTAAGACATTATTGAATTGATGAAATAAAGATTGAGTTTCGTTTATTTTTTGTTATTTGATTTTGTATCCTATTTTACATGTTTTAATCCATGAATAATTGTTATGTTCTAAATGTCCGTGGTCGATTAATAATATTAGAGTATTATTAAACTAAGACAATTCAAAATAGTGACAGAGTATACTTGAAAGTATATTGGTCAATGTTGGATCATAATTTGGCTAGGCCGGTCTGACCACTTTCCTGGGTCGTTCGTCGTCTTCCCTGGTCTTGAGTAATGCTGCAAACAAAGGTAAACCGGTTAGACGTGGACCCGAGGCCGGAGCCCCGAGGTCCACCTCGGACGGTTAAGTTAGTATTTAATCGATAAGTTGTATAAGAGGTGTAAATAAGAGAGTTAACCTGATGTATAATGAGACCCCTAGCCTTGTTTATATAGTGCTAGGGTTTCTTGAAGGATAAGTTAGGTGTGCGTGCGTCGCGGGCCTGTTGGGCCGGACCGAATACCGATTATACGTCGACATGTCCCCCAGTCTAGTATGATATGGTTCATGATCATGTTATGCTAGACTCATTCATGTATCACGCTTACTAAACATCCGCGTGCGGCTTAGTGGTAGGACATCCACGTGGGTCGTCCGTGACATATGGATCCACTCTTAATGGGCTACTTTTAGCGAAAAGATAATGGGATGGGGTTACGAATAGTGAGCGTAGCCACTATACGTCATCATGTCCCCCCAGTCTAGTATGCGAGGTCGTCACCAAGGTTACTAGACTTTACACCATATCCGCTACCTATAAGCGTATCGAAAGAAATGAGGAACCCGTATACATAAGATGGGTGTTTTGTAAAACCTGTTAATTTCAGGTTTTGACTATGTCATCATTGTATACGTCACCTCATGATATCTGTATATATATTACCACATTTGCATGAAATCTTTTGAGCAATCATATGCATCATACATGAGCATACATTATTTTTATCATCAGAAAATGGAAACATTTAATCACATAGCATACATTATGATTTTGAACATTTAATCATAAGGACACAGTCACATTTGGAGGATTACATTATATGAGCATGCGGGACAGTAAACAAACACTTCTTTTGGGACATTTAAGTCACCTGAACTTATAATCATAAGCATTCGTCATATTGGTTCATAAAAATCCAAACTCATGATCAAAATTAATAATAATTACTTAAGAATTATTTTAAAGCTTTAAATATATAGATATATATATTTTTCTCACATCATGAATGAAATTATGTTACGACATCAACTGTTTTTATTATTAAACATCACCTTCAACCATTCTAACTTATTTAAGCTAAGTTGTCGTAAATTTTAATATAGTAAATTAATTTCTCATCTAAATATGACCATACTTTCACCAAGGATCCTAAATTTAACCAAAATCAACCTAGACTTAAACATACTCACACAATACTATACCTATACTCCTAATAACTATACTTAGACATAACATTTAAACATAAAAATACCCTAGACTCACTGTTTAGCCGAATGTATACATATACATAACATTACATACCAAAAACCTTTACCAATTACCCTTTTGACTTTCTAGACTTTGTACAACACATCACATTAAACTATACACTATAGAAGCACTTCCTTTTTCCCTTGAATAGCCAATACCACCGGTTTGTATTCAAAACCAAGGCACCATTTACCATTTTGGGCGTTTAAAGAATGTACAAAACTAACTATACTTGTATCATGTAAATAAGACAGCTAGCACTCCCAATTTGACACTAGACGTGTGCTAGAACACATCCACACATCCATTTCACTTGTACAACCTTTCCATTTATCATTTACACTATACAAGTCATACTTGGTCCCCTTGGAAGCTAAACATGCAACCGCATAAAGAATTTTGGGGTCAAGTGTACATCTTGGCTCATTAAAACCATGTACTTACATGGTACACACCAATATAGCCATATCTAGCTTACACTCTCTCCTTTAGACGTGTATAAGCCCCAAACCACACCCCTCAATCTCACTTTATGATATATATCAAACTTTAGAACTCACACATCACTTACTTCCCTCATATTCGGAGACACTCTCAACAAAACACCTAGACGAGCTTAAAGCATTTACTTCTACCCATTCTTGGTCTTCACCAAGCATTTACTGCTTGTTATCCAAGATCTTTAGCATTTAAGTCAAGTCCAAGATCATCCTAGGTCACTTATAAGGAGAACCCGACGTCTAGAACTCCTAAACCATTGTGATCACCAAGTTATATTGAAACAAGTAAATATGAAACCCTCCTAGACTTTTTCCTTACTCATTACACTTTTCATGCATGTATATGTTATAAAAATGGAGTTATGAGCACATGCATACGTTTAAAACTTGTAAACAAACCCTAAACAATATATAAGCCCACGACTTATATGGTGTCCATGGGTAATCTTGCCTCAAAACCATAAGACTTGTAAGAATATGCATAAAGAACTTAGTGTAAGCCCTAAGGTAAATTACTAGGTCATAAAAGTGTATAAAAAGTAATATAAGCCGAAACATATAAACATATGTAAGCCCATAAGTCATATAAGCCTAGACCTATATAAGCTAGACAAATAAGCCTATAAAACTTAGCCGAGACCTAAAACCCTATATAAGCCATGACATAGAAACCCTAAAACCTAATATAAGCCGAAACCTATAACTTATATAAGCTAAGTCATTGAAACCCTAAAAACTTATATAAGCCGAAACCTAAAACCTTACATAAGCTAAGTCATGCAAACCCTAAAAATCTATATAAGCCGAGACTTAGAAATAAATAAGCTAGCTCATTTAAGACCTAGAAATGTTAAATAAGCCGAGTCATATAAGCCCTCTTATAAGCTATAAATAAGCCGAATGTAAGTAAGCCCATGACTTATTTTTAAGCTAGAAATATTTAGATAAAAGCCCAATAAGCAAGTTATAGTAATAAGCCCATTTAGTAAATTAGTACTTAATTAAACAAGCCCATTAGGCCCATTTAACCCAAGCCAAAACCCTATTGGGCCAGTCAAGCCCAAAAACTATCTGTGGGAACTTTTCGTGCCATATTTGCCAATTGGCGAAAGTTAAGGTCGGTTTTGTAACTTAATAAAATATGTGAATGTGATTTCGTGACTTTATAAAGTTCAAGGACCAAATGTGTCATTTTCAAAAGTATAGGGTGCGTTTGTCTTAAACTGAGAACTAAACGAAACTATAAGGACTAATTGTGCAAGTATTAAAACTTAATATAAGCCATAGTTGCCCATATTAAATATTCCGAGACCTCAAGGGTCATTTTTGCCATTATTAAAACTTGTTACAAGCCCTAGCCTCATTTTTAAATACTTCGAGACCTTAAGGGTCATTATTGCTACTTTTTAAAACTTATTACAAACCCTCTTCTAATATTTAAACATTCTGAGACCTTAAGGACCAAAAGTGTCACTTTGGGAAACTTGTTACAAGCCCTAACCATTATTTTGGATAATTCGAAACTTCAAAGACCAATTGTGTCAATTTGAAAACTTAAAACAAACCCTAACCCTAACTTACTTAATTCCGAGACATAGGGGGTGTTTGGTCATTTCCCCAAAGTTTTTTAAGCCCTAGGGGTGTTTTGTAAATAAATTAAACGGACAAGGACTAACGACGCAATTTACTTAACAAACGAGACCTTAAAGGATATTTTTGGTGAATTGTCATACTAACAAGGACTCAAGTGTAATTTAAGTTAATTAAAAATATTAATAAATTAACTTAGCCGTTTGAATGATTAAACAAATTACTAAGTTTATTCGCGAAACCTTATAAACTGACAAATCCCGTTAACCATATTTTTGAAGCCTTAAGAAAAGTAAATTGTATTTTATTTTCTTACAATAAATTAAATAATAAAATCTACTTATTTAAATTATTATCCATTTTACTAGACAATTTATATATATATATTTTTAGAAACTAAATATATATATTTACAATTCACTATAAGTGTAAACACTTAAACGGTCGTAATAGCTTATTAATTAGTGATCACGCATTCTCAACCATACATCCATCATGCATTGTTATTTTGCATTTACTAAGGCACTCAAAATTACTTAGGTAATTTCTCTTGTTCGTGATCATACTGTGCCAGTTATTTCAGTGACATCATTCTCACATCACTACCACTAAGGTGAGTTCATGGCCCCATCTTTACTATTTTATAACTGGGGGAGAAAACATACAAAAATTATATATATTTAAATATGCAAACACGCACTGATGACAACAACAATTTATTGCCTATTGTTTGCCCCATACCCGTGGACTGTAATAGTTAATAGTGTAGCGCGAAATGTATGAATAGATCTATTCGGGTATAAACAACATCCGGCCTGCTTGACTTGCTATCACGAAACGCTTAGGCCAAGCAACAGGTTTATTTCATTGTCGGACTGAGGGAACAACATCAGGACAGATCCAAATGGGCGTACTGGGCATCTTTTGTCTAGCTTCTATTACAGGGCAGTAGGAACTACTGTAGTATTGGACTGTGATTATCCTACTATGATCGTGGTGTTTGGCATATTAGTAATTTATTTATTTAATTAAACCTATTAATTCACCAACTTTGTGTTGACCCCCACATTTTACTCTATATGTTTTCTCAGGAAAATAAAGCAGGTCCATGCATTGGATTCCAGCATTTTAGGGAGCATCATGTCTACCATTGGGCTGGTATATTTACTTTAGTTTTATAATAAATGTGGTTTTACAAACAAGATACTAAGTGTGTACATTAATTCATGTAATATGTTTCAAATGACTTTTATGATCATTGCTCTATATACTGTGTGCTATCGATCCACCCAAGTAACACCCCATGTACTATTCCGCTGCATTTGACCATCAGGGGGTGTTACAGAGATGGTATCAGAGCGCATAGTTATAGAGAACCAGATCGATAATAAAAAAATTAAATTATAATAAAAAATTTAAATTGGACTATAACTAAACTTTTAAAATCAATGAAATAAAAAGAAAGTTGATTTTTGGGGAACCTTTATAAGTTAGGCATATAGCATATAGAGCATACATATTATGTGAACTAACTTCACACTGATTTATAACCTTCGAGTTAATAAATCACCTAAGTATCTACTCAAACTTTTAACGAGCGTAGTTAAAAGACATAAACCGCATCGCATATGCATTTTTAAAACTTTTTGAATTGTGTAAGCTAAAAACTTACTCAACTTTAAAATGCTATTTTCAGATATCATGACGCCACCTACTGTTGTGACTACCTTCGATAAGCTCATGGCTCCTACCACCACTCCATTATCGCTGACATCAGTATTTGCTGGACCCGCATCTGACACCGAGTCCAGAGGTGACCAGCCAGACAGAGTCATCATACTTTTAGATTCACCTACCCTATCACCACCTACTGTATCTCCTACTTCACCACTACTAGTAGTACCTACATCTCCTCCTAGGGGGATGGACCAGGTTGTGCCTTCCTTACCACCTTTGCCACCACCTTCTACACATCACCCTTACCCCACCAGTGCTCTGCCACCTCGCAAGAGGAGGCGTGATTCTATTCCTGACTCGACCTTCGAGATAAGAGAGGGATCAGGAGCTGGACAGCTTAGCCTTGGCGCATTACAGGCACAGGTCGACGCACTTGTGGCCCGACAGGCGCAGGATACCGCCCTTATTCATGCCCTACTACAGGCGGACCATCAGGGTCGCGCCTTACTACAGGAGAGATATAGTTCTCTCTACTAGTCCGTGGCTAGTGAGTCACACACCACTCAGAGTTCTCTGGGTATGACCCAGGGGACCATACATTGGTTGTTGGATGAGGTTGCTTACCTTCGCTACCGGCTAGCTTCACTAGAGGGTCACTCGTACGAGACCCAGGCTGCTATCCTCATGTAGGAGGAGACTTTTCCTACTTTCATAGACCTGGCAGATCTTCGCCATCAGGGAGTCATTTGTTAGACAGATCATCTACGGAGTGCCGATACTGCACGTCAGCACCAGTTGCTCGAGACCATGAGATTCTCCCGAGAGACCAGGAGAGCGATGATCCGCATGCAGGATGATCGTGCACCCACACCACCAGCTGGACCACCCGCACCTGCAGACAGCCATACTAGTGTAGGCTAGATTTCTTTGTACATCATGACAAGCATTGAGTTTCATCTCATCTCGCATGATTTAGGTCTTTTGTACTTGTATTTTCATTTCAGTTGTATCCATATCGTAGCACCTAACCTTAGTAGGTAGGTTTTCTTTTGTTGTACTACAAACATATGTACCACTATCTTAGACAGGATTGTTGTATCTATATCTTAGATTAGTTGTATTTGTATCATATTGATGTTCACCAGTACTGACATATTATCACTTGCTGAATTTATATTATTATGAAATCTTGACAGGTTATCCAATTTGTTGTGAATTCTATGCATACCCATTTTTATGCAGCTTAATATAATAATCCTACTGACCAACTAATAAATCTCATATTTGTGTATGATAGAACAATGGCACAAGAGTCACTAGACAGAACCCTGGCGCTGCTCCCTCAGCGACTATTTCAGAAGCACAACTTAGAGTGCTTATCGGTCAAGGCATTGCTGATGCCCTAGCCGCCAGGGAAACACACCCAGCGGAAACCAGGGCGACAGTCAAAACTCGAATGCCAGAGATCGAACTGCCAGAGGATGTACCTATCCCGACTTCCTGAAATGCAAGCCCAGTTACTTCAAGGGCAAGGAAGGGCTAGTATGACTCATGCAATGGTTCGAAAGGACCGAGACAGTATTCCGCATTAGTGATTTCATCGGGGAGAACAAGGTGAAATTTGCCACCTGTACCCTCTTGGAACATGCTCTCACCTGGTGGAACTCCCTAGTTGCTACCCTCGGGCATGATGAAGCCTATGGGTGTTGATCCTAAACTTAGATCGATTTAGCTTATGTAAACGAGATTAGATCAAGTTAAACACGTAGAGAAACTTTGTTGTGTATAAAACAATTCAAGTATTATGTGGAATTAATACTTAAACAAGAACACACAAACAATTGTAAAACAAACTTTCACTTGATTGATTGAATCGAACTTGCTTACAATGAAAGTGTTCAAACGTATGAAAAACTTATATGAAACATAACCTAAAGGTCTTCTTTTATAGACATAAGAAGCCTTGTACAAGAGTCTACGTATCAGCTATTCTAGGTAAAGATAATTATAGAAAATACATGGTTGATCCTATCTTTACTAGAAACAAACTAGAAACAAAATACTCATAGACCATATCTTTCTATCAGTGCTTGTGTTCAACCTATCAAGGCTTGACTTCTTCCTGTCAACGCTTGATTTGTCAGCGCTTGTTCTCTTCTTATCAACGCTTGTTTTCTTCTTGTCAGCGTTCAAGTGTACTGGCTACATTTTATTCCCAACAATTCCCTTAAACTTGATATCTACTCTAGTAATCAAGTTTCTGAATAAAAATTAAGAACTAGGAGGAATCTTACAAATCTTATCATATTGGTAATAAACATGCCTAATCAAATCTTTGGCCACGTCACTTGAATAGTCAATCTCTAGCTGTGTTGTCTTCATCTTTTCCAGAACTTCTTTGGACATGGGATACTCAGCATCTACAAGAAGATACTCAGCAAACTTTGTAGAGCTCAAATAATACACACCAGCAGCTGAATACAAACGCCATTGAAGACCACTGACATCATCCTCAAGATCCTTCCAAACAGGATCTTCTTCTTCTGGTGCACACATTTTCTTGAATGTTGACCAAAGCTTTATTCCATTGACTGAAGTAGGAGCTTCAGTCTCATACTTGGCCATCAACAACCTCCAAAGGTCTGCCAAGTCTTCCCTATCCATACTTGCAAAGAGAGACATAACAGTAGTAAATGTGTGTACCTCTTTCCCATATCTGTCAATCTTCCAAAACCCACTTTCATCTTCCTCATAGCTAATGATAGGGTTTCTGGCATCAAGAGGTAACACTTGTACCATATCTAAAGCTTCCATGGGTGAGAGCTTAATGCTCCTTCTAAGAACAGCTTCACTGGGAACCACTTTATTTAGATCTTTAGGAAACTCAAATGGGACTCCCTTCTTCAAAGGCCTTGGAACAATCATTGCCTTCTGAATCTCCATCTCTTCTGCAAGTTCTTCTTTCCTTTCATCTGAAAGAAGTCTAAGAGTGTTCATTTCCTGCACTCTTGCCCAAATGGGTTAAGCCTTATACTCCAATTCTTGAAAGGATAATCCCTGCAATTTCTTGAAGGTCCATCCAGTTCCATGACATCTGAGTAACATGTAGTAAAGCTCTCTTCTATCCCTCTTCAGCAGTGAGAAAACATTGCTAGCCTTATGTTTCAGAATTACCTTGCAGTGTCTTTGAACTCTTAGAAGAATCTCCAATCCCCAAATTTGGTCTGAAATTGTCAAATCTGGATTCTCCATAATCCTATTCTCCCAAGCATGGTACATCTGAACTACTTCTGGCATATCAAAGTCTACTTGAAATTTTAACTCCCTAAGCTTCTCTCTTGCCAAGTCATCACCATATTCAAGTCTTTCTGGTTGTTCAATTATCATCACACTTGAATATGAACTTTCTTCATCACTTCCTTCTCGTTCCTCTGAAGTGACAACAAATGGTGATTCACCAACCTTCTTCCTTTCTTGTTCCATAAGTTGTGCAGCCAACCTTGAATCAAACTCTACTTGTGCTGCATCCTTTGGAACTTCTACTTCTACCATGATTCATTTACCCTTATCTAATGGATCAATGATGGGTAAAGATGATGATGATACCTGTGAAGACACTTCTTTGATGATAGCTGATGACTGGAATACATCAACCATATCTGCAGGTCTGTCAACGCTCAAATTCCTTGTGTCAGCGCCCAATTTACTCTTGTCAGCGCTTGGTGTGTCAGCGTTCAAATTTTGCTTGTCAATGCCCAACTTACTTGTCTCAGCGCCTCTTGTGGACTGCTCCATCATAGTTGTAAAAGAGAAGTTCAAATTTGTAGGAGTAACCAGAGATGTGTCAAAACCTGGTTGCTTCTTCAATTCAGTGAGGGCTTCAGCAACACCCAAAGATTCTCCATCATGTGAGCCTTTGTCACTCACATGGATCTGCTCATCCTCCCCTTTGGAAGATTCCTCCATTCCAGGCCTAGTGTTAGCATCCTCCAAAATAACAATCCTCTCCCTTAGTTGCTTGAATTCAAGGCCTTGTGTACTGACTATTTGTACCAAGTCTGCATTTTGCTTTTGCAAGCTAATGCAGACAGCCGTTAATTCCATCAATGTGTATGGTTCCAATCTGCCCTCCTCTAGAATGGGTATTTGACCTCCCAAAGTAGATTCATGGGGCATGGATGAGGTCTTAAAGATGTTAGGACTGTCTTGGCCTGCATCTAAGCCAGTACCAATAGTCCCAACCTCATCCATAGCACCAACCACACTTGTGGTGGTGGTTCTCTCTGCAACATGGCTAGGACCACTAGAGGAGAACAATCCAGTAGCCCTTGGGCGTTTTTGCAACCTATATTCAGGTGGGGTAGAAGATGATGTGGATTGGGTGGTAGTTTGAAGGTTAAGGGGTGTTTGGGTCTGTGAAGGAAAGGTGTCAACGTTTGGATTACTTGTGTCAACGCCAACATTTAATGTGTCAGCGTTGGAGGGTTCTTTGTCAATTTCCATGTGTTGAGGTGAAGGCAAAGGTTCTGGTATTGGGTCAAGTTGTGGTTGTGGGTCTGGTTGGGGTTGTGCTGCTGCAATAACAGCAAGCATAGCTTGGGTGAGGGGTAATTCACGGTGAGGGGGTGAGTTCATCTTGGTAAAAATAGCTTTCTTTTGCACAGTGATCTCATAAAAATCATCATGATCCCTTGTGCAGTAATTTTGCACATCAAAAACCATTTGCAAAAATCTGGGATAAGCCAAAGTTATCTTATTCCCTTTGTTTTTACACATGCCATCAAAAATCAGTTTTGAAAAATTAAACTTTTGCCCATTTGCAATGCACACAATTGCACTAGCAATTGATCTATTAATTTCATTGTGTGCAGTACATTTGGGACTCAAACATTGAAGGATGACATGTATGAGGTACTTCCAGGCTGGGGGAAACTCTTGTTTATGATATTTTTTCAAAGTGCCCTCATCAGGGAAAGGATACCCCAAAGCCCGAAGTCCTTGTTCTATTTCATTAATGGGGAGAGTGGTTATACCATCTTCATCATCAAGATGCAAAGCCTGGCGAACCAAGGCTTCAGTAACCACCCAAGAACGCCCATGAACAATAGCTCTTAATGTAGTCACATTATTAATTGTTGAGGAACTGACAGTGTTCCAAAACTGTTTAATATGAGTGACAGGGATGAGAGGAGCATGAGAAAGTGCATACCTAATTGGAGATGCATTCAAATACGCCACCATCTGGGTGTATTGTGGAAACAAAGTATCATCAGCCTCCAAATAAGCAATCATGTTATGCTGACTCCTGAATCCCAATACCAAGTCGCTTGGTTTAAACTTTGGTGCCATTGTTGAAGAAAGTTGTTTGTGAATTATTGAGAAAGATGAATCATAGGAGAAAAAGTGTTAGACAAGAATATGAGATACCCTGTTTAAAAATAGGAGCCAAATATATAGGAGAGATAGGCACATGTGATTAGTCAAAAATAAGGCAAGTATTTTCAAAATATAATGATGAAAATTTGAAAAGAAAATAATTTATCTTGTGCATTAATTAAAAGTTATCTACTCCCAAAATTACGGCCCCAAAATTCGTCAAAAATAACAACTGGGTAGGTCCCAATGAGTGTCAACGGTTAAAAATAACCCATCAACGCCCAACGGCTATATTCTTGTCAACGTTCGCCAAAGCCATGTCAGCGTCTAAATTGGTCATAACTACGCTTGGAAAAATATTTGTCAGCGTCCAAAAATAAAAGTAATAAAATGAAAAAGGACCTTAACAAAGTAATTTATCCTAGTGAAGATAACCTATAAATTGATAATTATTATAGGGCGGCAAGCACTGTCCAGTTATGCACACTTGCTTATGCAAGATAGACATAACAGTCCTCTAGTGTCCCTTGCTAACCAAAATTCTTAACAACTAAGTTATCTCATAAAATTCCTTGTAACTCCCAGGTAAACCCATTATAAATCAGTCCCAAGTCTCCCAACAGACCACATCCAATTCTAGGCCAAAAATGTCTTAGCAGCATGCATAGTATATCAACTTTGCATGCTAAAGTGCCTCATGATTTAGTAAACTAACTCATACTCACCTGTGGACACAATCTAGAATTGTGATAAGAGTATTATAAGAATACCCAAAAGTCCTAAAGGTTCCTAGAACATCCCCTTAAATTGTGATACACAAGTTGCCAAATAATATGCATGAATATAAAAATTTATGTCAAGATAGGAATATAAATATTCCAACCATCATCCATAAATTGAAACATGCTCCAATTGATTCTCCAAGGATCCATAAGCAACTCTGTATCCAATGGTACAATGCTAACAACGCCTGCACACTTAGATCAAAAACCACAAAACTAACATATTGCTGACAACGTCACGATAACACTTATCAGCGTTAAGATAACCTTTGTCAGCGTTAGAAAAATATAGTGGAAAATCTAACTTTTCAAAAAGACCAATAACGATGCATATCCTGTACATATTTTTACAAGAAGACCCCAAAACACATATTAAGTGAGATTGATCATTCTAATACTTGTTACCAAGTATTGAAACCTTCCAGTATCAAAAGGTTTAGTTAACAAATCAGACACATTTTCTTTTGTGTCAACCCTATCTGGTTGTATTAAACCCTTTTCAAAACAATCTCTTATAAAATGATGTCTAATTTCTATGTGTTTTGTTTTAGAATGATGTACAGGATTTTTAATAATGCATAAAGTACTGTTATTGTCTACAAAAATCTTGGTATGCATGAAATTATACTCATAATCCAACAGCTAGTTCTGAATCCATAAGACTTGTCCACAACAAGCAGCTGCTGCTACATATTCTGCTTCAGTTGTAGAATTGGCCGCCACTGGTTGTTTCTTGCATTGCCAAGATATCAACCTACTCCCAAGAAACTGACATCCACCAGTTGTGGATTTTCTATCAAATTTATCACCACCATAGTCACTGTCTGAATATGCAATAAGCTCCAATGGTGAATCTTTTGGATACCATAATCCAAGATCTGGATAACATCTAAGGTACCTAAAGATTCTCTTGATAGCATGAAGGTGACACTCTTTGGGAGTCACTTGATGGCGTGCACATGCACATACAGCAAACATAATGTCAGGTCTTGAGGCTGTGAGATACATCAATGAACCAATCATTGATCTATAGTGCCTGACATCCACATCTTTTCCATCTCCAACTTTTCCCCAAGGGTGTTCTCTATCCATAGGAGTACTAGCCCGCTTTTCATGTGGAGAAAAGCCAAACTTCTTCAAGATTTCTGCCATATATTTATCCTGAGAGATGAAGATACCATCTTCTTTCTGCTGAACTTGTAACCCTAGAAAGAAGTTCATCTCCCCCATTGTACTCATCTTGAATTTGTCTGTCATAAGCTTGGAAAAGTCTTCACTCATCTTTGGGTTTGTAGAGCCAAAGATGATATCATCCACATAAACCTGAACAAGTAAGACATCCTTACCAGTCTTCTTTGTAAATAAGGTCTAGTCTATGGTGACCCTTTTGAATCCATTTTCCACCAGATAGGTGGACAATGTGCCATACCATGCTCTTGGGGCTTGATGAAGTCCATACATAGCATTCTTGACTCTATACACCTTGTCTGGATGCTTTGGATCTTCAAAACCAGGAGGTTGCATTACATAAACCTCCTCAACAATTGTGCCATAAAGGAAAGCACTCTTCACATCTATTTGATAGACAGTGAAGCCCATGCAGGAAGCATAGGCTAGAAATATCCTTATAGCCTCAATCCTTGCAACTGGTGCAAAGACCTCCTCATAGTCTATCCATTCCTCTTGTGTATATCCTTGAGCCACTAAACGTGCCTTGTTTCTGACCATAATGCCTGTTTCATCTTTCTTGTTTCTAAGAACCCATCTTATCCCAATAGGTCTGACATATCTGGGACAATCAACCAACTCCCAAACATCCTGAATAGCAAGTTGGTGAAGCTCATCCTGCATTGCTTCCACCCAACTTGGTTCTTTGAGAGCATCAAAAATCTTCTTGGGTTCCTGTTGTGACAAAAAACAGGCAAACAAACATGCTTGAACAAGAGGGGTATCAACCTTCTTGTGTATATTGGTAATAAATCCTCCAAGATTCTGATGAGATCTTCTAGTCTGAACAGGAGACATCACATCTCCAATAATTAGAGAAGAGGGGTGATCCTTCATTGTAGAAGTAAGAACTCCTCCCTCAAAAAGTCTGTTGTCTTCAATCTCATCATCCAAGTTACCAATATCTTCTTCAGACTCTCTTCCATCAATATCTGCATGAACCTCTCCATTTCTGCTTGAAGGTTCACCTTGTTCAAAATTGGAAGAGAAAATATGGTCAAAAGAGTTGTCAACGCCTGAACCAAGGTTGTCAGCGTTGGATCCATCAACACCTGAAATGGTGTTGTCAACGTTTGAGCCATCAACGCCTGAATTTGTCTTGTTAGCGCCAGATTTTCCTTTGTCAGCGCCTGAAGGACCATGCATGTTGTTAACTGGTGATATTTGGGGACCGCCATTTTCCTTTCCAGCAGCAGCAGCAGCAGCAAAAGCATCTGTCCATATGGGAATAGTAACATACTCAAGTATGGGAGATGACTTGTCTGCTTGTGATCCAACCTCTTCAATAACCTGTGTACCTGAAACATCAACAACTGGTTCTTCCACAACATTTGAAGTTACCTTCACAATTTATGGATTAGTAACAGGCATATAAATCAAAGTCCTAGATAGAGGTTCCAAGTCAAACAACCAATTTGGACCACTTTCAGGATCACTAGGTTTACTCTCTAAAAACCTAACATGTACTTTTTCAAGTATACGTTTTTCCTTCTTAAGGTAAACCCTATATCCTTTACTCTACACTGAATAACCCATGAAATAGCCTTCATCACCTTTAGCACTAAATTTACCTAAGGCATCACTAGTATCCAACACAACTACATGACAACCAAAAGGTTTAAGAAAACCAATATTAGGTTTCCTTCCCCAAAGTAACTCATAAGGTGTTTTGTTATGTATCTTGTCGACTAATGCTCTATTCTGAACATAACAAGTTGTATTCACAGCCTCAGCCCAAAATGCAATGGGAAAGTGAGTATCAGCCAACATAGTCTTGGCTGCTTCAATTAGGGTTCTATTCTTTCTCTCAGCAACACCATTTTGCTGTGGGGTTCTGGCAACACTAAACTGTCTAGTAATCCCTTTCTTGGCACAAAAATCATCCAACAATTTATTTCTAAACTCACCATCAATATCACTTCTAAGCATTTTAACCTCATTACCAGTTTTCTTCTCTATTTGGTTAATAAAGTTAATTAAAGTATCAGTAGTGTCACTTTTCATGGCTAAAAAGAAAGTCCAAGTAAACCTAGAAAAGTCATCAGTGATGACAAAGCAGTAAGATTTACCATTCAAACTCTCTATATTAGTTGGACCAAACAGGTCCATATGCAGCAAGTGAAGAGGTTTAGAACTAGAGTGCACTTGTTTAGACTTAAATGAGACCTTGTGTTGTTTGCCTTTAAGACATGCAACACAAGAGTGGTCATTTTGGAAAGCCTTTTCAGGCAAACCATCAACCAAGCCATGTCTCACAAGCCTGTTTATATTTTTAAAGTTACTGTGCCCTAGTCTCCTGTGTCATAGATTACTCTCATCAACTGAACCTTTAGCATAAAAACATGACATGTTATTATTCATCCTAATTCCATTAAGATTCACATTATAAATGTCCTTATGCCTAGGTGTCCTATAATCAATGAATTTCTCATCTGGTATTTTAAAATCCTTGCTCAACACCAAGCATTCAGTATCAGTAAAAAGAACCTTATTTTTGTTATCACAAACTTGTGATACACTAAAAAGATTATAGTCAAGTTCTTTTACCGGAAACACGTTTTCAAAACGCAGATTGTTGGTGAGAAGAGTTCCTTTGCCTGTGATAGTTCCATATCCGCCTCCAAAGTAAACTTTATCACCATCCTTAATGGGAGTGAGGTTTATGAGATAATCTTCCTTCCCAGTCATGTGCCTAGAGCATCCACTATCCCAATAGTCATAATCATTTACCTGTTTTTGAATGCCCTACACATAAAGAAAACAAATTAGTTTTATTTGGGAACCCAAGCCTGAGCAGACTTGGATTCATCTGGTTGTTCAACAAGTACAGACTTAGTTCTCATAACAACCCCTTGTTCATCGCTTTTTGGATGAAACACCCAGTTAACCCCAATTGGTTTTGTGATGACCTTTGAAATATAATTACATATATTACAGGTCATAGAAATCCCATTAGAATTAGGGTTTTGATCTTGCTTAGGTCTCCATGTCAAGCTAGAAGAAGCTTTAGACCCCTTTCCCTGTGGTTGCAAATATTTACCATTATTTGGTCTGGCAACGTTTCTGTCAGCGTTTGATTTGGTCTTGTCAACGCTGAAATTACCCTTATCAGTGTTGAACCTAGGGTTTGCTACAGGAACCCATTGCCTATTAGACCATGTATTGGTCTTTTGAAAAGGTCTTTGCCCATAAGTGTTAGACCCTTTAGTAAAGAATGGGGCTGGTCTAACAACTTGTGGACTTTGCTCCACAAAAGTTTTGGGTCTGACAGTGTTTGACCTTTTGTCAGCGTTGACCTTGGAATCGTTGACACACTTATAGGCTAAATGTGAAAAGCTACCACAAGTATAACAGGCTTTTCTAGACATAACTCTAGGTCTAGAAGAAAAGAAACTTGTTCCATTATCACTAACTTGGCTTTTTGGTGACCTAGTATTTCTATACATTTCTGCATATTTAATGCTAGGTTTTCTAACAGCGTTTGAGCCAAGGTCAACAGTCTTGCCAGTGATTGGGTTTGTTACTTTGATAGGGGTAGACTCATTTGGGCTATCACAAAGCATGCCACCCTTGACAAACAAGGTAGGGTTGGCTTTCTTCCATTGGTCCAAATCAGTCAACTTCAGCCTATATTCTTCTACTGGGGTAAGGACTCTTGGTGGAGGAATAAATTCCTCTTCTTGGAGTTCTGGTAAACCAGTCCAAGATAAGTCCTTTCTTTGGACACCATAGAAGTCCCCAGCTGGTGGTGGAACACCAGCATACTCTTTCATCCCAATCTCAGTCATGTCCCTAGAATCCCTTTGTTTACTAACACATTCTCCTAGGGTTTGTGAGGCCTTATCAAATCTTTGAATTTTAAAGTCTACATTATCCTTATTCTTGATAGCCTTATCTAACTTAACCTGTAGTTCAGCATTGACCCTCTCTATGATATTTCTAATATAAGTACTAGCATTTAAATCATGTTTTAAGATATTGATTTTATCTTTTAGGTCAAGCTCCATTTTCTTATACTCAGCTACAGTCTTTTCAGTTTGAGTAAGAGCAAGTTGATAGTTAGACAACTTGCATCTCTCATTACTCACATCTGATAACAGTCTTAAAACCTCTTTGTTAAGTCTTTCAGTATTTAAACGACAACCCTTACTACAAAAAGCATCATCATATACCTCATTGTCTGATGAAGATGAGGAGTGTGCCATGAGAGCATATTGAACATGTTCTTCTTCTTTTATCTCAGCAACCAAATTTTTATCCTCTTCCTCATCCTTAGCCATATAGCTCCATTCCCATCCAATACCATCAATTTCTTGCATTGCCACCATGGCCTTAGGATCCTGAGCCTTAACAATTTGGCTTGAGGGTTTTCCAGCATCAGATCTTCTTGGAGATCTGCATTCTCTCATAAAGTGCCCCATACGATGACAATTGTAACACTCAACCTTGGATTTATCAAATCCAGCAGTGTCCTTAGCATTAAAAGTCATCTTCTTCTTGAATCTTCTATTCCATCTGTTTGCTCTTATACTTGCAAGAGCCATATTCCACTTAATATCCATCTCCTCTAAATGCTCATCACTTATTTGCTCAAGGTCCTCATAAGTAATCACTAAACCATTGAGCAATGAAGCAATGTATGCACACACAGTATCCAGATCAATACCAGCAGGCTTAACTCTTGGAGAGTCAATTTTGTATGTGTCAGCGTCTGAATGTGAGGCGTTGACAGGATATGATCCAGCATTGACACATGTTGATCCAGTAACTGGGTGCATGTATGAATCCTTCTGATCAAATTGACCTTCACTATGTGAGAAGAAGGCCATGTTTCCATTGGTAGTCTTGCTTCCATGATCTAAAAGAGTTTCATTCTCCAACAGCCTTAGTTTGTTGTAAACATCATCAAAAGTAGAACTTTTGTGAGTGTTATTGGCAATTATAGACCTTGCCTCAATCTTCCATGCATCACCAAGGCTTTTAAGAAAAGTTGCAATAATGTCAACATCACCAATCACTGTCCCCATGAAGGACAACTTACTTGTAATGTCGAGAAGTTTGCTTCTCACACTACTTAGCTTTTCATTAGGTTGAGCCTTAAAAATAGCATACTCATGCAAGAGTTGCTTCTTTTTCTCTTCCATCGTATCAGCATTACCACCATAGGCAACTTCAAGGGCTGCCCAAAGATCTTTTGCAGACTCATAACCTCTGTATTTGTGCTGATTTTCTTGTCCCAACGAGAGTTTCAGAATGCTTAGGGTTTTCATATCAACCCTTCTCTTTGCTATGTCCTCAGCAGACATAGCTCTACCATCTTTAGGTTTTTCTTTCTTATCTGCTTCAGAGCATCCTTGAACAGCTGATCTTGTAGCAATGGCATCTGCAATCTTTTGAGCTTTATTGAATGTGTTTCCATATTCAATAATCTCCCAGAGAGTGTAGTCATGGATTTACAGATATTGCTCAAAGTTAAACTTCCACAGCTCAAATTTGTCTGGGTCTAACATGGGAATCTTGATGTTGTGGTTTGAGGAGGAGGAGGAGGTTACTTCTGGAGTAGACATGATTTTTTTAGGGTTTTGTGAAAATTAGGTTTTTTGGTGATTTAGGGTTCTTGTGTTCTTTTAGATCAAAGTTTCTCAACAAGCTCTGATACCACTTGTTGATCCCAAACTTAGATCGATTTAGCTTGTGTAAACGAGATTAGATCAAGTTAAACACGTAGAGAAACTTTGTTGTGTATAAAACAATTCAAGTATTATGCGGAATTAATACTTAAACAAGAACACACAAACAGTTGTAAAACAAACTTTCACTTGATTGATTGAATCGAACTTGCTTACAATGAAAGTGTTCAAACGTATGAAAACCTTATATGAAACATAACATAAAGGTCTTCTTTTATAGACATAAGAAGCCTTGTACAAGAGTCTACGTATCAGCTATTCTAGGTAAAGATAATTATAGAAAATACATTGTTGATCCTATCTTTACTAAAAACAAAATACGCATAGACCATATCTTTCTATCAGTGCTTGTCTTCAACCTATCAATGCTTGACTTCTTCCTGTCAACGCTTGATCTGTCAGCGCTTGTTCTCTTCTTATCAACGCTTGTTTTCTTCTTGTCAGCGTTCAAGTGTACTGGCTACATTTTATTCCCAACAATGGGATGACCTGGAATGCATTTAAGGAAAGACTTACCACAAAATACTGTCCTCGGGGTGAAATCAAGAAACTAGAGATTGACTTGTGGAACCTCAAATGCTCAAATCATGACATCACGGCTTATAATCAGAGATTTCAGGAGCTAACTTTGATGTGTACTCGGATGTTCCCTGACGTGAAGGACAAGATAGAAAAGTACATCAATGGACTTCCTGATTCTGTACATGACAGTGTACTCGCATCCTGACCCATTACGGTCGAGGGTGTCATAGAATTTGCCACAGAACTGATGAACAAACGGGGACGTGATCATGTGCTTAGGCAGTCTGACTACAAGAGAAAAGTTGAGGAAAACTACCGCAGTCATCATCAGGCCCAGCCACCAAAGAAGCAAAACTTGGGCCCGATCTGTAGTGTTGTTTCCTCAGCACCACCACCATATGCAGGCAACAAGCCAAAGTGCTTCAAGTGCAATTTCCATCATTTCTCTACTGCTGAATGCCGAAGACCCGGACAGGGCAACACCCATGTTCCAGCCATCAGGAATAACTCCAGCACCAACTACAAGCCCCACAATGGCAACAGTCAGAACTTCCGCGGAAATGGACAACAGGGAAACCGCCAGCACACTGGTAGCGGTAACATGGCTCGTAGGGAAGTTCGTTGCTATGGTTGCGGAGAAATCAGGCACATCAAGCCTGATTGCCCAAAGTGAGCAGTTAGGAACGAGAACATGGGAGGAGCACCATCTAGAGTCTATGTGATAGGAGACGCCAAGACCAACCCAAACTCCAACGTGGTTACCGGTACGTTCCTTCTAAACAATCGCTATGCAAATATTTTATTTGATACGGGAGCCGATAGGAGTTTCATATCCACAGAATTTAGTAGCTTACTAGACATCACACCTACACTGTTAGATGACTGTTACAGAGTCGAGTTAGCAGACGGTAAAATCATCGAAACTAACACTATTTTAAGAGGTTGTACCTTAAATCTTCTAAATCATCCATTCGACATTCATTTGATACCTGTAATTTTGGGTAGTTTCGACGTCATCATTGGTATGGACTGGTTAGCCAAATATCACGCAACCATTGTGTGCGACAAAAAGCTAGTCCGTATACCATAGGGAAAAGAAAATCTAATTGTTCGAGGAGAAAGAGATTCAGATAGAACTGACACCAGACTGAGTGTTATCTCATGCATTAAAGTCCAGAAGTATATACTAAAAGGATGCCCTATCTTTTTAGCACATATTTCAAAAGCCGACAAAGAAGAGGAACCAGAGAAGAAATAAATCAAGGACGAACCAATTGTCCGTGATTATCCTGAATTTTTTCTAGACGACTTACCTGGTTTGCCTTCGACTCATCAAGTGGAATTTCAAATCGACTTGATACCAGGAGCTGCACCTGTAGCTAAAGCACCATACTGATTAGCACCAACCGAGATGAAAGAACTCGTTGAACAACTTCAAGAACTGTCAGACAAAGGTTTTATCAGACCCAGTTCCTCACCTTGGGGAGCTCCAGTACTTTTTGTCATAAAGAAAGACGGATCTTTCCGAATGTGTATCGATTACAGAGAACTGAATAAGTTAACTGTGAAAAATCGTTACCCACTACCACGAATCGACGACCTATTTGATCAGTTACAAGGATCAAGTGTATACTCCAAGATCGACCTACGATCGGGGTATCACCAGTTGAGGGTCAGAGAGGAGGACATACCAAAAACAGCTTTCAGAACTCGTTACGGTCATTATAAATTTCAAGTCATGCCATTTGGTCTGACCAACGCTCCAGCCATATTCATGGACCTCATGAATCGAGTGTGCAGACCCTATCTGGATAAGTTCGTGATTGTATTTATCGACGACATACTCATCTATTCCAAGAATGAGCAAGAACACAGAGAACATCTTGCTCAAGTGTTAAAATTACTTAAGGAAGAGAAGTTGTACGCAAAATTATCAAAGTGTGATTTTTGGATTCCTAAAGTTCATTTCCTCGGTCATGTGATCGATGACAAGGGAATTCAAGTGGATCTCGCGAAAGTCGAATCCGTGAAGGATTGGGCATCACCCACTTCACCAAAGGAGATTCGCCAATTCTTAGGTCTTGCCGGTTACTACCGGAGATTCATAGAAGGATTTTATAAGATAGCTAAATCTATGACGAAGCTTACTCAGAAAGGCATAAAATTCGATTGGGGAGAAAAAGAAGAGGCTGCATTCCAAACCATTAAGCAGAAATTGTGTAGTGCACCCATTTTAGCCCTACCAGAAAGCAATGAAGACTTCGTTGTCTACTGTGACGCCTCACACCAAGGCTTAGGAGCTGTATTGATGCAGAGACAGAAAGTGATTGCCTATGCTTCAAGACAATTGAAGAAACACGAGCAGAATTACTCTACTCATGATCTAGAGCTTGGATCTGTAGTTTTTGCTTTGAAAATTTGGAGACACTACCTGTATGGAACAAAGTGCACAGTGCATACTGATCACAAGAGTTTGCAACATATCCTAGACCAGAAGGAGCTAAACATGAGGCAACTTCGTTGGATAGAATTGCTCAGTGACTACGACTACGACATGAAATACCACCCAGGTAAAGCCAACGTAGTTGCAGATGCACTAAGTCAAAAAGGAACTGATCCTCCCATGAGAGTCCGAGCCCTAGTCATGACCATTAGCTTGGACCTACCCAAGCAGATATTAAAGGCTCAACTCCAAGCACAGAAGTCTGAAAACATCGGAAAAGAGGACATAGGAGGAATGCTTAGGACTGACCTCAGCAAGGAGAAGTTGGAAGCTAGAGCAGACAGAACGTTATATTTACACGGAAGAAGTTGGTTACCATGTTACGAAGACTTGAGAAACGTGATCATGCACGAATCTCATAAGTCCAAGTACTCCATACATCCCGGTTCTGAAAAGATGTATCAGGACGTGAAGAAATTATATTGGTGGCCGAACATGAAAGCAGCCATTGCTACATACGTGAAGAAGTGTCTGACTTGTGCCAGAGTAAAGACAGAACATCAGAGGCCATCCGGTTTGTTAGTCCAACCTGAAATACCAAAATGGAAATGGGACAACATCACCATGGACTTCATTACCAAACTCCCTACTTCATCTCACGGTTACGATACAGTTTGGGTAATTGTTGATCGACTCACAAAATCAGCTCATTTCCTGCCCATCAGAGAAAATGACTCTCTGAACAAGTTAGCCAAGTTGTACCTAAAGGAAATAGTGACTAGACACGGTATACCAGTCTCAATCATTTGTGATCGAGATGGTAGATTTACGTCAAACTTTTGGAAAGCCTTCCAACAAAGTTTAGGAACAAACTTGGACATGAGCACCGCATATCACCCGCAGACTGACGGTCAGAGTGAACGAACAATCCAAACCCTAGAAGACATGCTAAGAGCATGCGTGATCGACTTTGGGAAAGGATGGGTCGAACATATACCATTAGTTGAATTCTCCTACAACAACAGCTACCATGCCAGTATTAAAGCAGCACCATTTGAGGCCCTCTATGGCCGCAAGTGTAGATCACCCGTATGCTGGGCAGAGGTGGAGGAATTCTAACTGACTGGACTAGAACTAATCCGAGAGACGACTGAGAACATCACTCTCATCAAGCAACAAATTCAGGCTGCCCAGGATAGACAGAAGAGCTATGCAGACAGGAAACGGAAACCTATGGAGTTTGCAGTAGGTGATCGTGTTATGCTAAAGGTATCACCTTGGAAGGGCGTCGTACGATTTGGGAAATGTGGGAAACTAAATCCACGTTACGTAGGACCTTTCAAGGTGATTGCCAGAATCGGTGAAGTTGCTTATCGTTTAGAGTTGCCCCAGCAGTTGAGCCGGGTACACTCTACATTCCATGTCTCGAATCTGAAGAAATGCTACGCGGATGAGCCGCTAGCCATGCCACTGGAGGGAGTCCACTTTGATGACAAACTTCAGTTCATAGAAGAACCGGCGGAAGTCACGGAGAGAGTAGTCAAGAAGCTAAAGCAAAGCCTGATCCCATTAGTTAAGATACGATGGAACTCAAGGAAAGGTCCTGAGTTCACATGGGAACGCGAAGACTCATTTAGAGCCAAGTACCCACATCTGTTCACCTGAGCAGTAACGTCATCTTAAGCTTTGAGGACAAAGCTAAAATAATGGGTTAATGCTGTAAAAACCTGTAAATTTCAGGTTTTGACTATGTCATCAATGTATACGTCACCTCATGATATCTGTATATATATTACCACATTTGCATTAAATCTTTTGAGCAATCATATGCATCATACATGAGCATACATTATTTTTATCATCAGAACATGGAAACATTTAATCACATAGCATACATTATGATTTTGAACATTTAATCATAAGGACACAGTCACATTTGGAGGACTACATTATATGAGCATGTGAGACAGTAAACAAACACTTCTTTTGGGACATTTAAGTCACCTGAACTTATAATCATAAGCATTCATCATATTGGTTCATAAAAATCCAAACTCATGATCACAATTAATAATAATTACATAAGAATTATTTTAAAGCTTTAAATATATATATATATATATATATATATATATATATATATATATATATATATATATATATATATATATATATATATATATATATATATATATATATATATATATATATATATATATATATATATATATATATTTCTCACATCATGAATGACATTATGTTACGACATCAACTGTTTTTATTATTAAACATCACCTTTAACCATTCTAACTTATTTAAACTAAGTTGTCATACATTTTTGTTGGAAATACGTTTTACGTATTTATGAAGGATCGGTCGCTCCAACTATAATTATGTAACGGGCTCGTGATCTATTTACTTATTGTATAGTCCATATAGCCCACATGTAGGGTGGGCTATATATAACCCCTCCTAGCATGTTAGGAGGGGGTTGTTGATTCCATTTTCACATTAATCATTTAATCATCTTTACTTTCTCTCTCTACAATTCTCTCCCTTCTCTCCTTTCTCTCTCTAATCCTTCATCTCATTCCTTCATTTCTTCATTAATTATCAATCAATCAACCAATCTAATCCACCAAATCCATGATCTAGAATAGGCCATTAATTTCGTAGGCCTTCAATTGGTATCAAGAGCCATGGTTAGTTTGGTTTATTCTTCTTTTATTTTGTTTGATTTTGGTGGGTTTTGATTTAATCATGCTTAAATTTTAAAAAGTTTGTATTTTTTATAAAAAGTTTGTGTTTTTTATATGTTAAATCATATCAAATCTTCAAATTTACTTACTTTTTAGATAAAAAATAACAAATTTTTATATAAAAATCAAATTTTTTTTATATATATCTTAAAAAGGTTGTGTTTTTATAAAAAGTTTATATATTTTATTTATTTGTTTTTTATCACAAGTTTAATAATCAATTTATATAAAAAGTTGGTATGTTTTCTAAATGTTATCAATTTATATAAATTTTTATCAATTTTTCTCTTTTTTTATTTTTTATTTATTTTTTAATCAGTTTATTATTTACATTTTTATTAATCAGTTATAATTTTTGGTCAGTTTTCAGTTATCAGTTATAATTTTTGGATTTTTCTTAATTTTTTGGTCAAACTACCTAATTGGTCAACTGTCCAAAGTTTCCGGTCCTTCATTATCAGTCCATCACCAGTCCTACAGTCCTTTCATAATCAAGATTTTCATTATCTTGGGTCTCGAGTTTCAGTAATCAGTCTGTTTTTTGTCAAGTTCCGAATCAAAATAGAAGTTCCGAATCAAATTCTTAAGTTCCGAATCAACCACTTTCGAATCAAACACTTCCGAATGAACAAAAAACTTCCGAATCAAACATCCGAATGAACAACTTCCGAATCAACTTTTAAGAAAAAACTTCCGAATCAAGAACATCCGAATGAACAAAACATCCGAATCAAAAACTTCTGAATGAATAACATCCGAATGAACAACATCCGAATCAAGACTCTTCCGAATGAATAAAACTTCCGAATGAAGCTCATTCAAACTTAACGGGAATTTTTTGTTTTTGACTCGACTCCAATTTTAAAACACTCATTTACCCACCCTAACCAAAACACCCTCGTCTCACCACAACTCTCGAAAAACCAACACCAACCCTCACCAACCCTCGAAAAACCAACAGATTTTAATCAAACGTTAACTTATCCCAACCCTCGACTCAGACTCACAACACCCTCTATTTACCCTCGATTCACTCAAGACTCAACCCTCACAAACATTCTCGTATTACTAGACACCCTCTCGACCTTCACAACAAGACTCCCCTTCAACCCACACCTCTCGTCTAAACCACTCACACCAAACTGTACACTCTTGACTCAGACCCACGACAACCCACAAACAACCCTCCCTCACTCTCGACTCAATATCCTCTTCACACCCCCTCACAACCCTCGACACCTCTGTCTCTCTCTATTTTAACACACCCACTCTCGTCAGATCCCTTGACTCCCACAGCTTTCTTTCAAAAAACCATTGACTTGATTCACAAAAACTCTCACTCTGGACTCCCTCACCCATTTTCGACTCACAACAATCAGACCCTGACTCAACAACACAACCATCGAAAACCCTCACCCTCTCGACACAAAGAAAGACACGACAGTAGATAGAAGGGACTAAATTAAACCCAACAAATAAACATAATTTAAACCTACCCGAGACCTCAATCAAAGAGATCTTGACGACGTGGAACTGAGAAGAAGATAATCAAGGGATTGTTTTGAGATTGGAGGCGGAGGTTTAAACTAAAATTGAGGAGTTTTGATTGAGGCTGCGTTTTTGGTTAACTGTGTGAGGAGAGAGAGATTTAGTTTTGGGAAGATTGGAGAAGACGGTTGGTGTGAGAGAGAGATAACTGTGTTTCTGGTTATTTGTGATTTAGTCAAAAGAAGAGAAGATAAATTGTTTTTAAATTGGACGGAGTTTACAAGAGAGTGGGGCGGTGGAAGACTCCTATTGGGCCACGTGTTGTAGTCAGGCGGAAAAAACAAGGAGCCTTTTTAGGTTGCGTTGTTTTATATTTAAACTGACGGAGGAAACTATGTGGGTTAGGTAGCAATTTTTTAGGGTTATATTAGTTAATTGGTGAGACTGCCACGTTTTGGCATTTATTTTAAATTTGGGACACGTTTTTATTTATCAAGATTTTATTTTTGTTATTTTTAGTAAAGTAATAATTTTTTTTTTTTTTTTTTGATTCAGTTTTTTTTTTTTTTTTTTTTTTTTAAAGTTAATTTTTTAAAAAGTTTATTTATTTTTTTAGTTAAATTAATTTTTTTCTTTTAAAATATCACATTTTATTTTAAAAATATATCACATTTTATTTTATTTGTATTTTTGTCACTTTTATATTTTTATTTTGTCACTCTTATATTTTTAGCATTTTGTTTAGTAATTTTTGGCAAATCGTGTCGACGCGGGTATTTTCAAAGTTTAACGTGAAAAATATTTATCGGGTTAAACGTTATTGTGGCCGGTTTTGAAGACAAAGTGACGAGTCAACGTGACGGGTTTTAGCAACTACAGATTTTTGATCGGGTTTAATTCATAATCGTTTGAGCCGACAACATCTTTTGAGTCAAATCGAATTTTCTCGAATTTCAATGGACTCGTTAAATTCGACACTTAAAAAGGGAGACTTGCATCGAATGCACGCCAACGCTAGAGAAAGTGGCATCAATTCATTTCAAATGCTTCAGTATCATCTGGTCACTCTTTCGAGGATTCAAGGAGGGAGCGAATTTGTGACAATCTTTGGACAAGATCGTCATATATTCATCGACTCGATTTTCACCACTTTGACCGAACTCGCCGAGCAACTCAACCATAACAACTTTAATCACTCTGCATCGGTACTTGCTTATAAGGCTCTTGTGACACAACTCACGCCTTTTCTCCAATTCAATATCATCAAGACTGAAAGTTCGATGCTTTGCCAATCTTTTCTTCGAGATACAAATACCGAGCTTCGAGTTTTTCGTGATACAATATTGAAACTTATGACCTCGGTCTCGTCTTCGATTTATGAAAGATCTCGACTTCAGCAAGGGTATGATAATGGAGTGCAAGACTCTTCGATGCAAGAGAAAACTGATCATACGGTTGAAAACTTGGAGCCTAACGATGCCAAGAGCACAGAATCAGGAGGACAACATGATGCCAGTGGCACGTCAGGGAATGTTCACGAGATTTCTCTTGATGACACCTTACCCATTTATGACGCAGAGCCTGCAAACATGGTACAATGTAATGTGGTTTATGCTGTATATGCTGATGATATGCCGCATATTGAGAATTCTGAACCTAATTATGACAAACATGGGATGGAAACGAGTGATAGCAATACCACTTCTGATTCATCCGATGTAAGTCATAATGGGGGAGAGATTGTTCAGAATGCTAAACATCATGATAATTATCCTATAACTGCTTCATTGATTGCTTCTGATTTCAAGATTAGAGAGCTCGAAACAATTGTAGCTCAACAATCTAAAGATCTTGAGGATGCCAAACTTGAATTTTCTAAGAAAACGGTCAAATTTGAAACATACTTTGAAAAACTTGAAAAATCAAACGTTGTTCTTGAAAGAAAATTGGATCAAACTGTTTTAGATTCTAAAGCTGAAAAGGATAATCTTTTGAAACAAATTCAACTGCTTGAATCTAAGTTGGCATCTCAAGATAACGTGCTCAAAGAAAATGAAACATTAAAGGCTCAAGTACAGGAAAAGGTCTTTGCTATAGCCGCATTGAAAAACGAGTTAAGGAAAACTAGAGGACCTAGTGTGGACACTAAGCTTGAAAAACCATCAATCTTGGGGAAACCGCCTACAAATCAGTTCGTCAGACAACCGATTGTCAGACAACCTACTGCATTTAGATCCGAGCGACCACAATCCTCGAGACCGCGGCTTGCCTCCCAAGTTGATTTGGTTCATCTTATTAGACCAGTCACTCCAGCTACTAGGCCCAATGTGATCACTCCAGCTTTAGCAAGACCAAATCATATGATTGCCTCTAGTTTCCCTAAAAATACCAAGACCACGTCTAGAACTAGTTCAAATGACGTTTGCCATGAATCTGATCTTAGGGATGCTAAGCAAAAGACACATGTAAGAGATAGGAATTCCAAACCTAGTCAGATGCCTTCTAGTTTACCCAACACTGCTAACCGTAGCATGTCCAATCCTAGGAGCATCAATCAATCGTCTAGGGATTCTAGATCTTACTCGGACATCAAATATGCTACTTGTAAAACATGTAGAAAATGTGTCTTTACGGCAAATCATGATGCTTGTATCAAAAAATTGCTTAATGAGGTGAACTCCCGTGCTAGACTTAAATCTCAGTGGGTAGCTAAAATCAAACCCTTTGGTAAGATGTGGCGCCCCACTGGTAGAACTTTCACTCTTGTAGGAAACGAGTGCCCTTTAACTAGGATAGTCTCCGATTCTACAAAGACTACTAGGGAGGAAATTGCAAAGGATGATACATCACTTAAGCCTGAACTTAAGATTTTCTATAAAAGGAAACGATTGCCAACTAAGACAAGTGAATCATCCCCTCAGGCCACCTCTAACACAAGTAAAGCCAACTGTGAACCCCCACGTGCTTCAAAAATAGATATCTCTAACCCATGCAAAAGTATACAAACTCCTAATGAGAATGCAGGTACCAAAGTTGATGTTCCAAAAGAACGAAGCGGTCCAATCGTTGTGTACCGTTCAACTAAGGACACTCTTAGAGTTTGGTTGCTGAAGAAGCAGATATCAGAAAAACAAATGTCTCAGGGGATTCATGGTTAAGCTGCACAAGGACTTACAGTCACATAACAGACTGTAACTCGATCTCCAAAGAAAGGAAAGTTCATCCCGATGATGACTTATCCTAAAAACGAGAAATTCATTTTTCTCGGGCATGAGCTTATATCAAAAACATTTCATGTTTTTAAGCTCATGCATAATGGCTCCTCGTTACATGACAGACGACGACCCGGACTTCAGAGACAGGGAAGTTTATCTATGCAACGATAACTTACCCTCTTAACAAGAAATTAATTTTTCTTGGACACGAGCTTACCCTAAAACCATTCAAAGGTTTTAAGCTCGTGTAAATGGTTTATCATTAAATATCAGATGGTAACCCGTGCTTCAAATAAAGGAAAGTTTATCGCCGATGATAAACTTATCCTTACAACGAGAAATTAAATTTTCTCGGACACGAGCTTACATTTAAACCATTCAAAGGTTTTAGGCTCGTGTACATGACTTACAGTTAAATGTCAGACTGTAACTCGAACTTAAAATAAAGGAAAGATTATCTTTTATGATAACTTATCCTCTTAACGAGAAATTCACCTTTCTCGGTCATGAGCTTGTATTAAAACATTCGAAGTTTTAAGCTCAGAAAGGAAAGTGTATCTTTTAAATAAGAGAACTTTTCTTCACAACGAGAAATTAACCTTTCTCGGTCATGAGCTTTCCGTTAAAACAGTCAAAGTTTTCAAGCTCATGAAAAACGACTTCTAAGTAAATGTCAGCTTAGGACTCGTTCTTCAGATAAAAGGAAAGTTTATCGCCGATGATAACTTATCCTTACAACGAGAAGTTTACAACTTCTCGGACTTGAGCTTTCCCAAGATATTCCAAATCTTAAGCTCAAGTAATTGGTTTTTCAAAACTTTGAACACAATTTTTCGAGAATTTCTCAAACGGTTTTTCTAAATCTTTCAAAATTGTGTGTTCAAAAAAGTTTTGATAAAACGAGCATGTCTTCTGGAATCGATAATATTTACGAACCTAGAAATGTCATTCAATAATGACACGGGGTTGTAAATAAAGTTCGAGCAGAAGTTCAAACTTTTAAAACATGCTCAAAATGGTTTGCTATTATTTCAGATAGCAACCCGCTTTTCATAATCAAGTCAAGCATTTCACCGGAAAGCTTTGACTCTACAACGAGAATTAATTTTCTCGGGGACGTGACGAGGTG
This sequence comes from Glebionis coronaria, assembly GCA_025667525.1. Classification (NCBI taxonomy): domain Eukaryota; kingdom Viridiplantae; phylum Streptophyta; class Magnoliopsida; order Asterales; family Asteraceae; genus Glebionis; species Glebionis coronaria. The sequence goes on along the minus strand of CM046874.1, from coordinate 119,933,449 downwards.
ACCAACATTCGTGAACAAGAACCATGTGCTTCTTTCATATGCTGTTCTCCATTATTCAGGTCCAACCTCGTACATTGCTAATCTTGTGAATTCATTATTACATATGATCTTTGCACGTAATAAATACCTTACACTTGTGTTTAAAAGGTATTTAATTTACGTTTCAAGTACACCCTCATTAATTTGAGGGGGAGCTTGTTAAACTCATGAAGATAATTGGATTTGCATTTTTCTTCCCAAATTTTCTTAAAATACTATTAAATCAATTGATATTAAAAACATCGATTGGGTTAATATTTTTAATATGGGGGAGAAAATGTGATTTAATATGGGATATGATCAATCATGAATGGTTTGACTTAACGTGATAGCTCATCCCGACATATGCAAAATGTTTTCGGATATCGTAGCATATGTTAAGGGGGAGCAAAATGGATTTGCACTTCAAAATGGATTTCATGGCGACATACACTTACCCAAAACATCCCTATTCACGACGGTGAAGATTGTGGTGACATAAGGATGGTAGGATAGGTTAAAGTCCAATGATTTCTCTAGAACCGGAGGAATCTTCCCAAGGACATTCCATAGCTAGAAATAGTAGTCCTTAGGAAAGATGGAGAAAGATTGTGAACGTAGCTGAATGCCGACCAAGTACTTAAGTTAGCACTGGAACAATCACAACAAGGTGCTAGTGATGACGTATTGGTAAGCATTGAAGGGGTTGAAGAATGAAAAAGAAATGTAAAGATAAAGGGTGTAAAGAAAGAAGCCCTCCTTACAACTTTAGGCAGAAACCGGGTCAATACATATGCTATTGAGGTCATTTTTGCTAATGATTCTCGATATTGAAGAAAGACGTCATGGACCCAGTGATGCAATGCACAACCCTTCCCAGCTAACTCAAATATCTCTCAAAAGGTATTTGTTTTAATCACACGGAGATCAACACGTTATCTATTGATTTATTCACTCCGAATAAATTGGTATTGAAAAGGTGGCACTCCTCTCCAGCCTCCGATCACTAAAAATCCAAAATGCACGATCGAGTCTAGAGCCATTTGAGATCATCAAATATCTCATTAGGACACACTTTCATTATTCCTTGCTTCTTCACACACTGTGAAAAGTAAGAACGATCTTAAGAGTCCTACGCAAAATCTTCATGATCTTGCCTGAACATCCGAGTAATACGAAAGTATTTACAATGAAGATGGAAATCCTTCTTGAGCGAATATCAAAAAGCTCATGGTAGGTGACTTGTGCGATTCTTTATGAATCAAACTTGTGATAACTGGAAAGCAACAGTGGTTTAATTCTTAAATGAATTTAAACACGTTCCAGGCCTCTACGCATTATCATATGATCTTGCCAGAACACTCAGAGTGACTCTTTATTGATCACAGTGACGAGTGGAAATCCTTCTAGTGTTAACATCAAACAGCACTTGGTAGGTAACTTGCAAGATTCTATATGAATCAAGCTAGTGACAACTGGAAAGCAACGATGGTGCGGTTCTTAATTGAACTTCACTTGTTCCAGGAACATGAATTGACGGCTTCAAATCATGCGGATAATATTATCCAAATGATTCACTCTTTACGTTCGCAGTCAGCTTTGGACGGTCGAGTAAAGAGAACGGGTTTACCCGCGAAATCTTGTCAAGGAGGTTCTTTATTGAAACTACCTGTCACAAGTACGATATTTAATATCGTCCAACGGTCTTCACCGACCGGAGGTAAATTGCTACCGAATTAGAATGAAATGTTCAAGGCCATTTCATCCGTGTATATTGTTTTGTTGCTAACTGTCTTATGCAGCGTAACAAGAAGGTGGCATTACGGTGTACAATCCAGAAGAAGTCGTCACCACATGCTTATACTACATACAATTAGTACTTCAACAAATTCAAGAAAGCATGAAGGTCAAGTCTTCCGCTGTATCAAACTCTGAAGCTTTCAAGAATTTAAAAGTATAAGTATGTGGAACATGAAGTCACAAAGAGGCAAATATCACAAGTGAAGAATGCACAAGGTCAAGGCAAGGAAACATGCTCAAGACTAAAGTCAAAGATCACATCAAGCATATTCACAAGAACAAGATCGAAGACTCAAGCATAGATGCTAGGTTTAAGATTTTGTAAAAAGATGTGACCTCCCTTAGGGGGAGATTGTTGGAAATACGTTTTCCCTATAAAGTCTCGGTCACATCTTAGTTAGCATAGATCACGAGTTATAGACTATTTAGAACTTTGTAACTTGGAGCGACCTCCCTTAGGGGGAGATTGTTGGAAATACGTTTTACGTATTTATGAAGGATCGGTCGCTCCAACTATAATTATGTAACGGGCTCGTGATCTATTTACTTATTGTATAGTCCATATAGCCCACATGTAGGGTGGGCTATATATAACCCCTCCTAGCATGTTAGGAGGGGGTTGTTGATTCCATTTTCACATTAATCATTTAATCATCTTTACTTTCTCTCTCTACAATTCTCTCCCTTCTCTCCTTTCTCTCTCTAATCCTTCATCTCATTCCTTCATTTCTTCATTAATTATCAATCAATCAACCAATCTAATCCACCAAATCCATGATCTAGAATAGGCCATTAATTTCGTAGACCTTCAATTTTAATATAGTAAGTTATTTTCTCATCTAAATATGACCATACTTTCACCAAGGATCCTAAACTTAACCAAAATCAACCTAGACTTAAACATACTCACACAATACTATACCTATACTCCTAATAACTATACTTAGACATAAAATTTAAACATAAAAATACCCTAGACTCACTATTTAGCCGAATGTATACATATACATAACATTACATACCAAAAACCTTTACCAATTACCCTTTTGACTTTCTAGACTTTGTACAACACATCTCATTAAACCACACTATAGAAACACTTCCTTTTTCCCTTGACTAGCCAATACCACCGGTTTGTATTCAAAACCAAGGCACCATGTACCATTTTGGGCATTTAAAGAATGTACTAAACTAACTATACTTGTATCTTGTAAATAAGACACCTAGCACTCCCAATTTGACACTAGACGTGTGCTAAAACACATCCACACATCCATTTCACTTGTACAACCTTTCCATTTATCATTTACACTACACAAGTCATACGTGGTCCCCTTGGAAGCTAAACATGCGACGGCATAAAGAATTTTGGGGTCAAGTGTACATCTTGGCTCATTAAAACCATGTACTTACATGGTACACACCAATATAGCCATATCTAGCTTACACTCTCTCCCTTAGACGTGTATAAGCCCCAAACCACACCCCTCAATCTCACTTTGTGATATTTATCAAACTTTAGAACTCACACATCACTTACTTCCCTCATATTCGGGTACACTCTCAACAAAACACCTAGACGAGCTTAAAGCATTTACTTCTACCCATTCTTGGTCTTCACCAAGCATTTAGTGCTTGTTATCCAAGATCTTTAGCATTCAAGTCAAGTCCAAGATCATCCTAGGTCACATATAAGGAGAACCCGACGTCTAGAACTCCTAAACCATTGTGATCACCAAGTTATCTTAAAACAAGTAAGTATGAAACCCTCCTAGACTTTTTCCTTACTCATTACATTTTTCATGCATGTATATGTTATAAAAATGGAGTTAGGAGCACATGCATACGTTTAAAACTTGTAAACAAACCCTAAACAACATATAAGCCCACGGCTTATATGGTGTCCATGGGTAATCTTGCCTCAAAACCATAAGACTTGTAAGAATATGCATAAAGAACTTAGTGTAATCCCTAAGGTAAATTACTAGGTCATAAAAGTGTATAAAAAGTAATATAAGCCGAAACATATAAACATATGTAAGCCCATAAGTCATATAAGTCTAGACCTATATAAGCTAGACATATAAGCCTAAAAAACTTAGCCGAGACCTAAAACCCTATATAAGCCATGACATAGAAACCTTAAAACCTAATATAAGCCGAAACCTATAACTTATATAAGCTAAGTCATTGAAACCCTAAAAACTTATATAAGCCGAAACCTAAAACCTTACATAAGCTAAGCCATGAAAACCCTAAAAATCTATATAAGCTGAGACTTAGAAATAAATAAGCTAGCTCATTTAAGCCCTAGAAATGTTAAATAAGCCGAGTCATATAAGCCCTCTTATAAGCTATAAATAAGCCGAATGTAAGTAAGCCCATGACTTATTTTTAAGCTAGAAATATTTTGATAAAAGCCCAATAAGCAAGTTATAGTTATAAGCCCATTTAGTAAATTACTAGTTAACTAAACAAGCCCATTAGGCCCATTTAACCCAAGCCGAAACCCTATTGGGCCAGTCAAGCCCAAAAACTATTTGTGGGAACTTTTCGTGCCATATTTGCCAATTGGTGAAAGTTAAGGTCGGTTTTGTAACTTAATAAAATATGTGAATGTGATTTCGTGACTTTATAAAGTTCAAGGACCAAATGTGTCATTTTCAAAAGTATAGGGTGCGTTTGTCTTAAACCGAGAACTAAACGAAACCATAAGGACTAATTGTGCAAGTATTAAAACTTAATATAAGCCCTAGTTGCTCTATATACTATGTGCTATCGATCCACCCAAGTAACACCCCATGTACTATTCCGCTGCATTTGACCATCAGGGGGTGTTACAGAGATGGTATCAGAGCGCATAGTTAAAACTTAATATAATCCCTTGTTACAAGCCCTAGCCTCATTTTTAAATACTTCGAGACCTTAAGGGTCATTATTTCCACTTTTGAAAACTTATTACAAACCCTAGTCTAATATTTAAACATTCTGAGACCTTAAGGACCAAAAGTGTCACTTTGGGAAACTTGTTACAAGCCCTAACCATTATTTTGGATAATTCGAGACTTCAAGGACCAATTGTGTCATTTTGCAAACTTAAAACAAACCCTAACCCTAACTTAATTAATTCTGAGACATAGGGGGGGTGTTTGGTCATTTCCCCAAAGTTTTGTAAGCCCTAAGGGTGTTTTTGTAAATAAATTAAACGGACAAGGATTAACGACGCAATTTACTTAACGAACGAGACCTTAAAGGATATATTTGGTAAATTTTCATACTAACAAGGACTCGAGTGTAATTTAAGTTAATTAAAAATATTAATAAATTATTTTATTAATAAATTAACTTAGTCGTTTGAATGATTAAACAAATTACTAAGTTTATTCGCGAAACCTTATAAACTGACAAATCTCGTTAACCATATTTTTAAAGCGTTAAGAAAGTAAATTGTATTTTATTTTCTTACAATAAATTAAATAATATAAAAATCTATTTTTATTTAAATTATTACCCATTTTACTAGACAATTTATATATATATATTTTTTTAGAAACTAAAAATATATATATTTACAATTCACTATAAGTGTAAACACTTAAACGGTCGTAATAGCTTATTAATTAGTGATCATGCATTCTCAACCATACATCCATCATGCATTGTTATTTTGCATTTACTAAGGCACTCAAAATTACTTAGGTAATTTCTCTAGTTCGTGATCATATTGTGCCAGTTATTTCAGTGACATCATTCTCACATCACTACCACTAAGGTGAGTTCATGGCCCCATCTTTACTATTTTATAACTGGGGGAGAAAACATACAAAAAGTATATATATTTAAATATGCAAAACACGCACTGATGACAACAACAATTTATTGCATATTGTTTGCCCCATACCCGTGGACTGTAATAATTAATAGTGTAGCGTGAAATGTATGAATAGATCTATTCGGGTATTGACAACACCCGGCCTGCGTGACTTGCTATCACGAAACGCTTAGGCCAAGCAACAGGTTTATTTCATTGTCGGACTGAGGGAACAACATCAGGACTGATCCAAATAGGCGTACTGAGCATCTTTTGTCTAGCTTCTATTACAGGGCGGTAGGAACTACTGTAGTATTGGACTGTTATTGTCCTACTAAGATCGTGGTGTTTGGCATATTAGTAATTTATTTATTTAACTAAGCCTATGAATTCACCAACTTCGTGTTGACCCCCACATTTTACTCTATATGTTTTCTCAGGAAAATAAAGCAGGTTCATGCATTGGATTCCAGCATTTTAGGGAGCATCATGTCTACCATTGGGCTGGGATATTTACTTCAGTTTTATAATAAATGTGGTTTTACAAACAAGATACTAAGTGTGTACAATTAATTCATGTAATATGTTTCAAATGACTTTTATGATCATTGCTCTATATACTGTGTGCTATCGATCCACCCAAGTAACACCCCATGTACTATTCCGCTGCATTTGACCATCAGGGGGTGTTACATGTTTGTGCCAGAATGCTTGGTTTCCTGTTATATGACGGTAAAGACCCCGTAAAAAGAAAGCGTGTTCTATAGCAGGGGTAACACTGACATTGGCAAGGTATCATTCTTATTCATCTCTAACGTGAGGATGATAAGAAGGTTTTGTGAAGGTGGAAGTGGAACCCATATGCTGCATCGTGAAAATTTTTAAGGCGTACTTCTTATCCCACTAATGATGCAGCATAATGCGAATATTACATTCGTCCTAAGTCCAACAGAAGACGTACCTCCGTGGCAAGGTGATGCGGATATTACATCCGTCTTATAACCACACCTTTTGATAATAACTTCCAAAATTTGTCACGGTTTTTCCTAGATTAAATGTAGTTGATCAGGCTCTGTCTAATTAAGGTCAAACAATGTAAACTTTAGAAAAATCACTATGTGGTCGGGCCAAGTCATTTGCCGCGGAAGGCGTACTTCCACAACAAAGATATGAACCAACGGAAGACGTTCTGCCGTTGCAAAAAGAATGAACCCGTGGAAGGAATACTTCCACGATGAAACAATGCGCCAGTGGAAGGAGTACTTCCACGGCGAAGGATAATGCGCCAGTGGAAGGAATACGTCCACGGCGAAGGATAATGAGCCAACGAAAGAAGTACTTTCGTGGCAAAGATAATGAGCCCGTGGAAGGAGTACTTCCACGGCGAAAGATAATGAGCCAACGAAAGAGATACTTTCGTGGCGAAGATAATGAGCCAGTGGAAGGAGTACTTCTACGGCGAAAGATAATGAGCCAACGAAAGAGATACTTTCGTGGTGAAGATAATGAGCCAGTGGAAGGATTCCTTCCACGGCGAAGACAATAAGCCAGTGGAAGGAGTACTTCCACGGCGAAGACAATGAGCCAACGGAAGGAGTACTTCCATGGCGAATGATAAGGAGCACGTGGAAGAATACTTCCACGGCGAAGAGAATGAGCACGTGGAAGACTACTTCCACGGCGAAAGGTAATGAGCACGTGGAAGAGTACTTCCACGGCGAAAAATAATGAGCACGTGGAAGAGTACTTCCACGGCGAAAGATAATGAGCACGTGGAAGAATACTACCAAGGCGAAAATAATGAGCCAGTGGAAAGAATTCTTCCACGGCGAATGAGAATGAGCACGTGGAAGAATACTTCCACGGCGAAAGATAACGAGCACGTGGAAGAATACTTCCACGGCGCATGAATAAGCCAATGGAAGAGATACTTTCGTGGCAAAGGCATAAGCCAATGGAAGAAATACTTCCATGGCGCAGAAATAAGCGCGGAAGGAGTACTTCCGCGTTGAAGGAATAAGCCAATGGAAGAGATACTTCCATTGCGCATAAATAAGCGCGTGGAAGGAGTACTTCCGCGGCGAATGAATAAGCCAATGGAAAAGATACTTCCATGGCAAAGGAATAAGCGCGCGGAAGGAGTACTTCCGCGGCGAAGGAATAAGACAATGGAAGAGATACTTCCATGGCAAAGGAATAAGCGCGCGGAAGGAGTACTTCCGCGGCGAAGGAATAAGCCAATGGAAGAGATACTTCCATGACGCAGAAATAAGCGCGCGGAAGGAGTACTTCCACGTCGAAGGAATAAGCCAATGGAAGAGATACTTCCATGGCAAAGGAATAAGCGCGCGGAAGGAGTACTTCTACGGCGAAGGAATAAGCCAATGGAAGAGATACTTCCATGGCGCAGAAACAAGCGCGCGGAAGGAGTACTTTCACGACGAAGGAATAAGGCAATGTAAGAGATACTTCCATTGCGCAGAAATAAGCGCGTGGAAGGAGTACTTCCGCGGCGAAGAAAATAAGCAAATGGAAGAGATACTTCCATTGCGCAGAAATAAGCGCGCGGGAGGAGTACTTCCGCGGCGAAGGAATAAGCCAATGGAAGAGATACTTCCATGGCAAAGGAATAAACCGGTAGAATACGGACTTCTGTGGCAAAGGAATATATCCAAAGATATATGTGTGACGTGTACAATAATAGTGGTATTAGTATACCCTAGTAGCCCCCCCCCCCCCCCCCCCAAGTTTAATGGTGCTACACTCGATTAGTAGTATTAAACTTTAATCAAGTATTAAAAAAATTACGATCACGTAGACCAGCGCGAATGGACGTACCATAGCCGCGTATGAAAGATAGAAACTGGGTTCGAACGTGCGAACCAACGCGGATGGGTCTTGCCATAACCGTGAATTGTCACATAGTATAATACCTATCTTAACTAACTTATGGGATGAGATATGCCCTTACGTGCGGCGTACCGCTACTACTGTAAGGACAGTCAAAGTTTTGACAAAAATATTGTTAGACGTGCACAGTGTGTCTTTTGCAAGTCCATCATGAGTCACGTGGTTTGCATAACTTACTACAACGTCTTGATAGCAAGGTGTCTAACAAGGATACATGATCCGTGGTCGTTGGGCTTGCAACCCTCTTAAACGACAAGTTGAATTATTAAGTTCACTCAATCCTCTTATTCCGCTTGGGAACGATAAGTACATGTATGCCCGTAGGCAGAAGATATCCGAGTGTACGGACTAGCGCGGATGATCGTATCATGACCGCGGATGACAAATAAAATATATTATTTAAAGAAAATATATGTAATATATCTTACTGATTCAAAAGATAGATATAATATCTTTTATAATTTAATTATATCGAAATATATCCTAAATAATATCTTATATTAATTTAAATGATATGTGTAATTTCCATTATTAATACAATATATCCGAACATGCGGATTAAAACAGAAGACGCGGCTCACTATCGCAGTGAAAAATAAAATATGACCGAACATATAGACAAGCACGGCTGGACATACCACGATCGCGAAAAAAATAAAATAATTGTTGAATGTGCAAACGAGTGCGGATGGACGAGCCATGATAGCGAATCACAATATTACTACGTCGGTTTGCGACATATACGAAAAATATATTTAATTAAATCAAAAGATATATAATATCTCTTTGACAATATACATGATATCTTTTAAAAAATATCGATAATATATTTTTTAGAAGATATTGGTAATATCTTAATTCAAAAAGTATAGGTAATATCTTGTTACCTTTCAAAAAGTATTTAAAATATCTTTTTATGAATTTTAAAAATATACGTAATATCTTTTATTAGTATAAATAATATACATGAAGATGCGGGATAACGCGAAATACGCGGCTCATAACCGTAATGAAAAAATAAAATATACCCGATTGTACGGACGAGCACGACTGAACATGCCATAATCGCGGATAAAAATAAAATAAATACGGACGAGCCCGAATACCACGTAGGTTTGCACGGCTCAACGTAAATTAATCCTAATATGTACTACGTGATATACTAGTAAATATAATATATTCTTTTAACAAGAATATTTTACATATACCCTATTAGGGAACATAATACCATACTTGAAAACACAATATCATGAAACATAATATCTTAGAAACCCAAATATCTTGTTTCAACAAAAATATTTTTTCCATACATAAAAAAAACATCGAATATCTCATGTTTTTTCTATATTCTAATCTGTCATGGCAACAAAAAAATAAGATATGCATTGACAATATTCATCGACATATAGCAAATACGAAAGCATCGCATCGTGTCATTTATCTATAATATTATAACTTATCGCAACATTAATCGACAGTAAATACTAATCATAAATATCTTGTTGGTATCCTTGTTATTTGATCAATTCACGCAGCTTGGAATTTTTTTACAGCGGCCATTTATAACAAAAATTAACACCAACTTAAACATAAGGACATTAGATAATGTTACACATACAATAATGATAATGATAGGAGGTAGGTTTACCATTAGCATAAGAACATTAGATAATGACATGATTTTTACCTTCCGGTGAGATGAGAACATGGAACATAGTTTGCTCGTGGTCCTACGGATGGCGCCAACTTGTTGGAGCATAATTTGGCTAGGCTAGTCTGACGACTTTCCTGGGTCGTTCGTCGTCTTCCGGGTCCTGAGTAATTCTGCAAACAAAGGTAAACCGGTTAGACGTGGACCCGAGGCCGGAGCCCCGGGGTCCACCTTCGACGGTCAAGTTAGTATTTGATCGATAAGTTGTATAAGAGGTGTAATTAAGAGAGTTAACTTGATGTATAATGAGACCCCTAGCCTTGTTTATATAGTGCTAGGGTTTCTTGAAGGATAAGTTAGGTGTGTGTGGGTCACGGGCCTGTTGGGTCGGGCCGAATACCGACTATACGTCGACAGTCAATTTTGGATGATATTTGATGAATCAAATATTGGACTTATCCCAACTATATGATTTTACTTTATGGATCTTTGTCATTAAGTAAATTATAAATAGTTATCCTTTAGACCTGAGATACCAGGAAACTGTCACGAATGTGGTGTTTTTCTGTGAGATAACCTAACACTAAACGTAACTGGTAGCTATAATGGTTATTTTCAGAAGTGTTGCAAAGTTCGTAAGTTTCGCTTGTAGCCAAAATGGGATTTGTTTCCTTCAAATTATTTTGAAGTATAATACAACGGGGCCCCTGGGGGGAGTAGTAAGATGTTTGTGTGGCCACACCCAAATTTGTTTTGGTAATCTTGCTATATCCGTAAACGAGAAACAGAATGGTTAATGAATGAATGATTGAGATTCATATCCTATTAACGTTGTATTTGAAATGAAAGGATAATAATAATGATGAATCATTAAAAGGTTTTGTCCAGGAGACCTTACTCGAGTTGTACTAGTGACATTGCTAGTGTAACTAGACGCTAGTACTTGTAATCACGATATTCGATTTTTGTCCAAGTGGGAGCTGAAAGTTTATGGACATAAAATTAAATAGTCGTGTGATAGGATCGAACTCGGGATTACAAGCCCAAAGGGGAGGGGATTTGTTTCCTAATTTAATTAGGACTTGGAGAACAAGTTTTGCTAATCTATAAATACCCTCATAACCTTTATAATTTTTTCCATCCCATCTCTCTTTTTCTCTCTTGAACCGATCGAACAAACACCCCTCTAGGGTATTCGGTTTGTTTTTTTGGTTAATGATATTGGCTATATTCCACAAGTGTTGAAGCTCCGGTTTATTAGTGCTAGCATCACGATTGATCCGTTGCATTACGTGTGTACAAGAGCGTAATATAGTTTCACTATAAATTATATCTTGCTATTCTTCATATAAACCCTAATTGGTGATTTGGTGTTGTTCTTGTGGATTTGTTCTAGCTAAAAGGTATTTAACCCTAACTTGATTAGTTATGAATGTGTTATTAATTATGATTTTCTAAATCACTTCCGCTATGTGCTTTATAAATCACTTCCCCATGCTTAAACTCGCACGCAACTTTGTTCTAAAAAAAAAGGACCAGACTCATCCTAGGTGAGTTAAAAGATTGTGGGACCCTCTCCTATATATTTTTTTTTAATTATTTTTTTCTTTTTTAAATAATAAATTTAATCACACAAAATTTTCACACACAGTTTTATTATTTTCACACACAAACTTTCTGTATTTTCAAACCCAATTTCTAAAATAAAAAATAGCATGCTCTTTTCCACATACTAATGACGAGATTAAGGCTCTCCTTCAGAAACAATTAAATCAACAACGTCGCCAGGATGCGCTTAAGTGGTTAGCTGAACATTTCGATGCCGCGTACGAAGCTAATACGACACTGCGCACGGCATGTGAGAAATGCCGTGATCTTTCCTTACAGTAACGTTATTTAATCGACACGTATCTAAATAATCAATCTAATACCGATTTCAACATCTGCGAATCTTTGTTTAGAAAGTCGGCAAAATTGGAGGCTCGAATTCAGAAAAATACTGAATGGCTGAATAACTTGGGTTACTCATATCGGTTCTTCATCCCGATCTCAAACAACTCATATCGGTTCTTCGTCACAACAATATCAACGCCGAAATGTGTCTCCCGATATACCCTTTCCAAATGAAAACGACTCAGATGGCAGAATGAGGTCCAAATGATGGCCGAATAAGATGAAGAAGAAACAATGCGTTAGGATTTACCTGATCAGTTTTCGGATTCGGATCGTGAAACTGACTAATCGTATTATTTATTATTATTTTATCTATCTTGTATTGTATTTCCTTTCGTATTTTATTCGAATTCCTATGTATCGTCTTTTAATTTCGTACGGTGTTTTAATTTTTATGTACCCTTATTTAAATAAAATATATAAATAAAAAATGCTTAATAAAAAAATAAAGATGACATGGAATGAGTTTTGGTGAATGTACCTCTTGTGGGGAGCGTGATAAGTTTATTAAAAAAACTGAGGTGGCGACATGTCGGTAAGTGACTTTAATGAGACACAGCTCCTAAAAATTTGAGATTTCAAAAACAGCCCCTTATAATTGGTGACAACAATGAATGACCACATAAAGAATGGTTACGTTTCTTCGGATGCTTAGATAAGAACATGTAACTATTTGCAATCGTTAATATCTAGATTGCACATAGAATATCCGACGACGTATGTGTTTCAAAAAAGAAAACAATCCCGTAAATATTTGTTTTTTAGATTGTTATCTGCAATAAAAAAAAAATATTATTTTTAAGTTATTTTGTGTCGTTGTTTGGCTTCATTCTCGTGAATAATACGAAAGAGGAAGATGATGACAACACCATAATTTATGAGTTTTTTCAGACTTTCTACCCGTTTTTTATTCAAAGGCAAAAGTATAGTTTAAACTCATATTAATAAATAAAATAAGCCTCAGTTAAATCCATTAATATCAAGTGAAATACAGCTTCAACCAAGTGGTTCTCCCAGTTAAGGGTCTTGGATCCACGTACCTCATTAAATCGGATTATATCATCACAGACAAATTTATTTGTTTAAAAAATTACTAAAATAATTTATTTAATTATGTCTATGCTCAGATAAATAACAGCTCTATCAATCAAGAATTTTCAGAAGCAGAACTGGCTTAAAGCTGTGAATTTAATCATCACTGCAAAAATATAAATTAATTAAATAATTTAAAAAAATAAAAATAGGCTCAGATTAAGAAATTCAACCATTTAATCCTTGACTTCACCGACTAATCTCAGAAGCGCGGATAATTTATTCGTCACAGCCAATAACGGAATAAAACTTTTATAAAAAAAAATTATAGCGGTTATTTTTGGAGATAAAATATTAAAAAAATAAGATCACCATGTTAAGACCGCCTTAAATATGTGCCACGTTGACTAGACCTTTTCCCAGTGGATTTATTTAGAAAAAAAGCTTAAGGTGTGTTGGGCACATCATAAATTTTTTTAAATAATTGTAGCCGACAATATGACACAGAATCAACCATGGAAAAAGTTAAGGTACAGTGGTTGAACTGCAACACTTGACGGCAGAAAAATATGATTTAGCACGAGCATTGGGGCTTGCTTCTTCATTTTTATGTATTGTTTCGGATAAGCCCGGGGTGCTACATGCGAAATAGTAAAAGATTTGCAAAAAAATACAACCAGATCTGATTTGATGTTTGAGGGAGGCTGTGAATGTGATGGTTATGGTTGGCAGAGATGGTCGGATTATATAGATGATTTTGAGCAAACCCTAGATGTGATGTGAAATGTTTTTGTTTGGGCTTTTAGGGTTTGGATGTTAGATTGGGCCGGCCCATTGGCAAGAAGTGATATTTTGTGACTTTTTGTTATATGGAATGACAGGTCTCGTCCCTTCACTTTGATTTTATTTGCAAGATATTTTAGTCAACTAAAATTGTCACTCCTGGTATGCACATCAATGGACCGAGTCTTCCGATCTCCCGTCACTTTATCTTTCTCTCCTACGACTTATTAATCATTTTTTTCTACAACAATGCGACCTTTTTAAAAGAAAATATATATAAACAAAGACAAGATCTCCCGCAACCACATAGGGCATATGATCGAATTTGACTCGATGACCGACTCAATTCGGTCGTCGCAACGCGATCTACCGAGTTTGAAATCGATCGACCGATTTTATTTGATTGCCGTTGCGACCAGCCTTGTGGGAAAGGGGTATTTTGAAGGAGTTGGGATGTTAACCCGGTATGTCTATTTATATGTTTAAATTTATGTGTCATAATTTAATTGGAGACAACAGATGGTCCAATTTTTACACAAAACAATAATTAATTGTCCATCTATTAGTTATATACAGTTAGAGATAGCAAAAAACTCCGAACCCGATACCTGAATCCGATTTGACCGGGGATTCCTCGAGTTGACCGGGTATGGGGATGGGGGTGGGGGGTGGGGAGGGTGGGGTAATAATAAAAAGATATTTATAATAAAAAATAGTAGGGTGAAATCCTAGCCCTTGGATCAAATCAACTTAGGTTACAAAAAAAAGCTTAAAACGCAGGTGTTTTTATGTAATTAAGCAAAACTTCAGGGGAAATTTCAAAAAATTACACATACATGTAAACAATATCCATCTCTGTCATTCTACGATCTATCTTTCTCTCTCTAAAATTCACACTTTTTCTTTCTAAAAAATTACACACATCTTCATACCCAAACCCTAATTTTTTCATTCTAAAATCTTGATTCATTGATGATTATTTATCATCAACGACGCAAACTAGTGCATTATGATGGTTACAAACATCGATTGACAAAACAAATCGTTCTTTTTTAGCAACGATATGACTGCGTCGATCTGTAATGCACCAATGATGACCACGTAAGTTTCTATATGAATTCTAATTTTTTGATTTAGTTTTTCTACTACATTGATTTGTTTATATTGATTTATAAAATCTTGTTTTTCGATTCGTTTGGATTCGTATTTGGATTTGTGGTCGTTACCTTTCATTTATTTCATATAAGGATGAATTCGGTTTTATTACTATTTGGTGATTATATGCTTATGAAAGTTGCCGAGAAGATGTTCGATAAAATGTCTCAACTAGACTTTATAACTACAATGTGATAAAATTCGAATTATAATGCGGTAGGATGTAAATTGTTGTTGATATAGATAATCTAGGCTTATTATGTGTATTATACATTAGAAGTGAAACTATTATGTAGTGGGATATTGTTGTTGTTCGTATAGATGGTTTATAACTAGACAATAACTATGATGTGATAAATTTTGAACTGTAATGCAGTAGGTTGTTAATATAGTGGATATAGATGATTTAGGCTTTTTATGTTTGTTATGCACTAGAAAAAAATGGTTACGCCATAGGATATTGTTGTTGTTCATATAGATGGTTTATAAGTAGACTTTATAACTAGGATGTGGTAAATTTGAACTGTAATGCAGTAGGTGGTAAATTGTTATTGATATAGATGATTTAGGATTATTATGTGTTATGCACTAGAAATAAAACTGTTATGCAGTAGGATATTGTTTTTTATATGGATGATTTATAAATAGACTTTATAACTGTGATTTGGTAAAATTTAAACTTTAAAGCAATAGGTTTTAAGTTGTTGTTGATATAGATGATTTAGGATTATTATGTTTGTTATATAGTAGAAATAAAAAATTTATGCAGTAGGATATTGTTCATATGGATGGTCTATAACTAGACTTTATAATTGTGATGTGGTAAAATTTGAACTTTAATTCAGTAAGTTTTAAATTATTGTTGACATAGATGATTTAGGCTTATTATTAGTGTTAAGCACTATAAATGAAACTGTTATGCAGGAGGATATTTTTATTATTCATATGGGTAGTTTATATATAAACTTTATAACTATGATGTGGTAAAATTTGAGTTGTCATGATGTAGGATGTAAATAACTGTAACGTAGTAGGATATAAAATAACTGTAATGCAGCAGAACATAACTTTAACACATTAGAAATGTTTGTATGTATGATTTTGTTTGTGATATACAATAAAATGAATTGTAATGCATTAACAAAATAGTTGTAATCTAGTAGGATATATAGTAATGTAGTAGAACATAACTATAATACAGTAGAAACTATTTGTAATGTATTTATAGTTTTTTTTACCATATTACAGTCTTATTATGCTTCATTACATTAATAGTCTATTGCATGTTAATTCAAATTCTAGTGCATCACATAAAATTTATGCGTTTAATTTTTAGTTCATCACATCGTATATCGCTTATTATGTGTGTTATGTGGTTTAATATGAAGAGAAATGCAATAGGTTGTAACTTGTTGTTCATATAATTGATTCATGTTAAATGTGCGCTGTTATTTTTAGCGAAATTGATTGTGTTATCTTGCTTATGACCTTGATGTGGTAGAAAATGCATTTTAATGTTGTAAGTTAATTAGGTTTTTCTTATCAGCTATGTTTTTTTTTTCTTTTAGCACTCTAAATAATTACGTTAACTAGAATTCCAAAAGGTTGGTTGCTTTTTAGTTGTTACAAAAAGTTAGACTGATCTTTTAGTGATTATAATTAATCTCGATGAATTTAATGCAGGTGCATCATCTAGTGGTTCCAAGCCTATTGCATACGTGTTCGACAAGCCTCTTGATGACCTCGACTTCAATATGGCGAAAGTTAATGTTAATCGATAAGAACTGGAAGCAAGAGTTGGAGCGTTGATTTTAACCTCAATCCCAGATAAAAATGAACATATAATGATCTGGTGGCTCGTGTATATGTGCCCTTTTATTAGGGGTGAGCAAAAAAAACCGAAAAAACCAAAACCGAACCGAAAACCGATAAAACCGAACCGAAAAAAACGATCGAATATAAAAACCGATGGTTCGATTTTCACGTTTTCAAAAACCGAAAAGTTTCAGTTCGGATTCGGTTTCATCCAAAACCCAAACCGTAAAAACCGAACCGAACCGAACCATTCTATTATATATAAAATATAAATATAATATAATATATATAGATACGTAATATATAAAAATTATAAAAAGTATTCTTTTAAGGAAATAGAATTAAATCTTATTGTTTATACGCGTGTTTGATATGTACATGTGCTTACTTCACAATATATCATTACATATGTGACGATAATCGTTTGAAGGTATGTTTACTTGCATGTGTGTTTATCTTATTAATATGTGTATAGTTATAGAAATTTGAGATAAACATTATTAGGCTTAGATTGACATAAAAATAAAGACAAAAAACTATTTTTTTACGCAAAACAAGTTTTTAAATCTAAATATGACGTACCCAAATATAAACGGTTTTAAAAACCGAAAAAACCGACAAACTGAACCGAAACCGATTATAAACCGAAAAAACCGAACCGCCCAAAACCGAACGGTTTCGGTTTTTGGTTTTTTAAAAACCGAATATGTCGGTTCGGTTTCGGTTTTAGTCAAAAACCGATCCAAACCAAACCGTGCACACCCCTACCTTTTATTAAGGAAGTTAAGAGTGCTTTTGTTTTTTGAATTATTGGATATATAAATAAGACTTTTCGTTTGTTATTTAGCTTATGTAGTCGAAACATGTAACTTACGTGATGAAAATGTTTGCTTTGTCATTATATGATGAAGAATTATTTGCAAAATCATGTCTTTACATATCTTAATTAGAGTAAATCTGTGTGCATTATGTTATTCCTAGTGAATCACAGTGTATAAATCTACTGAATAATTATTATAAATGATGATGCACTAAATTTTAAACTATGATGTAGTGTAAATCTTTGTGCATTATATTATTACTAGTGAATCACATTGTATAAATCTACTACATCATGATATATATATATATATATATATATATATATATATATATATATATATATATATATATATATATATATATATATATATATATATATATATATATATATATATATATATATATATATATATATATATATATATATATATATATATATATATATATATATATATATATATATATACATACATATATATATATATATATATATATATATAGGGAGGTTAATGTGAGATCAAACTTAAAATTGTAAAAGTAAGAACTAATAATAGCCATTAGATCTATTAGTTACTTTTGATGAGATTAAAAACTGATCAATGGCAATACAGTAAATAAATATAGTTATAAGGGCATTTTAGAGAACTAAAGGAAAATCAAGTAAACCATCTTTCTGTGTTTCGTTCATCTAATTTTTTTTAATTGTCGTACAGATTAGTACCAAATTAGTGATACACCAAATTAATACTTTTATAAGAGACATTTTAAAAATCAAATAAATATACCAAATTAGTGATACACAATATATCATGTTGATACACACGTGTCACAAGATTGCTACATGTACATTCTTTTCATTTCAACATTGGTACGTGTCTATACAAATTTGCATAAATAATATCATTCAAACCTATCTAAAAAATGATACATTGCTACAACAAATCATTTAAAAAATCACATCTAAGTAACACATAATAAAAACAAATTCTAACAAATCTTGTATACAACCTCGATTGATTCTTGATACACAGCCGCAACGGCTTTTGGTACACCAGATACATCATGATCTCGTACATCACGTAATTGCTACACCAGCCCAACGCCATCACAAACTCGCAACAGATTTTGGTACGTAGTGGTTTTATTCATCACATACCACGATGTACCAGGTGTATCAGCGACACCAACGACAAGCGACGAACCGATGTACCTGGTGTATCCAGAGTTTTCCATGATGTACCAGCGACAATTGCATCATAACAGTGGATCTAAATACATTATCATGGTCCATCGATTTAAAACAGCCATGGTTCCGACGATGCCCACCACCATCACAAATTTGTTACCTGGTACATCAGCGAAACAAGCGACAACAGCCCACCACCATCACAAATTTGTTACCTGGTACATAGTGGTTGTGTTCATCACTTACCATTATGTATCCGGTGTACCGATAACTGTAGGGCGACGGAGCGGCACCACATCTCCGACACATATCAGCGTTGACAACAGGCACATCAGAGACAACAACGGCATGTACCAACACCACATCTGTTATGACTAATAAACTGGATGGTTCCGACGACAAATCACAGCCGCTAGCGACGATAAATGCATCCGGTAATTCATATCCAGGCACAATCATCTTCTACCCCAACAAGTGGTTTGTGCTCGTTAAAAATAAAACAAATATCACCATACATTGGGTTATAGAAGCAAAGATGAGTTCGGCGATGATTTTGTGGTGAAAAGAATTTTTTTTTATGAGAAGAATATGTCGATCTATAGTTTGAAGAAAAATAAAATTCCAGATCTAGTTTTAGGATGGTTATATTGTGGCGAGAGAAACTATAACAGGGATAATAACATATATTGATAATGCCCAATATACCCTTTCACCTTTAATGATTTATTTTCATTTAATTTATCATACATATTAAATTAGTTGACACTTGTTTGATTTTTATTGGGTTCTTATTTTTATAGTTTTAAAAAGTTCTCATATGATACTAAATCTATATATATATATATATATATATATATATATATATATATACAACATGACGATGTCATTTTAGTACATTAGAATGAAATATACTATAACACCATGATGCGGTAACTATGATGCATTAACCATAAAAAATAAAAGCACCTGAAGATAAAAAGTACGATGTACTACAAAAAACAACTTACAACATATATAAAAAGTTTTTATTGTGATGCAATAACATACACAAAATGGCTCATAAGTGTTGATCCAAACACCCAAAAAGTTAACATAAATTAGAAAGAAAATTTCTACATAAAAGTAATTAATTCATACATTGTAAATTTTACCCCATCACAAGGTATATTTTAGTGCATCCCAATATGATATTTCATAAAGAATATGTTTCTGTATAGACTAACGCAACACTAAATCTATTTATAAAAAATGAAAAAATATAGAAACAAAACATTCATTGAAAACTCATGTGCGGGTATTCTCTTTCTAACCATCTCTTTTCAACAGATCTTGTTTTTTGGGCTTCTTGGATGCTAGCATGTATGTTCACAAATCTTGGTGTTATCACTTCCTTTTTATATACATACATCACATGTCCTTCTCTTTAAAATTCTTCGGTAGATGCTTCGGCTCTTGGCTTTATTCTGGAAAAAAAACACAATTCAGTTTTAATAACACCATATTTTTTAAATTGTAATATTATTTGGCTCCTTGACACCAATATGACAATCTAACTTGAACAACTTAGCCTAAATCATACATATGAGCAACAACAATAACCTATTTTATTACTATTTCAAATCAAGTGCATAACACATATCATAAGCCAAAATTATCTATATGAACAACAAGTTACAATGTACTGCATTACAGTTCAAAATTTAACCACATCACAGTTATATGAACAACAATAACTACTACATAACAATTTCATTTCTAGTGCATAACATACATAATAAGCCTAAATCATCCATATGAGCAACAACTTACAACCTACAACATTATAATTCAAATTCACCACATCACACACAAAATAAGGCACACACAATCATTTTTGCAACAACGAAAAAGCCCATTTAGCGTAAATCATATATATGAACAACAAGTTACATACTATTGCATTATAATTCCATTTCAACCACATCAAAAATCTACTGCATAACAGGTTTAAACCTAGTGCATTATTTCCTACTACATTGAAGGTATAAATCTATTGCATTACAAGTATAAATCTACTGCATAACAAGTATTAACTATAATCCACAAGAATAAAAACTAGTACAAGAAGTGTTTATTTTTTATACTTAGATCATTTTTACGTTTTTACTAAGGTATAAATCTACAACATTACTTGTATAAATATACTACATTACATGCATAAATCTAATGCATAACATGTATAAACCTAGTGCATTACTGTCTACGAATTTAAAGGTAAAAATCTATTGCATTACAAGTATAAATCTACTGCATAACAATTATAAACTATAATTCACAAGAATAAACACTAGTACAATAAGTGTTTATTTTTTAATACTTAGACCGTTTTTACTCATGTATAAATCTACAACATTACATGTATAAATCTACTACATTACATGCATAAATCTACTGCACAACATGTATAAACCTAGTGCATTATTGTCTCTTACGTTGAAGCTATAAATCTATTGCATAATAATTGTAAATCTAATGCATAACAAGTATAAACAATAATTCACAAGAATAAACTATAACGAGGTACTCACAATTATGACTCATAATTAATCAGAAACTAAACTTACTACAACTTCAACCAAACTAAACTATAATGCAGTAAAACCTAAACTATAATATAGTCAAACCTATCAGGTACTCACAATCATTCATTCACAATACATAATATAAACTTACAATAACTTCTACCAAACCTAAACTATAATGTAGTAAAACGTAAACTATAATACATTAAAAACATATACAACCACGTAGACAATCATATATACATAAATAAAGCAAACAATGATGCATTACATGAAAAAAACTAGTAAACTTAATACCACATCACTTTTATATATCTAGCGCATTACAGTTATAAAATATCATTTAGGAATTTTATCGAACACATGGTGTGCAAGTTTTATATACATGTATTTCATCTTGTTTCTTTTTGAACGTGCTGAATGAATGTAATGAATGTTTAGAATCCATCATCATATCAAATACATCACAATTACAAACATAATTTACTACACATGCTACATCATATTATAACAAATACAATAACAAAACACTAAATATCATAATACAAAATGATAAACATAAAAAGATACAAACTTCAAATAAAGTACTTACAATCACCTAGCATACACATACATCACAAGCATATTCAGATCATCATACTTAGATTAATTCACTAAAACTTAAAAAATCATGAGATAAAAAAAGGTGATAGATACTTACAAAAAACACTAGATGATGACGACGCACCACTACGTGTCGAGGATGATGATTCCGTAAACATAATGCAGCGATCGCGAGGTGGTGATGTGGCGGGAGAGTTATGGAGGTGACGGCAGTTATGGTGTTACAGTGGTTAGGTTTCCATCGCGAGGTGGTGATCGCAGGGGAGTTATGGAGGTCATGGCGAGGGAGTTATGGAGGTCATGGCGAAGGAGTTATGGAGGTGAAGGCCGTTACGGTGGTTAGGCTATATGAAAAAAGAATGAGATAATGAATACAGAGAAAAAATAATATATAATTGTCCTAGTAAAAATTACAAAACCGCCCCTGAAGTTTTATAAATTATAAAAAGACACCATTTTTTTTAGAAAAAGAGGGGGACACATGGCAGCTTGTGGTTCCACCTCACCTATTTTATTATAAAACTTTTTTTTTTTTACCCCAACACGGGGTGGGGATTCCCCGATAATAAAAAGCAGGTATGAAGACGAGATGGTAATACGTTTGGTTCCTCAAACCCGTCCCCGAACCCGCCCCCAAATATCTATATTCTACATATACATTTATATATCTTGTATGTTTCAAATATCTATTAGATATTTGAAACATTATCAATCGATGGTTAATATCTTTTGACACTAACCTCCTAAGATAAACTCTTATGTGTTAATTTTGTTATTTTTAATACTGATCATTATCGCATAAATGTTAATATCGTTAATGTTGTTTGATATTACCGTGTTGTGTTATTCGTAATGGTTGCGTCATTTGAAATATAGTTTAAATCTTAATTGTGTAACGGGAAAAAAAATCTACGATTCCTCATTGGGGATTCCCGTTCCCCGCTGGGGATAAAGATGATATGTAGCTTGTAATCCCCGATGGGGATGGGGACGGGGACGAGGATAGATATTTAACTTTGAGGATGGGGATGATAACAACAATTCCCCGCAAACTCGGCCCCGTTACCATCTCTATATACAGGTTTTGGGTTTCGAAATTCTTTTTTATTTTAAAGTAGTGACAAGCTAATGTAAGGTGAAAGTGAAAAGGCAACTCTATTCATTATTTATGGATGTAAGTGGAATCTTGGATTATTTATCAAAATACAGAATAGATTGGATTCCTCTCATTCCACACGCCCAAAGTAAACTGGCCTTAAAGCTCGATGACTTATCAAACTGAATTTAACCATACCTTACAACTTTCAAGCCGACTTCAAGCCTTCTCAAGATTGAGCTTAAGGTTGACTTGTAGGAAACGGTGTATACTTTTATTAAAATCAGATTACAATTAATAAAACTAACAGAATATAAAGACAGAAAATAATAACAATAATCAAGAAAGCAGTAAAACTAAGACGAGGCACGTGTTTAACACGCTTCCCTTAAAATAGATTCGTCGTCTGTTTCCCAGGGTACAACGTCCAAAGTTGTTGTACAGTCGGACTAAACAAATTTGCCTGAAATATCACGGAAGCCTTGCGTGTTTCTGATCGACGAGCTGCTGGAAAACGAACTGGTAATGGAGTAAAGAAAAAGCTGTGTTTTTTCTAATATAGAAAACTGAATGAGAATGGTTTATTTTATAGCTAATTCATGTCTTGGTCACCAAGACAGAATATATGCTTCTAAAATAATCAGACATGCAAATCTGTTAAAAATAAACACGATTTGCATATATTTTACAAACACAGGAAAATTCTGTCATGACTTAATAAGAAAGTCTATATCTATTCCTTAAATAGATGTACAGAATTTTCTAGAAACAAAAATCGAATTTGCAGCAAAAAAGATACCAAAATCTGCCCGCGCCCAAGCCAGTTTTCGGAGCTGCATTCGTGCACAAGTTCAGTAGCTTCGAACCCGTTTTTAGCCTAGAAATCTCACTTTCGGCACCCCCCCCTGCGCGCGCGTATGCGTGGGAGTAAAATCCCACAAATGAATATTGTAGGGTAGAAACTAGGATTTCCTTATAAACATGTTTTCACTTCATGTTTCAAGCGATGTGGGACAAAATATTTTCCAAATATTGTGTTTCACGTGACTCACTTTGAGACACGATATCTCATTCATATTAACTCCATATTGGACATACTTTAGCTCGTTGCGAAGCTCTCTTCGAGGAGAACGCAAAGCTACTAAGAACTACGAATATATATAACATATACATATATATAATTATGTCCTAAGTATTGCAAAAACCATATTTGCAACAAATTTTCCAACAATCCCCCACATGAATGGGAATCGGTCGAAAACACACGAAAGTTTCAGCAAAAGTTATGCGGTTAAGTCCTGCATAGGATAGGTAGGTGTAACCCTTTGAACCTTCCCTTGTGAGATGCACTTAGTCTCCTAGATCTGAGTAGACACGATATCCTTGAACTCAGCCTCTATTTATGTAGACGACAATACACACTCACACAAGACTCTCCCTGACCTTGTCAAGTCCTCATAGTCGTGTTCGTTATGGTCATGAACACTCGCATGGTTCTGCAAGAGCTCTTAGAAATTGCGCCCCCACAATTTCCTTCGAAGCGACCCCACTTCTCTCTCACATAGGTGATTTCATCTTGAATCATTAAAAACATATGTTTTATGATTTCATCTTGAATCATTATGCTTTATGATTTCATCCTGAATCATTAAGCCATATGTTTAACCTCTCAACAAGTCACATTATTCTAGGAATGGACTAGGAAAGTTCGTGTATTAAGTAACTCCCCCCACATTAACGTGACTTTCCCCACATTTCTATGATTAGGTTATCCTATTGAACCCATATCTTGGGATCTCCAGTCAACTGGGTTAGGTTTTCCTTCATAGAAACTCATTCCTTCAAGGGCTTTAGTCTCATTCCTTTAGACGACTTACTAACTAACTCTCTGCTTAAGCCTTTCGTAAGCGGATCCGCAATGTTATCCTTTGACTTCACATAGTCAATTGAGATAACTCCTGTTGAGAGTAGTTGTCGTACCGAAGTATTTCGACGACGGATATGTCTAGACTTTCCATTATACATTGTGATATGAGCTCTGCCAATTGCTGATTAACTATCACAATGTATACTAATGGCCGTTACCGGTTTAGGCCACCTGGGTATATCCTCTACGAATTGACGTAGCCATTCCGCCTCTTCTCCGCATTTATCTAACGCGATAAATTCTGATTCCATCGTGGACTTAGCTATTACAGTTTGCTTGGAAGACTTCCAATATATAGCGGCCCCTCCCAGTGTAAACACATATCCACTGGTTGATCTAGAATCCTTTATGTCAGATATCTAATTTGCATCACTGTATCCTTCAATAACCGCTGGATATCTAATATAATTTAGTCCATAATCACGATTGTATCTCAAATAATGAAGTACCCTAGTCATAGCTTTCCAATGTGCTTCACTTGGATTACTAATATACCTACTCAGCCTGCTAACAGCATATGCTAAGTCAGGTCGGGTACAAGTCATCAAATACATTAACATGCCAATAATTATTGAATACTCTAATTGGGCAACACCCGCGCCTCTATTTTTAGATAGATGCAAACTGGTGTCAATTGGAGTTCTAACTAGGCCGGAATCCCCCGCATTATGAGTATTAAGAATTTTGTCCATGTAATGTGCTTGACTTAATGCAAGTCCACTTTGAGTTCGTATGATCTTTATTCCAAGGATCACATCAGCCAACCCATATCTTTCATGTCAAACTTTGATTTCAACATGTCTTTAGTAGACTTGATCATCTTGTCGTTACTGCCAACGATAAGCATATCATCGACATAAAGACACAAGATTATATATCTACTATTTGTGTCTTTGACATAAACACACTTGTCGCATTCATTAATTTTGAATCCACCCTCTAGCATGGCGTGATCAAACTTTTGATGCCATTGTTTTGGAGCTTGCTTTAAGCCATACAATGACTTAACAAGCCTGCAAACTTTGCTCTCTTGTCCAAGAGCCATGAAACCCTCTGGTTGGTTCATGTATATTTATTCTTCTAAATCTCCATTTAGAAAAGCCGTTTTCACATCCATTTGGTGAACTTCTAAATTTCTTAATGCGGCAATAGCAAGAATCGTCCTAATAGAAGCTATTCGCGTAACAGGCGAATAAGTATCAAAGTAATCTAGACCTTCGCGTTGTCTAAAACCTTTGATCACCAATCTTGCTTTGTACTAATCAATGGTGCCATCAGCTTTCTTCTTCTTCTTGAAGATCCATTTATAGGCTAGTGGTTTACAACCAGGAGGTAAATCCACAAGCTCCCAAGTATGATTTTGTAAAATAGACTCTATTTCACTATTAATCGCTTCTTTCCATCGAGGCCCTTCTGAGGAATTTACAGCTTCTTGATAAGAAGTGGGTTCATTTTCTACCATAAAAGAGACAAAATCGGGTCCAAATGATTTCTCGGTTCTTGCCCATTTGCTTCTTCTAGGTTCAACCTCTTCTTCCTCCGGTTGATCTTGGAGATCATTATCATCTCGTTGTCTATTATCTTGGACAACTGCATCATCTATTATAGATGTGCTTCCATTTTCATTCTTTAAACAAGGAAATATGTTTTCAAAGAAGGACGCATTCCTTGATTCCATAATTGTGTTCTTGTGTATATCTGGATTTTTTGAATCATGTACAATGAAACGATACGCACTCCTATTCTTAGCATATCCAATAAATATATAATCCACAGATTTAGGTCCAATCGTTTAGGCCTTAGGTGTCGGCACATCTACATTGGCTAGACACCCCCACATTCGTAAGTACTCGTATGATGGTTTTCTTCCCATCCATAGTTCATATGGGGTTTCCTCTTTATCCTTACGAGGTATCTTGTTTAAAAGATAAGTAGCCGTTAGAATGGCTTTCCCCCACATGTCCCGGCTCAAACCAGAACTTAACAACATGGCACTAACCATTTCTTTCAAGGTACGGTTCTTCCTTTCGGCATTACCGTTTTGCTGAGGTGAATAAGGAGCGGTAAACTCGTGTCTAATTCCGTGTTTTGCACATAGATCAGCAAAAGGAGACACATATTCACCTCCTCTATCACTTCGTACAACCTTGATTTTCCTACCAAGTTGATTCTCAACTTCGGTTTTGTATAGAAAAAACTTGTCTATAGCTTCATCTTTACTTTTCAACAAGTAAACGTAACAGTACTTTGTGCAATCATCAATAAACGTGATGAAGTACTTATTGCCACCTTTTGTGGGTAGTGATTTCAAATCACATATGTCTGTGTGTATCATATCAAGTGGTTCGGTTTTTCGTTCAACCGATTTGGAAGATGATCTTGTAAGTTTGGCTTCGACACAAGTTTCACACTTATAATTTGAATCAATATGAAAATTTGGTATGCCATTAAATTTAATCAAACGACGCACTGAATTTTATTAACATGTCCAAGACGGCCATGCCACACATTAGAAGACTCAATCAAGTAAGCAGAAGAATTCATTTTATTGATAGCATTCTTAACAACTATTACATTGAGCTTAAACATACCATTTAGGGCATACCCCTTACCAACATACATTTGATTCTTAGAAAGTACAACTTTATCAGACTAAAAAACAAAACGAAAACCAAACTTATTCAAAAGTCATCCGGACACAAGATTCTTGCGAATCTCCGGAACATACAAGACTTTAGTCAACTTGAGCTCTTTCTCGGATGTCATCTTCAAAATAACATCTCCTTCGCCCTTGATATCAGCAGTTGCAGAGTTGTCCATGTACAGCTTCTCTCCATTGTCAACCGCTCTGAAAGAGTGAAACATACTTTTGTCAGCACACACATGACGGGTTGCCCCAGTATCAACCCACCAATCATTATTATTAGAACCTACCAGGTTAACTTCAGATATCATGGTAACGACATCAGACACCATAGCAATCATGTCTACATTAACATTCACCATATTAGCCTCGCGTGGAGTCACCCGCTTTGGCGCTTTGCAATTAGCAGCACGATGACATGGCTTGTCACAGTTGAAGCAATTTCCTTGGAACTTCTGCTTTGCAATTCCACCTTTAGGAGCAAGGTACTCAGACTTCCCTTTGCTCTTCTTGTCATTCTTCCCTTTGCCAAAGCTCTTACCTTTAGACTTTGAAGAAGACGAACCATGCTCAACCATATTTGACTTGGCAGAATCAGGTGTATAAGTGTTTTTCTGAGCCAGCTTGTTGTCCTCTTCAATACGAAGACGAACAAGCAAGTCTTCAAGGGTCATCTCCTTTCGCTTATGCTTCAAGTAGTTTTTAAACTCTACCCAGCTTGGAGGTAAATTTTCAATGATAGCAGCAACTTGAAAAGTTTCACTCAAAGTCATACCCTCAACATGAATGTCGTGTAGCAAAACCTGCAGATCTTGAACCTGAGTTATCACACTCTTTGAATCATCCATCTTGTAATCCAAAAACGAGCTACCACGAACTTCTTTGTACAAGCATCCTCAGTTTTGTACTTGCGTTCCAACGACTCCCATAATTCTTTGGCAGTCTTAGTCTTGCAGTACACATTGTACAAAGAGTCCACCAAACCATTCAGAATATAGTTGTGACACAAGAAGTCTGAATGTTTCCATGCTTCAACAGCTTGCACGGCTTGTTGATTTTCGGGTACACCTTCTTTAGGAGGTTCCACCTGAGGTACAGTCTCCTTTAAGAACTTCGCAAGGTTCAAAGTAGTGAGATAGAAGAACATCTTCTGCTGCCACCTCTTAAAATTCTGCCCATTGAACTTTTCTGGTTTTTCAGCATGATTATCAACTGTGTGGGTAACTGGCGCAGCAGTTACTTTCGCAGTAGTAGTTGCAGGAGTTTCAGGAGTGCTAGTAGACATTCTAAAAGATCAAACAAGATCAAAACACAAACAGTTAGACAACTGTTATAAATCTGTATATAAGAAATTCAATCGTGATCTCTATATACTTATAGTGGATCTGCTTCAAAGAAACTCAATCTTGGTTTCAATGAATCAGATGCAATTATCAAATATATCAGTTTAACAGAAACACAATCTTGGTTTCAATAAACTGATTAGTACAACTGCTAAAAAAACGTTAACTATTAATAAAAAACTATAAATTAAAACTGATTTCCAGTGAAACTCAATCCTTGTTTCGGCAAAAACAGTTTATAAATAAATATGATAAAATTATTAATCCGATTTAATAAAAGTTTCAATTCTGTTAAACAGATTCTGTTTTAAGATTGTAGGAAACAATGTATACTTTTATTAAAATCAGATTACAATTAATAAAACTAACAGAATATAAAGACAGAAAATAATAACAGTAATCAAGAAAGCAGTAAAACTAAGACAAGGCACGTGTTTAACACGTTTCCCTTAAAACAGATTCGCCGTCTGTTTCCCAAGGTACAACGTCCAAAGCTGTTGTACAGCCGGACTAAACAAACTTGCCTGAAAGATCACGAAAGCCTTGCGTGTTTCTGATCGACGAGCTGCTGAAAAACGAACTGGTAATGGAGTAAAGAAAAAGCTGCGTTTTTTCTGATATAGAAAACTGAATAAGAATGGTTTATTTTATAGCTAATTCATGTCTTGGTCACCAAGACATAATATATGCTTCTAAAATAATCAGACATACAAATCTGTTAAAAATAAACACGATTTGCATATATTTTACAAACACAGGAAAATTCTGTCATGACTTAATAAGAAAGTCTATATCTATTCCTTAAATAGATGTACATAATTTTCTGGAACCAAAAATCGAATTTGCAGCAAAAAGATACCGAAATCTGCCCGCACCCAAGCCAGTTTTCGGAGCTGCATTCGTGTCCGCAGGTCGCGCGCTCGTGACCAAGTTCAGTAGCTTCGAACCCGTTTTTAGCCTAGAAATCTCACTTTCTGCACCTCCTGCGCGCGCATAGGCGTGGGAGTAAAAACCCACAAATGAATATTGTAGGGTAGAAACTAGGATTTCCTTATAAACATGTTTTCACTTCATGTTTCAAGCGATGTGGGACAAAATATTTTCCAAATATTGTGTTTCACGTGACTCACTTTGAGACACGATATCTCATTCATATTAACTTTATATTGGACTTACTTTAGCTCGTTGCGAAGCTCTTTTTGAGGAGAACGCAAAGCTTTAAGTACTACGAATATATATACCATATACATATATAAAATTATGTCCAAAATATTGGAAAAACCATATTTTGCAACACATTTTCCAACATAACTTGACCTCACTACATCCTCAATTGTAACACCATGACCCAACACGAATGGTTCCAAACCACGAGGACTTCCATTATCGCCCAACAACGATCGAGGTACAATCGTGCCCACCACCCACCCTTATGCCCTAAGATAGTTTGTTTTTCTAGAATGACAATTTTTAACTATCTTACAATATTTATAAGTGATAGTTGTCGCCAAACAAATGATGTGTGCTTGAACATGCTTATAACAATATTACAAGCGATTTGGTTTAATTTTTATTCTTCACGTGCGATGTTTGTAGTCGATATCGCGTGTAGCTAAAACCCATCACGCGTGGTTAAAGCAACCTATTTTTTCTAGCTAAAATTATATGCAAATACATATATTATATGCATTTCATTAAAGATACCCTTGGTATTTTAGGATGCATTGATACTGCGAAACGTTTTTCAAACGTGCTATTAAAAAATCAGGTAAGTTGGTATTGTTATGAACTAATTTTCATCTAAACTTCTAAGCATAAAAGAATGAAACTTATTTTCAGTATTGTACCAGCTTACCCCAACCAATGATCCCGATAGAAGAACATTACAGGTATGAGGGAAAGAAAATTTGCGCCAACAACACTTCTACATTGAACTGATAACGGTATGCCGTCTGCTTCACCAAATGTCATCTAACTAACAACTTTTGGATGAAACAATATCAATGCTTTAGGAACATAAACTCATACATTTACAACAAACAGGCAAAACTGACCGAACCCACATTTTACTTCTTTCAGACCACCATCCATGTCAAATGCCTATATCCAGCCCATTTAGCAGCAACACGGACACCAATAGCTAGTGCTGCACATAGTAACGGAATTGGCACCCTTCGCCCCTCTGTTGTTGTAGTTAAAATCTCACCTCTAACCTCTTCTGGCTGAGTCTTGGAGTACTGGACCACAGCCAAAGCCGCAAAAGACACCATCATTACAACCCTAACCCACGGCTCCCCTACACCTACCAACACTGCCGCAACAGGCAAAGCTGATGAAACGTAATCTCTCTTTTTGATAAAACGAGAAAAAGAAAATAACCCAAAAAGAAGAGTCCAAAAAACAAGGTCACCAATCATTCCTTTGACAGCAAAATATCCGGTTAAGCCAGAAACTGTTAACAGATGCCATTGGTCGTCTACTGAATTTGGAGATGCTACTTCACTGATGGCAAGTACAGCTGACGTCAGCAGGATGATTGTGGAGAGCTCTGGAATGGGAGTATACGCTACTATCTGAGAGTAGAATGCTCGGATGGTGTAAAGAGTAGTTTCAATGGCTCTAATTGTAGATGTGATTGGATCACCTAAAAAATGGTATATGAGGGCTAAGACCAGTTTTCCAATGTATCCAAAGAATTGAAGTACCGATGTTGCAGCCCGTTTCCAATTATGAAGTTCCCATAAAACCGTTCTCCACGCATAGACGAGAAAAGCCAATGCTGAGGACAAAACAACAAAAAACAGAAATGTCGGGTAAATGTTGAACATGCTCAGATTAGCTAAGGACAGAAAGATCTAAGTTCACTTCATATGATAACTAATAACAACATAAACCTATTATGAATAAACATTGCAATGGTGCATTATTAATCCTTGGACCAAAACTTTGTTTATAACTTCTTCGATATTTTCATAATTTAGAATTGAACGGATCTTTTTAGAATGTAGAGGCCCATCTCTTTAATCCTAACAAAGTATTTATATCGTTCAACTACTAAAGAAACACAAAGATCAGCAGACCTAAAAAATGGAATGTCTTTCATACTGTGAGAATCATATTGTTTATTGTACATAGTCAGTGGTAAAAACATACTGTAGTACTCTATCTTAATATAACTTCTATTTGTAATGTGTGTGGTGACATTATAGAAAAAATTTATACGTATGCGTTTAAGTGTAAGTCACAATAAACATGACATCAGGGTGCAACTACGTCAAAACATAAGATCCTCAGTCGCACAATAAAAAGATATTAAATCTCGCATTAATCTGAAACCAAGACTATGTTTACCCTGTTTCTCTGTTTTGGCTCAGAAACAGGTTTAAGTACTTGTATATAAGTTTGGCTCAGTCTGTCACTTAACAATTATAACTAGCATGAATTGGGCTTGAATCCGCTACAAATCCCAAAAAATGCATACTTCAACTGCTTATGTAGATTACAAATTATAGGTTTTCTTTATATCATGTCTGAATTCACATTTACAATGTATACAATTTCTAGTTTAAATATGTACACCTAAATTCAAGCATACTTATTCAAACCTGAGTACCTAAACAATAGTAAAGGGGTTGTTTGTTTCTGCTTATATAGCCGGCTACGACTTATTTGATTTTGAGATTATGTTTCATAAGCTCACATTTTGTGGCTTATTTTCAAAATACTAGCCTAGAATGCTTATTTTCGGCTTATATAACAAAAGCTCATTTTGCCTTAGATTTCATAAGCCCCTATTTGTGGCTTGTTTGGAGACATATGGTCTTATATAAGTTTATATAAGACCATATGTCTCAAGATAAGCCAAAAAAATTAAGGTATATGAAATATAAGCCGAAAGTCTGGCTTATATTTAATAAGCCTTGATTTTTTGGCTTATTTTGAGACTTATGGGCTTATATAAGTTTATCATGATAATAAACTTATATAAGCTCATAAGGCTCCAAATACACCACAAAATTGGGGCTTATGAAATATAAGGCGAAATGGGCTTATGTTTCATAAGCCGAAACAAACACCTCCTAAGGCCATCTAAGTAACATAACACACCCTTTACTTAGTTTTCCTTCCTTAAAGCTTAAACAGAAAAAAATGAAGTAAACAACTGAAAATGAGAAAGAAAAAATTACCAACAAAATAAGGCCATCTAACAGGAGGGCTAGGAGCTTCTTTAGTCAAGTATCTAAACCTTTCAGGCATGGTACTCTCCCCACGCGCTTGTGTCTCAGCTTCATCTTTCACATCTTCATCTTGACCGTTGGATGTTGATTTTGTAATGAAATGTAGATTTCTATGACCAAATGAGAAAAGCCCCAATTGGGTAGCTAGAGGGGTTGGTGTGGTGAGATTGCAGGATTGGATTGGGTTTAAGGGTGTGGTTCTGCGTAATGGGATTGAATGGTGTTGGGGGTGTGTGGAAGCTAGGGTTGAAAGTGTTATCATTGCCAGCTTTTAGGGTTTATCCTCTAAAACTCTAAACGGAGAAACTAAAGTGTATATCTGGGAAAAGGGGTGTTTGTTTACAGCCGGCTTAGAGCACACTGTGTCAACTGTCAAGCTAAGCTAGTGAAGCGGACAAAAAGTGATGTCACCACTTTTTTTTTCTTTTTTTTTCCAGACATCAAAACTCTCCACGATGGCTCAACCCCTCCCTCGTTAACACCAACATTCTCGTGTCGTCGTCACTCTACCATTTTCTTTAAGCAATTTATTTTAAACTAAAAACAAATTTTATTCAAAAAAAATACAAATACAAATTTTTAAATTTTCAAAAAATAAAATATATATATATATATATATAGAGTAAGGATCCAATGAGAAGAAATTTAAAATAAGAAGTGGTGAGAAGAGACTAAAATCATACATTTAAGATGCAACGACTTGAATTAGATGCATTTCTATTCATGTAGATGCACGATCTTGAGCTTTGAAAGTTAATTTGATGTGTAGATGGTACAAATTGATTTTTATGATTTGGGCACGTGTAGAGGAACAAAAATAAAGATAAATCATGAAATGCATCTAATATACGTATATGCATCTAATTAAAAGCTATAAAACATGTTATGATGTATTATAATGCATCTAAGATTACAAAGATGCATCTATTTTAAGTGCACGCATCTCGAATATGCGGTTATAGTTTCTTCTTATTCTTCTTATTTTAAGGTTTCTTCTCATTTGATCCTAACTCTCTCTATATATATATATATATATATATATATATATATATATATATATATATATATATATATATATATATATATATATATATATATATATATATATATATATATATAGAGTAAGGATCCAATGAGAAGAAAATTAAAATAAGAAGTGGTGAGAAGTAACTAAAACACACACTTGAGATGCAACGACTTGCTTAAGATGCATTTCTATTCATCTAGATGCATCATATCGAGTTTCGTAGGTTAATTTGATGTGTAGATGGTCCAAATTGGTTTTCGTGATTTTGACACATGTCGGGGAGCAAAAAATAAGAGAAATCATAAAGTGCATCTAATATACGTTTATGCATCTAAATAAAAGCTAGAAAACACATAATGATGCATTATAATGCATCTAAGATTATATAAATGCATCTAATATAAGTCGGTGCATCTCGAATACGCGTTTATAATTACTTCTTATTCTTCTCATTTTAAGAAAACTTCTTATCTGATCCTAACCCTATATATATATATATATATATATATATATATATATATATATATATATATATATATATATATATATATATATATATATATAACTCGGCCTTATGGCGCGAGCCACGGTGTGGTTAGCTGCGCCATGGGCTCGCGCCGTCGCCCACGGCGTCAGCTGGTTGTAGCCAGCCCAAACACGACGACGCCACCCACGGTACGGTTGGCGCCGCCGTCGCCTCGCGCTGTCGTGGCCAGCCGAGCGGCCAGCCACCGTACCATGCCCTCTTATGGTTATCTGGTTTGGAACTTTCGTCATGTTTGGAACTTTTAAAATGAGTTTGCATAGGCTTGAGCAGAATTAACCGAATCGAATCAACACATCGAGTCAAATCGAGTCGATTAAAACCGAACCAATTGTTTTTGGTTAGATTTTTTATTTTGCATAATTATTTCGATTTTTTCCCGTTCAATTTGATTCGGTTTCGGGTTAAAAAAAATACATCTAAACTATATACTATCATGTTTGGTTTTGATTTTGTTTAATTCTGTTTCCGGTTTATGTTTTTTTTCATAATCGCCTTTAATTTTCAGTTTATACACTTAATTCTCTCTCATCATTAACCACCAATCAATTTTTTATTCATTCACATTACTTTGTAGGTCTATCATTAAATCTACTAGTTAGGAGTATTGATCATTTTCCATGTGATAATTACATTAACATCGTATAAATTCAACCAAATAATATCCTTTTATTTTCTTTAATGAAATACTTGAGAATAGGAGTGTAATCGAGCCGAGCTAAGCCCAAGCTCAACAGGGCTCGGGCTCGGCTCGAAACATAAAAGGTGGGCTCGAGCTCGGCTCGATAGCTCGTTGAGCTTTAACCGTTAAGGCTTGAGCTCGGCTTGATAAGGACTCGAGCAAAGTTCGAGCTTAGCTTGAAAAGCTCGAAATTTTATATATGAAACAAATACATCAAGATTTACACACCATCACAAATTCTATGTTTTTATTAAATTATGATAACGACTATCAATAAATTATTCAATATTTTGTAGATTTATCCTTTATAATAAGGTTAATATTCAAATCAACGTTGATTTACTTATATACAAATATTTTTTATTAAGGCTCGAAAAGCTCGATAAGAGCGCGAGTCGTGCTATCAAAAGTTCGAGCTCGGCTCATTATATGTTTCGAGCTATATTATTAGGCTTGAGCTCGATAAAAGCTCGGCTCGATCGAGTCGAGCTTGAGCTCGAGCTCAAATAACTTGATAAAAGCTCGGCTCGTTTGCACCCCTACTTGAGAACACAAATTGTTTTCATTTTAGTTGCATTTCATTTTCTTTACTTATAATGAAATATCTCGAGAACACGATAGTATGGTCACTGACTTGCTGCAAGTAAGCTTGAACGAGAACGGTGCCCATGTATCTCGTTGTAGTAAATTGAAGAACGAGAACGGTGCCCATGTATCTCGTTGTAGTAAATTGAAGAACGAGAACGGTGCCCATGTATCTCGTTGTAGGAAATTGAAGAACGAGAATGAAAGTTATATGCAATTGTTCCTTGGAAGGACAGTATACATAACAAATGCTTTAGTCGATTGTTAAAAGCAATGAGTTCGAATAGGTGACAGATGCCAAAAGCAAAACTGGTCTTTGAGTACCAACAATACCGAACAAATTTTGCAGAAATGGAACTTGAGCATCCGAGGCTTGTTGTAATTGCAATCAAGTATGTATTAGGTGTGTGAAGGATTGTGAGTCTGAACATTCTAAAAATGGTCATGCACATGAACTTAGGTTTGCTGATTCTCCAAACAAAAACCACTACACAGTAAAACGACAGTGTAATGTAACAGATATTTTCGCTGTAAAACAACTACTGCATTCACTCATGTTCAGCAGAATCTATAGTTACATATAATGTATCAATCTACAACAATCACCTAATAGACCATCATTGAGATCTTATAATAACTTTAAGTTGCCAAATCCAAGAGTACATCATTCCTAACGCACAATAAAAGGAAATCAGCATGAGGGGTAAAAATGGAAGCCTATCGCCAAGAATCAAAGGGTGAAGAAACTGCCCCCATACCTCCACAGCCACAAAACCAACAAGATAGATCTTTTCTATCCATCCGGTAAGAAGACCGCCATTTTTTGATACGGGAGCTGCTCTCTTGTCTGATTCACTCGTCTCAGAAAATTTAGAAGAAAAACCATACCACATTAAAGCGACATGCAAAAGAAGTAAGACCACTTTTATCGGATATTCTTGAGCTTCATAAAGAAGAGGGAACAACGAGTAGATAGAAGCTGCATACAAAAGGTTAAGAACATATAAGAAGATACTTTTTACGAGAGCTAAATAGCGAGCAAAGGTTCATAAAGTATACCAATAGAAATGAGGAAATAATGACGTGCATCCTCGATGCTTTCTACTGCAACAACTGCAAGGGGAATTAAGAAATGAAGTGCCGCCTTCTCATGTACATGCCATCCGAACAAAAAGCCACATGTGTAAGCATATGCAACCCATCTAACAATCATCTTTGGTTGGGGATTCCTCCAAGCCTTAATAAGACTGGGAGATATAGCAAGCAGAACCATGGCAAATGTTACAGACGGGGTGATCTGCATATCATAATCAATTTACTTATTAGGGTATAGTTTTTTGTACACAGAACATGCAGGTTTGCCTTGAGGCGTGAGCCATACCGTAGGTA
Source organism: Glebionis coronaria (assembly GCA_025667525.1). Taxonomy (NCBI): domain Eukaryota; kingdom Viridiplantae; phylum Streptophyta; class Magnoliopsida; order Asterales; family Asteraceae; genus Glebionis; species Glebionis coronaria. Next base: position 119,895,874 of record CM046874.1, on the reverse strand, counting down.
ATATGGCAAAAGGAGAGGAGTCTCCAACTAGCCCACCGGTGAATGAAGCTGATGGTGGTTGGATATGAAATCCTAATTTCCTAAGCACAAAGGCAAGCAGCTTATCTGAGAGTATATAAAACACCCAGAAATTTGGAGCCCAATAAGCGTGGCAAAGCCCCCTACCAAAAGGAAACATGCGTCTCAGAAGTTGTAGTATCTGCAAGCAATAACAGAAACATAAATGCACAACATGGACAGTGGGGGTTGTCATGAGCATTGTATCACTTAAATTTATTTGATCATTCTCTACATAAAAAATCAGGACAATATGCTAGATGCAAACATTGTTCCTGTATGAAAAATAAACCAAGGAAGCTATTATCCTATAGTAACTCGATCGGGTATTGTAGTCACTATAACAATATACTTTATTTGCTTTAGAAAAACCATATATTGAATCTGAGACTTTGTTCAGTCCAATATACAATAGTTGAGTGGTACACAACATGAATTATACGACGATCATGAGTTATATACATTATACATACTCCCAAATTCTAGAACTAAAAGTTCTCGTTCAACTGGGCTGGAATTCTGAAAATTAAACATGCTTGTGAAATGATGATCAAGTAGTTTTTAACTGATATAACTACGACGAGGCAACAATTTCTATGGGTATTAGCAATTGGTTCCATAGTTTGGGTAGTATTTTTCCAAACAACACATAATTCCAAATTCACTAAATGGATAAACGGATGTGGTTTTCCCTGTTCATGTTACCCAGGGAAGGCGAGCCTTTTGACTCAGATGTACGCGGCCTCACCGGGTTAATCCCGGGACCCTTTCCAACGCTTCCATTTCCACCCCCAAATTAATAAACCTACCGAGGTTTAAAGTTTAAACCCTTACCTCTTGTTTGAAAGCCAAAGACCTTAACACTAGGCCATTTGGTGGTGGTTATGATTCCAAATTGCCTCTGATGTGTAAAACATACAGGATCTGGTTTGTAGAATTTTAAAGAGAAAACTGATATTCATAAATAAAAGAACTTTTCCACTAGACCAATATCATCGATCCATATACAACGAAACTTTGTTTACTGATGCAAGACCTATTGTTGGTGAGTTTACATTGATAGACACGGAACGCAGAGAAATTACATAACGAAATCCATATGAATATGTGATCGTAGTTTTACCCTATTCATAATTAGTTATAGTTAATCAATTAGCTGGGACACTTATAGAGTGCCAGGTGAGGGGGAAAGCACTTGCATGACCAAATTAATCAACTAAGTCTAGCACGATCATTAAATCTAGTATCCTGTGACTAAACAAAGCAGAATCGCATTATGAGTTAACTTAGTGGCCATTCAATTACATATGCCTAGTTCGACCTTCCCTCTACGAACAACAGGATGCATTCCAGAACCAACTTAATTTAATAAGTTAACTTTATGTAACTGAATACTAGCAGTTCTATTAATAAAATTATCTCACTAATAAGAAACACTAACATGACAAGAGCAAGACAATTTACCTGACCATGATATGCAAATGGTCCATACGCTGCAATGAAAACCCCAACCACCACCACTCCCATTGTAACCAACTTACCGAACCCCCTTAAAACACCTCCACGACAGTAATGCCGTAACAAATACACAAAATAAACCGGCCCAGACACGGCAAATAAATGCTTAAAACACAGCAAAACCGCAAAAACAAACCCACCCATCAAGTCATTCCCTTTCTGCAGTGCCCCCAAGGAAATCAACAAAATCCCCAAAAGAAACCCGTTGTACTGAAAATGCAGATGATCAACAATCAACAATCCAGGTGACCAAACAATCAAAACCCATATCAAAAACCTCTTCTTCAACTCCATGTTGTTAGTCAATTTGTAGACCGAGAATAGCAATACCGCGTCCGATGCTATTACACTGAGTCTCTGAAAAATAATGACTGAAGGAGCTTTGTAATTTAGACCATTGTAGAGGTCTGTGATGGTCGGGTCCACAAGAGACGCAAAAACAGATAAGAAGCGCTCAAAGTAGGCAAAGAAAGGAGGGTAATCGAGGGTCCACGGGCTCGTCTCATCTGTGTACCAATGAGATAAAGGTAAGGTGTGGGTGATGGCTAGCCAATTACGGTGGACCTCAAAATCAGTGCTATGATAGGCTGGGATGAGGAGAACTTTAAAAAATGTAGCAATGCCTGAAAACCAGAGAAGGTCCTTAATAACGGACCTATTTGGGCTCTGCACCTGAGTATGTTTTACTTTCACTCGTTGTGCTTCTTTCTGCTTAGAAGGTTTCATGGTTTATTCTCTTTGGCGCGTGAGTGTTCGAAATCAATTCAAGCAGATGCTTATTATTTCCACCTACACATTCATCGATGCCTGTTCTCCTTTTTGTCACAGCATCTGCATCGTCAACAGCAAATACTAATTTTACAATCCTTCTTCATTCACGGGATATCAACAAATTCATGGGTGGCATTACTAGTTAACTGCGGGCAACTAGGCTAGTGCACGATTTTGCAATAAATAAAGATACATGTGATTTGTAACGAAAGCGCCCACCTTCTTAAAATCATCAATATCATAACAGTTTGGCAATACAATAAAGTTAGACCATTTAGGAGAACAACAATAAATACACAATCAAGAGTTCAAATTAGTTAGTTAATTAGCTACAATACTAATATGTGAATTCTAGAATCTATTTTAAATTTCTAATGAATAGTCAGTCAATTAAGTGAAAATGAGTCAAGAAATAATAAAATTTAGCAATTAGTAAGATTTAAATATAAAAACCATGTATTAAGATTAAATAACATACCCAAGGGATGATGAAATCAGAGTGCGATGAGGATCTGACTATCTGAAGAAAAAAGCAATTTGAAATTTATGGCTTTTTATTTATTTGGGTTTCAGTCATTGGGCCTGTACTTTGTGAGTTGTTGCATATAGGCCGAATGATAAACTAATTTTTATCTATATCATCATTGCGTTTCACGAGTTAAGTTATATGTAAACGTTTAAATTAATATATACCTATTCAATCAATTATAGTTACTTATTTAAAAAAAACCTACTTTTCACTACTTTTTTAAAATTTAAATATCTCACAAACGGTAAATCATCAAACGAAAAAAATACACTATTACAACGAGAAATTAAATCATCTTTCTATCGAGAGGCACATGTATATACTTTCGACGAACTTTTTTTTACACTTTTTTTCTTAAGTCACGTATGAGATAATCATATATGATTCATCACAAATCATATATAATTTTCAGAAAATCATATATGATTCGTGATATGAATCATATATGATTTTCTGAAAATCATATATGTTTCGTGACGAATTATATATGATTCTCTCAGACGTGATTTAAGAAAAAAAGTCGAAAAAAAGTTCGTCGAAAGTATATACATGTGTCCCTCGATAGATAGATGATTTAATTCTCGTCGCGATGATATGTTTTATTTTACTTAACGATGAACGGTTTGTGATATATTTAATTTTTTTAAAATGAGTTTTTTTTACATGATAAAAATGGATGGTTGTGATTGCTTGATTGAGTTTATGCTAAACTAAGGGTATATGTTAAACTTTTTCCTATTATTAACCCAATATTTACTTACAAGCTATAAATGACTAATTCTAACCAAGGTTGCAGAAATCGCTAGGCGTTAGTCGGACGATCGGTCACTTTTAAGGCAAAATTCGTCTAGGCGAATTGGAATTTATGCATATAAGTATTATAAAATTATCAATGTTTATATAGTCTGAAGTTGCAAAATAAACAAATAAACATAACAATTTAAGAACCTCAAACTTCAAACGTGAACATATTATTCAATTGATTCCAATTTTATACGAAAATCCATTACTTTATGTTTACACTCATTCGTTTATATTTTATTTTAAGATTTAATGTTTAAATAAATATGGGCACTATATATTAGAAAGAAAATCCTTAAATTTTTGTAAAAAAATATTGACTTTTTGTTGACTTTCTTGACTTTTTTGACCGTCTAGCTCCGCCTAGGCGGCTGTTTGACCGCCTTTTGACTTTTCCGCCTAGCCATTAATCGAGGCGGAGTATAACCGCCTAGCCTGTTTTTTACGACACCGATTCTAACCATTCATTATCGATAACTAAATTTTATAAGAAAATATTGAGGGAATTTTTTTGTCAAAATATAAATTACAAAATATCGGCGGGGGGACTAAAACTGCAAATTTGACAAAAAATATTTACTAATATTGATATTTCACTAGTGATAAAAATAACGAAATATCACTAGTGATACCCCAATGAAAAATCACTAGTGATATTTTATTGTTTTTATCAATAGTAAAATATCACCATTGATAAAAATTAGTTCGAAAAATCTACAACTTTAGTCCCTCCGCCTAATTTTTGACACTTTTGGACTTTTTAGCAAAAATGGTCCTTCAACGTTTTTAAAATCTTAGGTTAGTCTCCATTTTTATATTAAACAAAAATAGATGATGGGTATTTTTTCCTTAACTTGTGAGGAAAAGAAAGATGCATTTGAACTTTTCTCAAGAATATTTGTGGGTATGGGCATGAGCGTGGCTAGAAAATTCTATAAACTAGTGGATAAAGGGCAGGTGATGTGAGTGTTAAACGTTCAAGTTTATCTATTAAGAGTTGATGGACTGATTATGTCAATTCTGAAACTCTTTTATAACAAACTATAAAGTTATGGTTGTGTTTGTATGCCAGTTTGTAGTGCAAGGGCTAGAGGTGTGCAAGTCTAGAAAGTTTGTTGGATACAAAAGATGGAGTTCAACTAAGGCTTCTGTCATCTTCTCATTTGTTACGATATGTTTCTCTCTCAAAACGATTTCATCTTTTTCTTTCTAGTATTGTTAAAGATCAAGTGTTATAATTTGTTAGTTGTATATGATGACGTGTAGTCTCCAGTTGGGCCATAAGCCCGACCCAGGGGTACTACCCGTATCCAATCCATTATGAATGGGTTGAAAGGCATTAACATCGGCCCACTGAGCCCAATGGAAGATTGTCGCATGCGGTCTTACGTAGGCCACGCCTTGACCGTACGCGGTCGGGGTCAAACCGAATCATATTCTAACTAGGACTATGATTCACCCAGGATGAGAGGATATACACTCTCCTTATTTAGAAGCTAAGGATCTTTGTATATCTAGTAATTATCCTCTCCTTGGGTCGCACGTTTCGGTAAGCCCGACTAAGGTTTTACCGGCTATATAAGGAACCCCCTAGGTTCCACAAAGGTACGATTCACTACAATCACTAAAACCCTCATCGATTACTTACTCTTACGCCGAAGTCTAAGCATAGGAGACAATCTCACGGTAAGCCTAACGATGTTTTCTCTTAGTGTCCAGGGTCTTCATTACAAGTTCACTTGGTGCAGGAGCCGGAGCCCCATCACCCGAATTAAGCCTAATTCGGGTTAAACGTGGTCCATCCAAATTTTGTATCAACAAGTTGGCGCCATCTGTGGGACCCTACACTAAACTCTAAAACATGACTAAGACGAGAGCGTTTTGTAGCCATCAGACCACGACAGGCAAGAAAACACAATCGAATGAGGCACTCATTGTCTATACCAATCGACCTCTATGACAACCAGTGTGACGAACAATCAAAATACAGAGAGTAAACCGCCACACGTGGCGACCTCGCCTTTCATGACTCATGTGCCGCCGCTGGTCACATGAACCCCACCATCGGTGGAACCACCTTTCGCGCCACAGAAAGCAGCGCGATTAATCTCGGACGCCGAGATAGAACCGGTGGAAGACCGTGTGGCTACCCCTGTGCCTCGACACACGCCTTGAAAGCTTCATAACTCAAAACTATGAAGCCCTTGTTACTCTCATGGCCGAAAGAGTGAAGAACAGCTCGGGTGGAGATCTACGGACCCGCCTCAATTTCGAAAGGGAACGGGAAGTTGAATTGGAGCCCTTCCCAGAGGAGGAGCATCATAACAACACGTCAAGGCGTAAGAAAGGGATGGAGGGACGCCTCAAGAGACCCCACATCTCCGAAATAATTGGGAAGAAGCTCCCTGACGACCAAGCAAGGGAGCAACAAGCTTCTGACTACTCGGGCAGATCAAGGGAGCGTGAAGCCCCACAAACCCTCGGGATATCGGTCAGCATGCAAGAGCCCTAAAAAGACTAGACGACGCTCCGAGAGGAAGGAGTCCAACTCCAGACTCATGAAACCGACGTCCTCGAAGGAATCGGCGCATGCAATCTGGAAGAAGGGGATGATCTCCCAGCTACAACTCTTCTAGCTCATTATCAGATTCTCACCATCGTAAACGTCACAGGAGGGACGACACGTCCTCACAAGATACATCTGATAGCGACACGGGACACTGCAAGTCCAATTGTCAACGTCTTAGGCTCAACGATGAGGACTTGTATCTCCCATGGCGCCGTGAAAATATCGATGCATTCGTGAGCCGCATTCGAGATTACTCGAAGGACAAAAAATGGAGGATGTCGTCAAATGTGAAAACTTATGATGGATCGGGAGACCTAGATGACCAACTAAAGGTCTTTGAGTCGGCAACCGGCATTGAGCATTGGCCGGAACCCCATGTGGTGCCACATGTTCAATTCCACATTAATTATCAATGCACAGACTTGGTTCGACAAACTTCCATGCCGAAGCATCGACGGTTTCGAAGAACTGCGGAAAGCTTTCAAAAGAAACTTGACGCACCGAAAGAAGTACGCCAAGAACGCGGTCTTACTCGGAAGAGAAACAACGACATGACGAGTGTTTGGAGGACTTTACAAAATGCTTAGGAAGAGTGCATTCACGTTAAGGCATGCCCAAAGATCTTAAAAATCTCCGAATATATGAACATGATAGCCAATCAAGAGATAATCAAACGTCTAAATGATAGGGTTTCTCAAACCTTTGACGAACTAATGAAACGGATTAGATCCTTTATCCAAGGAAAAGCTGCAGCCGTGAACAGTAGGAAGGGTTATTGGAACTACAGGTCTGAGCACCAACCCAAGAGGCAGTCTAATGGCCTGAATAACGATCGAAACAACGACTATCGCGTCTAGAAAAGAGGAGGACATGGATCTAACAAGTACACTCCCATAAAGATAACTCCGAGGGAAATATTAGCAGCCGAAGGTGCAAACTTCCAAAAACCACCACCAATGACCACCCTAATGGAAAGGCGTGTTGGTAACAAGTACTGTGAATACCACGGTTAAAAATGCACACACGATTGACGAATGTGTGCAACTCAAGAGGCAGATTAAGGAGATCGTGAAAGCATGCAAGCTGAAGCATCTCGTCAAAGAATTAAAGGATGGGAAGGACAACAAGAAAAAAGATAACAAAAAAGACCAACCCAAGGACAAACCTGTGACCATCTACATGGTGTAGTTACGGCAATGCCGAACCGAGCAAAGGGTGAGTCAAAAAAATTCTTGAGACAAAGAAATCTCATTCCCTCCTTTAACCGCAATTAGGGTAACAGGACGACCCTTGACAATTGGCAAAAACTTGGGGGCCACGTCGTCCACCACATGTGTATTGATGGAGGATCCTCATCAGAAATCATCTACGAGCACTGCTTCACACGACTACGACCAGATGTAAAGAACCAGTTGACGCCGGACACGTCGCCGCTTACAAGCTTTAGTGGGGAGGTAATTTGGCCACTAAGATAGCTACGACTGTTAGTGACGGTTGGAGACGCGTAGCACTTGACCACATCATGTATGAATTTCATGGTGATACGTTCACCATCACCGTACAACGACATCATCGGGAGGACAGGGATATTAGTAATTCAAGTCGTACCATCTACAGCTCATGAAATGCTTAAATTTCTAGTAAAATGAGGTATTATCACGATCTACAATACCGTCATCCCATCGACAGAATGCAATACCGTGACGGAACGACTAGTACCGGTCGCGGTACAGAAAGCGCCACCACCATCCAATCTAAAAGTGACGATTCACCCATAATTCCCAAAGCAAGAAGTTATGATTGAAGGAACATTATCTACGAAAGGCAGGGCGGCTATGTGCTTCCCCTTAAAGCAGAACCCTGAAATCCTTGCATAGGAGCTCGAGGATATGACCGAAGTACCGCGGTCAATTGTGGGACACAACATCTCGTACAGACCAAAAACAGTGGCCAGATGACAGATCTTGGCAGACTTCATCATAGAGAAACTGGATGAAACAGAAGTAACACCCCTGAAAGAGGTGGAACTCCAAGGCCCATGGATCCTGTTCAAAGACGGATCCTCGTGCACCGATTGATAAGGTGTGGGTCTAATTCTTACAAATCCATAAGGCATGAAGCTTACATACGCTTTGCGCCTCGAGTTCACAGCTAAAAGCAATGAGGCTGAGTATGAGGTCTGGATTGCTGGATTACAGATCGCAGCGAACAAAGCGTACGCAACCTAGAAGCGAATGTAGATTCCCCTTTGGTCCCAAACCATATCTTGGGAGAATATGAAGCTAAGGAAGATAACATGAGCCAATACTTAATGAAGTCTAAATCACTGAATGAGGTCTTCGTCAAACTCGCCATACGTCAAGGTCCTAGAGGTAAAACCAGATTGTTGATTCTCTAAGCAAGATTTCATCCACTAGCTTCGCATGCTTATCCATACAGGTTTCGATAGAAATCTTGAAAGATAAATCCATCTATGAGAAAGAGGTATTCGTGGTTGCGAAAAAACAATGACCTACATTGATAACTCCCATTGTTGAGTTTCTGGTCGATGGTACGCTTTCACATGATGAAAACAAAGCACGCCGAATTCGAAGGAAATCATACCAGTTGAAACTCAGGAATGGAGTTTTATACAAGCGTTCCTTCTTAAAGCTATGGATCAGGTGCGTAGGACCTCTCCAAGCTGATTATGTGTTCAACGAGATACACGAAGGGTCATGCGGTATATATACCGGACCTAGAGCATTGGCCGCATGAGCTCTATGCTCTGATTGTTATTGGCCAACCGTGCATAAGGGCGCGCAGAACCTCATTCTTAAGTGCAAAAAATGCCAGATCCACAAACCAGTTCTGTGTAACCCTCTTGACTTGTTGGTGCACCAAGCTATGATCGAATCAAGTAAAAGGGATACATATTCGCTCTGCTTTATGGGACAGAGGCAGTAACCCTAGCACCAACAATCCGCACCGCGAAATTAGATATTGTAACAGACGACGGGGAGTTACGGATGAATCTGGATCTACTCGATGGAAAACGTGAAATGGCAGCAATACGTGAAGCTAAGGCTAAGTCCAAGATGAAGGGCTATTATGGTACTAAAATCTGGGGAGCCTCTTTCAAATTGGGCGATTTTGTTTACCATGCCAACGAAGCAAGTCGTGTGGATAACACAGTTAAACTTGGGCCTAAATGGGGAGGACCCTACAAAGTGACGAAGGCTTTAGGACAAGGCACATATACATTACACGACATGGATAGGCGTGACCTGGCCCGTGCATGGAACAACTGCAACCTCAAGAGGTGATATCTTTAGTCAGCACCCAATAAATATCCATGTATTATAGTTTATTTATCTTTGTTTTTAAAATCTTGCAAGTATTAATAAAACGTCACGGTTCCTAGCTTGTTCCGTGACCATTTCCTTACTTTTATTATTGTTTCGGTTTCTTAGTTAATTGTAAATAGTTTGTGCCTATGGGCGTACAAGTACTTATAATTTTTAAGTGAAACAAAGGATCGAGCGAACCTAATAATTAGCTTGTCGCGTAAGAGGGATGCAACCCCAGTGACCATAGATCATGAATCCTTGTTAGAAACCTTGCTTTCAAGACGTTGGAAGTAAGTTATGCATACCACGTGACACATGATGTACTTGCCAAAAGACACACAGTGCACGTCTAACAACACTTGTCGATTACGACAATATTATGGTAGGTGCGGTACGCCGCACATAATTGCATGACCATTCCATAACTATATTTAAGATAAGTCTTATATTTGCACTTATATCCGCATATACTTGTGGTTTAGGACGTATGGTCTACTAAAGTTTTTAATGTCGCATATGTTTGTGGAGATTAACTTAGCAAAAAATAAAATGACATATATAATGCCGACAACCTACAAAAAATGCTAAATATTACAAAGGATGTAATAGAAAGCACCACAAGCGGTGCGTACATATAAAACTACAATGTTTCCATACAAGACAACATACTAAAATAACCTATTGGGGTCGGAAACTAGGCAAGGGCAATGATAGTGCACGCTCTAATTTTTTTCCAGTAGCAGCAGTAGCAGTTGAAGATGAAGGAGTAGTCTCGGGTAACACAATGGCCAATTCGCGTCGAGTGGGGGTTGACACAGCCACCCCATCAGACCGAGGGAGATGGGCAGACCCTACTGTTGGCGTCCTACAGATAACATGGTTCTCCCACTTCGCTTTAGCCCGTGCTATATTATCAGCCAAGGCCTGCTCTAAGGCAATTTCCTATTTTAGAGCCCATGGATCGAAAGGGGAGGGGTCATCAGCGTAAACTAGAATCCGCAGTTGGCGAGTGCTGGGCTGCAACCTCTACCATCACTCTAGTATATCCTCCTCACTGAAGTTTCCATCTGAAGAAGTCCGACCATGATCATATCCAATGACGCGCCCTTGAGCTTCTCCAATTCACCCACTAAGGGGTACTCTACATCCTTAATCTTTTCGGCCTCAGGCTTGTAAAATTCATGAGTGTTTGCCTCCTTCCACACCTGGGCATGTTTCACACCGGCCATGAGCCCCTCGTGCCTGCCCATGTCGATTCCATCGTGTTAATGCAAGTGATGCCTAAAAACATTATTAGTGTTAACTAATCTTTCTTAGTTTTGATCACAACAAACCATACAACACATTTAGTGTAAAACACAAAATGAATTATTTAACTAACACTATCATCAAGGTAATAATCATATCACTAACCTTTCTTAATCATACTTAGTGATCATCAAAATGATTATCCTTAAAACTCACTTTTGTTAATATGACAAAAGACTTTTTAATAAACTTTCTTTTTTAGAAAATGTTTTATTAAAATGGAAAATGAGAATTTGAAAATAGCATATTCCAAATGCTGTTAGAATATCCTTTGAAGGTTTCAAATACCTCAGATATTCCCACCCCATTAAAAGACAAAAAACGGAGGGGAGTCTAGTGGCAGTACCTTAAGTACCTATGCGGTTCCTTAGCGATAAGGTACCGCGGGGTGATAAGGTACCGCGCACAGCTAGCCGTTATAGATCCGTTATACTTTGTCTCCTTTAAATAGTGGGTCAAATCTCATTTTCCAGTAAGCCTCTTGGACGTTTTTCTCAGCCCTCTTTCTATTTTCTATAGCATAATCATTAGTAAATGATCACTTAAATTGTTAAGGATGTTTACATATGATTATCCGCTTGATCCCCTCCTTTACCTTGTCCAATGAGAAGATCACTTACTCACTAGTGTTGTGATAAAGATGAATCTATGAGCTAGTCATATTCATCATGATACCTTTTTGTTTTAGGTCAATCCAATGTATTTATGAATACTTGGACTAGTTGTGTTCATCCAAGTTATTTGTGGATACTTGGATTTGTTGTATACATCCATTACATATGTGTTTGCTTGGATTTGTGTTGTGTAAATCCAAGCTACATGTGTGTACTTGGATAAGTCTAGTTGAGTTGTAATAGAATTGATTAGGAGTTCTCACTAAACTATAAAGTGATGTGGTTGTGTCTTGTGAGTTCTCACTAAACTTAAAAGTGATTAGTAGTTATGTTGTGTGAAGTTCTCACTTAGCTTCAAAGTGAAGAGTCGTGAAGATTGGTTCTAGCTTTCGATTAGAACTCGACATCTAGCCTTGTGTCGTTAAATTGTGAAGTAGGCAACGTCGTGAAGATTGGTTCTACCTTAAGATTAGAACTCGACATCTAGCCTTGTGTCGTTAAATTGTGAAGTAGGAAACGTCGTGTAGATTGGTCCTAGCTAAAGATTAGGTCTCGACATTTAGCTTAGTGTCGGAAAATAATGTAAGCAACGATGTAAGGTTTTCTCCGCCGAGAAGGGAGCTTGTGGATATAGTGGAAATCTCGAGTAGGTGTACTCGAGGAGTGGAGTAGAAACGAGGATAGAGCCTCGTTGTCGAACCACTATAAATCTTGGTGTCTTCCCACTAGGTTGTCTCCTTCCTTAATCTTTACTTATTTCATTATCATTATACTTACCTATCATCTTTGCTAGTGCATTTGAATTGAACCTAATCATTATGCAACTTAGCCTCAAGTAAAAGATAGTTTTGATACAAACCAAATTGAAAGTAATTTTAATTTGGTCACCAATCGAAGAGAAACTATTCACCCCCCCTTCTAGTTTCTACAGTTGGTATCAGAGCGATGATCACTCAAGATCTTTAAAGTATATTGTACTTTGAAACTTGGATCGATCCATTGTTTCCTCAAATTAGAAGGTCTAGTTGTACTAAAGTTTCTCTTTGGTCAAAACTATGTTTTCTTTGAAAATAGGTCTTTTAATTGATAATATTGCATCCCACTTAAGATTAGTAGCCTTTATACATTTTAGATATACTCTTGAAATGTATCTACTAGTTTGCATCTTGCTTTGTGTAGGTACTCATGAAGATCGATCACTTAATTAGTTGTGGATTGAGTTACTTGCACTTGTAGAAGAATCACCTTCATTGATCTTTAACATCTTTGAATGATGATACCAAGATGATTGGGAATGATACTAGTCCTTGAAGACTTAGTACTCATCATAGTCATTGATTGGGCATAGCACTTATTCCTTCATGGATTGCTCTTTGTGGCCAAGGTACGCTTTCGTTCTTCCACACGCCCTTTGATCATTCTTTTGATCATTACTTGACTATGTGCTTGTTCTCGGCATCCTTGCCTTGACATTTATTTGTGGTTTGTGTTTCTTTTATTTTATCCTCTCAAACCTTCATTGCTTGGATACTTGACTCACTATGGTGATGTAGAGTGAGTTAGTTGAAGCTTAAAGTATCAAGCATGATTTCCATGGTTTGCACCCATACGGTTAGTAGGCCCTTTGTGGGAGAGAAAGTGAATTAATACCTTGCTCATATTTTGGTTTAGACTAAGACTATTATTGAAAGTGATCTTAGTCTATACTTGAATAATTGCTTTGTGCTTATTCATTACCAAAGCCGTTTAACGTTTCGCCGGAAAGGCACGTCTTAAACCGCTATATATGACACAAGCTCTTCGTTACCACTATTTGAAGATTGTCATTATTCCCTTGAGCATCTCTCCTAGTCTTGATTCACTTCCCTTGTCTTCTCTCCACTTAGTCGTTTTGCTACGAGTAGTCGTTTGTCCGTTTCGGTTCTTTTCGATCTTGATTTAACTCGTAATCCTTCGTTAAGGCATATTGTTTAGTGTTATGATGATCCAATGATATTCTAAAAGGCTCATGATTTAATCTTAAGTATTTTAGAAAAACTTGGTTTTCAAAATTTGGCGTTTTTCATAGATAAAAACCTGCCTCTGTAGGCGGTTCCTTATCTAGGCGGCTCAAAGGCGCGACACCTTATCGATAAGGTACCGCGGGTAGTAACTTTTGTCAGAGCGCCAGTTTGATTATTTTATTCTTTTCAAACCACTATCTCTCTCCCAAAAACACACAGCGACGATTTTCTTGTTTTTCCACCATTGTTGAAGCTTCCAAAACCTTCAATCACTCAAATTATTTGATTCCAAGTTGTGGGTTTCACTCATCCTTCATCTAACATCAATTAATTGTAAGTATTTTATTTCAATTTCATCTATTTTGTTCTAGGGTTCATCCTTTCATAATTGGGGATTTTTAAAATTGAAATTGAATTAAAACCTTAATAGGAATGTGGGTTGACATGGTTATTTTACTATTATTCCTTAGGTACATATTCATTAAGATTTCACTAAAACCCACTTGTAGAACAAATCCGAATTTAGGCTAAATGATTTTGGTTGAATGATGGATTTGAGATGAACACATGAACAAGTAGGTAATGACATTGTTAATGCTTACCTAAAAACCTTGTTTTGAAAAACCAATGTTCTAATCCATTGTTGATCTAGCATAGATCATGTGTTCTTGGTTAATGATGGAATAAATGCATTGTGAACATGAGGATGCTATGGATTCAATCCTTTGTTTGTCAAGAAATTGATATAACACATTCTCATATTTTCAATTTTTGATTTTATTTTTCATATGAGTGATTGGAAAAATATTGTCTTATGTTTATTTAGGTACTAATCATGCCTTCTCAATATCAAAAAGATCATCAATACACTAGACAATACATGCCAAACCTCTCCCAAACCTATGCTTCCCCCAACTTCAAAACGCTTTTCCATCCCTTTCCACTCGTTGTTTCCATGAGGGTAGAGTCGTTGACAAGGAAATAACGGGTTATGACTATATCCAATCTATGTTTGAGCTTTCGGGGTTTGATTGCTTGCTCAACATAGAAGAAGATATTTACCCCTTATTCCTTCTTGAATTCTTTAGCACCTACTCCATGCTTGAATACAATGGAGAAATTTTCATTCGTTTCGTGTTGAATGATCAATTGATTCAATACTCCCTCGAAAACTTTGGTCAAATTCTCGGTGTGTCATATGAAGGCACTTGTCGTTTTACAGATAAATGGAGACTTGATGCTCTCTCGGAATCCTTCGATAAACCTCCAAATGACCTCCACGAAATTGATCTAGAGTTCTTCCTTGACATCATCTCGAAAGAGCGTGATGGAAACGTTGTGAGAAGCCTTCATTCAAATGTACGAAATGTGAATCGATATGAAGTGCTCTCTAGCGACCTTAAGGATTTTATGGTCCAATGGGCCAATATCCTTAGGGAGAATTAATAAGTGTGAAAACACTTATCCTTTTACCACTTATTTCCAATAATAACAAGACCAAAACGTGTGATTTATGTCGTAAAAGTCGGAATTATGCGTGGTTTGTGTTTTTATTGTGTTTTAGGACCAAAAGATGAAAAAGGAAGAAAACACGGGCTTTCACGGGCTTTTATCAAAGAAAACGGGAAAAGACGAAGTCAAAAGATCAAGAGTGCTTAAAGAACGGATGTCCAAGACCTATTCTGAAGATTTATCGAAGAACAAGTCTAAAGACGGAAGTTTAATGAAGTCGAAGAACTCGAGTCTAAATAAATGAAGAAATGTTAAGACGAGTTTAATTAATCCCGAGACGACATCGAGAAAGACCAAAATGAATTTAATCGAGTCGAGAAGAAAAGAAAGAAGAAAGCACCACACATGCCTCCCACTTCCCTATAAATACCCTCCTAATCACATTAGGAGGGGAGTTAGCTAGTTTTTATTTTCAAGTTTTCTTTCTAGTTTTTAGAGAGAGAAAGTCTTAAACTTTTCTCTCACTAGATTTCATTCTCTCCTTTAATCTTTGAAGATTAAACATCTTGTATTGCTTATTTTCATTAATCAAGTTCGATTTTTAAGCTTTTAAATCCTTATTCTCATTCTACACTTCTTGATTTATCCTACCCTTGATCCGAATTGCATACTTCATGCGTGTGATTTTATGATTTCGTGATTAAAGGATTGTTCTTCTTGGTTTACACATAAGTTCTTACACGTTTAGGCCATAAGCTCATAATGCTTATTGGCTTATTCGAGTTCTAGCTTATTGATTTTCGGATTTCTTCAAGGATTTTAGTAGTTTTAAGTGTATTTCATAAAGTTCTTGATTTTAAGTTTTGAAAAGTCATCAAATTTAAGCTTTTTGAATTGTTTAAAATTCGTTTAGAGTAGCTTATTGCATTTGCTTATTGAGATTCACTTTTGCCACCAATTTCGGAAACAGTTACCTTCCATCGCAATCCTAGGGTTTTGGTACACATCCCGACGGCTTATACACTTTCCGATAGGTTTTGGTATTTGATCGCAATAACCCAATAGGGTTCTACTTTGCGATCGGTTGGTAATTACCCCTTATTCCGATCTGGGTTGCGATCGCTTATTGCGATCGCATATTCCGACGGTATCAAGGTCTTGGTTAAGACGAAGTGCTGCCCATTTTTCGATAGAGTTATTGCGATTGATGCACATTGCGATAGTAAGCTTTCCGATAGAAACTCATTGCGATAGACCTTGCATAGTTGTATTCCGATGGGTATTGATCTTAATTATTCCGATAGATGCTATTTTGGTGATTCCGATGGACATGAATTGTTTTATTCCGATTGATTAAATTTTTAAGTTTTTAAGTTTTTCAAAGCTTTAAGTTTCAAGTACTTTCTTATTTAACTTTAACTTTCATTTTGTCCAAGTTTCAAATTTACTCAACGACACTTTAATTACTTGCTAATAGTTCAATTTAGACAAACAAACCAAACCATTGATTCACCAAAAGACGATTGAGTCGCACTTAAGACCGGTTTTCAATTCGAAAAGACTTGGGACAACTATATTTTATATTTGGTTGCAAAATCAAGTATTAAATGGCGCCGCTGCCGGCTCTTTTCGTTACGGTAAACGGTTTCTAGTGAGAGACGCATTGAATTTTGGGATCCGTTCTTTGAACGTTATTTTTCCTTGCTTCAAAAATTTTCAAAAATCCTAAAAAATATAAAACTCTTCAAAAATACAAAAACAATAAAAAATCATTAAAAAGCAATTCTTTTCAAAAGGTTTTGCACCAAAAGATTATATAGATATTCTTTGTGTATATTTTTTCTTCTGCAGGTGTATGCATACTAGATCTTCGAACTATTCTGAGCCCGAGACTCGTGAAGATTTAGATATGGCTGGTGTTAATAACAACAATAATCACCCACCTCAACACAATTTGAATAACAACAACAACAACAACAACAATGTCCTCTTGCCTAATTTACGAACAATGGAGGAACTGTGTCAACCCACCATGAACGGACGCGGAGGCCCGATTGCGCCAATGCACGTCACGGCTCAGGAGTTTTCGTTGAAGCATCACATGATCCAGCAAGTGCAAACGAACCCGTTTCGTGGAATTCCGGATGATGATGCCAACAAACACCTCGACAAATTCATAACCATGACCCAAAGCATGAAGTGCTCCGGTGTTTCTATGGATGACCTTCGCCTTCAACTTTTTCCACACTCGCTTTCTCACCATGCCGAAAAATGGTTTGACCGTCTTCCTAAGAATTCTATTCATACGTGGAATGACATGACTCAACGCTTTTTATCGCGCTACTTTCCCCCATCCATGGTCACTAGCCTTCGTAACCAAATTAGTGGATTCATGCAAGAGAATGATGAATCACTTTTTGATGCTTGGGAACGATACAATGATTTGATCGACCGCTGTCCTAATCACAATATGCTCCCCGTCACTCTCATTGACACCTTTTACAATGGTCTCACTTTTCGTGATCGTGACACGCTCAATGCCGCCGCCGGTGGTACTTTTATGAAAAGGAGACCGGAGGAGTGTCGAGAGTTGATTGAAAACATGACTACTCACCACAAGAATTGGGATTCATCCGCATCCTCAAGATCTAATCAGAGAGTCAATGTTTCTTCTACTACTTCCAATCCCGAGATATCCGAACTTACCCGACAAATCGCAATGATGCACAAAGATTTCATGTCCATAGCCACAAACAACTTTCAACAAGCTAAAGCCGTTGCTATTTCTTGTGACACATGTGGTGGTCCTCATTCTTATAATGATTGTCCTTCTACCCAAGCCAATTTTTCTGAAAATGTTAACGCAGCTTACGGCACTTATCCCACGGGAGGCTATCAAGCTCGCCCGCAAGGAGACCGTGGCTTGCTAAGTTATCGTTCCAACAATTATCTTGCTCCACCAGGTTTCCCTCCTGCAAACCAAAACCAACAACAAAGCTATAACCGAAACAACCAATCCCAACCTCGTGCTCAAAATCAATATCAATCCCAAAGAAACCCATACCCAACTCAAGGAAATTCTCAAGCTTACCAAGCTCCACCTCTCAATCCACCGATGGCAGTTAATCAAGACGTCGAGACGTTCATGAAGACTAATCGGGAGTTGGTGACGAATCTTCAGAGTCAATTTGTCAACTTGAAGAATGACATGGTGAAACAAGGGAGCGATATTCGAGCTGAGCTAAGGAATGATATGGCCAAACACAACAATGAAATTAATGCTAACATGCAAAACTCTTTTAATAATCAAGCTGTTCACCTTCGTGATATGATTGGTTCGCTCATCCAAGGTAATCAATCCTCTTCTTCGGGTACTCTTTCGAGTAATACCGTTGCGAATCCAAGAGGGGAGATGAAAGCAATCACCACTCGTAGTGGAAAAGGTTATATGGAACCCGAGCTTCCTACACCTCCACCCGTGATTGTGAACATGGAAAACGAGCAACTTTCTTCATCTCCTTCACCTTCTATCCCCATTTCCCCACCACCCGTGGTTGTGAGTGAGCCTATTCCCTTAAAGCCTTCTTCTTCCTCCAATATACCTTATCCTTCAAGGTTGAGGAAAGAGAAGCAAAAGAGCAAGGATGATATTCAGGTTTCAAACTTTCTAAAAATGTTTAAACAATTGAATTTTAACATCTCCTTTGCCGAGGCTCTCGCTCACATGCCCAAATACGCTAAGATGTTTAAAGATCTTCTAAGTGATAAGGAAAAGCTTCTTGACATCGCTCAGACCCAACTTAATGAGAACTGCTCCGCAGTGCTCTTAAGGAAATTGCCCACCAAACTTGGTGATCCGGGTCGCTTCTTGATTCCTTGCAACTTCCCGGGAGTAGAGAATTGCATGGCCCTAGCCGATCTAGGTGCCAGTATAAACTTAATGCCTTTAAGTGTTTGGAAGCAATTATCTCTCCCCAAGCTAGTCCCCGCCAAAATGACTTTGGAATTAGCCAACCGTACGGTTGCTTATCCAGTGGGGATAGCCGAAGATGTCTTTGTTGGCGTCGACAAATTCACCTTCCCGGCGGATTTTGTTGTCGTTGATTACGAGATGGACCCTCGTGTTCCATTAATCGTTGGACGTCCATTCCTGAGGACTGGTCGCACTCTCATTGATGTAGCCGCAGGCGAAATAATCATGAGAGTTGGTGACGATAAAATTGTCTTCAACATGGGTAAGATTTCTAAGCAACCTTATTCATATGAGAGTGTTAATGCTATTGATGTTCTCGATGAGGCTTGTGAAGAACATTTTCATGATGCTTGCAAAATTACTCTCTCTTCTCTACCCAATGTTGAGACCGTTGCCTCAATTGCTCCAGCATTGACTCCTTTCGGAGAAAGTGACTTGGATGATTTCGAAGCTAGCTTGGGTCCTCTCGATATTAAGTATGATAATTTGTCCACCAATTGGGATGAAGACATTCGTACTATTGAGAGACTTCTCAATGAGGACCCGTTTTCTCCTCCTTCTCAAGAGGTGACTAATGATGATCCATCGTTAGTTTCACCATCTATTGAGGATCCTCCTACTCTTGAGCTTAAGGACCTACCCCCTCATCTTGAGTACGTTTTCCTAGAAGACGACGAGAAGCTACCGGTCATCATCGCAAAGGATCTGAAAGAAGACGAAAAAGCCCGACTTGTCGCTGTGTTGAAGAAACATAAAAGAGCTATCGCTTGGAAAATCTCCGATATCCGTGGAATTGATCCTCACTTTTGCACACATAAAATTCTCATGCAGGACGACTTTAAGCCCACAATTCAAAGCCAACGAAGAGTGAATCCTAAAATACATGAAGTCATCAAAAAAGAGGTTATCAAACTTCTTGATGCGGGTATGATTTACCCTATTTCGGATTCACCATGGGTTAGTCCAGTCCATTGTGTGCCTAAGAAAGGCGGAATCACCGTTGTGCCCAATGCAAACAACGAGTTGATTCCTACCCGTCTCGTTACTGGGTGGAGAGTTTGTATAGACTACCGCAAACTCAATGATGCCACGAGAAAGGATCATTTCCCTCTACCTTTTATGGACCAAATGCTTGAACGTTTAGCGGGTAATGAATATTACTGCTTTCTTGATGGTTTCTCAGGTTATTTCCAAATACCCATCGATCCTCAAGATCAAGAGAAGACAACATTCACTTGTCCCTATGGCACATTTGCTTATAAAAGAATGCCTTTTGGCTTATGCAATGCCCCCGGGACATTCCAAAGGTGCATGTTGGCTATCTTTCATGACATGGTTGAGCAAACCATGGAAGTCTTCATGGATGATTTCTCGGTCTTTGGGGATTCCTTCTCTTCTTGCCTTGCCAATTTGGAACGAATGCTTCAGCGGTGCGAAGACACTCGCCTTGTTCTGAATTGGGAAAAATGCCATTTTATGGTAAAAGAAGGCATTGTGCTAGGACACAAAATCTCTAAAGCCGGTCTTGAAGTCGACCGTGCTAAAGTAGATGTCATAGCTAAATTACCTCCACCCTCAACCGTGAAGGGTTTGAGAAGTTTTCTGGGTCATGCGGGCTTCTATCGTCGCTTCATTCAGGATTTCTCTAAAATCGCTCGCCCGATGACCCACCTCTTGGAAAAAGATACTCCTTTTATCTTTTCTAAAGAGTGTCTCGAAGCCTTCAATCTTCTTAAGGATAAGCTAACTAAGGCACCGGTCTTGGTCACCCCTAATTGGGAGTCGCCTTTTGAATTGATGTGCGATGCTAGCGACTTTGCTATTGGTGCGGTTTTGGGCCAAAGAGTGAATAAACACTTCCAACCAATCCACTATGCTAGCAAAACAATGACGGGGGCTCAATTGCATTATACGACAACCGAAAAAGAGCTTTTAGCTGTTGTCTATGCTTTTGAGAAATTTCGCCCCTATCTTGTTTTATCTCCCACCATCGTATACACGGACCATTCCGCGTTGAAGTACTTGATGACTAAGAACGATTCTAAGCCAAGACTTCTTCGCTGGGTTTTACTCCTTCAAGAATTCAACATTGAAATTCGCGACAAGAAGGGTGCTGAAAACTTGGCCACGGATCATCTGAGTCGACTTGAGGATCCATATCAAGGGGATCATCCGAACAAAGAGATCAATGACTCTTTCCCCCTTGAGACCTTAATGTCTATAAATCTCAATCTTGATGGCACCCCGTGGTTTGCGGACATTGCAAACTACTTAGCGGGTGGTATTCTCATCCAAGGGTTAACATCCCAACAAAAGAAGAAGTTCTTGAATGATGTTAAGACTTATTTTTGGGATGACCCTTACCTATTCAAACAGTGTGCTGATTTGATTATTCGTCGATGTGTTGACGGACCGGCAGCTTTTGACATCCTCCAAGCTTGCCACAAAGGACCCACCGGTGGTCACTTTGGTCCCAACTACACCGCTAAGAAAGTGTTTGATTCTGGATTCTACTGGCCCACCATTTATCGTGACGCTCACGAAATGGTTAAGCATTGTGATGCTTGCCAACGCCAAGGCAAGATCACACATAAGGATGAGATGCCTCAAAATTTCATACAGGAATGTGAAATCTTTGATGTATGGGGCATCGACTTTATGGGGCCATTTCCATCATCCAAAGGGAACAAGTACATCCTTGTCGTCGTCGACTACGTCTCTAAATGGGTTGAAGCTAAGGCTCTTCCTACGAATGATGCGAGGGTGGTTGTGAACTTTTTGAAGCAGCTTTTCGCTCGATTTGGCGTTCCTCGTGCTATCATCAGTGACCGCGGAACTCATTTTTGCAACGATCAATTTGCACGAGTCATGGCTAAGTATGGTGTCACTCACCGTCTTTCCACCGCCTATCATCCCCAAACCAATGGGCAAGTCGAGATATCCAACCGTGGCTTGAAGAGAATTTTGGAGCCACTGTGGGAGAGCATCGCGCCGCGTGGGCCGATAAGTTAGATGATGCTCTGTGGGCTTTCCGTACTGCTTACAAGACCCCGATCGGTTGTACACCTTATCGTCTTGTGTACGGGAAAGCCTGCCACCTACCCATCGAGCTGGAACATAAGGCGCACTAGGCCTTGAAGTGGGCTAACTTCGACATCAACAAAGCCGGTGATCATCGCAAGATTCAACTAAACGAGCTAAATGAATTGAGGAATGAAGCTTATGAGAACTCGCTGATTTACAAGGAGAAGACGAAGATCATTCATGACGCTAAAATCAAGAACCGAGAGTTCCACGTTGGTGATCAAGTCTTACTCTTCAACTCTCGGTTGAAGATCTTCTCTGACAAGTTGAAGAGCCGCTGGTCTGGTCCATTCACCGTCCCCAAAGTCTTTCCTTATGGGACCATTGAGCTTTCTCAGCCGAATGGGCCCAATTTCAAGGTGAATGGCCAGCGTCTGAAGCTGTACTTTGGTGAGGACATCTCTCAAGAGACGATTCCATCCCTCACCACGTTCCACATGAACTAAATTGGGTCGAGTCAGGCTCATGACTCGGTGAACAAAAACAAGCGCTTCTCGGGAGGCAACCCGTGTTCTATCCTTTACTGCTTTCATAATAAGTGTAGGGGGAGCCCCGCATCTGTTTGTTGTCTTGTTTCTTGTGCTGTGCAGGGATTAAAGCTTCAGAGAGCATCTTGATGACTTTTGACGAACCGTGATACCGTGTTTCCCATCTTCCTGGTTCTATCTTAAACTCTTGTGATTCAATATTTCATATTTTATATGTTCACATTGAATTCACTTTAGTTGTCCTTTCCTTAGCAAGATTTAAACAAAGTGCACAATGTCCTAAGAGTAGGGGAGTTTACTCCCACATGCTTAAACATTGAGGACAATGTTTATCTCAAGTGTAGGGGGGACTTCTATCGAAGTAAGTGGACTTTTCCATGAATTTGCCCTCATTTTAACCGGAAAATTTGATTTTTCGACATTTTTCAAAATTTTTAATCTATTTTGGCCTAGTTGTATAGTTGTACTTTCCTTTATTATGGTTATTTTCTTTCCTTGCTTAAATAAAGTGGTTTTAGATTTTTCTTAGTCGTGAACATTTTGACTCAACCCGAGTTTACTTGCCTAAGTTTACTCTAGCTAGTATCCTTAACATGTTTAAGTCAAGTTTTGCTAGGCTTTTATATAGGGAGCTATAAAACGCGAAAGTCTTAACTCTCACGGGTTAAGAACAAGAACTTTTCGCAAGTTCCTATAATTGATCCTAGAGAGTCGTTTATCAAGGGAACTTTAAAATGCGATTTCTAAACTTGAAAAAGTCCAAGAATTTGCAAGATCCTATAGATGACTCGAAAACCCAAAACTTTGATTTAATAGGCTAAGCATCCACGAGTCTCATTCCTTGAGATTTTAAACTGTGGAGAACGAGAGATGATAGAGTCAATTATAAGTTCGGTATTCTTTCGTGAATTTATGTGAGTTAATTATGAGCCTATTCTCCCTCCGCTTGCTAAATAATTTATCTGCTAATAAGTAAGGTTGTACGATTTGAAAGGTTACTTAGCTTCTAGCCCCAAATCGTTTAAAAGTTGCTCGGTACGGATTAGAGTTCATAGCCAAGGCATAACTTATTGAAGCGGGATGCGAAGATTGGCGAGTCCGAAAAGGCCCTAACAAGGCATGAGGGCTACATTTTGTTGCTAAAGATCCAAAAGTGATGTGAAGAATCATTTATCGAAAATCAATATGAAGGATCGAGACACACGACGAAAAGCAAAAACTCCCCAAAAGTCATGGAGAAGTCTATCCGAAAAGACCCTAACAAGGTATGAGGATAAATAGATCCAAGTCCTAAAAAGAGGCGGATCGTTGTATATCAAAGTCCAAAATAAAGATTGGAGAAAAATGAAGAAGTCGTGGTCCAAAGATGAAGAATCTCTCAAAAACTTCAAGTGAAGAAATTCCTATTATGAAGAGAAGACCATAATTTCAAGAACGTCTCTCGAAGATTCGAAGTATGAAGTCGCTGCCAAATATCGGTCCGAGAAAGGTCTCAAATCGTGAAGCGAGTTATGCCAAGATATGAACTTTATGAGGTCCCGAGAAGCAGTTTTAAAAGATTTGGTCCTTTAGTTAACTATTGATTAAATCGTGCACTTTATTTTCAGACTAAATACCTATCGAAATAAGTCAAACAATGCATCCTCATGATCATTCAAGACAAATAATAAAATATAAGAGATACCCATAGGAATAAGGGAGTCTAAGTGAATAATTGGCCCACATGAGTTCGTGATAGTTTGCTAACTTATAATAATAATGATCTCGTTTTTAAGCTTGGTATGGGGAACGTGAAACTTGAGGATGATAAACGTTCATGGCTGCCAAAACCAATGTAAGTTTTTAATTTCTTTACTTGTTTCTATCTTTTCATGTTTAGTATTTAATAAAGGCCAAGGTAGGTTATTTATGATGGGAAATGTAAACCGTGCTTAAAATTAATGCATTGCATGAGGGCATTGCAATGGTCAAGTGTAGGGTATTTAATAAGTGTGAAAACACTTATCCTTTTACCACTTATTTCCAATAATAACAAGACCAAAACGTGTGATTTATGTCGTAAAAGTCGGAATTATGCGTGGTTTGTGTTTTTATTGTGTTTTAGGACCAAAAGATGAAAAAGGAAGAAAACACGGGCTTTCACGGGCTTTTATCAAAGAAAACGGGAAAAGACGAAGTCAAAAGATCAAGAGTGCTTAAAGAACGGATGTCCAAGACCTATTCTGAAGATTTATCGAAGAACAAGTCTAAAGACGGAAGTTTAATGAAGTCGAAGAACTCGAGTCTAAATAAATGAAGAAATGTTAAGACGAGTTTAATTAATCCCGAGACGACATCAAGAAAGACCAAAATGAATTTAATCGAGTCGAGAAGAAAAGAAAGAAGAAAGCACCACACATGCCTCCCACTTCCCTATAAATACCCTCCTAATCACATTAGGAGGGGAGTTAGCTAGTTTTTATTTTCAAGTTTTCTTTCTAGTTTTTAGAGAGAGAAAGTCTTAAACTTTCTGTCACTAGATTTCATTCTCTCCTTTAATCTTTGAAGATTAAACATCTTGTATTGCTTATTTTCATTAATCAAGTTCGATTTTTAAGCTTTTAAATCCTTATTCTCATTCTACACTTCTTGATTTATCCTACCCTTGATCCGAATTGCATACTTCATGCGTGTGATTTTATGATTTCGTGATTAAAGGATTGTTCTTCTTGGTTTACACATAAGTTCTTACACGTTTAGGCCATAAGCTCATAATGCTTATTGGCTTATTCGAGTTCTAGCTTATTGATTTTCGGATTTCTTCAAGGATTTTAGTAGTTTTAAGTGTATTTCATAAAGTTCTTGATTTTAAGTTTTGAAAAGTCATCAAATTTAAGCTTTTTGAATTGTTTAAAATTCGTTTAGAGTAGCTTATTGCATTTGCTTATTGAGATTCACTCTTGCCACCAATTTCGGAAACAGTTACCTTCCATCGCAATCCTAGGGTTTTGGTACACATCCCGACGGCTTATACACTTTCCGATAGGTTTTGGTATTTGATCGCAATAACCCAATAGGGTTCTACTTTGCGATCGGTTGGTAATTACCCCTTATTCCGATCTGGGTTGCGATCGCTTATTGCGATCGCATATTCCGACGGTATCAAGGTCTTGGTTAAGACGAAGTGCTGCCCATTTTTCGATAGAGTTATTGCGATTGATGCACATTGCGATAGTAAGCTTTCCGATAGAAACTCATTGCGATAGACCTTGCATAGTTGTAATCCTATGGGTATTGATCTTAATTATTCCGATAGATGCTATTTTGGTGATTCCGATAGACATGAATTGTTTTATTCCGATTGATTAAGTTTTTAAGTTTTTAAGTTTTTCAAAGCTTTAAGTTTCAAGTACTTTCTTATTTAACTTTAACTTTAATTTTGTCCAAGTTTCAAATTTACTCAACGACACTTTAATTACTTGCTAATAGTTCAATTTAGACAAACAAACCAAACCATTGATTCACCAAAAGACGATTGAGTCGCACTTAAGACCGGTTTTCAATTCGAAAAGACTTGGGACAACTATATTTTATATTTGGTTGCAAAATCAGGTATTAAGAATGTCTTTTGTCTTGGTGGAAACCGAGATCATATCCCGGCGTGTATGGTGCATATGTTGAGTTGCATCTTTACATCCACCAAGTACAACTTGGCATTCTATATCGCTCGACGAATCAATTATGCCCTTTCGAAGCCCAAGACAAACCTTCCCTATGCTATGCTTCTAACTCGCCTTTTCAAAAGGGTTGCTCATGATTTTCCCCACCTCGATCTTTCTCGCTTCTACCCGGTTCATCGGGTTATGTTGCCTATTCAAGAGGCATATGCAAGAAAGACAAGAAGTGATCGAGGATCGAGAAAATCTGATCATCAAGAGATGGATGATGAGGACATGGACATGCCAACAAGTGATGGTGATGGCATAGGTACTAGTTCTCATTTCCACTCTTCGAGTAATTCCCATCCATCCTCAAACCCATTCGAGGATGAATTTGAAGACTTAGCTCCTCCTCCTCATCATTCTAGTGAAGTACCGGAAGATCTCAATATGGAGCATCTTTACCGTGAAAACCTTAGAACTCGAGGGGAATTGCACGAACACCGGGTTGAATCAAGAAAAGGTTTCAAGTTCTTGGGGAATATGATCAAGGGATTGGGCAAAAAGAGAAGGTGAAAGCTTTGAAAGTATTTCAAAGAATAGATGTTGGTAAACATGTAATGTTGAACAATTTTATTTTATCTTGGATGTGTATTAACTTATGATTACATGTTTGGATTATTATTTATTTTGATCCTTAATGTTAATTAGGCCATCATGTTCATGATTTACATAGCTTTGTGCATCTTTGTGTTAGTTAGCTTATTAGATTATGATCTGTAGTTAACTTTGGCTTGTGAATCTTTTGGGAAAAATCTGGGTTTATCAAAATTTGGGATGAGAAATTTTTGAAAGCCCTCTGGTCGCGGTTCCATATCGACCCGCGGTTCCTTATCGATAAGGAACCGCCGGTTCTAGATAAGGAACCGCCGGTCACTGTGCACAACAGCATCTTTGCTTTACACTGTTTTCTTAAATCTGTGTAAACCTTGCATGATTTTCAGTAATAAACTGCACATTTCCTAAACTAGGTTACCTAAATTCATTATTCACCTAAAATGATTTTAACCCATTACTAGTTTGGATCATCCCCTCACCCATTTAAACCCACCTTGTTTGCCATGTTCTTCACACATCAAACATACTTCCCTAAACCTTAAACCACCCTAATCAACCATGGTGTGTACCAAAACCTCAAACACTTCCAAGACCTCCACCCCAAGGAAAACACTCAAAATAAGGATTAAGGTAGCTAAGCCTAACTCCTCACCTTTCCACACACCTAAGAATGAGATGGCTCCTATCCTCATTTCTTCATCACCTTCCCCACCTCTTGCACCATGCAAGACATCATCCACCCATGGTACTAACCACTCCATTGGTTCTACCTCCTCTTCATTCAACTCAAGAATGAATGAGCTCTCTTCACCCTTCACTCCAAGTGCACCCTTGGATGTGACCACACAACCCCAACCAATCCAAAGAATTCCTTTTGTGAATGACTTTGATGACACTTTGGTGACTTCACCATTTACCCCTCACAACTCACCCATTTCACCAACCTTGGAGAATTTACCTCCACACTCACCCATTTCCCCTTTAGGGAACATGCCTCCACTCTCACCAACATCACCCTTGGAGAACATGCCTCCTCCACCTCCACCCAACTCAAACATTCCAATTTTGGGTGTTCCACTTTCCCTCCTTTTGGGTGATCCATACTATGGGTTTCAACAAACTCATAGGCCTAGTTGTCCATGTTGTCTTTACAACCACTACATCATCCATAACCTAAGGATGGATATGTATGGGCTACATAGGAGGTTGCAAGAGTTCTTGCTTGCCTTGTTCTCCATGCCTCCTCCTAGGAGATGAATGATGGAGTTTTCTTAATAAGAGTTTTCAACAAAACCAAGCCAAAGAAAACTACTTATCTAGATTTAATGTTAAGCTAGCTATGTATTAGTTAGTTTTTATTTGTCTTTGTACTTGCTTCCTTAATGAATGTTTCATGTTGTTGATCTATGGATTTAGCTTTGTGTGTTTCTATCCTTTTGTGCACACTAATCAACTTTAATTTGAAATTAAAATTGAACCTGAATCTATCACAACCTCTAAACTTGACTAAAATTGGTTCAAAATGATATCTAAATTATTTTGTCACCCTTTGTCAATACATTATTTGTGAATGTGTTGCTTTATGCAACCCTAGCATATTTTGGTGCTAATAGAGGTAAAATTACAAGATTTGCAACTTTTTGAAAAAGTCTTAGTTTTCCCAAAACCCAGGAAAAACATGGTTTCAAGTCCACTGGACGCGGTTTCTTAAAGTCCCGCGGTTCCTTAGCGATATGGAACCGCCGGTCCCTATAAGGTACCGCGGACAGTAAGTGGCTTTTGACGAATTTTTTGGTCAAAACTTTTAAAACCCTATACCCTGTCAAGATTCCTTGTTTACTCAAATTGACTAAACATTCCTTGACACTACACATTTTGTATTCAAACTTTTACCTTGATTACATTTTACTTATACCTCAACCTTGAGATTTCATTCTCACACCTTCCCAACCTTGAGATTTCATTCTCACACCTTTCCAACCTTGAGAATTCATTCTCACATAACCTTGAGATTTCATTCTCACACTCTCACAATGCCTAACTCCTACATTCCTAACCTTGACATTTCTTTGTCACAACCCCACTCACCCAAAGCTTCCTCATCCAAGCTTTCAAAGAAACCAAAAATCTCGGTTCGACCTATTTGGGTTAAGAAGAATGAACCATCTTCGTCCAAACCACCCAAAAACCCTACCTTCTCTCCAATCAAGTATTGGAATGAGACTTATACCATAAACCCCATCACCGGAGCTAAAGAAAATGTTCCCCCACCACCACAATCCTTCAAAACCCCCCAACTCAATGACCTTTCAACCTTCCCAAACCTCACAAGGCATTGTGAAAACATTCCCAAACCCATTACCCCACCACCACCAAACCCTAAGTTTGATGCCATACCCCCATCAAACGATTTTGTGTTGCATCATGGATCCTCGTGTGCTTGTTGTCGATTTCAACAAATTGAACTTGCTCATGTGTATGAGAAGTTAAATTTTCTTGAATTCCTCCTCACTCGACCTCCTATTCAAGTTTTCGTTCCGGTGGACAAAACTTCGAATGATGCATCGTCGTCTTTTTAGTCTTTTAGTTTTTTTAAGCAATCTTGGAAAATATCACTATTAGACTAGCTTATGCTTAGTGGTTTATTTTCCATATTTATTGCTTTTAGATACTCATATTGTGTGTATGACTATCTTCTTTGTTGTGCCTCTCTTTTTTGTTTTATGTAACCTTTATGTTGTTTGTGTGCTATTTCATTAGTTCTATTTTGAGTTGATCATGGTTAATTTTTACAATTGCTTATGGGTGATTCCATCAATTCTAAACTTTAACCCATTGACAAGCTTATCATCTTCATTGGATTGAAGTTTGATTTTGTCAATTACCTCTTTGGACATACTTAGCAAAATACTTGCTTCTAATTTGAGATTTCTTCTCTCTCTCCCTCTCAAGTTACTTAGTAGGTAGTGATCATATATACATTGGTGTTTCTTTCCTTTCTACTAACCTTTGTGTAGCATGTCACCTTAGCTCACAAACTTGGTGCCCCAAGCAAGGGGGAGCAACCACCAAGGGGGAGCTACTAGCAAAGTTCGATGTTCTTCAAAGACTTGTGCTAACCTTTTTGCTACGACAAAGGGGGAGAAATGATAGTGATAAACTAGTTAATAATTCCATATTTTGTGTTTTTACGTAAATGAGTTTATCGTTTGTCGTAATAAAAAAGGGGGAGATTGTTAATGCAAGTGATGCCTAAAAACATTATTAGTGTTAACTAATCTTTCTTAGTTTTGATCACAACAAACCATACAACACATTTAGTGTAAAACACAAAATGAATTATTTAACTAACACTATCATCCAGGTAATAATCATATCACTAACCTTTCTTAATCATACTTAGTGATCATCAAAATGATTATCCTTAAAACTCACTTTTGTTAATATGACAAAAGACTTTTTAATAAACTTTCTTTTTTAGAAAATGTTTTATTAAAATGGAAAATGAAAATTTGAAAATAGCATATTCCAAATGCTGTTAGAATATCCTTTGAAGGTTTCAAATACCTCAGATATTCCCACCCCACTAAAAGACAAAAAACGGAGCGGAGTCTAGTGGCGGTACCTTAAGTACCTACGCGGTTCCTTAGCGATAAGGTACCGCGAGGTGAGATAAGGTACCGCGCACAGCTAGCCGTTATAGATCCGTTATACTTTGTCTCCTTTAAATAGTGGGTCAAATTTCATTTTCCAGTAAGCCTCTTGGACGTTTTTCTCAGCCCTCTTTCTATTTTCTATAGCATAATCATTAGTAAATGATCACTTAAATTGTTAAGGATGTTTACATATGATTATCCTCTTGATCCCCTCATTTACCTTGTCCAATGAGAAGATCACTCACTCACTAGTGTTGTGATAAAGATGAATCTATGAGCTAGTCATATTCATCATGATACCTTTTTGTTTTAGGTCAATCCAATGTATTTATGAATACTTGGACTAGTTGTGTTCATCCAAGTTATTTGTGGATACTTGGATTTGTTGTATACATCCATTGCATATGTGTTTGCTTGGATTTGTGTTGTGTAAATCCAAGCTACATGTGTGTACTTGGATAAGTCTAGTTGAGTTGTAATAGAATTGATTAGGAGTTCTCACTAAACTATAAAGTGATGTGGTTGTGTCTTGTAAGTTCTCACTAAACTTAAAAGTGATTAGTAGTTGTGTTGTGTGAAGTTCTCACTTAGCTTCAAAGTGAAGAGTCGTGAAGATTGGTTCTAGCTTTCGATTAGAACTCGACATCTTGCCTTGTGTCGTTAAATTGTGAAGTAGGCAACGTTGTGAAGATTGGTTCTACCTTAAGATTAGAACTCGACATCTAGCCTTGTGTCGTTAAATTGTGAAGTAGGCAACGTTGTGTAGATTGGTCCTAGCTAAAGATTAGGTCTCGACATTTAGCTTAGTGTCGGAAAATAATGTAAGCAACGATGTAAGGTTTTCTCCGCCGAGAAGGGAGCTTGTGGATATAGTGGAAATCTCGAGTAGGTGTACTCGAGGAGTGGAGTAGAAACGAGGATAGAGCCTCGTTGTCGAACCACTATAAATCTTGGTGTCTTCCCACTAGGTTGTCTCCTTCCTTACTCTTTACTTATTTCATTATCATTATACTTACCTATCATCTTTGCTAGTGCATTTGAATTGAACCTAATCATTATGCAACTTAGCCTCAAGTAAAAGATAGTTTTGATACAAACCAAATTGAAAGTAATTTTAATTTGGTCACCAATCGAAGAGAAACTATTCAACCCCCCCTTCTAGTTTCTACACATCGGATACCACATCAGCAAAAGGCTGGCAAACTTCTACAGATTGCGAGACCTTTATCACAATCAAGCGCAGACCATGCCCGATCATCCACCTGTGACCGACTATGCCGTAAACATGTGGGGATAAAGTTCTTCGTCAAAATCTATTGTCAAGGCGTCAATGCGAGAGTCCAACTTTGGCGATTTCTCGACCAAGAACTTGTCTTTTTCGTGCTTGAATTCTTGGAAATCCTTCACGATCTACTCCCCACCCTTAATTAATATCTTCTGGTTGTTGCGTTCAAGGGTGAGGGCCGTTAACTGTTTAGTCAGACCTTTAATGAGGGAATCCAAGGAAGATACCTTAGTGTTGGCAGCCTCAAGGTTTTGAGACAAGGTCGTGACTCCAGACGAGGATTCTTCCTACAGCTACATTTTTCTTGGATCATGGCCTTGGCGTTTTTGAGTTGATCTTCCAGGGAGATAGCGTTGGCCTCAATAGTGTTGAGGGTGGCGTGAACTCGGATGCTTTGGCTGTCACACCTCTAAATTACCAGAGTACGTGAATACACTAAGGTGCGACTATCATGGCTATCATGAGACATATGTAAAACCTCTGTTTTTAGCCTCATTGACTTTGTCAACTGTAGTACTATTTATATTTGGAATTTACATAATTTCACTTTTATATGAATTATTAATTATCATATACCTATTGTCATACTACCTTTCATATTTATTTTATATATATATGAACCTTTAGTCATTATTGACTACCTTGGCAATTGACTGGCCACTTGATTGAATAACATATGAACCTTTAGTCATTTGTTGACTACCTTGGCAATTGACTGGCCACTTGATTGAATAACATATGAACCTTTAGTCATTTGTTGACTACCTTGGCAATTGACTGGCCCCTTGATTGAATAATGAAATTCATCACCTCAGTACATATTTGAGATAAAACTGTAACCTTACTTAATTTATTTTATTAAGTACTTGAATTATTTTTATATTTACAGATTTACATATAATACTTAAAAGGATTAAATGCCTAAGCACTTTAAAAACAATGTATATTATTTTACATTGTCACCTATTTACTTTAATAAAGTAAATTAATTTTAGTAATGTATTTAATAATACTCTTTCACTAAGTTATTTAAAAGCTTCAACAAAAATACCTACAACACAACAAGTACCTATAATAATATACAATGACTATTATTATCATACAACACTTGGCAAAATTTACCCAAAACCCTTCCCATGCCTAATATGTATCGTGTGTATGTATGCATGCATGCATTACCATCATTTGCTATCTACCCTACAAGTAATCATGTTTATTCCACTAACACACTAACCTAACCATGCTTTTGCTTACACAAAGCATACTTAGTCAACTACACACTCAAACCCCATGCATACTACTATGCCATGTAAGAACTTGTCCCCCATTTGACTTAGCAAACCACACGGTTGGAACCAAAATGGAAAAGGAAGGAGTTGCTAGTTTTTGCCACATGTTGAAATCAACCAAGGAGTATCCCAACTAGATACATCATATCTAGGATATATCTTT
This sequence comes from Glebionis coronaria, assembly GCA_025667525.1. Classification (NCBI taxonomy): domain Eukaryota; kingdom Viridiplantae; phylum Streptophyta; class Magnoliopsida; order Asterales; family Asteraceae; genus Glebionis; species Glebionis coronaria. The sequence continues at coordinate 119,862,729 of CM046874.1, read as the reverse complement.
AGTACTAGGTACCAAGATCACATTTGATCTTTCTCTTTCTTCTTAAGCTGAAACAAACATACAACACACAACACATTATATTTTCCAATCTCACTTCACTCTTTCTCTCTAAAACCTACGGCTAAACATCCCAAACCACCATTTTCAAACCTTCAAGATTTACTACTACTCCTATACTATGTCTTCTACAACCTAAAGATTAATCCTAAGCTCAACCTACAAGAAACCTTGATCATTGAAGCAAGAACAAGAACCCTAGAAGACTCGTTGAAGCCCACGGCATGTTTGCATCTTCCTAGACCTCCATTGTTGAAAGCTTGTCACTTGTTTCTATCTATTCTCATATCATCCCTAAACCTAACTAAACAAGTAAGTCCAAGTTAAAACCTATCTTTTCTAATACATTACATTTATATATATTGATGTGTACATGTTTATTTTGGTAAAGTTAACATTTAAACAAGTATGGAAACCCTAAAAACCTAAGTAAAACCCACGGCTCATTTTTATATATGACAAAACTTGATGTAAAAACTTGTCAACCTTGAAGAACATATCAACATGATCTTGTTTAACTTATAAAATCATGAAAACCTAACCATGCAAATAATTTGGGACGTGAGCTTTAAGCTCATATTATGATTTTGAGTGATCTTGTAATATTTAGATATAACTAGAAATAATAGCTTCATGTTATTAGGTGCCTTAAAATATTAAGATCACTACTAGGCCTCATAAGATTAGTTTAAGCTCACTATAATACTTTGTCTAGATAAATAGTCATTTTTATTAAATAAATGTTTTAATAGACTTTTAGTGTCAAAAATATGATTTTATAAAGTTACATGTTAAAAATATAGATCTATGATTATTTTTGGATTTAAATGATAGATCTAAGAAGTTTTGGACTAAAATAGTATATATATAAACTTTCGGGTTAAAAATGGCATAAATAATACTTTCGGACTAAAATGTAATTTTAGTAAGTAAAAGGGATCTAAATGAATAAGTGTAGAACTTGGTATTTCAAAAACATAAACTTTGATCCACTTTTAAAAATATGCCGAGAGTCCAAGGGTATGTTTTGAACATATCCGAAACTTTGTAAAGTCTAAAAGGACTAAAAAGAGATTACTAAAATATTAGGGTAAGTTGTGTAAACTTTGGAAAGCCTAAGGACTACTTTGGACACACGCCGTGACATAATATTAACCTTAGGGACTAAAAGTGTCAAGTTACTAAACTTAATAAAACACTAAGCAACCCTAGGGACTAAACCTGCCTAAAGCCGAAACCTAAACAAGCCCTAGGGGGCATAAATGTAACTTATAATAAACCCTAATACTAGCCGAAACTATAGGGACTAAAACTGCCATTAAGTGAAACTATTATAAGCCCTAGAATATGCCGCATACTATAGGGACCAAAATTGACATTTTATGAAACTTTAAGAAACCCTAGTTACACGTGTAACTAGGAGGGACCAAAACTGTAAATACTTGAAAGATTTAGAAACCCTAGGGGTATAAAAGTAATTTAATCACGAGTATCCGTTTATTTAAAAGGACAAAAACGTATTTTTATACAATTATTACGAACCTTAAAATCTTATATATTTTAAGTCATTATTTAAACGTAAAACTTAAATAAATGTAACAATTGTTATTTTTCAAACCTATAACTTAATAAATGTAAATCTTATGTAAACTTGGATTTTAAATAAATGTTATACATTTGTAAACCTTATTTATATATTGAATATAAATTGTAAATGGTTAACTTATAAAATAAATATATTAATTATATTTATTTTCCTATCGCTTTAAATGTATATAAAACCATCCTATATGAATACTTAAAGTGTTTTATAAACAACGTAAGTACGAAATATTAATTAAGCGAATTAATTAATTAAACCTTATTATTTATTTTATACCTAAAATAAATACTATTAGAACTTGTACTACGACGAACAAATTACAAGTATTGTAATTAAATACTTAAACCCGTTTAAACATGTACAGATTTATTCTGGAACTTTTATGCATTATGTTAATGCAATTACTGAGACCTTGTAATTATTTAGGTCATTGACTGTATCGTGAGCATCCTTATCAGATTTATCTTCTGACTTATTGCTGTACTACTGAGGTGAGTTCATGGCCCCACTTTATATATTGACAAACTTTTAAATCTTTTAATGGGGAAGAAAACATGCAACATATTTGATTTTCTGGACATAGATTGAACTGTGAAACCTTTGATTATCATGCCTATTGTAGATGAACAGCATGACCCGTGCATCCGAAACTGTTAGAATTATTGAATTACCTGAATGTTATAAATAGATCTATTTGGGATTTACCGTCCCCATCTGGGTGAGTCATGCTCACTGTGCCTCGGCCGGGACAACAGATGTTTCACATGTCAGCACTTATTTTTTGTTCTTGGTGCCTTATATGGCGAAGGGTCCTTATCTGTTAAGGACTTAACTGTCAAGTTTCAGTTTCGGGCAATATGGAAATGTAATCACTTTTAAGTGTTATTGCTTTGTGCATTACTACTTCTGGGAATATCTACTGTCCAAACTTAACTTAGTTAAACCTGTGAATTCACCAACTTTATGTTGACTTTCTAAGCATGTTTTCTCAGGTAACTGAAGCAGGTAATGGTGTGCATGAAGTCAAGCATCATGATAGATTGCATTTATAGAGCTCATCTGGGGTTTTATAAATTGGGAATAAATTCAAACTTTCAGACAATGTTAAAGACTACTGTAATACTATTTGCACTTTCAATCATGTAATAAATGTAAGGATAATCTTTTATCTGTTGCTCTATATTCTGTGTGCTGTTGATCCACCTACGTGACACCCAAATATTATTTTCCGCTGCGTTGACTCAATTTGGGGGTGTCACAGAAATGGTATCAGAGCGACAGTTATAGAGAATCAGAACCTAGTTTAAAATAAATATAAAAATAAAATTTTTATATAATCTGAACTATAACTGCTTTAAAAATCTTTTGGGATTTTCGGGACTAGAATAGTTAAGCATATAGACCGTAGAGCATACATCGATTGTGTGATTGCCTGTGCATTGATTATTAACATCCGGTTAATTAATCTTATAAGTATTAACGTAAGCTTTAGCATGGCGAGTGTTAAATGGCATTATTATATAATTTTAAATTATATTTCTCAAAAATTTTAACTTGAGTAAGTTTATACTTATATCAATTAAAACTATATTACTTTCAGATTTATCATGACTTCGCCTATTGATACACCTGCTGCCGTATCTCCGACGACCGTCTTGTGTGGATGGTTATCTGCTAGTGACTCCGGCGATAGTCACGCATCTGTCGACGCTGCATCCATTGAGGCGCTTATTTCTTCACCACCTGTTTCCCCCGCTGGGGAAGAGGTCCAGCCTCCTACTGTTACACCACCTGTACCCCTCGTGACTATACTACGAGAGCATGCACCCGAGTCTCTGCCACCTCGTAAGAGGAAGTACGAGGCACCTCTCGATTCCACCTTTGAGATCGGTGAGGGCTCCCGGGCCAGACATGCTGATCCTGTCCTGGCCCAGGTCACGGCACTTGCCGCACGCCAGGCCCAGGACGTAGCATACATTCTTGCTCTGCTAGCGGCCAGACAGACTGAGCGCACTGTTCTACAGCAGCGCCAGGACCTTTTATCGTGGACCGTGAGCTCAGAGGCACACGCTGCCCGAGGAGTGTGGTCGACTACTTACCATTCTCTCCAGTGGTTGCTGGATGAGAACGAGTTCCTTCGAGAGCAGATCTACCTACTGCAGAGTCAGCAGACAGAGACTCACACCGCCCTTATGACCATGGAGCAGACTCTTGCCATATTCTTCGACCTCCAGGATGTCCGCCATCAGGGGTTGACGTCAGAGACCGCTCATCTCTGGGGAGTTCAGCAAACTCTCAGAGACCAGTTCCGTGAGGCACTCCGACTGCTCAGAGAGACCAGGACTGCTATGACCGCGATGCAGGATGCCATGCAGGCACCGGCTGTCTCATCTCCGCCTGTGGCGCCAGCCGTATCCGAGGAGTCAGTTAGGCATCAGTAGATTAGATGTGCTAGATCTTTTGTACATCATGATAAGCTACTAGGGTTGCACCCCGGCTATCATGATATAGGATCTCTTGTATTTGTACTTTTCTTTAGTCAGTTGTATTCCTGTACTGTACTATTTAGATTAGGGATTCATAGATGATGTACTTAGATTTCATGTACCACCATCCCAGACAGGCGGGCTGTGCTCTGTCTTGGATTAGGTTGTGCATTTTTTACTGTATTCCTATTCTAGACTTATGGCATGTACTCATTAGCTTCTGTTATATCCGTACTGTATTATATTGTGAACTTTAAACAGGTTATCCAATTTGTTGCAAAGTATACGCATGAAATTCCTTTTCGTGTAATTATATAAAACTGTGCTAACACCTTGAACTAATGATTTCATTTTTTTGTATAATTATAGAAAAATGGTAAACACTAGAACGAACCCCGTCAATGTCGAGACTACCCAAAATGTCACTGCTGCCCAATTAAGGGAAATGATTGACCAAGGCATCGCATCTGCGATGGCTGCTAGCAGGAACGTAGATGACAGTCAAAATTCCAACAACCGCCGGAATAATCAGACCACCAGGGGTTGCTCTTACCCCGACTTCTTGAAATGTAAACCTTCCTATTACAAGGGCAAGGAAGGAGTGGTGGAACTGATGCAGTGGTTTGAGAGGTTGGAAACGGTATTTCGCATCAGTGATTGTGTAGAAGAGAACAAAGTGAAGTTTTCCGCCTGCACCCTACTTGAGAGTGCTCTTACTTGGTGGAACTATGTCGTTGCTACTCTTGGACACGATGCTGCCTATGCTCTTAACTGGACTGAGTTGAAGGAGAGGATGACTGAGAAATACTGCCCAAGGGGAGAAATGAAGAAGCTGGAGATCGAGTTATGGGATCTCAGATGCAAGAACAATGACATCACTGCGTACAACCAAAGGTTCTAAGAGTTGACCCTAATGTGCGTCAGGATGTTTGTAGAGGAGGATGAAAAGATTGAGAAGTACGTGGGTGGACTCCCAGACGCCATTCACGACAGCGTGCTCGCATCTCGACCTACTACCGTCGAGAGTGCCATTGAGTTCGCTACTGAGTTGATAAACAAAAGAGTCCGTACCCTATCTGAGAGGCAGACTGACAACAAGCGAAAGGCAGACGAGCACTTCCGCTATCAGCACCAACAGCATCCTAAGAAGCAGAATGCTGGGCAAGTTTACAGTGCTACTACTGCACGAACTAACTCGTACGGAGGCACCAAACCTATGTGCTCAAAGTGCAACTATCATCATACTTTTGATAGCCCATGCCAGACCTGCTATAGATGTGGACAAGTAGGTCACTTTGCTAAAACCTGTCGAGTTAATGCTGTCACCCAGGCCCGACCCACTCAAAACACTGGAAGCTACAACAACAGGGGTGGATACAATGCCCGTGGGAACGGGAATGAACAGCAGGGGAACCGCAATGATACTGGAGGAAACAACAATGGACCCAAGAAGGGAGTTGTGTGCTACGAGTGTGGAGCACCAGGACACACGAGACCAGGTTGCCCTAAGCGGGCAAGCCAGAACAAGAACAGTGGAGGAGCTTCATCTAGAGTGTACGTGGTCGGCAATGCAAAAGCCAACCCCGATTCAAATGTCGTAACTGGTACGTTTCTATTGAACAATCGTTATGCATCTGTCTTATTTGATACTGGAGCAGACCGAAGTTTTATATCCACTGAATTTAGTCAAGTACTAGAAGTTATCCCTACAAGCTTAGATCACCGTTACTCTGTAGAATTAGCTGACGGTAAAATTGTAGATGCTGACACTATCATTAGAGGTTGCACCTTAAATCTTTCCAAACACCCGTTCAACATTGACCTTATCCCCGTAAACCTTGGTAGTTTTGATATTATTATCGGCATGGACTGGTTAGCAAGATACCGCGCAGTCATTGTTTGTGACGAGAAGTTAGTCCGTATTCCATGGGGAAACGAAACTCTAATCATTCGAGGTGACGGTAACACCGACCTCGCTGACACTAGACTTAGTGTTGTCTCTTGTACCAAAGCTCAGAAATATTTGTTGAGAGGATGTCCTATCTTCTTGGCCCATATTTCTCGAACAGATGAAGAAGAAAAACCCGAGAAGAAGCAAATCAAGGACTTACCCATTGTCCGAGATTTTCCAGAAGTCTTTCCTGATGAGTTGCCAGGCTTACCACCGACTCGACAAGTGGAATTTCAAATTGATTTGATTCCCGGAGCAGCACCTGTAGCTAAAGCTCCATACCGGTTGGCACCAACAGAGATGAAGGAATTAGCTGAACAACTTCAAGAACTGTCTGACAAAGGATTCATACGACCCAGTTCCTCACCATGGGGAGCTCCTGTGTTATTTGTCAAAAAGAAAGATGGTTCTTTTCGAATGTGCATCGATTACAGAGAGCTGAATAAGTTAACTGTGAAGAATCGTTATCCGCTTCCTCGTATTGACGACCTATTTGACCAACTGCAAGGGTCAAGTGTGTACTCCAAGATTGACTTGAGATCTGGATACCACCAGCTACGAGTCAGGGAGGAAGATATTCCAAAGACAGCTTTTAGAACCCGTTACGGCCATTACGAATTCCAGGTTATGCCATTTGGGTTGACCAATGCACCAGCTATTTTCATGGACCTTATGAACCGTGTGTGCAGACCCTACCTGGATAAATTTGTGATAGTCTTCATCGACGACATACTCATTTATTCCAAGAACGAACAAGAACATGGGGAACATCTTGCACAAGTACTAAAGGTACTCAAGGAGGAGCAGCTCTATGCCAAATTCTCTAAATGTGAATTTTGGATTCCTAGAGTGGAATTCCTTGGTCATGTCATCGATTGTGACGGTATTCACGTGGATCCAGCAAAGGTCGAATCTGTCAAGGATTGGGTATCTCCTAAATCACCAACGGAGATCCGCCAATTTCTAGGCCTTGCCGGATACTACCGTAGATTCATTGAGGATTTTTCCAAGATAGCCAAACCGATGACCAAACTTACACAGAAGGGAATAAAGTTCGAGTGGGGAGAGAAGGAAGAATCAGCTTTCCAACTGATCAAGCAGAAGTTATGCAGTACACCTATATTGGCCTTGCCTGAAGGCAACGATGATTTCGTTGTATACTGTGATGCCTCGCACAAAGGCTTAGGAGCCGTATTGATGCAGAGGATGAAAGTGATTGCCTACGCTTCAAGGCAATTGAAGAAGCATGAGAAGAATTACACCACTCACGATCTAGAACTTGGACCCGTAGTTTTTGCTCTCAAAATCTGGAGGCATTACCTATACGGAACAAAGTGCACAGTGCATACTGACCACAAAAGTTTGCAACACATACTGGATCAGAAGGAGTTAAACATGAGACAACGCCGTTGGATTGAGTTACTGAGTGACTACGACTGCGAGATTAAATACCACCCGAGAAAAGCAAACGTGGTTGCTGATGCTTTAAGTCGTAAGGAAACGGACCCTCCTATGAGAGTTCGGGCATTGGTGATGACAATCAGTTTGGATCTACCCAAACAAATTTTAGAAGCTCAGACTCAAGCCCAATTGCCTGAAAACCTCGTGAAGGAAGATGTCGGGGGAATGCTCAGAACTGATCTTAGCAAAGAAAAGTTAGAGCCTAGAGCAGACGGAACCCTATGCCTTCACGGACGAAGTTGGTTACCTTGTTATGGAGATTTGAGGAACTTGATCATGCACGAATCTCATAAGTCTAAATATTCTATACATCCTGGATCTGAAAAGATGTATCAGGATATGAAGAAGTTATATTGGTGGCCAAATATGAAAGCCAACATTGCCACCTACGTTCAGAAATGTTTGACCTGTGCTCGTGTCAAAGCTGAACACCAGAGACCATCGGGTTTACTTGTACAACCCAAGATACCAGAATGGAAATGGGAAAACATCACTATGGACTTCGTTACCAAACTCCCAAAGTCATCTCACGGTTACGATACTATATGGGTAATCGTCGATCGACTCACCAAGTCCGCTCATTTCCTGCCGATTAGGGAGAATGATCCCCTTGCCAAACTAGCAAAGACGTACCTAAAGGAGATTGTGACCAAACATGGAATACCAGTGTCGATAATCTGTGATCGAGATGGTAGGTTCACGTCAAACTTTTGGAAGGCTTTTCAACGAGCCTTAGGTACCAATTTGGATATGAGCACTGCTTATCATCCGCAGACTGATGGTCAAAGTGAACGAACCATCCAGACTCTAGAGGACATGCTACGAGCATGTGTGATTGATTTTGGAAATGGATGGGTTGACCATATTCCTTTAGTGGAATTCTCCTACAACAACAGTTATCATGCTAGCATTAAGGCTGCCCCTTTTGAAGCACTGTACGGTCGCAAATGCCGTTCGCCTGTGTGCTGGGCAGAAGTAGGTAAATTTCAGCTCACTGGACCCGAGTTAATCCAGGAGACTACTGACAAGATCGTCCTCATCAGACAAAGAATTCAAGCTACTCGCGATCGACAAAAGAGCTACGCGGACCTGAAACGCAAACCTATGCAATTTGAAGTAGGTGACCGTGTTATGCTCAAGGTATCACCTTGGAAGGGTGTTGTACGTTTTGGCAAACGTGGGAAACTGAATCCACGTTATGTTGGCCCTTTCAAAGTAATAGCCAGGATCCGGGAAGTAGCGTATCGTTTAGAGTTGCCCCAGCAAATGAGTCGGGTGCACTCTACCTTTCATGTTTCTAACCTAAAGAAGTGCTATGCTGAAGAACCATTGGCTATGCCATTGGAAGGAGTTCAAATTGACGACAAACTCCAGTTTGTAGAAGAACCAGTAGAAATCATGGAGAGGATAGTTAAGAAGTTGAAACGCAGTCACATCCCGTTGGTCAAAGTACGTTGGAACTCTAGGAGAGGCCCTGAGTTCACTTGGGAACGAGAAGACTCGTTCAAGACCAAATATCCACACTTGTTCACCTGACCAATGGCTTCATCTTAAGCTTTGAGGACAAAGCTAAAATAACGGGATGGTGCTGTAAAACCTCTGTTTTTAGCCTCATTGACTTTGTCAACTGTAGTACTATTTATATTTGAAATTTACATAATTTCACTTTTATATGAATTATTAATTATCATATACCTATTGTCATACTACCTTTCATATTTATTTTATATATATATGAACCTTTAGTCATTATTGACTACCTTGGCAATTGACTGGCCACTTGATTGAATAGCATATGAACCTTTAGTCATTTGTTGACTACCTTGGCAATTGACTGGCCACTTGATTGAATAACATATGAACCTTTAGTCATTTGTTGACTACCTTGACAATTGACTGGCCCCTTGATTGAATAATGAAATTCATCACCTCAGTACATATTTGAGATAAAACTGTAACCTTACTTAATTTATTTTATTAAGTACTTGAATTATTTTTATATGTACATATTTACATATAATACTTAAAAGGATTAAATGCCTAAGCACTTTAAAAACAATGTATATTATTTTACATTGTCACCTATTTACTTTAATAAAGTAAATTAATTTTAGTAATGTATTTAATACTACTCTTTCACTAAGTTATTTAAAAGCTTCAACAAAAATACCTACAACACAACAAGTACCTATAATAATATACAATGACTATTATTATCATACAACACTTGGCAAAATTTACCCAAAACCCTTCCCATGCCTAATATGTATCGTGTGTATGTATGCATGCATGCATTACCATCATTTGCTATCTACCCTACAAGTAATCATGTTTATTCCACTAACACACTAACCTAACCATGCTTTTGCTTACACAAAGCATACTTAGTCACTTACACACTCAAACCCCATGCATACTACTATGCCATATAAGAACTTGTCCCCCATTTGACTTATCAAACCACACGGTTGGAACCAAAATGGAAAAGGAAGGAGTTGCTAGTTTTTGCCACATGTTGAAATCAACCAAGGAGTATCCCAACTAGATACATCATATCTAGGATATATCTTTAGTACTAGGTACCAAGATCACATTTGATCTTTCTCTTTCTTCTTAAGCTGAAACAAACACACAACACACAACACATTATATTTTCCAATCTCACTTCACTCTTTCTCTCTAAAACTTACGGCTAAACATCCCAAACCACCATTTTCAAACCTTCAAGATTTACTACTACTCCTATACTATGTCTTCTACAACCTAAAGATTAATCCTAAGCTCAACCTACAAGAAACCTTGATCATTGAAGCAAGAACAAGAACCCTAGAAGACTCGTTGAAGCCCACGGCATGTTTGCATCTTCCTAGACCTCCATTGTTGAAACCTTGTCACTTGTTTCTATCTATTCTCATATCATCCCTAAACCTAACTAAACAAGTAAGTCCAAGTTAAAACCTATCTTTTCTAATACATTACATTTATATATATTGATGTGTACATGTTTATTTTGGTAAAGTTAACATTTAAACAAGTATGGAAACCCTAAAAACCTAAGTAAAACCCACGGCTCATTTTTATATATGACAAAACTTGATGTAAAAACTTGTCAACCTTGAAGAACATATCAACATGATCTTGTTTAACTTGTAAAATCATGAAAACCTAACCATGAAAATAATTTGGGACGTGAGCTTTAAGCTCATATTATGATTTTGAGTGATCTTGTAATATTTAGATATAACTAGAAATAATAGCTTCATGTTATTAGGTGCCTTAAAATATTAAGATCACTACTAGGCCTCATAAGATTAGTTTAAGCTCACTATAATACTTTGTCTAGATAAATAGTCATTTTTATTAAATAAATGTTTTAATAGACTTTTAGTGTCAAAAATATGATTTTATAAAGTTACATGTTAAAATATAGCTCTATGATTATTTTTGGATTTAAATGATAGATCTAAGAAGTTTTGGACTAAAATAGTATATATATAAACTTTCGGGTTAAAAATGGCATAAATAATACTTTCGGACTAAAATGTAATTTTAGTAAGTAAAAGGGATCTAAATGAATAAGTGTAGAACTTGGTATTTCAAAAACATAAACTTTAATCCACTTTTAAAAATATGCCGAGAGTCCAAGGGTATGTTTTGAACATATCCGAAACTTTGTAAAGTTTAAAAGGACTAAAAAGAGATTACTAAAATATTATGGTAAGTTGTGTAAACTTTGGAAAGCCTAAGGACTACTTTGGACACAAGCCGTGACATAATATTAACCTTAGGGACTAAAAGTGTCAAGTTACTAAACTTAATAAAACACTAAGCAACCCTAGGGACTAAACCTGCCTAAAGCCGAAACCTAAACAAGCCCTAGGGGGCATAAATGTAACTTATAATAAACCCTAATACTAGCCGAAACTATAGGGACTAAAACTGCCATTAAGTGAAACTATTATAAGCCCTAGAATATGCCGCATACTATAGGGACCAAAATTGACATTTTATGAAACTTTAAGAAACCCTAGTTACACGTGTAACTAGGAGGGACCAAAACTGTAAATACTTGAAAGATTTAGAAACCCTAGGGGTATAAAAGTAATTTAATCGCGAGTATCCGTTTATTTAAAAGGACAAAAACGTATTTTTATACAATTATTACGAACCTTAAAATCTTATATATTTTAAGTCATTATTTAAACGTAAAACTTAAATAAATGTAACAATTGTTATTTTTCAAACCTATAACTTAATAAATGTAAATCTTATGCAAACTTGGATTTTAAATAAATGTTATACATTTATAAACCTTATTTATATATTAAATATAAATTGTAAATGGTTAACTTATAAAATAAATATATTAATTATATTTATTTTCCTATCGCTTTAAATGTATATAAAACCATCCTATATGAATACTTAAAGTGTTTTATAAACAACGTAAGTACGAAATATTAATTAAGCGAATTAATTAATTAAACCATATTATTTATTTTATACCTAAAATAAATACTATTAGAACTTGTACTACGACGAACAAATTACAAGTATTGTAATTAAATACTTAAACCCGTTTAAACATGTACAGATTTATTCTGGAACTTTTATGCATTATGTTAATGCAATTACTGAGACCTTGTAATTATTTAGGTCATTGACTGTATCGTGAGCATCCTTATCAGATTTATCTTCTGACTTATTGCTGTACTACTGAGGTGAGTTCATGGCCCCACTTTATATATTGACAAACTTTTAAATCTTTTAATGGGGAAGAAAACATGCAACATATTTGATTTTCTGGACATAGATTGAACTGTGAAACCTTTGATTACCATGCCTATTGTAGATGAACAACATGACCCGTGCATCCGAAACTGTTAGAATTATTGAATTACCTGAATGTTATAAATAGATCTATTTGGGATTGACCGTCCCCATCTGGGTGAGTCATGCTCACTGTGCCTCGGCCGGGACAACAGATGTTTCACATGTCAGCACTTATTTTTTGTTCTGGGTGCCTTATATGGCGAATGGTCCTTATCTGTTAAGGACTTAACTGTCAAGTTTCAGTTTCGGGCAATATGGAAATGTAATCACTTTTAAGTGTTATTGCTTTGTGCATTACTACTTCTGGGAATATCTACTGTCCAAACTTAACTTAATTAAACCTGTGAATTCACCAACTTTATGTTGACTTTCTAAGCATGTTTTCTCAGGTAACTGAAGCAGGTAATGGTGTGCATGAAGTCAAGCATCATGATAGATTGCATTTATAGAGCTCATCTGGGGTTTTATAAATTGGGAATAAATTCAAACTTTCAGACAATGTTAAAGACTACTGTAATACTATTTGCACTTTCAATCATGTAATAAATGTAAGGATAATCTTTTATCTGTTGCTCTATATTATGTGTGTTGTTGATCCACCTACGTGACACCCAAATATTATTTTCCGCTGCGTTGACTCAATTTGGGGGTGTCACAACATAATAATAAAGAACAACATTTAAAGAATTCGTTTTACTTTATTTAAATGAGTATAAGTATAAAACATTCTTCAGAAGCATTTTTGTACAACAATAAATTAAATCAGATTTTTCAGTAACATAGTGAAAATTCAAAACACCAATTGATAGTCACATATTTATTATCTCCCATGGCACAACCAAGTTACTCATCCATCTTGATATTTGAGAAAAACTTCTAAAGTGTCAACACAAAGGTTGGTGAGTTCATAAGTTTAAGTATAAACAAGTGTGATGAACCACAAGATTTTAATTAGGAAAACGTCACATAACCAACGAGGCTATAATCATAAAAGTATACGTTTACATCCTTATGTCTTAGCTCATGACACCTAAGCGTTAACCAAACCGATAATATATAATAAGTGCCCAAAGTAGATGTCTATCCTGGAGCATCCGTAAGGATTCAAATGTAAGTGTATCTAATTTGACCACATGGTCACAATTAGATAGGGAGGTCAATCCCAATAGATCTATCCATAACATTTGCGCTTACACACAAGTAATTAACAGTTCATGATAAGGGCTAAAGGCAACTAGGATATCGGGGACTTAGACATCAAGTAGGAAAATGTATCAAGTTTTAGCACTTATGTTCATCCGTAAAACAAGCAATGTTCTCACCCTAAAAGCATTTAAAACAAGTAAAGTGTGGGGCTATGAAACTCACTCAAAGAAGTAGCAAAGTGATAACGATAGTAATGGCACGGAAAACAAAGCATGTAAATCGGTACAAGAACGCTCTACTCGTAACCTAAGTGAAATAAATCGTACCTAGGATAATACGCATAATAGCGATTACATAAGACATTTGGTTGATAATATGTACTTGTGTTTAATTTATAAAAAAATACATTTTTATAAGTTCACAACTTTGTGTCACGGGGTCAACTTTAGAGGCCAGTAAATCGTTCATTAGTAACCCGCAAGACGAACGGCTGGTCAATATAGAAAATAGGCCACAAGATCATTTATATTCAGTGGATATCACCCTTGTACTATGTCTCTAAGGGTCTCAAAATATACGCCGAAGTAGGCTGCTCGGGTTAAGTGCTAACGCCATTTTAAAGCTCTTTAGATATACAATTTTCTATTATTTTTAGATGCGAGTAGCGGTTCAATAATGACCCTCAGAACAAACGGAGAACACCGTTATAAACTAGGCCAGGTCGACATTATTGTCGTATTTTTTGTTTCACAAAACAAGTTCGATGGGTGCGCGTAAAAGTGGCACGAAGTATGGGTCGAAACTTAGACATCAACAATGTGAAAGTAAAATGCCAAGGGAGGGTTTTGCCTATGTATTATGTGCACATTACATGTATTCACACTAGATTCACATTTAACATACTTGTGTTACTTTTGATTATGTCCTACCCTGCTACACACACTCCTACACACGTCATTCACACACACCTTTCTTTCCTTGTTTTATGGGTTCCTGACACAACTAACTTTTATCATTTTTACAAAAACACGAAAATAGTACACACCAAAATTACTTGTTTATTATAACCCATATATACATATTCACTTGTGCGATTTGAAAGAGAGAGAAGTGCATGGTTGGTTCCTGCTCTTAGCCTTGGGCTTTACTCGCATACATATGGGGTACACACATGAAACACACACATCGACTCATTTTAGTTCTTTTTTTCCTCTTTATTTGCATTTACAAACACACTTAGAGGGGACAAAGTGACAACGCAGTGACTAGCCGTTTTCGGGTGTGGGTCTGCGTGACCACACCGTGGTTTACAGTGTGGACCACGGCGTTGGCACAACCACGCCCGTGGAAGGCTGCCCATTTTTTCAAAACACGCCTCCTCTATTTTACATTATTCCCTCTTATCTTATTAACCCAACCTAACCAAACCTAAAACGGCTATTTTTTTAGGCAATTTTTTTTTGAATTTTCTAAAAAAAAATACTAGCCAACGGCTAGTTTCTAAATCATTTATTTTTTTTTAGTTTTCAAAACAGCCTAATGGCTAGTTATTTAAAAAAATATTATAAACAAACAGCCTAACGGCTAGTTTTTAAAGAATAAAAAAAACTTTTTTTTTAAATCTCTATATATACATAACAATATATCCCATAAATTTACACACTTCTAATCCTTAATCTATTACACATCACATACAAAATCATGTCCGCAAACCCCCAACAAACCTTATTTCGTTGGCCTTCTTAACACGTTTACCGGAGATCCGTCTTCACAAGAAATGTTTTTGGATGATCCGACATGGTTAGAAATCCAACGACAAGCCTACGAAAATTTCCAACAACAAAGATACACTCAAGTTCAATCTGACGAGGATATTCAATTCCAAAAGCTTCAACAAAACCCACCTTCCTTCGATGAACCACAATCCTCAGAACCCACACCCGAATCACAAAAAAATCCCCGTAAACGGGCTGCCAAAAATAAGAATGTTGATTTGAGTCAACTAGGGGCGAATTTGAGAAAAACCCGGATGTGTCGAAAACAAAGTCACGTTGGGTTGCATCGGAGGAGGCATTGTTTGCCTCATGTTATGTTGAGATTTCGGAGGACCCGAATGTCAGGAGATCTCAAAAAGGCGAAACGTTTTGGTATAGAGTTATGGGTACTTTTAATAACCAAAATTTTCAAAATCGTACCAGGGATATGATTTCGAGTAAATGGAGGGATTTGAACCAGGCTTGCCAAAAGTTCAATGGTTGTTACCGACGAAGCAAGGCGGTAATCAAAAGTGGGGAAAGTGATTTGGATGTGATGGCGAGGGCTCAAACAATTTATCGGGCGAAAAATAAAAACAACACTTTCCACCTCGAAGAAGCTTGGAACATTTTGAAAGCCCATGCGAAATGGGACCTGTTGGGTCAGTATTTACTGACCCTGAAGCAACTTTAGGATTTGAATATAAAATCTCCCTAAGTGTTTCATGCTCAGCAGTAAGGCCAGTCTGCTGAAGGATGACCAGAGGAACAAAGTTCCTACTGAAGACTATGTTGCTGAAGGACGTTCAGCTTTCCTCTTCCATTTAACTTAGAAGACAAAGGAGTCTTTGCTTCAAATACTAGGCGGTCTAGTTGCTGAGGAACAAGTACTGAAGAAGAGCTTTCAGTTCAGTTTAGTTTGATAATACCAAACTGAATGATGTCGATCTCCTCTAGAATACTAAAGACTCTTCGTTATTATGATGGTTTGCATTA
This sequence comes from Glebionis coronaria, assembly GCA_025667525.1. Taxonomy (NCBI): domain Eukaryota; kingdom Viridiplantae; phylum Streptophyta; class Magnoliopsida; order Asterales; family Asteraceae; genus Glebionis; species Glebionis coronaria. The sequence goes on along the minus strand of CM046874.1, from coordinate 119,846,442 downwards.
GGCGGGAAAAGATAACTTTAAGTCAAAGTAGGTTGCTTGTATAGTTAGCTATAAGTACAACCTTAATAGTTTATTATGTACTTTGTATTGTTATCTAGCATGGGCATCAACCACCCACTGGATAAACCCATGCATAGAAACATGCAAAATACAAACCTTAGTTTTACACTGCCTATATAAGGAGTGTACATTGAGAGGGAAAAGGTTAACCAATACAAGATTAGAAACTCTAGAAAACCTTTCTCTCTCAATACCAACTAAACCATATAGCCAAGAAGCATATGAACGTTTAGTTTGGAGCTTAGACATTTAACTTTGGTTAGAAGTTTAAGTAGAGGAGATCATCACCCATTGTCATTCAACCACTTTGTTATTCCGTAAACAAAGTGGGTTATTGATTCTTTATTTGATTCTAATAAAAGTCTATACGTTGAAAAGTTATTGGTATTGTTGTTTTAATTGTTCTTAGTTCTTATCAATTGTTAAAAAAACACAGTTGAGTCTTGGTAAAGAGTTATTACTTAAGGTTGATAAGTAATAACGAATTACAAGGGACCAACAAGTGGTATCAGAGCAGTTTGATTAGCAAAACTCTTATTTTATTAGACTGCTCATTTAAAGTTTTCAAATCAAGATCCTTAAATGGCTCAAGTAATACCACAAACCCTAGAGTATAGGGGTGGCCAACTCAATGCTGCTCCTGTCCTAGAGGTAGCTAACTTTACAAATTGGAAGAAGAGGTTCCTTGTCCACATGGTTGGGATTGAACCTCAATTCCTTAGAATCATTGAAAATGGTCCATTTGTTACCATGGTTGGGGATAATAAAAACTTGAAGTACAATAGACTGCTGATGAGAGAAAAGTTACTAACCTAGACCAGCGTCTCAAAAGTCTCATCATGTCTGTACTCCCAGATGACCAAATGAATTCTGTTGTGAATTGCAAAACAGCAAAATCTACATGGGAGGACCTTATTCTTTATCATGAGGGACCCTCTGATGTAAAAGAAACAAGAATCATGGATTTAAAGCTTCAATACAACACCTTCAAACACAAAGAAGGGGAAAACCTTACACAGACATTCACCAGATACAAAGCACTGATGAATGAACTAGTGAATGATGGTGTTGAGCTTTCAAAACTTGAAATCAACACAGTTTTTGTTAATGTATTGCCAAAGAAGTGGCTTAGTTTCTGCCAAAGCTTGAGAAATGCTAATCACATTAAAGATTGTGATATGGCCTCTTTTTTGGGAAACTAAAATATTAAGAAAACCTAGTTGATAAGATTTATGTAGGCTCAAGAAAAAGTAAAACATTAACCATTGCTACACCCTTGTCTACATCCTTCTTTAGTGAGGCTGTCATCCAAGACTACCAAGATAGTCCTGATGATGAAGAAGACACAAGAACTAGTGAGGAATATCTGAATGACCTCAAAGAGGAATTTCATGGAAGGGCACTTCTGGCCAAGTATAGAAGGTTCTTTAAGAAAGGAGGCAAGTTCTCCAACACCACAAAAGCTTCAGTTGACACTGAATGCTACAAATGTGGGAAGATTGAGCACTTTGCTAGGGATTGTTTCCAAAACATCCATTCCTTCTTATTCCTCACCAGCTCAATCAAGACCATCTGGTCAATCATCATTTTAACATAAACAAATTGCTTCTACTTCCTTTCAGCAAAACAGGGCTGAACTTCGACCAGCAAAAGACTTTGAAGCAAAGTATAGAGAAATCAAAGCTAGAATGGCTCTCATGAGCACTGAAAGTTCTTCCTCCAAGGCTCCCAAGCAAGATAAGAACTAAGGGCTCATTGTTGAAGCTTATGAATGGGATGAAGAGGAAGTCTTTTCAGATGATGATGAATTGGTTAATGTGAAAATGCTAATGACACTTGCTAATGATGAAGGCTCAAACTCTAATGTTGTTGCTAGAGAAAGTGCCAGAAATGGTGAATGGGTCAATATCACAATAGAAAAGGTACAAACTCTTCTTGAAAATTTGTCTTTGATTACCTGTGTATTGATCTAAAATTTGTTGAAGAACAAAGAAACAACTTGCTTGAAACGTATCATAAACTTGTTCAAAAACTTGATGATTTTGAAAGTAAGCTAATAGAGCTAAAAGAAGCTAAACTTGATGTACTTACTTTTCAACAACTGAACAAAGAGATTCTGGATGAAAATAACTCCGTAAGAGTTGAACTAAAATAAGCAAAAGATATTGTTAAATCTTGGCTTAGAAATTCTGATAGGATAACCAGTGCATCAATGAACAAATTCTTGCTCAAAAGAAGAAAATGCTTGGTGCTAAAGGATTCTCCAGCACCAACTCAACTGATATTGTCTTTTTCAAAGCCTCAAATGAGGATGGTAGCTCGATCCCTGATGTTGTAAGGTCAGGTGAAGAGAATTTACCAAATCATAACACTTGACGTATCCTTCTTCTTGAGTTGCAAGCAAATGCTGACACTTCAGCACTTGTTGAATCTTCAGTTACTGAAGATGACTCAGATGATTTAGAGAATGAAGTAAGTACTCCACTTCCTCCTTTAGAGAAGCTGGTTGGTGTTGAACCCTCTACTGGACCAAAATCAATCCAGTCAATCATCAACTCTCACACAACACACAAGGGTAAATATCCCAAGCATGTCAAAATTAACACTTCAAAAAACTCTTCAGCTCCTGCTGAAGGTTCACATATAGGAACTACCTCTTTAGTTTCAGTAAATAAACTGAAGAATGCTAGATCTAAGGAAGATGAGAGAACGTCTCTTGTCATGCAAGAGATCAATGATTTAAAATTGAAACTCAGACAGCAGCAAACACCAACTCGATTCAGAGATGAACCTTCAAAATCTCCACATTATAAGTACAAGACACAATTTAAAAGGTCTTGTGATCTATGTGGTTTGAACAACCATCTCACTAAAACTTGCCTAAAAGTGATTTTTTTACTAAATGTGAGAGGACTGACCATCGCACTTGTGAACATACTCAATATATGCTTGCTAAAACTAGCGTTAATGCTCACAACACTGAAGTATCTCATTCTAGGCGAAAAATGCCTTTCCCACCATGCATTCATTATGGTATGGGCAATCATCACTCAGTTGACTGTCACTACTATCCTGTTTGTGATATTTGTGGAAGTTATGACCATGACACTCATGGACATAATCGAGTTATCTCTCTCAGAAGGGGCATCAAACCTAGGAACCCAAACTCTATTGCCAAATGTTGTGAAACTTGTGGAAGTAATGTCCACACTACATCTGATCACAATCATATAGAGTGGTTCAGAAGAGGTGAAGCCCTTCAGGCTAAGAAAGTAAATGTTGTTCAATCTTTTACTTCTTCTTCTAAGCAATCTTATTCATCCTCATCAAAAGGATCATTCAGATCTAGAACACCTTCTAGATCTAAAACACCCACCCATCAAAGGTGGGTTTCAAAACAAAACTGACCATTTCCTTAACTTGTGCAGTTTGATCTCAGGAAGCCTATTTGGTACTTGGATAGTGGCTGATCAAGGCATATGACTGGCACCAAAAGTCATCTACACAAGTATAAGGAGGAACAAGGTCCTAAAGTTGTTTTTAGTGATAACTCATCAGCTACTACTGAAGGATTTGGTTCAGTGATATGCAATGGTATAGTTTTTACAAGGATAACATATGTCAATGGATTGAAGCACAACCTCATCAGTATCAGTCAACTTTGTGATGCAAAGTATCTAGTGCTGTTTGATGACAAAAAGGTACAATCTTCAACTCCAATCATGAAATTGTGATGATTGCTCCCAGAGTCAAAGATGTTTATGCTATGAACATGAACTCTACTCAAGAGACATGGTCAGTCTCAAAATGATCAACATGCTCACACACAATCAAAGGATGCTGCTGATGAACAATCTGAGTCTCCTACTCAATGTTCCCCAACTATCTCTAGGGAATTAGGTCTTGGATGTGTTACTTCTGACCAAGAAGGAAGCCCTCCACTAATTGAACCTTTGTCTATTAAATATCCTTCAGTTGACACTAGAGATAATCCAAGTCCAAGTCCATGTTATGGACTTCCAAGTTCTAGCTCTAATCATGATACCAGTGCTTATTCTCCAGCTCCACAAAAATCTTGGACTAATAATAGTCACATACAGCTGGTGAACATACTAGGCAATCCTGGAGAAGGTAGAGTCACTAGATCTATGGCAAAGAAAATGAGTGCTGGTTCATCTAGAGAATGACTCTATGCAAAATTTCTTTTAGAAATTGAACCTACAAAGGTTTCTGAAGCACTCGCTCACCCTAGATGGGTAGATGCCATGCAAGAGGAAATAAATCAATTTGAAAGAAATAAAGTCTGGAAATTGGTTCCTCTTCCATATGGTAAATCAACCACTGGCACCAAATGGGTATACAAGCTCAAAAGATATGAAACCAATGTGGTGACCAAAAACAAAGCTAGGCTGGTGGCCCAAGGATTTAATCAAGAGCCTGGTGTTGATTTTGATCAGATCTTTGCTCTACTTGCACGTATGGAAGCCATATGAATCTTCCTTGCTTATGCCACTTACATGAACTTCACCATCTACCAAATGGGTGTCAAAAGTGCATTCCTTAATGGTGACCTAAAACAAGAAGTTTATGTTACACAGCCTCCTGGCTTTGAGAGTAGTAAATACCCAAACCATGTCTACAAGCTTTATAAAGCTTTGTATGGACTGAAGCAAACTCCAAGGGCTTGGTATGAAACTCTCTCAACATTTCTCATTGAACATAAACTTATCAAAGGAAAAATAGATAGCACCTTGTTCATCTATAAATCTAAAACTGATACCATTATGGTACAAATTTATATGGATGACATCATCTTTGGTTCGACAAGCTTGAAACTATGCAAACAATTTGCCAAGATTATGACCAGCAAGTTTGAGATGAGTATGATGGGAGTACTCACATACCTCATTGGTCTTCAGATTAAACAATCTGACCAAGGCATCTCCATCAATCAAGAAAAATATGTCAAGGATCTGCTAAAGAAGTATGATATCAATTGTGGTTCAGTAAAAACACCAATGGTACCCCCTACCAACTTAGGACCTGATCTCAATGGACAATCAGTCAATGAGACTGAATATAGAGGTATGATTGGGTTACTCATGTATTTAACTGCAACCAGACCTGACATTCAATCTCTCTACATGCCTTTGTGCAAGATACCAAGCAGATCCAAAGGAATCACACCTTACTGCTGTAAAGAGAATCTTCAGATACCTAAAAGGTACACCAAGTCTAGGTCTTTGGTATCCCAAATCCTCAGGGTTTGATCTAAAGGGGTATTCAGATTCTGACTATGCTAGATGCAATATGGACAGAAAAAGCACTCTGGTGCTTGCCAATTACTGGGTGGCAAACTTGTGTGTTAGAGTGCTAAAAATCAACAAACAGGTGCCATGTCTTCAACAGAAGCTGAATATGTGGCAGCTGCTGGATGTTGTGCCAATGTTCTTTGGATGAAAAGCTAACTGGCTGATTATGACATAGAATATGAAAAGGTACCAATCTTTTGTGATAACACTAGTTCCATTGCATATCCAACAATCCAGTCCTTCACTCAAGAACAAAACACATTGATATCTGATATCACTTTATCAGAGATCATATTGTGAAAGGGGACATTGAATTACATTTCATCCCCACTCAGTATCAATTGGCCAATATCTTCACCAAACCACTGGATGAACCAACTTTCAAAAGATTGATAATGGAGCTTGGTATGCTGAACATTGATGATACAAAACCTGAACCTTCAGCATTTACTGAAGAAGCTTAAAGGTTCAACATTTCTTAAAAGTTTTGATTAATGTTAAGTAGCAGTGTCTGGGTAAAGGAGTGTGCAATTTCATGTGTCTATCTCACTTTATGTGATTGTGTATATGATGTTTTGTCTCCTTATCTGATTCACTGAAGCTGAACAAATGATCACCAGTCATCAAAGTTGTTTCTTCAACAAAATCTGAACAAAATTTTAATACAAATGAGTAGCTAGGCCTGAGTAGAGGAGCATGCAATGTGATATGTCTTGTTCACTTATGTGAACATGTATATGGGACTTTGTCGCCTCATCTGACGCATTAAAGCTCACAAGTATTGCCATCAGCTTCAGCATATCTGAGCAACAACTTTGAAAACAAATCAATCATCTGTCGAAAAGTATTAAATGGCATTCAATTTTCTTGTGAATAAAACAAACATTCTTTCAAAAGGTGTCATTTGTTAATTAAGGAAATTTCAAACGTCTTCATCCACAGTCAACAACTTCCTGACACATGAGGCGTTTCACTGTTCAAAGCAACAGAAAATCATACCTTTTTGCAGAACATTAATGATAGAGTTTGTGCCAAATGTTCAAAAATAACCCTAAAAGATTTATAACTTTTTCAAATGGTTTTTAAAACTTTTCTCAAATCAGTTTAAGTTTTTATATAATCCATTGCATTTGGATTTCATTCCACGCTTACAAATCTTTTCATCAAAAATACACACACAAACTCTCTCTCTCTCTCTCTTTCAAAAACACAAAACAACAATGGTTGAATCTTCTTCCCAAAAAGTTGTAGAAATCACTCTTAACCCATCTACTCATGTCACTTTCCCCATAGAAGATATCTTCTTCAAACCAAACAACGTCACTCTTATCAAACCAGACACCATTAGATCTATTCCTAGGGATCAAGTAATGACTTACTTGTCCAAAAGTGTTTTAAGAGATGCATTGTTTAAGGATCTTGGAATGATGTTCCAAAATTTTTTAAAGAATTTTGGTTCACATCACAAGCCTCTCACAACAAGAAATATATTGAGTTTGATTCTACTACTTCTGGGATTCATGGTAAATTTGGTTTGAAATTATTTAGAAGGGTTTTGGGTCTAAATTATTTAGAAAACCTTAGTGACTATGAAGCTATACATGATGATCTTATGATTGTTAAAAATTTCTTTAAAGAAATTGGGTATACTGAAGAGATCACTGAGAAAGGGGGGGGGGGGGGGGGGGGTTTAAAAAGGATTTGTTTGCCACCAAGGTGGAAATTGCTGATGACTATTCTCACTGAGTGTTTGGGGGGGGGGGGGGGGGGGGGGGGGAACTAGAGGCCTTGACCAGATAAACCAAAAGGATGCTATTATTTTATACTGTCTGGCCAAGGGAATAAAAGCTGATTTTGGGAGGCTTATGTTTGAAGATCTCCATGGGAATCTGGAGAAAAAGACAAAGGAGGAAAACGTTGTTTACACAAGATTTGTATCTCTTCTCTTTGCTGACCATCTTGGTGATGATTTTTATAAAATCCATGTTGATAAATTAATTTTTTTTACCCTTTGATCTTACTCGCTGGAACATTCCAGTCAGCATCATTGATCCTCATCTTACACAACCCATGTTGGACATCTGCTCAGCAGATGCTTCAGTAGTGTACAAAGCTCAACAAGACACTTCTCCAACTGGAGAAGGGGATCTGAAAGGCAAAAAGCCTGGAGCTTCTTCTGGACCACGTCAGAAGCACACGTCTATTAACACTGAAAAGGTTAGACGTGATTCCAGAAAGAGGAGAGCCCTCACAGAATCTTCATCGAAGGAGGTTGCTGATGACCCCAAAGGCCAAGCTTTGAAAAAACATAAGTCCTCGGCCAAGGACCAGAACCCAAGCCAGCTGTCACCTTCAGTCTCTGCTGGAGGTGACATGCATAAAGAGGCCCAGAAGGCAACCCCTCTCTCAACTTCTTTACGAGAGAAGGGTGAAGATGGAGCTCACCCTCAGCTCAGTAGTGTGGAGTCAGCATTGGTAAGTACTTTAAATCTAAATACAATTCCTATTTCATTACCAATTTCTATCATTTGTCACTCTGAGTCTGCATCAAGGAATGAGGCGTCTGCAAATACAACAGTTGACGCTGACCCTGGCCTATCTGTTTCTAATGATCTAGTCCCCCCACAACAGGGTCCTACTGAAGGAACCAAAAACATTATCATTGATCTAAACTTATCAGGGACTCTTTCTCAGGATCCATCAGGTAAAACCAACCCTGGTGGTGAAGGACTTGAATCTGATCCTCACACTGGAGGTGATGCTCAGCAAACACCAAAGGGAGTGCCTCGCACCACTGGCTCCAAGGTGGGACACTTGCCTTCATTTGTGTTCAGTATGTCTGGTGATGATTTGGAGAAAGAGCTTGGGTTCAGTGAACGAGTTCTGTTAGAAATACGTTTTTACGTATATTAGAAGTATCAGTCACTCCATAATATTATTTATGTTGTAATAGCTCGTAGTTAACAAATAGTTATTAGTTACTTATTTAGTTAAGTAAGAACCGGTCCATGGGCTTGTCATAGACCGGCCCAAGCCCAATGTAGCTTGGAAGTATAAATACCCCTTTCCACCATGGAAAGGGGTTGGTGGTTGTTGTCATTTTTCTAGTTTCACTTAATAAAATACACATAGTTTCTCTCTCACTTTCTCTCTCTAGTTTCTCTCTCTATAAACATCAACCCACTTCATAGATTCATAGGTTATCAAGATTCTACATTTGGTATCAAGAGCTATGGGGTGATTTAAGGTAGTGATTTGTGTGGTTTTTTAGTTTTTGATTGTATTAGTGTTCTTTAAGAAAATCCATCTTGATTCTTGGTGTTTTTGGTGTTTTTGTGATTGGGATTAGTGGATAAGTATTAGTTTTTACTTATTATTGTTGAAATCACAAAACTTTTTGGGACATTTGGTCAAAATCTGGGTTTAATCTTTCTTTTTGTGGTCGACTGTTCATCCGTAACAACTTCTGATTACCCATCAAAAGTTCCGAACCAACAAGTTCCGGATCACCAAAAAGTTCCGAACCAAGAAGTTCCGAACCAAGGAAAGTTCCGAACCAAGGAAAGTTCCGAACCAAGGAAAGTTCCGAACCAAGGAAAGTTCCGAACCAAGGAAAGTTCCGAACCAAGGAAAGTTCCGAACCAAGGAAAGTTCCGAACCAAGGAAAGTTCCGAACCAAGGAAAGTTCTGAACCAAGGAAAGTTCTGAACCAAGGAAAGTTCCGAACCAAGAAGTTCCGAACCAAGAAGTTCCGGATCAAGGAAAGTTCCGAATCAAGGAAAAGTTCCGGATCAAGCCAAAAGTTCCGAATCAAGGTAATTCCAAGCCAAATCTTCCGAATCAAACTTCCGAATCAACAAAAAGTTCCGAATCAAGGGTTATTTTGCTTGTTTTTTCGACGATTTTTTAGAGGATTTAATCTTGGTTTCTTACAACAAAAACTCAACACAATTCACAAAGCTTTACTTCACTGCTCGATCAACCGATAATCTTTGTCTCTTTGAAGTTAACAAAATGAATCCGAATTCAGTAATGCCTCAGATGACATCACTTACGGATATTTCCGTCATTACAGGAATGGATAATCGCCCGCCAATGCTCATCAAAGAAGTTTTTGAAGCATGGCAAGGCCGGATGATGTCTTATCTTAAGGGAAAATCGGTTTATGGGAGGCTTATGGTTAAGTCAATTTTAAATGGTCCACTTGACTATGGTACCATCGTGGCTAACAATGTGACTCGACCAAGAGAATTTGAAGAACTTACACCAGCTCAACAACTTGTTGCCGATGCAGACGAAAAAGCTCTTCAAACAATTCTCCAAGCTCTTCCCCATGACATCTATAGGATGGTAAGTCAGTATACGGTGGCAAAGGATTTATGGGAACGTTTAAAGGTGTTGCTACAAGGTACGTCTCTCACCAAACAGGAAAGGGAATGTCAGTTGTATGACCTGTTTGATAGATTCACGTACAACCCAGGGGAAACGCTTCACGATTATTACTTCAGATTCACCACACTCATGAATGATCTGAATGTATACAATCTTGTGATTGCTCCATTCCAGGTTAACACCAAATTCTTGAATACTTTGTTGATCCCAAACTTAGATCGATTAAGCTTTGTGTATACGAGATTAGATCAAGTACTACACGTAGAGAAACCTTTGCTTATGAATAAAGTAACAAAGTGTTATGCAGAATTAACACTTGATCTAAAACACAAAGATGTTAAACAAACTTTCACTTGTATTAGAATAAACGAACTTGATTACAATGAAAGAGTTTAACTTGCGAACACTTATGAAAAACTTATATTAAACTTTAACCTAAAAGATCTTCTTTTATAGAACAAGAAGTCTTGTACAATAAGCTACGAATCAACTATTCTAGGTAAAGATAAACATAGAAAATACATTGTCGTCTCTATCCTTACTAGAAGTTTTCTAGAATATAATAAACGTGTAGCTCACATCTTCCATCAGTGCTTGTCTTCAATCTGTCAACGCTTGACTTTAACTTGTCAACGCTTATGCTGTCAGCGCTCACTTTACTCTTGTCAACGCTTGAGTTGTTCTTGTCAGCGTTCAAGTGTTCTGGCCTAAATTTATTCCCAACAATCCTCCCCTAAACTTGATATCCACTCTTATGATCAAGTTTCTGAATAAACATTAAGAACTTGGAGGAGTCTGACAAACCTTATCATATTGGTAATAAATAAATCTGATCAAATTCTTTGCCACGTCACTTGTATAGTCTATCTCCAACTGGGTGTCCTTCATCTTCTCCAAAACAGCCTTGGATATGAAATACTGAGCATCTACAAGTAAATACTCAGCAAACTTTGTAGAACTCAAATGGTATACACCTGCAGCTGAATATAACCTCCATTGAAGACCACTGAGGTCATCTTCAAGATCCTTCCATATTTCAGGATCTTCTTCTTTTGTCCCACACATTCTTTTGAATGTGGTCCAAAGTTTTATTCCATTGGCTGAAGTTGGTGCTTCAGCCTCATACTTGGTCTCTAGCAACCTCCAAAGGTCCACCAAGTCTTCTCTGTCACAACTTGCAAATAAAGATATGAGAGTGGTAAAAGTGTGTACCTCCTTGCCAAATCTCTCAATTTTCCAGAATCCACATTCATCTTCATCATAACTCACAATTGGATTCCTGGAATCTAGTGGTAACACATGCACCATATCTGAAGCTTCTAATGGGGAGAGCTTGAGGCTCTTTCTAATGATTGCTTCACTTGGATATAGTTGATTCATATCTTTTGGAAACTCAAGAATAAATCCCTTCTTTACTGGTCTAGGAACTATCATAGCTTTCTTGATTGCCATCTCTTCTGCAAGTTGCTCCTTTCTTTCATCTGAAAGAAGTCTGAAAGTGTTTTCTTCCTGCACTTTCACCCAAATAGGATAAGCCCTATGTTCCAACTCATCAAATGTCAAAGCCTTCAGCTTCTGATGTGTCCATCCAACTCCATGACATTTGAGCAACATAAAGTAGAGCTTTCTTCTATCCCTTTTCAACTCAGAGAGAATGTTGCTTGCCTTGTACTTCAACATTACCTTACAATCCTTCTGAACTCTAAGAAGAATTTCCAAACCCCATATCTGATCTGAAATGGTCAAGTCTGGATTATCCATACAGCTTTCTTCCCAAGAATTGTACATCTGAACTACCTCTGGCATATCAAAATCAATCTGCAACTTTAAATCTCTCAGCTTTTCCCTAGCAAGCTCATCACCATACTCAAGTCTTTCTGGTTCAACAATCATCACACTTGAATCTGAGCTAGCTCCATCACTTTCTTCTTCATAAGTCACAACAAATGGTGACTTTTCCTTTTCACCTTGTTCCATCATTTGCTCAGCCAATCTTCTATCAAATTCAACCTGAGCTGCATTCTTTGGAACAATTTCTTCTACCAACTTACCCTTACCCTTATCTGTTGGTTCAATTGTTGGTAGGGTAGATGATAATACCTGAGTAGGAACATCTTTGATGATAGATGATGACTGGAATACATCACCTCCATATGCAGATCTGTCAACGCCCAAATTTCCTCTATCAGCGCCCAAAATACTTCTGTCAGCGTCCAAACTTGTCTTATCAACGCTCAAATATTTTCCCTCAGCGCCTTGTGTAACCTCTCTCAACATATCTGTAAATGATAAATTTAAATTGGTTGGAGAGATCAAGGACGTATCAAAACCTGTTTGTTCCTTCAAAGTAGTAAGAGCTTCAGCAACATCCAATGATTGACCATCTTGACTGCTCTTATCACTCAGATTTCTGTGATCTTCCTCCCCTTTGGAAGACTCCTCCATACCTCCCCTTGAATGAGCACTCTCCAAAACAACAATCCTCTCCCTCAATTCCTTGAGTTCAAGGCCTTGGTTACTGACAATTTGTACTAAGTCTGCATTTTGCTTTTGCAAGCTAATGCAGACAGCCGTCAATTCTAAAAGCGTCATTGGTTCCAGTCTGCCCTCATCCAAAATGGGGATTTGACCCCCCAAGTCAGGTTCATTGGGCATGGATGAGGTCTTAATGATGTTGGGACTGTCTTGACCAGCTTCTAAGCCTGTATCAATAGTCCCAGCCTCATCCAGGTCACCAGCCACACTTGTGGTGGTGGTTCTCTCTGCTTCATGGCTAGGACCACCAGAGGAGAACACTCCAGCAGTCCTTTGGCGTTTAATCAACCTATATTCAGGTGGTGTGGAAGATGGTGTAGAAGAAGGTGTAGATGTGGGTTGGTTAAGGGGTGTTTGGGATTGTGATGGTTGAGTGTCAGCGGTGGAAATAGGCACATCAACGCCCACATTAGATGTGTCAGCGTCGAAGGGATTTTGGTCTATTTGCATTTGGTCAGGTGAGGGTAAAGGTTCAGGAATAGGTTCAAGTTGTGGGTGAGGGTCAATATGAGGTTGGGGGTCTGGTTGGGGTTGTGCTGCTGCAATAACAGCAAGCATAGCTGGGGTTAATGGTAGGTCTCTATGAGGTGGTGAATTCATCTTGGTAAAAATAGCCTTCTTTTGTTCAGGGATCTTATAAAAATAATTGTGATCCCTTGAACAATATCTTTGAGCATCAAAAATCATTTGCAGAAAACGGGGATAAGCTAAAGTCATTTTTGTCCCCTTGTTTTTACACATTCCTTCAAAAATCATTTTAGACCAGTTATACTTTTGCCCTGTTGCAATACACACAATAGCAGTGGCAATGGATCTATTGATCTCATTGTGTGCAGTACATTTGGGACTCAAACATTGAAGGAGAATGTGAATGAGGTACTTCCAGGCTGGGGGAAATTCCTGCTTATGGTACTTATTAAGAGTACCTTCATCAGGAATAGGGTATCCCAAAGCCCTAAGCCCTTGTTCTATTTCAGATATGGGAAGAAGGGTTACACCATCAGCATCATCAAGATGCAAGGCCTGGCGTACCAAGGCCTCAGTAACCACCCAAGGTCTCCCATGTACAATAGAAGTCAATGTGGTCACTCCATTAACTGTTGAGGAACTTACAGTGTTCCAAAACTGTTTAATGTGTGTGACTGGAATGAGTGGTGCATGAGAAAGAGCATACCTTAATGGGGATGCATTCAAATACTCCACCATCTGTGTGTATTGAGGGAACAAAGTATTATCAGCAACAAGATAAGCAATCATGTTGTGTTGAGACTTGAACCCCAAATCCAATTCTGCCGAGTTAAATCTTGGTGCCATTGATGAAAGCTGTTAATTTGAAGTATAAAAGATGAAGGTTGATAAGAGAAAAGTGTTAGACAAGAATTATAGATACCCTGTTTAAAATAGGAGCCAAATTTATAGGAGTGGATGAATGCATGTGATTGGCCCAAAAATAGGCAAAGATTTTCAAAAACTAATCATGAAAATATTGAAAAAGTTATAAGTTATCTCATGCATTTAATGAAAATAACAACTCCTAAAATTACGGCTTGAAAATATGTCAAAAAGTAACAACTGGGTAGGTCCCATTGTTTGTCAACGGTCAAATATAACCCATCAACGCCCAACGGCTATAATCATGTCAACGTTCGCCTAAAGCCATGTCAGCGTCCATTTTGGTCACAACAACGCTTGGAAAAATCTTGTCAGCGTCCAAAAATAAAATTGTTGTAAAAAGTGAAAAATGACCTTAACAAGTAATTTATCCTAGAGAAGATAACCAAAAGCTGATAATTATCATAGGGCGGCAAGCACTGTCCAGTTATGCACACTTGCATAAGCAAGATAGACATAACAGTCCTCTAGTGTCCCTTGCTAACCAAAATTCTTAACAACCAAGTTACCTTATAAAATCCTTGTTACTCCCAGGTAAAACTCATATCAAAATGATTCCCAAGTCTCCCAACAGACCACAACCAATTCTAGGCCAAAAATGTCTTGGCAGCATGCAAAGTTGATATACTATGCATGCTACAGTGCCTCATGGTTTAGTAAAACTAACCCATACTCACCTGTGGACACAATCTAGAATTGTGATAAGAGTATCATATGGATACCCAAAAATCCTAAAGGTTCCTTAAACCTCCCCTCAAACTATGATACATGAGTTCTCAAAATATATATGAACATTAAAAATTTATGTCAAGATAGGAATAGAAATATTCCAACCATCATCCATAAACAAAACATGTCCAAATAGCTCTTCAAAGATCCATAAGCAACTCTGTATCCAATGGCATAAAGCTACCACCTACCTACACATTTAGATGAAAACCACAAAACTAACATTTGTTGCTGACAGCGTCCCGACAACACTTAACAGCGTTGAAGGAACTCTTGTCAGCGTTAGACAATTATATCTCTAACAACGGCAAAATAACACTTGACAGCGTTACATTTACCTTTGTCAGTGTTAGAAAAATAAAGTGGAAAATCTAAATCATCACAAAGACCAATAACAATGCATTATCCTGTACATACTTTTACAAAAAAAAGTTCCAAAACACATATTAAGTGAGATTAACCATTCCAATATTTGTTACCAAATATTGAAATCTTCCAGCATCAAAAGGTTTAGTTAATAAATCAGCCACATTGTCTTCTGTGGCTACCCTATCTGGTTGTATTAAACCTTTCTCAAAGCAATCTCTTATAAAATGATGTCTAATTTCTATGTGTTTGGTTTTAGAATGATGTACAAGATTTTTAATAATGCATAAAGTACTGTTATTGTCTACAAAAATCTTGGTATGCATAAAATTATACCCATAATCCAACAGCTGGTTCTGAATCCATAAGACTTGTCCACAACAAGCAGCTGCTGCAACATATTCTGCTTCAGTTGTAGAGTTTGCCACCACTGTTTGTTTCTTGCATTGCCAAGATATCAATCTACTCCCAAGAAATTGGCATCCACCAGTTGTGGATTTCCTATCAAACTTGTCACCACCATAGTCACTGTCTGAATAAGCAATAAGGTCCAATGGAGAATCTTTTGGGTACCACAAGCCAAGATCTGGATAACATCTTAGGTACCTAAAAATTCTCTTCACAGTAAAAAGGTGACATTCTTTGGGAGTCACTTGATGGCGTGCACATGCACACACAGCAAACATGATGTCAGGTCTTGAGGCTGTAAGATACATCAATGATCCAATCATTGATCTATAGTGCCTAACATCCACATCCTTTCCAGCTCCAATTTTTCCCCAAGGGTGTTGCCTATCCATAGGAGTGGAAGCCTCCTTCTCATGTGGAGAAAAACCATATTTCTTCAAGATTTCAACCACATACTTGTCTTGGGAGATGAAGATACCATCTTCTTTCTGCTGAACTTGTAAACCTAGAAAGAAGTTCATCTCACCCATTGCACTCATCTTGAATTTATCTGTCATGAGCTTGGAAAATTCCTCACTCATTTTTGGATCAGTAGACCCAAAAATGATGTCATCAACATAGACCTGCACAAGCAACACATGTTTTCCTTTCTTCTTTGTAAATAGTGTCTGATCTATGGTGCCCCTTTTGAAACCATTTTCCACCAAATAGGTGGACAATGTACCATACCATGCTCTTGGGGCTTGATGAAGTCCATACATTGCTTTCTTCACTCTATAGACCTTGTCTGGATTTTCAGGATCTTCAAAACCAGGAGGTTGCATGACATATACTTCCTCAACAATTGTCCCATAGAGGAAAGCACTCTTCACATCCATTTGATAAACAGTGAAGTTCATACATGAGGCATAAGCTAGAAAAATTCTTATAGCTTCAATTCTTGCAATTGGTGCAAAAACTTCTTCATAATCAATTCCTTCCTCTTGTGTATATCCCTGAGCTACCAAACGTGCCTTGTTTCTGACCACAATACCTCTTTCATCTTTCTTGTTCCTTAGAACCCATCTTGTCCCAATTGGTCTCACATATCTAGGACAATCAACCAGCTCCCAAACATCTTTTATAGCAAATTGGTGAAGCTCATCCTGCATTGCTTCCACCCAACTTGGTTCTTTGAGAGCATCAAAAATTTTCTTGGGTTCTTCCTGTGACAGAAAACAGGCAAACAAACATGCTTGTACAAGAGGGGTATCAACCTTCTTGTGTATATTGGCAATAAATCCACCCAGACTTTGATGGGATCTTCTTGTCTGAACTGGAGCCATAACATCACCAATGATCTGAGATGTGGGGTGATCCTTTGCTGTGGAAGTGAGAACTCCTCCTTCAAAAAGTCTGGTGTCCTCAATTTCACGCTCCATGTTGCCAATATCTTCTTCATCAGACTCTCTTTGATCAACAGAAATCTCTTCATGGACATTAGAAGGTCCACCTTGTTCAAAATGGGAAGAGAAAAGATGTGCAAAGGTGTTGTCAAAGTCTGATCCTTGTTTGTCAGCGTTTGGGCTAACAACGCTTGAACTATTGGTGTCAGCGTCTGATCCATCAGCGTCTGAATTGCTCTTGACAGCGCTTGATTTCCCTTTGTCAGCGCCTGAAGAAGTATGCATGTTTGTATTTGGTGGTATTTGAAGACCACCATTATCTTTTCTAGCAGCAGCAGCAGCATAATACTCATCTGTCCATATAGGAAGTGTAACATATTCTGGTGTGGGAGATGATTCAACTGCTGGTGGTCCATCCTTCTTAGCAACCTGTATACCTGAAACATTACCAATTCTCTTTTCCAAAACACTTGAAGTTTCCTTCACAATGTCTGGATCAGTAACAGGCATATAATTTAAAGCTCTAGACAGAGGTTCTAAGTCAAACAACCAATTTGGACCACTTTCAGGATCACTAGGTTTACTTTCTAAAAATCTAACATGTACTTTTTCAAGTATACGTTTTTCCTTTTTAATGTAAACCCTATATCCTTTGCTCTGCACTGAATAACCCATGAAGTAGCCTTCATCACCTTTTGAATCAAATTTACCTAGGGCCTCACTAGTTTCTAGAACAACTACATGACATCCAAAAGGCTTGAGAAAGCTAATATTGGGCTTCCTTCCCCAAAGTAATTCATAAGGTGTCTTATTATGTATTTTGTTGACCAATGCCCTATTTTGAACATAACAAGCTGTGTTAACAGCTTTAGCCCAAAAGGCTATAGGAAAGTGGGCATCAGCCAACATGGTTCTGGCTGCTTCAATAAGGGTCCTATTCTTCCTTTCAGCAACCCCATTTTGCTGTGGGGTTCTAGCTATGCTAAACTGCCTAGTAATCCCTTTCTTGGCACAAAAATCATCTAACAACTGATTTCTAAACTCACCCCCATTGTCACTTCTAATAATTTTGACCTCATTACCATTCTTCTTTTCAATTTGAGTAATGAAATTAATCAGACTTTGGGCAGTTTCACTTTTCTTGGCTAAAAAGAAAGTCCATGTAAACCTTGAATAATCATCAGTGATAACAAAACAATATGATTTACCTTTCAAACTTTCTATATTAGTTGGACCAAAGAGGTCCATATGCAATAAGTGAAGTGGTTTAGAACTAGAGTGCACCTGTTTAGACCTGAATGAGACCTTGTGCTGCTTGCCCTTAAGACATGCAACACAAGAGTGGTCATTGTGGAAAGCCTTTTCAGGCAAACCATCAACTAAACCAAGCCTCACAAGCCTATTGATATTCTTAAAGTTTATGTGCCCTAATCTCCTGTGCCAAAGATTACTTTCATCTACTGAGGCTTTAGCATACAGACATGACATTTTATTATTTATCTTAATTCCATTAAGATTCACATTATATATGTCTTTATGCCTTGGTGTTCTAAAATCTATGTATTTTTCCTCAGGTAGCTTATAATCTTTGCTTAACACCAAGCACTCAGTATCTGTGAAAAGAACCTTATTTTTGTTATCACACACTTGTGATACACTAAACAAATTATAATCCAGTTCTTTTACCAAGAAGACATTCTCAAACCGTAGATTGTTGGTGACAAGGGTTCCTTTTCCTGTGATGGTGCCATAGCCCCCTCCAAAGTATACCTTATCACCATCTTGAATAGGAGAGAAATTGGTCAGATAGTCCTCTTTTCCAGTCATGTGCCTTGAGCATCCACTATCCCAGTATCCATAATCATTGATCTTTTTCTGAATGCCCTGCACATAAAGAAAACACATTAGTTTTCTTTGGGAACCCAAGCCTTGGAAGACTTGGATTCATTTGGTTGTTCAACAAGAACAGACTTGGTTCTCATAACAACCCCATTTTCATCCCTGTTTGAATGAAATTCCCAGTTAACCCCAATTGGTGTTGACAATGCCTTTGAAATATAATGAAACCTGTTGCATGTCATAGAAATACCAGTTGAATTAGGGTTTTGGACTTGTTTTGGTCTCCATGTTAAGCTAGTAGAAGCTTTAGACCTATTTCCCTGTGGTTGCAAATACCTAGGTTTAGCATTGTGTCTGTCAGCGCTGAAATTTCTCTTGTCAGCGCCCCGATTGCTCTTATCAGCGTTGAACCTAGGGTTTGCTACAGGAACCCATTGCCTATTTGACCAAGTGTTTGAGTTTTGAAAAGGTCTTAGGCCTTGTGTGTTAGACCCTCTAGAAAAGAATGGGGCTGGTCTAACAACTTGTGAACATTTGTTCACAAAGGTATTGGGTCTGACAGTGTTTGACCTATGTTGACTTTTGTCAGCGCTGAAATGGTTCCTATCAGTGTTGACATTGGAAGCATTGACACATTTGTAGGACAAATGTGAAAAGCTACCACATGTGTAACAAGCTTTTCTAGACATAGTCTTAGGTCTAGAAGCAAAGAAGCCTGTTCCATGATTACTAACTTGGCCTTTTGGTGACCTAGTATTCC
Source organism: Glebionis coronaria (assembly GCA_025667525.1). NCBI lineage: Eukaryota > Viridiplantae > Streptophyta > Magnoliopsida > Asterales > Asteraceae > Glebionis > Glebionis coronaria. The sequence continues at coordinate 119,827,264 of CM046874.1, read as the reverse complement.
TATACATCTCTGCATACTTAACACTAGGTTTTCTAACAGTTTGTGGGCCAAGGTCAACAGCTTTGCCAGTGGTAGGGTGTGTGATCTTAATAGGTTTAGGATCATTGGGAACCACAATTGGTATCATGTTTGGTGTGGACTCATTTGGACTTTCACACAACAACCCTCCCTTAACAAACAAGGTGTGGTTAGCTTTCTTCCACTCATCTAGGTCAGTCAGTTTTTGCTTGTATTCCTCAACTGGGGAAGTCACTCTAGGTGGAGGAATGAATTCCTCCTCTTGGCATTCTGGCAAGCCAGTCCAAGATAAATCCTTTGATTGGACACCATAGAAATCCCCAGCTGGTGGTGGAACACCAGTATAATTATTCATCCCAATCCCACTCATATCCTTAGAGTCTCTTTGTTTACTAACACACTCTCCTAGGGATTGCGTGGCCTTATCAAATCTCTGGATTTTAAGACTCACATTATCTTTATTTTTGTTAGCCTCCTCTAACTGAGCTATCAAATCAAGATTAACCCTATTTACTATATCTTGAACATCTTTACTCTGATGTAACTCATGTTTTAAGATATTTATTTGATCCTTTAAATCAAACTCCATTTTCTTATACTCAGCTACTGTCTTTTCTGTTTGGGTAAGAGCAATTTGATAATTAGATACTTTGCATCTTTCAGTACTTGCCTCATCTAATAATTTAACTATCTCTTGTTTTAATTTTTCAGTATTTAAACGACAACCCTTAGAACAGAAAGCATCATCATATACCTCATTATCTGATGAAGAGGAGGAGTGTGCCATGAGAGCATATTCAACATGCTCTTCTTTAACTTCAACAACCAAAGCTCTGTCCTCTTCCTCATTCTTAGCCATCCAGCTCCAATCCCATTCTCCAACACCATCAATTTGTTGAACAGCAACCATGGCCTTGGGATCTGGGCTCTTAATCATTTGACTTGAAGGCTTCCCAGCATCAGATCTTCTTGGAGATCTACATTCCCTCATAAAGTGCCCCATCCTATGACAGTTGTAGCACTCAACCTTGGACTTGTCAAAGCCAGCAACATCCTTAGCATTAAAGGTCATCTTCTTCTTGAACCTTTTATTAAACCTGTTTGCTCTTAAGCTTACAAGAGCCATAGTCCACTTGATGTCCATCTCTTCCAATTGTTCATCACTTATCTGCTCAAGATCTTCATATGTAATCCTTGAATCACTGGGCAAAGAAGCAATGAATGCACACACAGTATCTAGATCAAAACCAGCAGGCTTAATTCTATCAGCGCCATGATTATGTGTGTCAGCGCTTGAGTATAAAGCGTTGACAGGATATGATCCAGCGCTGACAGACTGAGATCCAGCGTTGACACATTGAGATCCAGGGGCTGAATGTCCATAGAAGTTCATGGAATCAAATTGACCTTCACTTTGTGAGAAGAAGGCCATGTTGCTACTGGAAGATTTATTATCACTATCCAATTGCCATTCATTCTCCAACAGTCTTAGTTTGTTGAAGATGTCATCAAACCTGGAAGTCTTGTGGGTATTATTGACAAGAATGGATCTTGTCTCAATCTTCCATACATCACCAAGGCTTTTGAGAAAAGTAGCATTCAATTCAGGATCATCAATCTGTGTTCCCATGAAGGAAAGTTGACTTGTGATGTCAAGAAGTCTACTTCTCACACTGCTGAGATTCTCATTAGGTTGAGCTTTAAAGACAGCATACTCATGCAAGAGTTGCTTCTTCTTTTCTTCTTTTGTGTCAGCATTGCCACCATGTGCTACTTCAAGAGCTTCCCAAAGCTCTTTTGCAGACTCAAAGCGTTTGTACTTGTGCTGATTCTCATGACCTAGGGCGTGTTTCAAGATGTTCAAGATTTTCATGTCCACCCTCTTCTTGGCTATATCTTCAACAGCTACAGCTCTCCCATCTCCAGGCTTTTCCACCTTATCAGCTTCAGGACAATTAGGAACAGCTGTCCTTGTGGCAATTGCAGCAGTAATCTTTGCTGCTTTGTCGAATGTGTTCCCATATTCGATAATCTCCCAAAGAGTGTAGTCATGAATAGCTATATATTGCTCAAAATTGGACTTCCAAAGCTCAAAGTTCCTGGCATCAAACATGGGAATTTTGATACTAGGATTTGAGGAGTTGTTTTGTAGCAAAGAAGCAGGTTGATCTGTGCCAGACATGGTGTTTTTAGGGTTTTGAGAATTTTAGGGTTTTTAGGGTTTTTGGTGTTTTAGGGTTCTTGCGTTACTTAAAGATCAAAAGTTTCTCAACAAGCTCTGATACCACTTGTTGATCCCAAACTTAGATCGATTAAGCTTTGTGTATACGAGATTAGATCAAGTACTACACGTAGAGAAACCTTTGCTTATGAATAAAGTAACAAAGTGTTATGCGGAATTAACACTTGATCTAAAACACAAAGATGTTAAACAAACTTTCACTTGTATTAGAATAAACGAACTTGATTACAATGAAAGAGTTTAACTTGCGAACACTTATGAAAAACTTATATTAAACTTTAACCTAAAAGATCTTCTTTTATAGAACAAGAAGTCTTGTACAATAAGCTACGAATCAACTATTCTAGGTAAAGATAAACATAGAAAATACATTGTCGTCTCTATCCTTACTAGAAGTTTTCTAGAATATAATAAACGTGTAGCTCACATCTTCCATCAGTGCTTGTCTTCAATCTGTCAACGCTTGACTTTAACTTGTCAACGCTTATGCTGTCAGCGCTCACTTTACTCTTTTCAACGCTTGAGTTGTTCTTGTCAGCGTTCAAGTGTTCTGGCCTAAATTTATTCCCAACATACTTTACCTCAAGCTGAATGGGGTGAGTATAATACCGATGTTAAGTTAACCAGGGATTTGCATAAGTGCAATTTGGATCAACTATATGCTTTTCTTCAGCAGCATGAGAAACATGTGATCATGCACCGTTCTCCACGAGGTATGTACCCTGATTCATTAGCTTTGATGGCGAATCAACCAAGCTTGTCTCACAACAACACTCCTTATATTTTGGGACATCAAGCCTATCATCCATCACCTTACATGACACCAACCTTTCCCCAATACTCGATTCTACCGCAACCACCCACCTCACATCAGCAACAATATCGGTTTAGTGCACCTTCATCACAATATGCTACACAACATCACCCAGCAAGTATTGCACCTTATGCTCAATCTTCATATTCTTCTTATCAAGAGAATACAGCATATCCAACAAGCTACCCTGATCAAATGAGTATTCCTTCTAGTGATTATGCAGCTCATCAAGACCAAGCAATGTACTGTGATGATGAGGTAGTCCCCGTTCCTGTATTCAAACAAGGTGCTGACCCAGTTGAAGTGTTAACCACTATGTCTGCTTATCTCACAAGGACTTTAAGCAAACGAGGATTTAGGGGATCAGCTCCTACCAACAATCAATTGAGGAATTCTTCCAATTCTCGCCAACAAGCTACTATTGAGAATGGCAGGGTAATGGTTCAGCCTATTCAACCATATCAGGGGAGACCTACCACATCAACTACCAATGCTCGCACGGTCAATCAGGCTCCAATCGTCAATCCTGCTCCACGGGCTAATTCCATAGGCAAGTTGAGAATGATTACATGCTACAACTGCAAGGAACAGGGTCACATGTCCAGGGATTGTAAGAAACCCAAGAGGAGAAGGGATGGACAATGGTTTGCAGAGAATATCTATCTGGTGAATGCTCAGGCACAAGGAAGGGAACTTGATGAAGAGGAGCTTGCATTTCTTGCTGATCCAGGGATTGCTGAACAAGACACTGTCACCACACAGAATGCAGCATACCAAGCAGATGATCTCGATGCGTATGACTCAGACTGTGATGACTTTCAATCTGCAAAGGCTGCTCTCATGGCAACTATCTCCAGCTTAGGGCCAGAAAAGAGATCTGAGGTACTTATTAATACCACTGATAATACCACTGATGCTAGTATTCAACCACATCAAGTTGTGCAAGAGAGTGCTGATTCGAATGATTCTTCGGTGGTGAGTCTTTCAAATGAGGAGACAATCAATGATAGCAATATCAATGTGAGTCCCCAGACTTTGAGTGAATCACAACCGGGAGCCATTTCGCATACGCCTACTCCTGCTCAACAAGATTTGGTCATGGTTCCTGCTACATTACTTAGCCAAATGAATGCTGCACTCTTAGAAACCCTAGCTAAGAATAAGAATTTGTCTGATGAGCTTGCCTTAAGCAACGAGAAAGTTCAAACTTTAGAATTAGTGCCTTCATCTAGTGTTCTAACAAATCCCGAATATGATCACTTTCGAAACAAACAAATGGGTCACTTGCAAGAAATTGAAAACTTAAGAGCAAATCTGTCTAATGAACTTAAAGAAAAGGAGTTAGTGGTCACTAATTTTCAAAAACTTCAAACGGATTTTGAATCACTCGAGTCTAAGAAGAATGAAATGGAGATTAATGCTACTAATTAGATTAGAAGTCTAGATTACTTGCTTTTAAGACAATACGCTGCTTCTCAACTAGTACACTTATTTGATGCTTCGTTTAGAGAATTTAACTTATCACGTCAAAAAGGCCTTCCCCCTAATCCACGGTATGCAAAACAAGCTTTAAGACATAGTCCTAGACTTTATAATGCAACTCAATTAGGATTGGCCTTAGACCCGATTGTTTTTCCTGATGATCGAACAAGTAAGGATCTAGTTGATGAGGATCGGTCATACAATTCTGCAAAATATCCCGAGTGTGATTATTTTAAATTGAATAAGGAGCTTGCAAAAACGGATTTTAGAATTCGCTTCCATATGGACAAAGATCTCATAACAGCACCGACTTACATATTAGATGAAGAAAACCCTAGTACATTTCCTACACTTGTCAATATGGAAGGTCCTAAGGAAATTCCAAAGGATCTTCCACCTGTTAGCACTGTATGGTTAAACTTGCAAGAGATTAATCAATACTTTACTAATTTTGACAAGGTCATTTTGGAATGTACGACTTCAAATGGCTTAAATGCCGGAGAATGGGCTTTCGAACATATGAACGAGGTGTTTAAAAATGAGATCAATCCGTTTGTCGAAAGTCTAAAAGAAATTTTTGCATCTCTTAAAGAAAATCTTGTGTTTGAAATTGGTGAAGTTCAAAAAGTGTTTTATGAAATGGACACCGCTTACGAACTACAACTAATTGAAAAAGAAAAGATTTTAACCGAATATGACCGATTCTTGTCTGCAGTAATCTCGTGTGATGTGCTTACTACTGTAAATGTTAATTATTCGAATGAGCTTACATCCGCTATGATTAATTGTGATGCTGTGCATATATGTGATGATGTTTGTGATCTCTCTGTAAATGTTGCTGATACTGTAAATGAGGTAGATAATCATTCTTGTCACGAATCTAACGCTGAGTTTTTAAAGCTACAAGATTCTTACAATTTACTTTCAAAACGCTTTAATCAACTAGAACAACATTGTATATCTTTAGAATTAAAACAACAAACTCAAAATGAAGGTCTTTTGATATCAAATGGTTGTGAAAACGGTGTTGAGACGAGTGACAAGATGATTGCAATTGTTAAGGCATTAGAGGAAGAGATTATGAGATTGAAGAGAGATGTGTCATCAAATGAAACACTCAAATTGGAACTAGAGGCTGCAGAGTCTAAAAACCAGGTCTTAGAAATTAGACTTTCGTCTGTTCTAGGGGAGATGGATCGGACAAGACAGGGACTATCCGCTCTTTATGGTTCACTAGAAGAACGCTTCGCTTTTAATGCGGCACAGCAACAATCTTATGTTGAACAACTGAACCAAAAGTGCGAGGAAATCTCTGACTTGAACATCCTGCTCATTGACAAAAATATGGTTTTGGCCGATTTAAAGGAGACACTTCTTCTCACCCGACAAGAAGTTGTTGATAACTTAGCTACCGACTCTGCACCGTCCACTAGTGCTCCAACAACCAAGTCAGTAGTGCTTTATAAGAATCCGCTTCATAAGAGAAACCCGGTTACCTACGATGATTATATGAGGAATGCCATTAAGCATGTAGATCTTGTTAGGGACATATTAGACGATCTTTATGCCTTAGATCCCTCAAGTAGCTACTATTATTCGGCTCATGAATATATCAAGCGAGTTCAATATTGCTTAGCATATTTGAAATACATAGGTACACCAGGCTCTGCACTACTTACTAATAGGCCCATTGCTGTAACTCCATTTAATAAGACTCCAGGAGCAAAACCGTCATTGGCACAATCAAGTAAGGCACCTTTAAAATCTGTTGCTAATGTTCCCACTTTGCCTTCTACAGGATTAAAAGAGACTACTAAGGCTAAAGGATCGCCACTCAAGAAAGATAAGATCAAGCCCTCCACTAGTAGTGCCAAAAAGAAGGAAGTAGAAGCTCACCATAGGAATGTTAGTTCAGTTTTAAATAAAAAGAATCATGTTAAGACTAAAAGCTCTGCGCCTGTGCAGAAGCCAAAACCATTCGTGAATTCTGATTTGAATTGTTGGAATTGTAATGAATGTATGTTTTCCCAACGTCATGATTTGTGTCTGATTGATCATGTGAATGAAATGAATGCCATTAAGAATGGTCTTGAATGGAAGCCAACGGGTAGAACTCGTGCCCAAGTTGGCTGGCAATGGCGTCCCACTGGTAGGACCTTTACAATAGATGGAAAAATGTGCCCTTTAACTAGGAATGCATCCATTGAGGTTAGGTCTGAGCGTCCTTTAGTTAGGAACACTCGCACTCAAGTATGGAAACCGCGCCCTTTAATTAGGTCAGCCCCCACTATAGTGCCTATCAGTGAAGAAATACCTCAGGATTTAAGCCAACTAGAATCTACACCACCAATTAGGAAGAAAAAGGCTAGGAAATCTAAGAAACCTAGAGTTAGCAAATCTAAGATTATTAAATCTGTACCTGCTAATAACAAGGAACACTCAGATTCCGATACCTCTACATTTTCTTCGTGTGGTGATATTTTCAGGTGGTCCAAATCATCCTGTGGTATTTGGACTCCGGTTGTTCAAAACATATGACCGGAGATCGCTCGATGCTCCGAAATTTCGTCAGCAAGTTTCTTGGTACGGTTAAATTCGGGAATGATCATATAGCAAAGATAATGGGGTATGGTGAATATCAGATTGGAAACGTGACGATTTCAAGGGTATACTATGTAGAAGGTCTTGGTCATAATTTATTCTCAGTAGGACAGTTTTGTGATTCCAACCTTGAGGTTGCTTTTCGACAACACACTTGTTTCATCCGCAACTTGGAAGGAAAGGATTTGTTGAAGGAATCTCGTGGTGCAAATCTTTATACCTTGTCCTTACAAGACATGATGGCCGCCTCTCCAGTATGTCTTCTCTCTAAAGCATCTAAGACCAAGTCATGGTTATGGCATCGCAGATTATCTCATCTTAACTTTGATGCTATTAATCATCTGGCTAAAAACGAATTAGTTCGTGGTCTTCCAAAGCTTAAATTTCACAAGGACCATTTATGTTCCGCGTGTTCAAGGGGGAAAAGTACCAAGAAATCTTACAAGCCCAAAGCTGAAGACACTAATCAAGAAAAACTTCATCTTTTGCATATGGATCTTTGTGGGCCAATGAGAACTGAAAGTGTGAGCGGTAAGAAATTCATTCTGGTGATTGTGGATGATTTCTCCAGGTTTACATGGGTTAGATTTCTACGTACAAAGGATGAAGCACCGAAGGCTATCATCACTTTTCTGAAATTCATTCAGGTACGTTTGAATACTACTGTCCGCCGTATTCGTACAGACAATGGTACAGAGTTCGTCAACCAGACTCTTCGTGATTACTATGAAGGAGTTGGTATCTCACATGAAACATCCGCTGCACGCACTCCACAACAAAACGGTGTCGTTGAAAGACGGAATCGTACACTTATGGAAGCTGCTAGGACTATGCTTATTTACGCGAACGCTCCATTGTTCTTGTGGGCAGAGGCTATATCTACTGCATGTTTCAACCAAAACCGTTCTATCATTCGAAAACGCCATGGAAAAACACCTTATGAGCTTCTACATGACCGTAAACCCGATGTTTCATTTTTTCATGTGTTTGGTGCTCTTTGTTATCCAAACATTAATAGTGAGAACTTGGGTAAGCTTCAACCGAAAGCCGATATAGGTATTTTCATTGGTTACTCACCGTCCAAGAAAGCATACCGAATTTACAACCGTCGTCTTGGCAAGATTGTAGAAACTATGGACGCAGATTTCGATGAGCTGACAGCAATGGCTTCTGAGCAACACAGCTCTGAACCCGCGCTTCATGAGATGGGAACCGGTGCTATTAGTTCCGGATTAGTTCCCAATAATCCTACTTCTACATCATTTTTACCACCATCAAGGCCCGAGTGGGATAAACTGTTTCAACCGTTGTTTGACGAATTCTTTGATCCCCCAAATGATGAAGTTCCAGCACCCGTAGTGATAGCTCTAATTCCTGAAGTTGTTGCTCCAGCCAATGAAGCTTTATCTAATGCATCTTCAATTCACATTGAACCGGATGCACCTTCACCAAGTGATTCTCAAACTACACCTGAATCGTCACCCCTACTTGTGCCTAATGATGTGGAAGAGGATTCTATTGATCACGACTTGGAATATGCTCACCTACAAGAGCTTCCTTTCTTTGGTGTAGCGATACCTGAAAACCCTTCAGCCGCGTCTACCTCAGAAGAAGCTCCTTCTATTGTTCACTCCAGACCACCTAGGATTGAAAACCATAGCACTAAATGGACAAAAGATCACCCAATTAGGAATGTCATTGGAGATCTAGATCGACCAGTCTCTACACGTCATCAATTACAAGAGAGTGCACTCTATTGCTACTTTGATGCATTTCTCTCTGAAGTTGAACCCAAAAATTGGCAGCAGGCTATGACTCAATCATCTTGGATTGAAGCCATGCAGGAGGAACTAAATGAATTCCAACGACTTGAAGTATGGGAATTAGTTCCTCTCCCTGACAAGGTTAACATCCTTACCTTGTTATGGGTTTATAAGGTTAAACTTGATGAGATGGGTGCGGTATTGAAGAATAAGGCTAGATTGGTTGCTAGAGGATATAAACAAGCCTTGGGTATAGACTTTGAAGAATCTTTTGCTCCTGTGGCAAGATTGGAGGCGATTAGACTATTCCTTGCGTATGCTGCTCATATGAACATGATCGTCTATCAAATGGATGTGAAGACGACATTTTTGAACGGTGAACTAAGGGAAGAAGTCTATGTTAGTCAGCCGGATGGGTTCGTTAGCACGGAGTTTCCTAATCATGTGTACAAGCTTAAGAAGGCTCTCTATGGGTTGAAACAAGCTCCACGCGCGTGGTATGATCTCCTGTCCACATATCTCATTTCGGAAGGCTTCTCCAAAGGCAAGGTGGACCCCACTCTATTCACTCTCAAGGAAGGCAACGACATGATTCTGGTACAAATTTATGTTGATGATATAATATTTGCTGCCACTAACATAGAATTGTCAAATAGATTTGAGAAGATAATGTCCACACGCTTTCAGATGTCGATGATGGGAAAAATCTCATTTTTCTTAGGATTACAGATTTCTCAAAATCCCAGAGGCATCTTTATTAATCAATCCAAATATGCTCTAGAATCTCTTAAGAAATATAACTTTGAAAATTGTGACCCCGTGGACACTCCAATGGTGGAGAAATCCAAGTTAGATGAAGATAGGAATGGGACTATTGTCGATCCAAAACTTTACCGTGGGATGATCGGCACCCTTCTCTATCTGACTGCTAGCAGGCCTGATTTGCAATTTGTTGTATGCATGTGTGCCCGGTATCAGGCTCGGCCTACCGAAAAGCACCTACATGTTGTTAAAAGGATCCTTCGGTATCTAAAAGGAACACTTCATCGTGGTCTATGGTATCCGAAAGATTCCTCTATTGCTTTAATATCATACGCAGATGCCGATCATGCTGGATGTCAAGACACGAGGCGTAGCACTTCTGGATCTGTGCAACTCCTTGGAGATAGATTGATTAGTTGGTCTTCAAAAAGGCAGAAAAGCGCTGCAATATCAAGCACGGAGGCTGAATACATCGCCATGTCGGGTTGTTGTGCTCAAGTCCTTTGGATGAGATCACAATTAACTGACTACGGTTTGGGATTTAACAAAATCCCGATGTATTGTGACAACAAGAGCGCCATTGCCCTTTGCTGCAACTATGTTCAACACTCCCGGGCCAAGCACATAGACATTCACTACCATTTCATTAAAGAGCAGGTGGAGAACGGAGTGATCGAGCTGTATTTTGTCACTACTGAGTACCAGCTGGCGGATATGTTCACCAAAGCCTTAGATCGAGGACGAATCAAGTTTTTGATCGACAAGCTTGGCATGAAATCATTCACTCCAGCGACTCTCAAAGAGTTGGCAGAAGAATCAGCTGAATAGTCGTGGTAAACTATTCAGAGTATCCTTTGTTCGTGATCATGTATATTATAGTAAATATATAAACCACAAAAGAAAAATACAAAAATATAAAACCAACAAAAATCATAAAAAATATAAAACCTAGAAAAACCATAAAATGTATAAAATCAAGAAAAACCAAAAATATTTTTCGTTTTTAAATCGGGCATGTCTTTTAGTACGGTAATATTTACGGCCTTAGAAATGTCGATCAATATTGACACGGTGCCATAAATAGAGTCCGTATAAAAGTTGTACATTTTTAAAACATGCCCATAATGGCTTGTAGTTATTTCTGACTGCAACCCGGTTTTCATATTAAAGTCACGTATTTCCTTGGAAAACGTTGGCTCAGAACGGGAATTAATTTTCCCGGGCATGATTTACAAGCCAAATCATGCAAAGGGATCAAGTTTACTTTATAACTTGGTCTAACACGAATTTATGTACGTCTCAGTGCATTAATTTGTTAAAATAAGAGAAATCTTATTGACACCACGAATCAAACTTTTTCAAGATACAAATTGGAAATGCTTTCATCAATATTTGACTCTTTAAACAATGACTACAGCTCTTTAAATAGAAAACGGGTCATCGTTTAAGGGGGAGAAAATATTAAATCATCTTCGTCATTAAATCGATCTTTTCAAAAGTGATTGTGGAAAATTAATGGCTAAATGGTAAATGTGTGGTATTGCTTTAGAAAACGACTTGGGCTCGTTCAATGTGATAGGACTTGCTTTAGATTTTGGAGATTTGCAAATAGGTTACGATTGCTAAGTTGTGTGAAAGTTAAGTTGGCTAAGTTTATGGATAAGAGACGAAAAAGGAAAAATGAAAAGATAAAAGCCAAAAAGGAAAAGAATAGAAGAATATAGGGACTTAAGGTGATATTTGTTAAAACTTGGCAAAACTTTGACCTAAGTCAAAACAATACCCCGCCCCTCTTTCTTTTTTCATTCACTGTTTATCTTCTTAACTTGCCGCCATTGATAACACACACACAAACTTTATCAAACCGCATTCTACTCAATTAAATCCGGCTCATTCGATTAATAAGGTAATAATCATCATTCCTTGTTTTAAAATTCGTCTAAATTCATCACTATCTCCTGGTAAACGACTCGTTTAATTAAGATTAAGTCCAAATTAGGGTTTGTGTCTAAATTAAGCAGTAATTGATTAGGATTTGTGGTGGGTTTTGCTCGGAATAGCTTTAGATGATGTTTAATTGCCTTAGTTTGCCTTAGAACTCACAAACGAGCATAGATTAAGTCATCAAAGGCTGTGTTTTTAAGTTTCGGATGAACATGGATAATAACTTCCGAACGAAGGACTTCCGAACGAAGGACTTCCGAACGAAGGACTTCCGAACGAAGGACTTCTGAACGAAGGACTTCCGAACGAAGGACTTCCGAACGAAGGACTTCCGAACGAAGGACTTCCGAACGAAGGACTTCCGAACGAAGGACTTCCGAACGAAGGACTTCCGAACGAAGGACTTCCGAACGAAGGACTTCCGAACGAAGGACTTCCGAACGAAGGACTTCCGAACGAAGGACTTCCGAACGAAGGACTTCCGAACGAAGGACTTCCGAACGAAGGACTTCCGAACGAAGGACTTCCGAACGAAGGACTTCCGAATGAAGGACTTCCGAATGAAGGACTTCCGAATGAAGGAAGTTCCGAATGAAGGAAGTTCCGAATGAAGGAAGTTCCGAATGAAGGAAGTTCCGAATGAAGGAAGTTCCGAATGAAGAAGTTCCGGATGAAGGAAAGTTCCGGATGAAGAGTTGTTTGATAAATATTGTTTGCCTGGTATATGTACTTGTTGTATTATGTTATGAAATGTGTTATGCTTAGAAGTAAGAATGATATATATCTATATGTTTTTGTGCATCAACCTTTCATGTCTTATCTTAAGCAGATACAATGACTAATCCAACAGTACAAGCAATCCAAGACTCTAGAGAAGCCGCTATTGCTAAAGCACGAACCCTCAAGTTCATACCCAACAATTACCGGCAGATGGCGAAGTATGTGATCAAGAAGATTGATCAAAAGCTCCGAGAACGTAGATTGATGAGGAGCTTGGAAAGATTCGTTGGTGGTAGACCATATTTAGTGCACCACAAGCTACTGCAACGATCCATCTAATGGGTCGTACATTTCAGGTCCACTTTTTATTGGTTTTCAATTGTGAATATGTTTATTTGTGAATATTGTGATTTTGCGGCTTGATGTAGTGTTAAGGTGTGATAATTTTTCAAGAATTTCTCACGAGATTCTAAATCTTTCAAAATATATCATACTAAAGCACCACAACTATCCCTTATTAACTTAAGGGGGAGCATTAACTTGTTCTATGGCCAAACATCGATTTCATTTTTACCCAAAGACCGGTTAATCCATTCAATATCCCAAATATTAATAGTTAACATTTTGGATAAGGGGAGAAAATGGGATTAAGGAGACGTAAGTGATACTTGGCTAAAAGATGAAAAAGAATTAACGATAATCCAACTTAATATGTGTAAAGCACGTGTTAAGGGGGAGCGTTTTTGATGTTCAAAAACACCTAAGGTACGAAACTTTTGATTTCAAATATCACAAGTACTTTAGGTGATTTTCAATGATTTTTCATGGTGGCAATTCCTTCCCAAAACACGCTTAATTCACGACGAATGTGGTGACAAAAGGGTGGTAGGAATAGGTTTAGTCCAATGATTCATCAGAGCCGATGGAATCTTCCCAAGGACAATTCCCTAGATAGAATTAGAAGTCCTAGGAAAGATGGAGAAAGAATGTGAACGTAGCTGAATGCCGACCAAGTACTTAAGCTAGCACTGGAACAATCACAACAAGGTGCTAGTGATGACGTATTGGTAAGCATTGAAGGGGTTGAAGAATGAAAAAGAAATGTAAAGATAAAGGGTGTAAAGAAAGAAGCCCTCCTTACAACTTTAGGCAGAAACCGGGTCAATACATATGCTATTGAGATCATTTTTGTTAATGATTCTCGATATTGAAGAAAGACGTCATGGACCCAGTGATGCAATGCACAACCCTTCCCAGCTAACTCAAATATCTCTCAAAAGGTATTTGTTTTAATCACACGGAGATCAACATGTTATCTATTGGTTTATTCACTCCGAATAGACTGGTATTGAAAAGGTGGCACTCCTCTCCAGCCATCGCTCACTAAATCAAAACGCACAATCGAGTCTAGAGCCAAGAGATCATCAAAAGTCTCATTAGGACACTTTCCATTTATTCCTTTCTTTCTCACACACTGTGAAAAGTAAGAGATTTTCATGAGTCCTACGCAGTATTCCTGTAATATTGCCAGAACATCCGAGTAATACGCAAGTATTACAATGAAGATGGAAATCCTGCTTGAGCCAACGTCAAACAAGCTCATGGTAGGTTACACGTGCGGTTCTTTTAGAACCAATCTTGTGAAAAACTGGAAAGAAACAGTGGTTTAATTCTTAATTGAACTTAAACTCGTTCCAGGCCTCTACGCATTATCATATGATCTTGCCAGAACACTCAGAGTGACTCTTTATTGATCACAGTGACGAGTGGAAATCCTTCTAGTGTTAACATCAAACAGCACTTGGTAGGTGACATGCAAGATTCTTTATGAATTGAGCTCGTGACAACTGGAAAGCAACGATGGTGAAAATCTTAATTGAAATTCACTTGTTCCAGGTTTCATGAATTGACGGCTTCAAATCACAAGGATAATTTATCCAAGTGATTCACTCTTTATGTTCGCAGTCAGCTTTGGACGGTCGAATAAAGAGAACAGGTTTACCCGCGAAATCCTGTCAGGAAGTTACTTAATTGAAACTATCCGTCACGGGTACGATATCTAATATCGTCCAACGGTCTTCACCGACCGGAGGTAAAATGCTACCGAATTAGAATAAAATGTTCAAAGCCATTTTATTCGTGTCATTGCTGTGTACCTGTTAAAGACGGTGGCGTTGCTGTGTACCTGTTGAAGACGGTGGCGTTGCTGTGTACCAGTGAAGACGGTGGTGTTGCGGTGTACCTGTAGAAGTCGTTCCCACATGCTTATGTTTTTCTGCATCAAAGTTTAGCAAAAATTCAAGAAAGTACAAGATAAAGTCTTCCGCTGTACCAAACTCTGAAACTTTCAAGAATTCAACAAAAAGACATAAGTGTGTGGAACATGGAGTCACGAGGAGGCAAGTTTCATAAGAAGGCAAAGATCGCACGTAAGAGGCCAAAAGAACAATGCTCTCAAGCCAAAGCCTAAAAGATCAAACCAACATATTCACAACAAAAGAAAGAAAAGAAGAAAAGACTACGAGCTAAAGAACGAAGACTTAGTATAGTATGCTAGGTTTAGAACTTTGTAACGTGGAGTGACCTCCCTTAGGGGGAGATTGTTAGAAATACGTTTTTACGTATATTAGAAGTATCGGTCACTCCACAATATTATTTATATTGTAATAGCTCGTAGTTAACAAATAGTTATTAGTTACTTATTTAGTTAAGTAAGAACCGGTCCATGGACTTGTCATAGACCGGCCCAAGCCCAATGTAGCTTGGAAGTATAAATACCCCTTTCCACCATGGAAAGGGGTTGGTGGTTGTTGTCATTTTTCTAGTTTCACTTAATAAAATACACATAGTTTCTCTCTAACTTTCTCTCTCTAGTTTCTCTCTCTAGAAACATCAACCCACTTCATAGATTCATAGGTTATCAAGATTCTACAAGTTCCAGTCAACCTTGATGACAGTGAGCCTAAGGATGAAAATGTTGATCAATCATATAAGCCACCATCCCCTAGAACCATTCAGGTAAATGAACTAACAAATCAAGTGTTAGTTCTCCAGTCACTGGTGACCAAGCTCAAAGAGGAAAAGGCTATTGTTGATGCCGAACTTACTACACTCAAAGAAAGGCCAATTCCTCCCACTACTGAACAATGAAAGAATGTTATTCTCACTGCTCTAAAGCCTTTGGTAAAAGATATGGTGTAGGTTTGCCATTTATGGATCCGGTGGTCTAGTAGGGTGGTATATGGTGGTGGTAGCCATGGATGGAGATAGAGAGGTTGTGTGTGAAAGAAAAGAGAAAAATGTTTATAAAAAGTGAAATGGAAACACAATCAACAACCCCTCCTTGGAAGCCTTGGAGGGGTATATATAGCCACACAACACCTAAACTATACATCGTTACATAGTCTAGTCTATGCGTGTGTGACTATGATAACTAACGGGAATTCTTAAATGTCGTCACATAAAGTGAATTTCCAACAATCTTCCCCCATGGGACGATGTGTAGAATTCCTTACAATATTTTTCCTAACAAGTACATAATGATTAAGAACAAAAGCTTCCATGAAGCGTCCAATGATGATGAAGTCTTCTGAGGTCTTTGACATCAAGTCTTCACTTCAAAACGACTCATCTTTAAAGTAACTTGTAGTATAAATACTGTAACAGCATGAGCTAAGTAATCCATATACTTCTGGTTAAGGAGAAGCTTCTGAATTAACTTCCCCCTAATTCATGCCACATAATCTTGATGTAGAAGCTTTTAAACCGACAATCCTCATAAGCAACTTCAAAGCTTTCAATAAAGCTTAGAATGATTAAGCGCACAGCGGAATTTAACAAGCAGACCCCATCATATGAAATGATAATGCTGCTAAGAGTGATTGAAAGTTTGGGGCACACCAAGTAGATCAACAATTTCTCTTCTCACGCTTGAATAATTCTTCTGAATTTTTCTTCCCTCTAAGAGTTCAAGTTATGCACACTAGAAAGAATCAAGACATTTCTTCCCCCACGTAGTTGAAGAAAGTAAACCAATCCCAAGTATGAAGCCCAAATACTGAAGTAGACACTTTATCCCATTCATGAAGTTGACATCGTAACACCAGAATCAATTAAGTCCCAGAAATGCACATATCTTCTTTCGGAGATGCACCAGAGTCAATTAAGTCCCGGAAGTGCATATCTCTCCATATAAGATAATGATGATGAATAATTGCAACATCAAAACAATTAAACATCGAATCAGTAGTGTACCGTTTAGAGATTGATAACGCCACGAGTTAAAACACTGATTTTCTCTGCGGTTATGACAAATGTCTTCCCGGAATATCTTCAAATCAAAAGAAGGTATGAAGTTCATCACGTGTACTCGTTGTGCGTTCAATATGTCTTCTTCTTCCCCTTGATGGTATCGAAACCTCGGAACCAACAATAAATCGTACGCACATGTACCTGAAAATCTCGTGAGAATAATAAATAAGATTAATTATATTCGGCGAGAATCAGTTGCTGATCAAAATTCTCTACTCATAAACTCTCCATGGCTATCTTTACCAACCCCCATGTAGGCAATTTGAAGTGACCACTGATGGAATGAACCAGATATACCAAACATGAAACTGAATAAGAATCCTTCGATCTTGTAGCTTAAGCTTGCACAATTGTTGAATGAGGAATGGTGGAGAAATCTCTAAGTACCCAATACATTACTACAGAAGTATATAAGCACAACACCTCTCGAAATTATCTACGTCGACTATGCGCGTGACACAGAGTACAATAATGTAGCTCATTAAAGTGATAGTTATCCAAGTCATCAACCAACTACCCCGAACCTGATAACTAGATAAGCAAGTCTTCATCCTAAGATTAAGCACGAACAAGTTATATTTCAAAGATAAAATAAGTACACCCCTTTGAAAAATCCGTATTCAATTTCAAATAATAATACCCGATCAAAAAAATCCGTAGTCACTAAAAATATAGCCATTTTTCTTGGTCTCGTCAAATAAATTTTTTTGTCACTTTGTCACGTCACTTTTGTCTCGTCATTTTATCTCGTTACTTTGTCATGTCACTTTGTCTCGTTTACATCCCGATAACTATATAATCATCGGCCGGAATCACTTGATACCACATAAGGCCAATTAACCGAATTGTATATAAAAAATTAGACATACTAAACCCAAAATGATCAGCCCACGATAGCTCGTGATTACCAAAATAGCTCGTGAGTTACTACACATGAGATTACCAAATGCACAACTCATATCCCACGATTCCAATCCCAAAATGATATAGCCCGATAAGGCCCATCATCAATACAGTCCAACCTGATACTAAAATTTAGAGGATGATGCCCATAACAAATCAACCAAACATTGGAATATATAACTCTCATTTACCCTAATCTTCATTTAACCTAATCTTTTATCTCCTAAACCATCAGCCGACACTTAACACATAGTAACCTCCGTCTCCTTCTCATCTTAATCTCACACATCCTCCATCTTAAACTCAACATAAATCATCAATTTCATCTTCGATAACCACTTCAAAACACAAATACAATAACATAACCTGATTACAACCTTGTATACCGATGATTATATGCTCGAACCAACCAAGATCAGTGCATCAAGTTTCTTTTAATTAAGGTCTCAGGTAGGTTTTAGTTATTGGATCTTTGTGTTCTTTTTGATTTCCTGTATCACTCGAAAGGAACGAATAGATAATAACATACTTGTTATAAATCTTTGTTCATTTTCGAATATCAAAAGAAGTTTTAAACTTCAACATAGATCTACGATGATTATTTGGGTTTCAAGATACATGAGTTTTAATGAATCGAAACAAAGTTGGGGTCTCATAGAAATTGTTAAGGCCTTTGCTTTATATTCAAATATTAATTGGTTATACACCTACAGATCGATGATGATATGGTTTCCTGAGTATAGATCTTCAAAGATCTTGACATGCAAGCATCACACGAAAAGAAAATTAACTGATATCTATTAATTATATTTTTGTTTCGAGTCTAGATGGATGATATATAGATGGGATTAGGTGTCGATGGGTTAGGATAGGTTTAGATTTGGTGTTGGTGTTGTGGAGACAAAAGGCTGGTGATTGCTCATTCTCGCTGAATATAATTAATCTTATTTATTATTCTCACAAGATTTTCAGGTACATGTGCGTACGATTTATTACTGGTTCCGAGGTTTCGAAACCATCAAAGGGGAAGAAGAAGACATATTGAACGCACAACGAGTACACGTGATGAACTTCATATCTTTATTTGAAATTGAAGACGGATTTTTTGAAGGCATGCACTTATTTTATCTTTGAAAGATAACTTGTTCGTGCTTAATCTTAGGATGAAGACTTGCTTATCTAGTTATCAGGTTCGGGGTGGTTGGTTGATGACTTGGATAACTATCACTTTAATGAGCTACAAATAAGAAACCTTCGATCTTGTGACTTAAGCTTGCACAATTGTTGAATGAGGAACGGTAGAGAAATCTCTAAGTACCTAATACATTACTGTAGAAGTATATAAGCACAATACCTCTTGAAATTATCCACGTCGACTATGTGCGTGACACGGAGTACAATAATGTAGCTCATTAAAGTGATAGTTATCCAAGTCATCAACCAACCACCCCGAACCTGATAACTAGATAAGCAAGTCTTCATCCCAAGATTAAGCACGAACAAGTTATCTTTCAAAGATAAAATAAGTGCACGCCTTCGAAAAATCCGTCTTCAATTTGAAGAGGTGTTGTGCTTATATACTTCTTCAATAATGTATTGGGTACTCAGAGATTTCTCCACCGTTCCTCATTCAACAATTGTGCAAGCTTAAGTCACAAGATCGAAGGATTCTTATTCAGTTCATGTTTGGTATATCTGGTTCATTCCATCAGTGGTCACTTCAAATTACCTACATGGGGGTTGGTAAAGATAGCCATGGAGAGTTTATGAGTAGAGAATTTCGATCAGCAATTGATTCTCGCCGAATATAATTAATCTTATTTATTATTCTCACGAGATTTTCAGGTACATGTGCATACGATTTATTGCTGTATATGGCCACCACCACCTATGTTAAGCAGGAGATGACAACACTTATGGACTCTATCAATAGTGCTTCTTTGGAGTTCCCACCAGAATATAAGCCAGTCCCTACTCAGCTGAACGAATTATGTGATTCTGTCTCCAAGATCAAAGATAGGGTGGGTATGCTGGAACAACAAAAGCTAAACTTATCTGATGAAGTTCAGCAGAAACTAGATGCCCTTGCAAATGTTCCAACAATGTTGGCCAAGGTATCCTCCACCTTAGACTCTTTGTGTGCTTTCATGCCTGATAGGGGTTCATCAGAATTTGTTGGGCAATCTTCTGCTGAGGGGGAGAAAATCACTATCCATTAGCTCTTTTAGAAACATGCACAAAAGAAAGCTAAAAAACAACCTGTTATTTATGAGTCACCATTTATTGAGAAGAGTCCAGCTAAGGCTAAGGGGGAGTCTTCAGCCAAGGATGATCATGTGAATGGACTGACCACAAGTAAGGAAACAACTGATAGTGGTACACCTCCCTTTATACCCAAGAACAAATGAGATTTTACACTGAATGATCGACTGATCAAAGCTATGGTGGCTACTCAAGAAGAACTTGATTAACTGTACAAGCTTCAGCAAGAAAAAAGCTAAGAGATCTGAAGCTAAGCTTGTATGAACAAATAGGGAAAGATGAAGTTGAAAGTCTTTTCAAGAAGAAGATGTTATATGATAAATTTTGTATAACAAGACTGAATAGAAGAAATTTCTCACCAAGCACCAATATTGATATGCTGACTAGCAGAGGTGATATTCATCTCAAGTTCTATAGGGGCGATGGGACTGATGAGATCCTAGAAAACTTCCAAGGGAAATAACTTTCTTACACTGAGTGGATTGAAATGGGTGAGAAGATTGAGAAAAGAAAATCAAAGAGATGGGATGAAGTCCGCACCAGAATTTAACACTTCATGAGAAATCATGAAAAACTAGGTGAGGTTCTCAATATTAGCACTCAAGTTTCTCTGGAGGATCAAGATCCTATACTAGAGCTGAACAAAAGGGTCAATCTGATTAACCTGGTATGGGTGATATCTTTGTCACCACAAAGAAGTACAAGGGCTTTGTTCAGTTTCAAAATCATCTCCTTGGCCATGTACTAGACGAACCTGAATTGGGAATAATAATGTTCAACCATCATGAACGTCAAGACTTTGTGGGCATTAGTGACCTCGATTAAATGAACAATGAACTTCTTTCAAATGTTCAAAGGATATATTACGCTCAGCATGGTGTCCCAGGACGTACTGATGCTACAAGAACCTTCAGCATGTGCTTACTTGCTATACTGGACCACAGAAACTCAGATCCATTGATCCAGACTCCCATTATTGAAGAACTTAGGTCTAAGGAAAATTTAATAATCATTTGTATTGCTTTTGTTGTAATTTGTAATGCTTGATGAATAAATGATTATCTGATGTTTATAAGTAATTTATTGTTCAGTGCAAGTAAGAAGAAGTTGTTATGCTCACTTACTACTGACATTAGACTTAGGCTATTTGTATATCCAAATAGGGGGATATTGTTGGGTCAGTATTTATTGACCCTGAAGCAACTCTAGGATTTGAATATAAAATCCCCCTAAGTGTTGCATGCTCAGCAGTAAGGCCAGTCTGTTGAAGGATGACCAGAGGAACAAAGTTCCTACTGAAGACTATGATGCTAAAGGACGTTCAGCTTTCCTCTTCCAGTTAACTTAGAAGACAAATGAGTTTTTGCTTCAAATACTAGGCGGTCTAGTTGCTGAAGAATAACTACTGAAGAAGAGCTTTCAGTTCAGTTTGGTTTGACAATACCAAACTGAATGATGTCGATCTCCTCTAGAATACTGAAGACTCTTCAGTATTCTGATGGTTTGCATTAGGCGGGAAAAGATAACTTTAAGTCAAAGTAGGTTGCTTGTATAGTTAGCTAAGTACAACCTTTATCTTTTCTAGAGTAGTTTATTATGTATTTTGTACTGTTTATCCAGCATGGGCATCAACCACCCACGGGATAATCCCATGCATAGAAACATGCAAAAGACAAACCCTAGTTTTACACTGACTATATAAGAAGTGTATATTGAGAGGGAAAAGGTTAACCAATACAAAAGTAGAAACTCTAGAAAACCTTTCTCTCTCAATACCAACTAAACCATATAGCCAAAAAGCATATGAACGTTTAGTTTGGAGCTCAGACATTTAACTTTGGTTAGAAGTTTAAGTAGAGGAGATCATCACCCATTGTCATTCAACCACTTTGTTATTTCGCAAACAAAGTGGGTTATAGATTCTTTATTTGATTCTAATAAAAGTCTATACGTTGAAAAGTTATTGGTATTGTTGTTTTAATTGTTCTTAGTTCTTATCAGTTGTTAAAACAATACACTTGAGTCTTGGTAAAGACTTATTACTTAAGGTTGATAAGTAATAACGAATTACAAGGGACCAACAGGACCCTCCCAAACCCGTTGATTTAGCCGACGACGTTCCGTCTCTTGCAAATGAGGCTCTTTTTATAATTTTATGGACTTATATTTAATAGTCGTGTGATAGGATCAAACTCGAGATTACAGGATTGCACACAATACGTAAAGAGTTAATTTAATTAATAAATATATTTATTATATTTATTAATTTATTTAATAAATATATTTATGTATTTATTAATTTAACCGAGCAAGCAACTATATAACCTTAACGATCGTTAAATAATTAATAGTTAAGTTATAACGAACGTTAAATATTAATATATAGTATGTATACTAAAGGAAAGAAGGACGGAAGGTTCCGGAACACCCCATGGGGGGGGGGGGGGTGTTCGACCGTCGGTTATAGGCTAAGGGGGGGGGGGGGGCAAAAGTTGCCTTATATTTATTAGGCTACAATGGGTTAGAAGTCCATAAATACACCTCCTACCTCCTCATAATTCACACATCATAAATCTTCTCCCCTCTCCTCTCTTTTGGTCGATCGCAACACCACACCAACGGAGGGTTTCAGTTGGTTTTTCTTGGTTGATCGATTGTATGCATAATCTAGTCTTAGCCCCTCTCTAGGGTTGTTAGGTAGATTAATTACAAGCGTTGTAGCTCGGTTTTCACGTGCTAGAATCACGGTTAACTCGTTGTATTACGTGTGTACAAGAACGTAATATAATGTTACTTTAGACTATATCTTGGTATATATGGTTTAACCCGAATCGGTGATTTGTTCTTCGTCTTGTGGAATTGCTTTAGCGTAAAGGTATGTAACCCTAACTCGATTAATTATAATTGTGTTATTATTATGATCTTGTTAAATCACTTCCGCTATATGTGCTTTGATCTCGTTTAGGGTTTTATATAATTGTTATGATATTAATATACTTTCAGTGGTATCAGAGCCAGGTTTAACATGTTATAATTATCGAAAATCTAAAGTTTTTTTTAGCTATAATTGTTTTGAGTTAAAACTACATGATTTTTAGGTTTTTCATAAAATGAGGGTTTTGTTTTTTAAAAATTAGGGGTTTTTACTCTATTTTTAATTAAGAAGGTGAATTGTTTTGAAACCCTAAATTACATGTGGGATAATTTTAGATTAAATTGCATGATTAATTGTTATGTCATGTATGGTTACGATCCGTATAGATTTAATTGATAAGATTTGTGGGGATTCCATGATTACATGCATGTTTTCATAGATCGTAAAGTTATATGTTTATATGATTTTATGTGCTACGTCATTATTTGATTCGATAAATCTACAATTAGGGAAGACTTTTATATAGAGATATAAAGACCTAGATTTGATGATCATTGAATAAATCGTATGCATGTGGCTATTTGATTTATTTGTTGCACATATAAATTGTTATTATGTGTTTATGATTTAGTTTTATTTACTTGTTTATATATAAAATTGTTGAATTGTTATAAATAGGATTTTTTTTAAAAAGAAATAATACGGACTAAATCATATTAAAAATAATGATTTGTTAGAGATTTAAATTACATAAGATTACGTTGATTGGTGAATTGCAATAATAATCTAACGGCCTACTCAATTTAGACAAACTATAAAGCGGGTTTAATGCACCGCTGGTCATGTACCCGGTTAAGGAAGGAGGTGTTATGCCATTAGTCGCTGACCAAATTCCCGTCTCGCCTGTGCGTCAAAATTGAAGTTACCTATGATTATTAATTGAATTATACATTAAGGGTGATTTACCACAAATTTACATCCGAACCACATTGAATAAGGGTATTGCTTTGTGCGTAGCCGAGTTCTAGCAAAGTACACTGTGATGAGTTGCGGGTAAATTCTTTAATTGGTTTAACCAATACCGCAACATAATTTATGAAAAAATTTAATCTCATGAATAAGTTTACTAAATGTTTTATTAAACTTATGCTATGGAGATTATATGTATGCTTCTCCATACATTGATTTTGACATCAAAATTTATACCCTTAAATTTAAGTCGAATGCTCCTAATTGACGAACACTTGACATTACTTCGTCATCAAATGAGATTTTTAGATGATGTTGTGATGGAGAGAAAACCGTTTGTAGAATGAGAATTCGTATGATGGTTTTATGTTACTCAGATTAGACGACTTAATTAAGTTACTCAGTGAGATCTGGAAACTTAATGCATTCAGAAGGGATGAAACATGTTTACAATGAATTTTTTTTTTGGCAATTTAAATCCCTTAAAAATCTAGAAATTGAAAATTGTTTGTCAATTGAATTGTTCGACAAGTCGCTATATTGAGTACATTCATTACTAGCAGATCAACTGATACCGCTACGCCTTCTGTACTAACCATACAAAAGGGTAGAGTGAGTAAGCCAAAACCGCAAGCGAACAAGAAGAAAGGCGAAGGCAAGGGTAATAAGAGCAATTGCCCTCTTTACCTCGAAAAATTGCGAGAAATAAAGAAGAATTCTGAGCAAAGCGCTGCAGCTTCAGGTACTTTATTTATGATTGAATTATTCAATTTAACATACAAATTAATTTCCTGGGTATATGATACGGGGTTCGGTATTAACATTTGTAATACGCCACAAGGATTTAATCTGGAAAGGAAACTTTCCTATGGGGAACAATATCTGCAAGTGGGCAATGGCGCACAAGTAGCGGTTGAAGCTATAGCCACTTTTGATCTAGTTTTACCTTCGGGTTTAGTACTGAGATTAAATGATTGTCATTATGCACCTACAATTTTTAGGGGTGTTATTTCTTTTTATTGTTTGTTAAATAATGGATTCGTTCACACGATAATAATGGAAGTTCTGTTTGGAAAAATGGTATTTTATATTTTAATGCAATTTCTGTGAATGGTTTGTTTGAATTAGACATGCATGATAATAAATCCAAGAACGATAAATCTGTATTTAGCATGAGTAAGAAGAGAATGTTTGACAAGAACTCTTCTTATCTTTGGCATTGTAGACTTGCCCATATTGGGAAGAATCGTATACAAAAACTTCAACGTGAAGGTCTTTTGGAAAATATCAATGATGAATCATTTGATAAATGTGAGTCTTTTATCTCTGGAAAGATGACCAAGAAACCTTTTAATAGTAATATTAAAAGGGCTACTGATCTACTTAGACTATACATACTGATGTATGTGGACCACTTAGACATACGTCAAGGAAAGGTGCTAGCTACTTCTTAACATTTACGGATGATTATAGCCGTTATGGTTATGTTTATTTACTTAAGCATAAACATGAGGTATTTGAAACATTCAAAGTGTCTAAAGCAGAAGTAGAACTACAATTAGGGAAGAAGATTAAAACTCTTCGTTCCGATAGAGGTGGTGAATATTTAAGTCAAGAGTTTATAGATTATCTAAGTGAGAATGGAATTGTTCAACATCTTACTTCTCCCTATACTTCACAACAAAATAGTGTATCCGAAAGGAGAAATCGTACATTATTGAATATGGTACGATCTATGTTTAATGTTACAACTTTACCTTTATCCTTTTGGGATTATGCTCTAGAATCTATTGTTCGCATTTTAAATATGGTTCCCACAAAGAAGATCGATAAGACACCATATGAACTATGGCATGGCAAGAAGCCATATTTGTCTTATTTAAAGGTCTGGGGTTGCGAGGCGTATGTGAAGCGTGACTCGGGTGACAAACTCCAACAACGATCTGTAAAATGCATCTTTGTAGGATACCCTAAGGAAACTATGGGTTACTACTTTTATTATCCACTTGAGAACAAAGTATTTGTTGCTAGGTATGGAGACTTTATTGAATATGATCTTGTAAATCAAGAATTCAGTGGGAGAAATTATGATCTTGAGGAGAGTCATATAGATACATTACCTTCTGAAAACACTAGCTATATAATTCTTGTAGAACCAGAGAGTTTGGCGGTTCCACCGGAATTAGTTCCTCTGCGTAGATCCAAAAGGATTAAAAACGCAAATAGCAATATGTGTCTTAACATAGAGGATGATGATGAGTTAGGGGATCTTGGTGAACCCAATAATTATAAATCCGCCATACTTGATCCTGAAAAGGATAAGTGGATGGTTGATATGGATGAGGAAATGAAATCCATGAAAGTAAATGGTGTTTGGATTCTTGTAGAACCACCACCGAATGCTAAAGTAATGAGACATAAGTGGATATACAAGAAGAAAACCGACATGGACGGAAAAGTACAATCCTATAAAGCTCGTTTAGTAGCTATAGGTTTTACTCTAACTTTTGGCATAGACTACGAGGAGACATTTTCTCCTGTAGCAGACTTAAGAGCTATTAGGATTCTCATAGCTATAACAGCATACTATGACTATGAGATATTGCAAATGGATGTTAAAACTGTCTTCTTGAACGATCGCTTAGACGAAGACATCTATATGCAGCAACCATAAGGGTATGTTGATCCCGTGAATCCAAGACATGTGTGCAAACTTCAAAGGTCCATTTATGGTTTGAAGCAAGTATCATGTCAATGGAATAAGAGATTTGATGAAGAAATCAAAAAGTTTGGATTTATTCAGAATCATGATGAACCATGTGTATATCGCAAAGCTAGTGGGAGTGATGTAGTATTCCTAGTCCTATATGTTGATGACATATTAATCATAGGAAGTAACATTCCAAGATTTAAAGCTATTAAGGATTATCTTGGTAAATGTTTTTCTATGAAGGATTTAGGAGAAGCTGCATACATTCTGGGAATTAAGATCTACCGGGATAGGCAAAGACGGTTAATTGGTATATGTCAAGATGATTTTATAGATACGATTTTGAAGAAGTATAATATGCATAATTCCAAGAAAGGTTTTCAACCTATGGTAGTTAAGCATAATCTGAGTCATGAGATGGATGCATCAACTCCTAAAGAGGAGGCATACATGCAGAATGTGACTTATGCTTCGGCGGTAGGGTCTATAATGTATGCTGTTAGATGCACAAGGCCTGATGTGGCGTTTGCTCAGAACTTGGTCAGTAGATACTAACAGAATCCAGGAAAGCTCCACTAGACTGTTTTTAAACATATTCTAAAGTATTTGAGGAGTACGAAAGATATGTTTTTGGTATATGGTGGAAAACCAGACACATAACTGAATATTACAGGTTTCTGTGATGCATCCTGGCAATGTGATAAAGACGATACGAAGTCTCAGACGGGTTACGTTTTTGTTATCAATGGAGGAGCAGTTGACTGGAAGAGCAAGAAACAAACAACGATTGCAATGCATGCTACTCTATCTGGGTACATGGCTGCTTCAGAAGCTGCAATGGAACCTGTTTGGATTAGGAAGTTTATTGAAGATCTTGGAGTGATGCCTTCAATTAAAGAACCTATTGATATGTATTGTGACAATTCTGCCGCAATAATATTTACCAATGACCCTGGAGTCATGAAAGGCGCCCGACACTTTATGCGTAGACATCACTACGTCCGAGAACAAGTTGAAGCTCGTGAAATAAAATTGATAAAATTTCAGACAGATGATAACGTAGCAAATCATTTGACTAAGGCTTTGCCTAGACCAAAGGTAGTTAAGCATGCAAAAGCGATTGGGCTGCAACTTGCTAGCGAACTCATACAATAAATCTGTGATTAGTATTTGGATAAAGGATACTATGACATTATTATATAATAAAATAAAGATTGGGTTTCGTTTATTTCTATTATTTAATAAGTGTATCCTATTTTACATGTTTTAATCCATGAATAAACATTATGCTAAATGTCCGTTGTCGATTAATAATATGAGAATATTATTAAACTAAGACAAATCAAAAAAGCCATAGAGTATACTTGAAAGTATATTGATCGATATTGGATGATATTCGATGAATCGAATATAGGACTTATCCCAACTATATGTTTTTACTTTATGGATCTTTGTCATCAAGTAAAACATAAATAGTTATCCTTAGACTTGAGATACCCAGAAAATGTTATGAATCTAGTGCATCTATATGAAATAATCTAACGCTAAACGTAACTGGTAGCTATAAGGATTATTTTCGGAAGTGTTGCAAAATTCATAAGTTTTGCTCGTAGTCAATATGGAGTTTATTTCCTCCAATTTCGTTTTGGAGTTTAATATAGCTGGGCCCCTCGTGGGATTAGCAAGATGTTTGTGTGGCCACACCCAAATTTGTTTTGGTAATCTTGTTGAATCTGTGAACGAGAAACAGAATGGTTAATGAAATGAATGACTGAGATCCATATCCTTATTAACGTTGTATTAGAAATAAAAGGATAATAATAACGATGCAGAATCGTTAAAAGGTTTTATCCAAGAGACCTTACTCGAGTTGTATTAGAGGCATTGCTAGTGTAACTAGACGCTAGTCAATGTAATCACGATATTCGAAATATGTACAAGTGGGAGCTGTAAGTTTATGGACATATATTTAATAGTCGTGTGATAGGATCGAACTCGAGATTACGGGATTGCACACAATACGTAAAGAGTTAATTTAATTAATAAATATATTTATTATATTTATTAATTTATTTAATAAATATATTTATGTAATTATTAATTTAACCGAGCAAGTAACTATATAACCTTAACGATCGTTAAATAATTAATAGTTAAGTTATAACGAACGTTAAATATTAATATATAGTATGTATACTAAAGGAAAGAAGGATGGAAGGTTCCGGAACATCCCATGGGGGGGTGTTCGACCGTCGGTTATAGGCTAAGGGGGGGGGGGGGGAGTTGCCTTATATTTATTGGGCTATAATGAGTTGAAAGTCTATAAATACACATCCTACCTCCTCATAATTCACACATCATAAATCTTCTCCTCTCCCCTCTCCTTTGGTCGATCACAACACCACACCAACGAAGGGTTTCAATTATTTTTTTTGGTTGATCGATTGTATACATAATCTAATCCTATCCCCTCTCTAGGGTTGTTGGGTAGATTAATTACAAGCGTTGTAGCTCGGTTTTCACGTGCTAGAATCACGGTTAGCTCGTTGTATCACATGTGTACAAGAACGTAATATAGTCTTACTTTAGACTATATCTTGGTATATACGGTTTAAACCCGAATCGGGGATTTGTTCTTCGTCTTGTGGAATTGCTTTAGCGTAGAGGTTTGTAACCCTAATTCGATTAATTATAATTGTGTTATTATTATGATCTTGTTAAATCGCTTCCACTATATGTGCTTTGATCTCGTTTAGGGTTTTATATAATTGTTATGATATTAATAAACCTTCACTTTTTGCACCGGATGCAAGACCCCCCCTCCCGGAAAAGAATGAACCGGAAAGAAGGCAATATCCGAGTCAACGAGCACGGGAGCGAGTAGTGGGTCGAACCCATTCGGGGATTCTCTAACCGCCGAGTTTCGACTGAAAAGGCAAGCCGCCCAAGAAGCCTATGAAGTGTCGATAAACAAAGATAAATAGTGGCTTATGACGGAGCAACTAAAATTTCTCACGACATTGAATCGGGGTTGTGACGAAGCCGAAACTCGTTTGATCAATGCGAAAAAGGAAGAAATCAAAAGGAAACTTGATCGAAGTGAGGATTAGTTTTTTTTTAAATTTTCGTATTGTTTTTTAAATCCGAATTGTTTTTTTTTTAATTTTCGTATTGTTTTTTTTAGAATGTAATGTTTTTATTTTGAATGAATAAAGTAAATTAGGATTTTAATAAATTAATTGTTGAGGGTAGTTTATGAAAATAAGTGGAAGAATTAGTGTGGTGGTATAAAAATGATGTGATGATAAGATGAGTTTTTTTAGATATAAAAGTAAAAAAGCTGATATGACAAATTATTTTTTGGTGTAGGAGTGTGATCACTCTATGCCTCTTCTTACTCTCCGGTGGTAGTGTCTAGATTTTAAGAAAAGAATGGGGTTTGCATTATAGTCTGTGGTGGTACTCTCATGTTACGCCTCATCTTACGATTGTGGCGGCCAAATGGATTCAAAACTTGTTTATGTAAATTCACATATGTGGAGCACACCTATACACGTAAAGCTTCAACACACGTATGCATGCATAGTCTTTTTAAAAATATGAGTTAAGTTTTCTGGTAAGATGGTCATGAAATCACACACATGCATTGCACACTTACTTTAGCACGATACGGTTTTCCTTTGTTTAGCATACTCAACACAACAACACACACGACTGTATTCTTTCTTTTTGTTTTGTTTTTCCTATGTGTTGTTATGGACTTGTATCCGGGAGAAAACATGTAGAAAAATACATATTTTCCTTCCTGAAGCTTATGCTCTCACACGTCCACTCATGTGTTTAATTTGGAGCCCAAGTGTTGCATACTCTCGCACATGCCAACGACAGAAAGAAGAAGTATGTATTTCATTTTGTCTTCCTATACACATACTTAATTAAAACCCACACATAAAATCACACACCCACACTTTTTATATTGAAAGAATGGTATTGCACTCTTTTTGTTTCTCCCTGCTTGTGCACATACGTGAAATACACTTTACCGTGATATACATGCATACGACTTACACAAGGTTTACAAGATACCAAGAACTCACGTCATACACAAGGAAGGTGGTACACCACTAGGGTTTTCAAAGAAAGGCGATGAAATATTATACAAGTTTTTATCACGTATGAATGGTTTAATCCTAAGTCATTTCCTTGTTTTAGTCTTTCAGGTTAGAACTAAGTATTGCGTTTTAAGAGCCCTTTATCCCGAAACCCTTGATAGTACGTTTTCATGCTCTTAATACAACACAATTGTGTAGGTTTTAGGTTTAGAAAATCGTTTTAGCAAGTACTTATCAACCAAAGTCAAGAAAAGAAAATAACTAAGTAAAGTTTTAGTATGGTCGTTACAATAGTCCTAGTGAGGGATGATGAGGACGAGCTTAAGTAACTAACCCACGCGTGAGCCTTAGCTTAACCCGAGCCTTCAAAGGCTTGATCACCCAATTTAACCCGAACTTGATCTTTCTTGTAACCCGTCTTTATTATTTTAACAACTTAGCTCACTTGTGTTATCCTTTAGGTGTTTGTATGATATGCTTATGGACAGGGTCGTCTCGTGAATTTCGGTGGCCTCGTGCCATCACCGCCAAGACGCCCTTTAAAACAAAAACAAAATACACGTATATGAAAACTGTATGAATTAATTAAGCTCGACCATCATATTATCTGTTTATATAATAGAAGGAAATCAAATGTGGAGGGCCTCGTTAAGCGGTAGCCCTGTGCGATCACACCTATTGCACTCCCCTAAAGACGGCCCTACTTATGGAAGTTTAAGATATGGTGGTGAGTGTTTAAGAGATGAGGTTTTTGCAAGGTGATGGTTTAAGTCTTATGCTCTATTTATAGGGAAATAGTTTGGTTAGGGGGTTAATGAACTAGCTAGGGTTTCCATATTAGTTTGGTTAGTTTGTAATTTGATGGTAATCAAGGGGATACCATGGGAAAAGGGGAGATAAATAGGGAAGAGGGATATGATGATGGTATGTGTGGTTGGGCAGGGGAAGAAGGAGTAACATTTTCCAAGGCTTGACTTTTGTTTAAGTATATGTGATATTCTCTCCGTCCCTAAATAAATGTCCAATATTGACTTTCAAAGTCAATCGTCTTCAACTTTAACCTTAAATTATTTTGCGTGTGTTATATAGTACTTGATGCATATTACTATGAATGGATTAGAATTCAAATGTATTTTCATTGGTATAATTTTTATCAATTTTATACAACACAAACAATATAATTTAAGGTCAAAATTGAAAACAATTGACTCCAAAAGTAAAAAGTGGACATTTAATTAGGGACGGAGGGAGTACATTGTTATGGTATGATGGGTAAGTTAGTACCAAAGGGACCAAATATGACATGGCAAAAAGGAAGGGTGAAAGCAAACTTGTGAAATTAGAAAAGCAGGGGGGGCTAGATTTTTGGTAGCAAGTGGCACATTTCCATTTGTACTTACCAAGGTTTTATTTAAAATGTACCTTTGTTTAGTTTAGGTAGATTTATGTGTAGGTAAATTTTAAAGAGAAAGTTTAGTGACAATCGTGAGCATTTAAGCAGGAGCTAGTTTTAGAAGTATTCATGTTGTGTTGTATAAATATGTCGCGTTTAAAAGTAAGTTTATAATCTTCGAATCGTAGTTTAGCGTAGGACGGTTCAAGTTCACGTAAGGTGGCTAACACTCAATTTATTATACATCGTAATGAAATAAAATTTACTAAGAAAATGATACTTATTTCATATAAATTTTTGGGTTCGTACACATTCTTCGCAAAAACAATCAGGGATTTCAATAGACGTATAGGTCTAACCCGAAAACGTTGCGTTTAATCATAAGTTAGGTATTCAAAATTCATGATTGTTACATTGGCCTTCTGCTCTTGGATGACCTGGCCGCGCCTCTCGACCTTCTAGTTTGATTTGCGGAGGAGGCAGGCGTTGTCTTCGTATTGCATCCTCAACGCAACTCTAAGTGCCAATTGATGTGTTGCCGCAACATTGTACTCCTCTATAAAATCTGCTTGACTTAACTCTCGCAATGAAGCAAAGTAGGCGGCCGAAGCTATTTGATCAATGAGTGCACGACACGACCGTGAGGTCTCTAGTCGACCTGAAATGGTAATCCCCCAGGTTGGTTGATAAATTTGGTTGGGGGAGCCGTCGGTTGGGTTGTGTGAAGAACTAGGGTCAGGTTGTGGAGATAGGGGGAAATCCTCAAATACCGTAGGCGATGACTCTCTTCTTGTTTCCCCTATAAAGGTCTCATCTGCATCATTATCTTCACTACAAAGACAGGATTGTACGGGTCAGTAAAAAATAACATGTATTCTTGGTTACACATTGTATATAACGGGATACTTACGAGTTGATAGCCGCAAGCTCGGACTGTGTCAGTCGTACGACCGACACGGGCGTAGGATTTAGAACGCCCGGGGTGGTAGGACTGCTACTCCCATCCTGGTACTCAAGATGATCCTTCCTCAGACTCTTGGCTAGGGTGTTGTACATGGAAATGGTGGTGCGTGACACCTTCCTCTTTAGAGTTTTCCCCTTCTACGTCCAGGGATTAGGGTTTCTTCTAGCTCTGTAGTGGTGTCCTCTTCAACAACGACTCTTTCTTCGGAAGCCACTAGACTCACATGTTCGGCAGAAGGTTCATCTGGGCTGCGCGAAAAGGCTTCTCCTGCATCCCCACCATGTAACAGCAGGTTATCGTCATCTTTATTTTCAAAATCCAGGGGGGACATATCGACATGTGTGTTCGTCAAGGATTCTGATGGTGGGGGGGGGGGCATCAACTTTCAGCGAGATAACGATGTCATGTGTTGCTTGTAGCAATGGTGGTTTATCTTCCCTGTGAGGGCGTGTACTATCCTTTACGGCCTTAAGATCCCCTTGGCAGATGAGTCCAAACAGGTTCATTTCTACAAAATTACACAATGGACGTTAGTTCTACAACTACGTGCTTGTATGTGTTGAATAAAAGGAATATATGCTAAACTACACATCCTCGTTGCGGGTATTCAAGAGAGTCTGGTACAAGTCCGGACTCCCAAAGTAGTTGCGACTAATGCCTATTAGACACAAGAAGGAATCCAATAGCTTGTTGAACATAGTGCGGTGGCTATCTAAGTGGTTGGCATCTACTCCACTATATGTGTTTGCGAAAGGGAGGTAATCCTTCTCTATGTGGTATTTTAGCTCAAACGGTCGGGGGAAACTACGACATCTATGAAGAAAAATTTATTGTTACAATTCTTTAACGAGTCCATTGCTTTCGAGTAGCATTGGGGGGCATTTTTTGATCGTTTCTTGAATGATATCCATCCATTTACGATGGACGGTATGTAGAAAACACGGAATAGATTCACGGTTGGGATGATGTTAAGGCAACAACAGCTAACCTTAAATTGTCCTATTTTACATGCTCCTATGCAATGTAATTGGGATATGTGGAAGTCATAGTAGCCTAATTGGTTTACTCAAAACTTCGAGAATGTAATACGGTAGTTAGCCGTGTCAAATAGGCGGGTATATAGGCCTATTTTTCCCGGAGGGCAATCGGTCATTGCCTCCATTTCTCTTGGGACTTGGGGGTTTAGATCATAGGGGATATAATACAGAAGTTCATAAACCGCTGCAGGGCTAACTCATTAAGTGGAGGCTCTATGGTGGCAATATCCTTAACCGTTTTTATATAAAATACGTCAAAGGAGTGGTGTGCTAACCTAGGTATGGGAGTGATCTGTGGAAGAGAAGGTTGTACGGCGTTTGAAGGATATAACAATGGAGAATAGTTTAAAATGTGTAAATGTGGTGCAGTGGCGGTTGTGGTATATGTAACACCCTCGTTTTTACCTTAACGCAATGGATACTTAATTTGGGGTATTACTTCATAGAACACAAGTCATAATAATAGAAAAAAACTTAGAAGAGTATTTAAATCAACTTTATTTATATATCATTTAAAATCAGAGTTTTACAACATGAGGTTTCCAAAATCTATAACAATAATTTTAAGCTCGTGCCTCTTCATGCCATTCTTGTGTTGCTCCATGCCATCAATCTTTAATACCTGAGATATATGCTTAAAAATCAACACAAAGGTTGAGTGAATTCATAGGTTTAAAAAGTATTTTGAATACAAGATCGTTTTCTGAGCTACGTTGTTATTCGCCCACATAATTATAATAAATGTATTACTCCACTAAGCTTTATAATACCGGCTGGACATAATCAGAAACCAACAATTTCCCTTATGCAAGAGTCTACTAAACTAACATGAGTTTTGTAAAATATAGTGTATCTGTACTATTCGTTTATAGTGTAATCGTTTTTCCTTGATTCGACTCGAATTGAAATCCAATTTTATTGTTAAGATTTATCGTTTTTGGTTAATAGAACTTGAATGGTATTTTATGTCTATTTAACAAGTAGCAAGCAAAAAGGTAAAAATATTACTACTACGTAATACGTACTACGCTAAAAACACGTTGCAAATACCACAAGTAAAGCACGAAGTACATGTAAACAATGCAAAATACAAGAATTATTAAAATGCTAAAATTATTAAAATGAAAATCCAAAATTATTAAATCTATAAAAATGAAAATGACAAATGCAAAATTATTAAATCAATTATTAAAACTATTTTTTATTTTTTTATAAAACTAAAAATGAATTTATTAAAATCTGAATTTGAAAATTCTGCTAATGAAATGTAACACAACCCAAAAACGAGCCCAAGAATCCCAATTACCACACTAGCCCAACAAATATAGAAGCTAGTTATGATTTATGCGAATATAGGGACTTAAGTGCAATTTCCCAAAGTTCTTAACCCAAAAATGGGCTTATGGAAGAATAAGCAGTATCTTGATATATACTCAACCAAATAAGCTGAAACCAGTCCTGAACATCTTAAAATCCAATTTCAGCTATGAAACAATAAGCTCATAAGCTAGAACTTGAAAACGAATTTTTGATCTTCTACAATTTAAGAGATCGACTTATCTACTTAAGCACTTGAGCTGAAAACTTGGACAAATGATAATAAGCTATAATAAAGAAGATCTATCCAGAAACTTTTCCAAAAATCATACAGAATAAGCTAAAATCAAATGTTTGACCAAAACTGGCTTATTTGACCAGCAATTGACTTTTTGACTTTTCCAAATAAGCTTCTA
Source organism: Glebionis coronaria (assembly GCA_025667525.1). Classification (NCBI taxonomy): domain Eukaryota; kingdom Viridiplantae; phylum Streptophyta; class Magnoliopsida; order Asterales; family Asteraceae; genus Glebionis; species Glebionis coronaria. The sequence goes on along the minus strand of CM046874.1, from coordinate 119,791,649 downwards.
AATGACTTTTTATGACTATTTGAACGAGAATAAGCAAATTTTGTTAAGAGAACTAAGCTAGAAACAAGAATTAAGCTAACTTGAATTCTTAGTAAAAAGGTGATGAAAATTATTATCAAATAGACAATTTATAAGCTTATTTCTGACTTATCAAAGGAGCTTCAAGGAAAACTTAAAACTAGACACTTATTACCATTACTATAGTCTATCTAGATCACCAAATCTCAAAAGTTGAATCGGGTTATTGAAGGAGATATGATTGATCAATCTGGCTGTTTAAACTGTAAATTTGACCCAAACACTTTTGTATCCAATTGCCTGTTTGACATGTCCTATTGACTTTTCAATGAATGATTTTTTTACTGTTATTGGATAACAATTGAAGTTCTATTCAACTCCTAAACACAGCTTAAACAATCAAGCAACAATCACCTGATCCAAAGACATGATAATGCTAAAACAAAAACAATTATTAAAGCTAAATGATTATCTAAAGAGAACTGAAGAGAAACAGATTAACTCCTTCAAATAACATATCGAATGAAGTAAGATTCCACAGGATTCAAGCACTTATATCAACTAACACAAATTTAAGCAGTTTAAACATAATTTGTGCCTAAAAATGTAAATGAAACCGAAACCTGCTTCCAGGCCTGTCCGTTGGTGATAATAGCTCAAAACTGATTCACAAATACCTAATCTACCTCTATCAACAACAACAACACAGATAACCAGAATTCAAGGAATTGAATTCAAACTCAGTTTTCCCTTTAAAACTTGATCTAGAAATAGAACTGAACAAAAAGCTGTAATCAAACCTTCTCAAGCTCAATTACAAGCTCAGTATCATCAAACAAGCACAATTCCTCCACATGTACTAATAGAATGCAGTAAAGAAGACGATGAACAGTAACAAATGGCGAATTTTATTAATATTTGAGGAATTTGAGTACAAACTGAGGTGAATTACAATAGCTACTCTATAATACTGAATTGTAACCAATTAGGTTACAATTCCTAAACCAGAGAGAGAAATTAAGGAAAATTCTAGAAAAATGAAAAGTATGCGTGTGTGAGGAGTGGGGTGAGTTTATATAGTGGAGCATGGGTTTGGGAGTTAGTTATGACAGCTGGATGCCAGGTTGGAACAGTTTAGGGGTCCAATTAAGATCTAACACGTGGCTTAAGGTTTACGTTGTTATAGCAGATTTTGGGTTTTCATGTAGAGTGAACCTTAATGCAATTAATCCACACCAATGTCTTCGTCTTGATCTCCTTATCACTTTTCATGTTGGTCGAAGCCTGAAAGTGCCTAGATCGATCACAAGTTGTTGATGAAGAAAATGGCCACGTGGCAAGTTGTGATTGGTTTGGGTGTGTTGCTCGGGATTAATAAAAAGTTACCACTGTCAGGATTGGGGTAATAATGACTAGTTATTAAATGAGCTGGTAATTATTAGCAAGTAATAAAAAAGGTTTGATCCGTGTGATCGAGATTGCTGGATTGTGATTGTACCATGTGGTCAGCACTAGTGGATCTTTAGCAGTTTGGCAAAAACATTCCCTTTCTTTTGCAATTTTCCATATTTAGTCTTTAATCTTAAATACACTTCATTTTTAGCCCTCCAAACTTGATTCCTTTTGCACTTTTGGTCCTTGAAGCCTTGTTTTGTCTTTTTGTTTATTAAAAAACCCGTGAAATCCCGTGTTTTCTTCATTTTGCACAATTTTACCTAATTTCACACAAAAACATAAAACCCGCGTAATTCTGACATTTACGGTTATTTATTACAATTTATCTTGGTTTTTCTTTGTTTTAAGTAGTAAAAGGGTGAGTGTTTTCACACTCATCAATCTGTTTAGCCTAGGTTGGAACCATTAGCTTCCAGCAAGTGCGACTTGCCCAAATAGGGGATGTCAAAACCCAAATAGTACTATTTACAATTGTAGCGCTCATTTTCTAGAAATGATTAGCGGTTCACAATTAAAAGGGACTTTAAGGCAACAATAAACATATTGTCAATAAACATATCTTGGGGAACATACCAAAAACGCTTGTATTCCAATTTAGCATATATCCCCCTCACGGGTTTTCAGTTCATTTACAAATCAGATCTAGTGAGGAGATGCGTTCTCTTTGTGTGTGCACAAGTTTTAAATTTATACAAGGAACACCGAATAAGCTAAGAACACACAGGCAAGTATGACCCTTTCGTTTGTAGCTAGCTTGTTGTGGTAAGCCGAGGTCGTTCACTGGGATTTGGGTGTTTTTGGTTTTAAAGAATCTTAGTAACAATGTAACTTTAGTGGTAAAATGGTTATCACTCCCAAAATTACCATATAAGTAACAATTAAGCGAATAAATAACAAGTAACACTTAAGATGATGATTAAGCAACTAAAATGAGATAACAATAATAATAAAGGACACTTATTTGGAACTAGTATTCATTTCAATGGAGTGATTAAATTATCGGGTAGATAGTTAAACAATAGCACACAAATTATAAGTATACAATTCCAAGTCAATGAATAATATCATGGAATTGCACATGACACGGTTTAGAATAAAGAACCCTTTCGACCTATGATCAATATTACAAACCGGTAATTAAATCTATTTGTGAGAAGTATGATTTTAGCCAACTTGTTCATTAGAGCCCTTTCAACCTATACTCTAAATTAAAGCTTTATAAATCCATTTAACTTGTTTACTCATGGTTGTCAATCATGATACACCAAACATATATGCGCATTAACATTTGGAACAAAACATAACAAGGAATCCTTTCGACCTTTAGACCCAATTATGGTTTATCAACAAGTTATCAAGAAAAAAAATGATTTAAACAAACTTATAAACAAAACCATAATTCAACATTGCAAAATAATAAACACTTCATATCCATGTTTACATTATTCCAAACAAGTATAAGAAAACTACTCCATAATCATATTAATCAAGAACAAACATTCAACATATGGTATAGAGTTCAACATCATGAAAGTAACAAAAGTTTACCCAAGGTATGATTACAATATGTAAATGAAAGGAATTAGAGCAATCCTTAGGCCTCCAATTGACTATAAGTTTCGAACCAATGGTAGGAGTTTGTGGTCTTTCGGGTTATGCAATGAAATTCGTATTTGAGAATTGAGGCACATTTTGGAGAGGTTTGGTGATGATGGTGATTTAAGAATCAAGAAACACTAACAATGATAAGGGTAATGATCCCTTAGAGTTTGGCAAGGTTATTTTGATGATTAGAGCTTCAAAAACGTCACTTTTTGGCACACCATTATTAAATCCGGGAATGAGGACTTTCACCATGGTTGGGAGAGTTCCCTTGGTGAATAATGAAGGTGGTAATGATTTGTTATCAAGTGGTATGTTACAATGACCCCATGGGTGTTATTTATGGTGGAATTGAATGTTGATCCTAAACTCAGATCGATTAGCTTTGTGTTAACGAGATTGAATCAAGATTAACATGTAGAGAAACTTTGTGTTAACAACAATCTAAGTGTTATGCGAAATTTAACACTTAGAACAAAGAACAATGTTAAACACAATATAAAACAAACTTTCACTTCAATTGATTAAACTTTTCGTACAATGAAAGTGTATGAAACGTATATCAAACCTAAACCCTAATACCTCCTTTTATAACATAATGAGTCTTGTACAATAAGCAAACTTGTCAACTATTCTAGGAAGATATATCAAGATAAACATAGAAAATACAAGATAAATACATATCTTTCTAACATATTAAAACGTTTTGACTAAGTATTCTGTTGTAGCTGGGACTTCTCTTGTCAGCACTGAATATCTCTTGTCAGTGCTTATTCTGTCAGTACTTGATTTACTCTTGTCAGCGGTTGAAATCCCTTTGTCAGCGACATAGTGATGTAGCTAATTTTTATTCCCAACAATCCTCCCCTAAACTTGATACTTATACTAATGTTCAAGTTTCTGAATAAAAACAAAATACAAAGAGGATTCTTACAAATAAAACCTACTCATGAATATGAGAATATATGAATCTCATAAAGTCCATGCCAACATCACTGGTGTAGTCAACTTCAAGCCTGGTGGTGATCAACTTCTTCAATAAATCTTGTGACAGTGGATACTTCACATCTATCAACAGGAATTCTAAAAATTTTGTGGTACAAAGATAGAACACACCAGCAGCTGAGTACAAGTGCCACTTCAAGCTACTCAAATCATCCAGATTTAACCAAACTAGATCAGCAACATCATGGGCAAACATCCTACTAAATGTTGTCCAGTTTTTAATTCCATTCAAGGAGGAAGGAGCCTCTGCCTTATACTTCTCATTCAACAAACTCTAAAGAGTTTCTACATCCTCTTTATCCAGGCTGGCAAACAAAGAAATGAATGAAGTAAAAGTATGCACCTTTCCTCTAGCCCTGGTAATCACCTAAAAACCAATAGAATCCTCCTCATACTTAACAATTGGATTCTTAAAATCAAGAGGCACAACATTAGTCATATCAGATGCTTCTAAAGGAGAAAGCACCATGTTTCTCTTTAAAACAACCTCATGTGGATTCAACTGATCAAGATTTGGAAATTTAAGCTTGAATCCCTTCTTCTTTGGTTTTGGCATAATGGAAGCCTTCTCAATCTACATAGCTTCCTTAATTTCTTCTTGTCTTTCCATAGAAAGCATCCTAAATATGTTATCCTCACAAACACGTTACCAAATAGGAAATGCAAAGTACTCTAATTGTTTAAAATAAAGCTTCTTTAATTTGGCATAAGTCCATCCTGTTTGATGACACCTAAGAAGCATGTAATAAAGCTCTCTTCTGTCCCTTTTTCTCTCATAAAGTACCTTGTTTGCTCTATACTTCAAAATGATCTTGCAATCACTTTGAACTCTCAATAGAATCTCCAAACCCCAAATCTTTTCTTACAAAGTCATGTCTGGATTTTCTGTAACCTTCTCTTCCTATTTGAAATACATAGCAACTACCTCAGGCATATCAAAATCAACCTGCATCTTCATCTGTTTGAGCTTTTCCTTAGCTAGCTCATCATTATCACCATATTCCAATCTTTCTGGGTCTTCTTCTAAAATGTTAGACCCATGATCACTCTCTTCTTCTTCGTCACCGGATTCATCCTTCTCATCACCTTCAGACTCTGATGAGATAATCTGTGCTTCAATACTACCTTTCTTAAGCCCCTTCTTTTCTTGCTCTTGCAATTGATGAGCAAGCATTTCATCAAACTTTGTCCGGGCTGTATCTTTAGGAACATCATCTACTACTAACACAACTTTACCCTTATCCATAGGATCAATAGAGGGCAAAGTTGAAGATTGTACCTGAGTGGAAGGCTCCTAATCATGAGTGGTGGTTAGGATTAATGGATGAGAGGACTACTTAGGATTAAAACCATGCTTCCTTATTTTGAGATTTTATATTTCTTATATTTCACGCTTTAAATAATGACAAATTTGCTCTCAAGCAATTTGCTCAAATAATAACCGGTCTTAGAGGCATAATAAGTGGGGGTATAAGAGTTACACAATGAATCTATATGAATAAGTTGACGTACTTTCACTTATGGATAATAATGATCTTATTTTTAAGCTTGGTATGGGGAAAGTAAAACTTGAGGGTGATAAGTGTTCATGGTACTCAAAGCCCTAATCAAAGTCTTTGATGTCTTTATGAGTTATTTCCATCAAAACCATTTCAAGAAAAATCCAAAAATATATAAATATATTGTTTTCCTTTGCATTGCATTGTATAAAATCAAAATCATGCATCATATAGTGTAGAGTAGTGTAAAAGCATTCCATATTTGCCAAGGTGGGTTAATTATAAGAAAAGTGTAAATTGGTGCTTTAAAATGTGGCATTGCATGAGGTCATGGCAATGATCAAGTGTAGGGGATTTGATATGAGTGAAATCTCATATCAATAATATCACAAATCACCCTAAAACACAAAGCAAAATACCTAATTTTTATACATAAAAGCAGTATTATGGGTATGTTTTGTGTTTGTGCTTGTGTAGGTAACAAAGATACAAATTTGGAGCAAACAAGTGAAATCAAGCCTTAATGATGAAGAAAAGACAAAAGAATGATGAAAAGTGACAAGCCTCGCTATAACACCCCATTTTGATAATGGAAATGTCACGCGTAATTATGGCGTGTCATCAAAGCATACAAGGATAATGTATAAAACATTACATGACCATAGGGATAACCGGAATCAAACATCGGTTCCCAAACATAAGCCCAAAACATAATAAAGCAAAAGAAATGGATGAAAGACTACACAAGCATAAATATATGAAGGCAACAGGAAAAGAAGTCTCTAGCAGCTTCCATCCGATGCACGTCCTCCAAATGCTCAAATATTTCCTAGGGTACCTGCCGTTTTGGGACATGGAAAGGAAAGTAACGGCTGAGCAAAACGCTCAGTGCACGGATATATAGACATAGTATGAATGACTAAGCATAGTAAAGAGTTAATAGCAGCGGAAATGTATAAGTCCTGGAAAACCTGGAACATGTTCATAAAACTGGTTTTATAGTTTGAAAAGCCTTATGTTTATCTTATGAAAACTGTTTAACATATTTTACCATTAGCTAATATAGGTCATGAAAATCCACCGTGCATGAATACTTGGAGGGGTGACCTCATCATGCAAATTAGAGGGGCTGCCTCTAATTTAATATACTGGTTTTTGGGTAGGAGGGATCAGCTCCTTGTGAAGGATGCAAGGCACACACCACATTCACCATGAAATCCTGACTGAAAACATGTAACTAGGATGCACCCATACGCCCCACATGATAAATATAAATAAATGGCCAAAAGCTGAAGGGACGCCACGAGCAATCACTCCGCCATGGTGAAGTCATAACATCAGTGCCTCTAATGTTATGGTTATGGTACCTCCATAACTAGGTGAAACTGGTCATGCATGTATATGGCTATAGGTAATCATATTTAAAACATAAGCAATCAAACTCATACTTATACTACGGGAAAACAGTTGGCTGCATACGGGGAAATCCTAATAAGGAAAGAATGTCCATACTGAAAGGACGGGAATCCGTACCTTATGTCCAGTGAACGAGAACGATGAACTGAGAGAATCCTACTTCCGAAACACTAGTGCTACATAAATACGTACATGAAATAAGTATTTGCTTACTACATACATAGCTGGTTTCATATCACGTCTTAGCTTATTTTATGTGTTCTTACTATTTTACACTGTTTAAAGCCTTAAACTGTGTTAAATCTTATATTATGTTCAATCTGATTAAGTATTTCTGATATTTCATGTGTTATTATACTTACTGTGTAATAATAAGTAACTTCCAAAAAATAGCAGGTTTCCTAAAATAGAAAGTTTCCAAAAATAGAAAGTTACCAAAAATAGAAAGTTTCCAAAAATAGAAAGTTTCCAAAAATAGAAAGTTTCCAAAAATAGAAAGTTTCCAAAAATAGATTTACTACTTAAAATAGATAAGTTTCTAAAAATAGAAAGTTTCACTATAAATAGATTAGCTGCCTTAATTAAATAAGTTTCCATAAATAGATTAGATGCCTTAAATAAATAAGTTTCTAAAAATAGCTGGTTTCCATAAATAAAATAGCTGCCTTATTTAATTAGGTTTCTAAAAATAGAAAGTTTCCATAATTAGAAATAAGCTGGTTAAATAAGCTAAGTAAATAAGCCTAAGTGTTTTCATGATTATTTCCTAAGTCATATGATATATTATATAGTTTAATAATTATTTCACGTAATTTAATTAAACTATAGGTTATAATATTTAATTAAAGTATGACATGTTTTTAATTAAATATATTAAATACTTAGGTTAAAATATGTATTATTAAATATTAATAATATAACCTAAGTCATGTTTAATTAATTAATTATATCCATGGTTTTTAAATAATTAATTAATTATAAGTCTTAACCATATAAATACTTAGGTTAAAAATAATTTCATGATTATTAATAATTAATTAACCTAAGTCATGTTATTAAATTAATCTCATCTTTTTATTAATTTAATTTTTAACAAAAGTTTATAACATAAACAACTAACATAATCATGATCCGGATCTAAGCCTAAAAACATGCACCAGATATGAAACAACACCGTACCCCGAACCAAATCGGGGTACCCCCTTGCTGCCGTGGGACCCACACGCACCAACCAAGACCAAAAAGGTCTTGGTGGTGGTCGGCTAAAACAAACCGAACCCCCCTTGGGGTCGGTTGTATCTTGCGGCCCAAAAACAAACACCCCTTTGATCGACCCTTTGATTAATTAATGATCAAAACATGTTAGATCTATGTTTAATTAATGTGTTTATATAAAAAAACATCACGTGTTCATAATTAATAAAAGATTAATTAAAAAGAAAAAGGTAAAAAGGTTTACCGTATTCGTGGATCAAAAGGATGCAGAACAAACACGATCACCAACTTAATTTCCAAGATCCAAGATCACAAACCACCTCCTTGTGGTGTTCTTAAGGTGGCAGCACAAAGAGGAGAAGGAGGAGGGTTTTTAGGGTTTTTGCTAAAAAATCTTCTGTAAGTTGTAAATGAGTAGTGAAAATCCCTTAAACCCCTTTTAGTAAAATTTGATGGGCTAAGCCCATCCTCCCTCCTATATTTCGTGGGAATGGGGCCCACAAGGGGTAACCCAATCATTTTCCGTGTCTAATTAATAAGTGTGTTCTCGTGTTCGTGTTTTACGTGTTTGTTCGTGTTTATTTGTGTTCGCGTTTTGTGTGTTCTCGTTAAATAATTACCGTGGCCTAATATATTTAATTACGCTCGTAATAAATATATATATACGTAATTAATAATAGTTCGTGTTTTAATTACGTTCATGATTTCATGATCGCATGTTCGTGATTAATTATCGTTAAATAATTATTACGTGATCGTGCATAGTAAATACTTATCGTGTTCTAACACGTACGTAATACTTATCGTGTTCTAACACGTACGTAATACGTAAACTCCTAACACGTAATCGTAATCATGCTATATTAGGAAAGTTTTAATCTAGTACGTACGATCCTAAGGGTACTATGCATGGTAAAAGCATGCGGGTTTTACAACTCTTCCCCCCTAAAAAGAATAATTCGTCCCCGAATTATAGATAACGTAACTGAAAGAGAAACATACCCGAATCAAATTGAGAGGGTATGTAAGATAAATTAACGTGCAGGTGACCTGGCAGAAAGAACGCGGAACGTGACATGTCTTAAAAGGACATGGAACGTGACGTGGCTGAAAGGACATATCTAATTGATAAGAGAAAACGGATAAGAAGTCCGGATGAACTTGTCCGTTTCCAAGTGGCTTCCCTCTTGGAACGGTTCCTTATAAGATCTTGACACGAATGATAAGTCTTGGTCCTCCTAACCTTGACTTGGAGTACGAAGAAGTTCTTGTTTATCAACGTAAGGTAGATCCCCTAAATTTGATCGAGGAATAAGAATTAACGTGTAAGAGTAACTGAAACATTATGGTGCAAAACAATCCAACTTAACCGATAACTAGCAACGATACGTGAGACATATAGAAACGTAGTACGTGAAAAATTTTGAACGTGATACGTGAAAAATTTTGAACGTGCTACGTGGAGATATGGCGAGTGTAGTATGAGTAAACATATCGTGATCCCTGATACGTGTAACATATCTTGATCATGATATGAGGAACGTGGAATGAACATGACATGTGAAACATATCGTAATCATAGAATATAATGGCGGTAACGACAAACGCTAGAAGGCGAGACATAGATTATGACGAGAAACGTCTATCTGAGGATAGGGAGTTATACTAAACTTGGGTCTGGTCTCTCAAGTTCTTGCAAACTACCCATAATGAGAAAAGAAATGAACGTAAAACCGTAAACCAAAATACGATCATGAACGTGAATAGTGTCATGAACGCGAGCGCGAAAGCAAGGCGTGGAATTAGAACAAGGACGTGAATTAAATAAGGAGCATAATTATGAATATTTGTCTGACCTGATAACTGAGGAATTGCCAAGTGATCGGATGAACCTTGGCTGGAACATGTCCGATCAATCTGTTGGTTCTGAAATCCTTGCGGATGTAAGGATTCTTCAGACTTGATCAAACTGTTTGTAATAACCCAGATAGCATCATGCTTCTTCTGAGTTTGCTTTAATCTGGTAACCAAAATCCATGGAGATCTTGTCCCATTTCAATTCACAATTTCAGATGATGAAAACATCCCAGTTTGTTGGTGTCCTATCTTAACCTGTTGGTATGTCAGGTACTTAGATATGAACGTAACTGTATCTTGCTTCGTAGAACTTGATACATAGGAGTTTGCGGAACTCTAAGTCTCTGAATCTAGACTTCTCCTAGCGTAGGATTTTCTAGAACACCTAATGTAGTGTAGGGTTCTCTCTTTACGCATAAGCTGAGTCATGGTAAGATTAACCGTAGAAACCCATGTGATTCAGTGTGTTACTGTAATCAAATAGAATTGATATTGGAAAAAAATTTCCAGGGTAGAATTTCTCTTGTCATAGAGTTAGGCTTAGAGGAAATCAGGTTATCCTCAATGAAACCACTGATGAATTTGCTATGAGTTCATGGAAACTCATTCTTATAATGCCGTTGGAGCATTGATGAGACTAATTCAAAATCATAAATCTAGCATGACCGAGTCGTGTACGAATAGGAGTCATGGACATGTCCTGCTGTTTCATTCGTCACTGTTGGCAGCATGATCATGAGTTCGATCTTGGAAAAGTGATTAACACCATACGGTTGATTGGACATGTTATCAATATGTGGAGGAGAATAACGGTCATGAATGGTGATTTGTTTACGCCGACGGTAGTCGACACATAATCTCATGGTACCGTCCTTCTCCTTGTAGATTCTTCTAGAATGTATGGGAAGACTTTGGAATAATCAATTGGTTATGCGTAAAAGGACTTAAGTGGTCGTGTCTTACTGGCAGCTAGAAAATTTTAGCGACCATGGCTAACAACGCACATGCTTGTAAGCATAGATAATTTGTACAGATTTTCCCGATGGAAAATCAAGCTGAATGTATTCAGGAGCCTGAACATTACTGTACATAATTTTGAATCGTAGCATGGTGTGCTGTTCATAGTACATAATTAGGATAAAATTCATCTCGTGTCTGTCCGAGGAAATGCGTTAGCAGCTTGGATCTCATCACTAAGCTGAAGGAAAACCTTCGTATACGTGGGAATACGAAAGGCGTCCTTCATGGTCATGAATCAATGATTTATGGTTACAAGAATAAAAGTGACATCGGCAACGTGACAGTTCTCACTGATGCGCCGGTAATGGTAGTGAAATTCTTGTGGCCTGATTAATACATGGCACAACAAAATGGATATACCCTTGGAGGGTACCCTGAATTTCTCAGAAATGTTCCATAGTTGGACGTGAGTCATGTGTCTTGACTCGTGTCTTGGAACTATAAGCATGACATATGTCTTGACTGGTGTCTTGACATGTGTCTTCAGAAAGTATACGTGAGACATGTGTCTTGACTGATGTCTTGACATGTGTCTCGAGACGTAAAAACAATAGAACTACCAATATTAGGTTATTATGCCAGGATTGGCGGATCGGTTGGACTACTGATCATTTGTATGTCTGATCACGTTCGCGGCCGGAGCCTCGGTTGCGATTTCTGGGATAAATCTTCATAGTAGTGGTTACTATCGTCCTGTCTGTCAGTTCCATGATGGTCATTCTCATGACCGTGATTCATGTACTATTCAGCTGAGTGGCCGGCTGGTACCGGTTTGTACTCATATGGCTGAAATGACAGCCGAATGACGTGTGACATGTAACTAAGAATTACGGGCAATGATTGATGGGAATCATCTGATGGTGAAGCATCTTCTCGTCCAATTGCTTTGCTCCGACGCCTTTGTCTTCGTCTTGTAGGATCTCCAGGTTGTGAACAGCATCCGCATCTCGTAGCGTCTCCGAACGTCAGCAGCGTCTATCTTTAGTAACATCTCCCAGTTATGAGCGGCATCAGCAATCTTGTAGAATATCAACAATTGAAAATACGCCTGAGGTGATTCAGAATCGACTAGCGAATACTCATGCAGTATTGCAAGTGAAATACACATGGATTTAGGTACGTGTAATACACATGGAATACGGTACATGGAGTACACGTTGAATGCACATGAAATGATCGGTATGGGTCGATCATTTATCATGATTTAAAGAAAGTATATCATTTAAACGGTTAGGAAAACCATCATGATAACCTGGCAATGCCAATATATACCTCATTCTGGTTGCATAGAGAAACGCTAAAGTGTGGTTACACAAAATTTAACGATGATTTGCCTGACAGCATGATCAGTGAAGACCAACCATGACTATCATGAAAGCAGAATTCAATGAAATCCAACAATGTCTTGCAGGACAACGTAAATAACAAAAGAGGCGTAAAACAAAATCAACATGAAGACGGAATTATCATGAAGAAACATGAAACCATCTATCACGAAGAAGTGTATAATATAATCAGCATGAAACTGAAGTTAACCATGACAATATGAAAACATAGTTGACATAAAAACATAATAACTTATGAGGGGACATGAAATTTTTTTTTATGCCAATTTAAATCATGAGAAAAATTTTATGCATGAAAAACAGTGCATCAATGCGTAATGTAGTTTATAAAACCTTTATATGTGCGAGGGAACGCCTATGGGTCGGTTCCAAAACAAAAGACATGGCGAGGGGACGCCTATGGTCGGTCCCAAAGTTAAAAGTTTCGATAAAAGCACATGCGACTAAATAGGGCAAGTCCTGTACCAACCATTACTTAGTCATAATCCCTGCACAATGATACATGAAACATAAATGAATGAAATTCGTTTGTCAAAACTTATCAGAAAAAAATTTAATGTGACTAATTATGAACTACTGGGGTTCAGTCCACATAGCCACAGTTCACGAGGAACATTATGCATGAAACAATGACACATAACTAAATATGAATGACGGTTGTCCATCCATATTAGTAAAACAATATCGATGAAAACGTCAAGGTTAAAACCTCAAGGTGCTGAAAACATCATGGTTAAAACAACAATGCGCTGAAAACATCAATACGTAGAATAACAGACGTTGGCTTAGGAAGCTCCTGGTGACTACCCACTAGTCACAGGTCGAGTTTTAGAGCCTACAGGTCGAAGCCTTGTCTCTGATACCATAACTGTAACACCCCATTTTGATAATGGAAATGTCACGCGTAATTATGGCGTGTCATCAAAGCATACAAGGATAAATGTATTAAACATTACATGACCATAGGGATAACCGGAATCAAACATTGGTTCCCAAACATAAGCCCAAAACATAATAAAGCAAAAGAAATGGATGAAAGACTACACAAGCATAAATATATGAAGGCAACAGGAAAATAAGTCTCTAGCAGCTTCCATCCGATGCACGTCCTCCAAGTGCTCGAATCTTTCCTAGGGTACCTACCGTTTTGGGACATGGAAAGGAAAGTAACGGCTGAGCAAAACGCTCAGTGCACGGATATATAGACATAGTATGAATGACTAAGCATAGTAAAGACTTAATAGCAGCGGAAATGTATAAGTCCTGGAAAACCTGGAACATGTTCATAAAACTGGTTTTATAGTTTGAAAAGCCTTATGTTTATCTTATGAAAACTGTTTAACATATTTTACCATTAGCCAATATAGGTCATGAAAATCCACCGTGCATGAATACTTGGAGGGGTGACCTCATCATGCAAATTAGAGGGGCTGCCTCTAATTTAATATACTGGTTTTTGGGTAGGAGGGATCAGCTCCTTGTGAAGGATGCAAGGCACACACCACATTCACCATGAAATCCTGACTGAAAACATGTAACTAGGATGCACCCATACGCCCCACATGATAAATATAAATAAATGGCCAAAAGCTGAAGGGACGCCACGAGCAATCACTCCGCCGTGGTGAAGTCATAACATTAGTGCCTCTAATGTTATGGTTATGGTACCTCCATAACTAGGTGAAACTGGTCATGCATGTATATGGCTATAGGTAATCATATTTAAAACATAAGCAATCAAACTCATACTTATACTACGGGAAAACAGTTGGCTGCATACGGGGAAATCCTAATAAGGAAAGAATGTCCATACTGAAAGGACGGGAATCCGTACCTTATGTCCAGTGAACGAGAATGATGAACTGCGAGAATCCTACTTCCGAAACACTAGTGCTACATAAATACGTACATGAAATAAGTATCTGCTTACTACATACATAGCTGGTTTCATATCACGTCTTAGCTTATTTTATGTGTTCTTACTATTTTACACTGTTTAAAGCCTTAAACTGTGTTAAATCTTATATTCTGTTCAATCTGATTAAGTATTTCTGATATTTCATGTGTTATTATACTTACTGTGTAATAATAATTAACTTTTCAAAAATAGCAGGTTTCCTAAAATAGAAAGTTTCCAAAAATAGAAAGTTACCAAAAATAGAAAGTTTCCAAAAATAGAAAGTTTCCAAAAATAGAAAGTTTCCAAAAATAGAAAGTTTCCAAAAATAGATTTACTGCTTAAAATAGATAAGTTTCTAAAAATAGAAAGTTTCACCATAAATAGATTAGCTGCCTTAATTAAATAAGTTTCCATAAATAGATTAGCTGCCTTAAATAAATAAGTTTCTAAAAATAGCTGGTTTCCATAAATAAAATAGCTGCCTTATTTAATTAGGTTTCTAAAAATAGAAAGTTTCCATAATTAGAAATAAGCTGGTTAAATAAGCTAAGTAAATAAGCCTAAGTGTTTTCATGATTATTTCCTAAGTCATATGATATATTATATAGTTTAATAATTATTTCACGTAATTTAATTAAACTATAGGTTATAATATTTAATTAAAGTATGACATGTTTTTAATTAAATATATTAAATACTTAGGTTAAAATATGTATTATTAAATATTAATAATATAACCTAAGTCATGTTTAATTAATTAATTATATCCATAGTTTTTAAATAATTAATTAATTATAAGTCTTAACCATATAAATACTTAGGTTAAAAATAATTTCATGATTATCAATAAATAATTAACCTAAGTCATGTTATTAAATTAATCTCATCTTTTTATTAATTTAATTTTTAACATAAGTTTATAACATAAACAACTAACATAATCATGATCCGGATCTAAGCCTAAAAACATGCACCGGATATGAAACAACACCGTACCCCGAACCAAATTGGGGTACCCCCTTGCTGCCGTGGGACCCACACGCACCAACCAAGACCAAAAAGGTCTTGGTGGTGGTCGGCTAAAACAAACCGAACCCCCCTTGGGGTCGGTTGTATCTTGCGGCCCAAAAACAAACACCCCTTTGATCGACCCTTTGATTAATTAATGATCAAAACATGTTAGATCTATGTTTAATTAATGTGTTTATATAAAAAACATCACGTGTTCATAATTAATAAAAGATTAATTAAAAAGAAAAAGGTAAAAAGGTTTTACCCTATTCGTGGATCAAAAGGATGTAGAACAAACACGATCACCAACTTAATTTCCAAGATCCAAGATCACAAACCACCTCCTTGTGGTGTTCTTAAGGTGGCGGCACGAAGAGGAGAAGGAGGAGGGTTTTTAGGGTTTTTGCTAAAAAATCTTCTGTAAGTTGTAAATGAGTAGTGAAAATCCCTTAAACCCCTTTTAGTAAAATTTGATGGGCTAAGCCCATCCTCTCTCCTATATTTCGTGGGAATGGGGCCCACAAGGGGTAACCCGATCATTTTCCGTGTCTAATTAATAAGTGTGTTCTCGTGTTCGTGTTTTACGTATTTGTTCGTGTTTATTTGTGTTCGCGTTTTGTGTGTTCTCGTTAAATAATTACCGTGACCTAATATATTTAATTACGCTCGTAATAAATATATATATACGTAATTAATAATAGTTCGTGTTTTAATTACGTTCATGATTTCATGATCGCATGTTCGTGATTAATTATCGTTAAATAATTATTACGTGATCGTGCATAGTAAATACTTATCGTGTTCTAACACGTACGTAATACTTATCGTGTTCTAACACGTACGTAATACGTAAACTCCTAACACGTAATCGTAATCATGCTATATTAGGAAATTTTTAATCTAGTACGTACGATCCTAAGGGTACTATGCATGGTAAAAGCATGCGGGTTTTACACTTGCAAAGACAAAGGACCTTTCTTGGCAACTTTTAAAGATGAGGGACTAAAAGTGTAAATATGCAAAAGTTAAGAAGAAAGTCAAATCTGGTCAACTCTCAAGTCAACAAGTCAAAGGATGATTTTTGAACAAGATTGAAGTTGGAAGGACCAAATATGTCAAAGAAATGAAACTTGGAGCTTAAAATCTTATTCTGCCAAACTACAAGGACTAAACATGACAAATTTGTATCAAGTTTGGTTTGATCCGAGTGAAAGATATTTCAGCCAATGGGAAGTGAGCATTGTTTGCACAAGGATTACACTTTATTGCCACATCACTCCGCTAGCCGCCACTTTAATAAATAAAAAAATCAAAACAATGAATCCCACTCACTTTTCAGCAACCAATAGGAAATAAGAGAATGGATAATGATCCGTGTCTTCTCTTTTCCACCAATAACAACACTCCACCTGGCATCTTCAAACTATAACGAACCTAGGAACGAGAATGAGAAGGAATGCATATCAAGAGACATGATCAACATGAAAAATGCTCTAAATCAAGTGAGGGTCACAACCACAGCAACCAATTAACCTGAAACTAGCTCAATCAAAAACCCCCAATTTGAGTTCTTCAACGGCTATGAACAATCAAGAGAATCACCCCACGTGGAAGCACACCTTTGGTTGAAACACGTCACTAACCTCCACCACATCATATCCTAACCTCTATAAATACCTAGCTAGGTCCTCATTTTGTGTATGTAGTTAGTGTGTGTTTTTTCACACACTTGTAAAATTCTCTCTTATTTCACTAGTAATTTAGTTAAAACTACTCTTAAGTGACTGACAATCACTTAAGAGTTAGTTAGTTTGTTGTAACCACTTTGTAACCAACTTTACCTCCATTAATGAAATACAATTTTCACTTTCACTCACTCTACTTCTCAATACCTGCATAATCTTACTCCTAGTGTTACTGTTTGGTTCTTTTGATCATACTTGATCAATAGAACTTGATTGATGTCATTTGGAGAC
The DNA here is from genome assembly GCA_025667525.1 of Glebionis coronaria. NCBI lineage: Eukaryota > Viridiplantae > Streptophyta > Magnoliopsida > Asterales > Asteraceae > Glebionis > Glebionis coronaria. Next base: position 119,774,329 of record CM046874.1, on the reverse strand, counting down.
TTGTAGCTGAGTCAGAAGCATTACCAGTCCATTTCATACAGATGACGTATAGTCCCCAGTCGGGTCAGGAACCCGGCCCACGGGTACTACCCGTATCCGGCCCATCACAGATGGGTGGGAATAATGTCATTCAAGCTTATGGGCTTGAATGAACAGTGACCGCACACATGTGTGCGGCCCACGGCCCAGCGTGGCCGACATAGGGTTAGACATAATTATATTATGTCTAGGAATAGGTTTACCCCAATAGAGGAGGATATTCACTACCAAAATTAGAAGATAACAATCATTCTAATTCTGATAGTTATCCTTTCCTTGGGGCCGAAGTGTTAGTGGCAGCCCACTAGGGTTCCACTGCCTATAAAAGGAACCCCCAAGGGTTCCACAAAGGTATTACGCTCTATACTCTCAACTCACATAAAACCTTAACCGATTACTTACTCTCACGCCGGAGTCTAATCGTGGGAAACATTCCCACGGTAAGCCTAACGCGTGTTGTTTAGTGTGCATGATCCCAACCAAACGATTCACTTGGTGCAGGAGCCGGAGCCCAGCCAACCCGAATTAAGCCTAATTCGGGTCTAGCAAGGACCACCCAACTTTTGCATCAACAAGTTGGCGCCATCCGTGGGACCCATTACACTAAGCTAGAACAAAACCTCATTCTGAATTTCCAATGACGAAGGGGCATCCGCAAGCTAATCCCAGGAACACGAATCATGGGAATCGGAAGTCCCAAGGGGAAGGGATACTCATCCCCAATCAATCACCTAGCCGCCTTGCAGGCGGACCTGGTAACCGTGGCGGTTTTCAGCCCTTGGGGGTGACGAGCACGATCTCCATGACACCCCCACCTACTTTAACCCTGGACAACCCTGACCCAGGGAGTGCGCCCAACCCTCCTAACAAGGAGCCGCGCAGACCGTCGGCGGAGGAGGAAGTAGAAGTCCTACCACTCAGCGAGGAGGATCTTACTCGAGTTCTCACCCAGAACTTTGATAGGATCGTCCCGGGGATCGCATCAAGGTTGAATCTGGGGAGGAACCTCCAATCCAGACTCAACTTTGGTGACACCGGACCAATCACCTCTTCCCAAAATCAGAGGAAAAGGAGAGCTCGGCCTCAGGAGCAGAGCATCTTTGAGGAAACCCCTCAACCCAGGAATGTGTTTGAGCGCATAGGAGATCGCCTCATACAGGAACTAATGCAGTCTCGAGAAGGAGGAGATAAGTCTGATGGTTCACCCGAGCGACCAGATCGAGAGCTGGCCAGAACCGCTCGTCGCACGAGCGTGTGGGACAGGATGAATACTGGGAAAAAGGCTCCTGGTTCATCCCAAAAAAGTGGTCCCTATCCAAAGGATGGGGCACCACCGCCGTCTCCAGACCCGTCAGGAGAGGACTCAGATGACCATCCGCCTAAGCGTCGTCGACCCAGGCGTACCCCTCCACCACCACCAAACAATGATGAGTATTATGGTGGCCCTTATTATCGAGATACAGAAGCGGAGGATCTTTCGCGCCCATGGTGTGAACCATGGGATGACCCTAGGCTCACCCGACCATGGGCGGATCCCCGGGAAGACCCGTTCACCCTCCGCATACGGAACTATTCCGAGGACACTAAACGTCGCATGCCGGCGTGTGTCAAGACCTATGATGGGACTGGTGATCCGGATGATCACCTTAAAATATTTGATACGCAGGCTAAAATTGAGCGATGGCCCATGCCTATATGGTGCCAAATGTTCAATTCAACTCTGATAGGAAATGCCCGTGACTGGTTTGAGGGACTCCCTCCACGGAGCATTGATAGTTTCACGGAACTACGCACTGCGTTCAAGAACAATTATACTCAGAGGAAGAAGTATAATAGGGATCCGGTCTCATTGGCAACTGTCAAACAACGGCCGGGGGAGTCCACAGAAGCCTTCACTGAACGCTTCAATGATGAGTGCACGCGCACAAAAACAATGCCGGAACTCCTGAAAATCTCTGACTACATGCACGCCATAACAGACAGGGAGTTGATCAGGCGCCTCAATGACAAGCGTCCAGAGAGATATGATGACCTCATGGAAAGGGTCAGAAATTTCATAGAAGGAGAAACAGCTGTTGCCGCGGCTTACCCATCCAGAGGAAATGGGTACCGGTCAAACGACCAGTCTCGGAGACAGTCAGGCGGTCAAGGCAATCAGAACAATAGCAAGGGCTCAGACTATAAGAGCCAAAACAAAGGAGGACGGCCGGACGATAAGTTTACCCCCCTAAAGATGTCCTACCGGGAGATCTTGCTGACGGAAGGGGCAAATTTTCCAAGGCCTCCCCCAATGACAACTCCGCCGGAACGTCGGCAAGGAAATCGCTTCTGCGAGTTCCATAATGACAAGGGCCATGGTACGGAGGAATGTATCCAGCTCAAGAAGCACATCGAGTCACTGATCAAATCAGGTAAACTCAAGCACTTAGTTAAGGATTGGAAGGATGGAAAAGACAACAAGAAGTATGATAAGAAGGATCCCCAAAAGGAAAAACCTTCGACTATATACATGATCCAATCCAGACAGCGCCGCACGAGGCAGAAAGTTGGCCAAAAATTTTCACGCGGCAGGGAAATCTCATTCCCTCCCATCACAGCAAGCGATGTGATTGATGCGCCTCTCACTATTGAGATAAGCATTGGAACACACAATGTTCGTCGCATGTATGTGGATGGAGGGTCGTCAGCAGAGGTACTGTATGAACACTGTTTCGTGCAGTTATGCCCAGAAATAAGAAGCCAATTAGTACCGGCCACGGCGCCGCTCACTTGCTTTAGTGGAGACACTATCTGGCCGATAGGGCAATTACGTCTGCTTGTAACCATTGGGAATGAGGAACACTCCACTACGGCGTGGATGAACTTCATGGTGATACGCTCACATTCTCCGTACAATGGGATCATAGGCAGACCAGGTATTTTGGCTATACGGGCGGTACCCTCCACGGCGCACGGAATGATCAGATTCCTGTGGAGGGAGGAATCGTAACCATTTATAACACAATCGTACCAGCATCTGAATGTCATACCGTGACAACACCGGCTCCACCTGTTCCACCCACGAATGGATCACCACCTCCCAATTGGAAGGTGGCAATTCATCCCGACTATCCGGAACAGGAGATATCCATAGGGGGGCACTCTCGGATAACGGCAAGAGGGCCATGTGCTCTCTGTTAAGTGAAAACCTAGATATATTCGCATGGGAGCCAAAGCATATGACAGGTGTGCCACGGGCGATAGCATAACATAAGCTCCAGATCCGCCAGGGGTACCAACCAGTCAAGCAAAAGAAGCGCGGCCAGGCGCCTGAGCGCAATCAAGTAATATTGGAGGAAGTACAGAAACTAGTAGACGCAGGTATCATGCGCGAGGTATACTACCACGAGTGGTTATCCAATCCGGTCATGGTCAAAAAACATGACGGAAGTTGGCGCATGTGTGTGGATTTTACGGATCTAAACAAGGCCTGTCCACAGGATTGTTACCCCTTACCAGAAATTGACTGGAAGGTGGAATCCCTATGTGGATATCCTTTTAAATGCTTCTTAGATGCATATAAAGGATATCACCAGATCCAGATGGCGGAGGAGGATGCAGAAAAAACGGCGTTCCATACAAGCCAGGGCGTATATTGCTATACGAAAATGTCGTTCGGACTGAAGAACGCCGGTGCTACATACCAACGGCTTGTGGACAAAGCTTTTGAATCACAGATAGGCCGCAACTTGGAAGTCTATGTGGATGACTTGGTTATAAAAAGTCATACGGGGGATGCACTTCTCCGGGATGTTCAAGAGACATTCGACACACTGAGAAGGATTAACATGAAGCTAAATCCAAAGAAATGTACATTTGGGGCAACGGAGGGAATGTTCCTGGGATATTTGATTGATCCAAATGGCATCAAACCTTGCCCAGAGAAGACGGACGGAGTGATACAACTGCCATCCCCTCAGACACGGAAGGAGGTGCAATCCTTAAATGGGAAACTAGCCGGGCTGAATAGGTTCCTATCCAAATCCGCAGAGAAGTCATTACCCCTATTTAAGACACTCAAGAAGTGCATTAGGAAGGGAGACTTTTGGTGGACGAAGGAAGCCGAGGAAGCTTTTGGCCAACTCAAGCAGCATCTTGCATCTCTCCCTATGCTAGTAGCTCCTCGGCCAAAGGAGGAACTCATTATGTATCTCTCAGCCACTCATGGCGCAATAAGCGCGGTACTCGTGACAGATAGAGATACAGTGCAAACTCCGGTCTACTTTATAAGTAGAACACTACAAGGGTCGGAGCTGAATTACTCCTCTATGGAAAAATTGGTGTTAGCACTAGTGTTTGCTAAAAAGCGGCTGCGCCGGTACTTTCAGGCGTACCCAATTGTAGTCATTACGGATCAGCCAATCAAGCAGGTTATTTCTAGACCGGATGTGGCAGGGAGGCTACAAAAATGGAGCATCTTGTTGGGGAGCACAATATATCTTATAGGCCAAGGACGGCTGTGAAAGGCCAGATCTTGGCAGATTTCCTGATCGAGAAGCCGGATGAGGAAGGGCCAATCGTTAAACAAGACGAGACTCCAACAGAACCATGGGTGCTATTTACGGACGGATCTTCGTGTACGGATGGCTCCAGAGCTGGTCTTATCCTCACAAATCCGGAAGGAATGGAGTTCACATACGCCCTTCGTTTTGAGTTTACGGCCACCAACAACGAAGCGGAATATGAAGCATTAATTACGGGTTTAAAAATCGCCGCTAGAATGGGAGTCCGCAACCTTGAGGCCTACGTGGACTCACGGCTTGTTGCGAACCATATTCTAGGTGGATATGCGGTTAAGGAGGACAACATGGTCAGATACTTGGAAAAAGTCAAGTCACTAATTGCGGCTTTCAACAAATTTTCCATCAAGCAGGTGCCAAGAGGCGAGAACAAGAAGGCGGACGCTCTTAGCAAGATTGCATCCACAAGCTTCGCTCACTTATCCAAACAAGTCTTGGTGGAAATACTCAAGGAGAAATCTATAACAGAAGGAGAGGTCGCTACTATAGTTGAGGAGGACGGACCTACATGGATGACCCCGATCATCAACTATTTGACTAGTCAGACCCTTCCAAACGAGGAAAAAGTAGCACGGCGCATCAGGAGGAAGTCGCAACACTTCGAACTTCGAGAAGGCATCCTTTATAAGCGCTCTTTCTTGCAGCCGTGGTTGCGGTGCGTTGGACCACGGCAGGCCGCTTACGTAATCAGTGACATACATGAAGGGTTATGCGGCATGCACGCAGGTCCACGATCTGTGGTAGCTCGAGCCTTACGAACAGGATACTATTGGCCTACCATGCATAGAGACGCGCGCGACATGATTCGCAAGTGTAGTGATTGCCAAGTGCATAGACCAGTGCCGCGACATCCGCAGCAGGAGCTTACACCTATTACATCCCCATGGCCATTCTATAAGTGGGGAATTGACATCGCAGGACCGTTTCCTGTAGCTGCGGGGGAGTGAAGTTCTTGATTGTCGCAATGGATTACTTCACACGATGGATAGAGGCCAAGGCAGTCAAATCCATCACAGGCAAGCAAGTCAAAAAGTTTGTTTGGGAGCATATGTTGTGCCGTTTTGGTCTACCAGGAGAAATCATCTCGGACAACGGTAAGCAGTTCACGGACAATCCATTCAAAGACTGGTGTGCATCATTGAACATCAAGCGGCGCTTCGCATCTGTTAAGCATCCGCAGACAAATGGCCTCGTCGAACGAGCAAATAGAAGCTTGGGAAATGGCATCAAGGCGCGTTTGGATGAACGAAGTGCCAAATGGGTCGATGAGTTACCACATGTGCTATGGGCGCATAGAACTATGATCAAAACAGCCAACGGAGATACTCCATTTGCATTGGCTTACGGCACTTAAGCTGTTATACCAGCAGAAATAGGAATGCCTACCATCCGCACGGCGGAGGTTAATGTCGTCACGAACGACGAGCAGCTGCGAATCAACCTGGATCTGTTGGAAGAAAAAAGGGAGATAGCAGCCATCAATGAGGCTAAGTCCAAGGCTAAAATGAAGGCTTATTATGACGCCAAGGTCAAGGGTGTTTCTTTTCGACCGGGAGATTATGTCTATCGTGCTAACGAAGCAAGTCGAGCGGAGAATACAGGAAAGCTGGGCCCTAAGTGGGAAGGACCATATGAAGTCACGGAGGCCTTGGGACGAGGCGCGTACAAGTTACGTGACATGGATGGCCGTGACCTAGAGCGCACATGGAACATCTCCAATCTCAAAAGGTGATATCTTTGAAATCTACGGCTTCCGCATGGGTGCTTCGCTATATGTGGCTTTAATGAAGAACCATGCGGTTTATCTGTTTTTCTTATGTCTTGTTTAGTTTCCTTTCTTGTTTTCTAGGACTTGTCATTATTGTTCAAACAAAACATGTAAACGTTCTAATAAAATGCCGTGGCGCCTAGCTAGCTCCACGGCTTATTTCGTGCAAATCATTTTTTAGATTTTTTGTCAGTCATATGAATTTTAGTTGTTATTACAATATGTCATGTTTCATTCGTATGCATTCATTCAAACTATTGTACATGTACTATACGCCTCCAGGCGGGGTAAGAGGATTAAGTGAACCTACTAATTTAACTTGCCGCGTAAGAGGGATGCAACCCCAGCCGCACGGATCATGTATCCTTACTAGACACCTTACTCACAAGACGTTGTGGTAAGTTTCGTATGCTGTACTCACGCAGTGCCCCGCATAGTAAAGACGCACGTCGCATGACTAGTAAATTATAGGCTTGTAGGTATTTTCCTTTTTTGTGTAAGACATGACGTGTCATGCGGTATTGGCATACAATGTTCAAACCAAATTAAAATACACAAGTTTCAAAAATAAATAACAAAATGGCCGTGGTCATCACGGACTTCAATATAAAAGGCAGTCATTTCACATATGTCTTAGCCGTGTACATACACGGACGAATAAAATTACAAGTGTTTACAACTGATAAATTACAAGGGGGGTAGGAATTTTTCTATGTCCTTCTTCCCTTCTTCAATCAGAGCACGGATGACCTCCCCACGAGCATCCTTCCCATCCTGGGCTTTGACCGCAATAGCATCCAATGCTTCTACAAGCAGTTTCTCGCCTTTCATTGTTTTGGATGCGGAATCATAAGTGGCCAAGGTCAAAGGGATGGGATCCGCAGTCAGCCGGGACATTATTGCCTCGTTTGGAGCGTCCCTAAGTGTCTCAAGCTCATCCAGGAGAGGGTGTTGGATTTCCGCCAAGGCATTCATGGACGCGGTCATATTATCCGCGGCTGAGGGATTGTGGTAGGGATGCTGCATGATGTCTTCATTTTTTCCTATCAGTTCCGCAGCTTTGACCAAGCCCTCATGTCTACCATGGTCGATTCCATCGGATACGACCCCGGCGAATGCCTGCAATAGGTGTGGAGCTTCTAGTGCCCTGCTCACAGCAAGTCGCAGTCCTTGCCCGATTATCCACCTGCGTCCAGCTATAGCGGATAGCAGGGGAGGACATAGTCTCTCAGCACAACTTACGGCCATTTTGCTTAGCTTCTCATCCGCTGAGGCAGCCTGCTCTTCCAGGTTGGTCTGCGCCCGTGTCAACTCATCCTTCAGCGCATCACGCTCCTGGGCGATGTTGAAGGATTGCACGGTCACAGCCTTGGTAGTAGCTTCGGCCGTAGACACCTGTATATAAAATTTTGAGTTATTACAAGGATATATACTTTTCTTGGGTCAAATGAATACCCAAAGTTTGAGTATATGTACAAAAAATTTCGAAAGTATACCTTCTCATTTGATGCGGCTACAAGGGCTTCGAGCTCGGCGATGCGCTTCTCTCGGGTGTCAGCGTGATGAGCTTGTTCTTTTACCGCCGCCTCGGCTGTCACCAGCGCTGCCTGCAAGGACGCGATGGTCTTCTCGTTCTTCACGACCATCGCCTCACGACGGGCTATCTTCTTATCTGCCCGGTTCACATTTGTAAGGGCCTTGATCAAACGGCATCTCAAGGCGGCCCCCACCGTCACTTGGTGTGCGGACGACACGTCAAATTGCTCAAGAAGGGCCTCGTGATCCAACTCGTCTAAATCTTGTGCGAGGACTGGCGGGGTGATGTGCTCAATAAATTCTGAGCACTCGGATTCTGCTTCCAACCTTGTCAAGCTTGACAAGTTCCATGCAAGGCGCAGGCTTTCTTCTGGCCCCTCGGGGTGTGGTTCCTTGGCGTGTGTTGTAGCAGGGGATGGGGGTTTGTTAGTTGGTGCGGGGGATGGATTCCTCCCCACTTCTTCCTCCTGCGCTACGGCCGACGGATTAGCCCTGTTATTTGACATGGCAAAATTAGTCTACGCATCATATAAAGACGCGAATCATACTCAAAGGGTACTTACGAGGTATCAATGGCAGGGTCTGGGCCGGTAGGAGCTACGGCGCTCACGGGTGTGACTCGCAAGACTGGCCCTCCCATGTTCGGGGTGGGGTCGGCCTGAGCGGTCGCAGTACCACTCCCCTCTTGGTACTGCGGATGATCCTTCCTCAGCTTCTTTGGAGGAGCATTCGCGGCTCCGGCCTCGTCCCCTATCTTCTTTGCCACCCTCCTGGTGGTCTTTCTCTTCCTAGAGGTGAGCGGGGCGGACCCAGATGCCTAAGTAGTATCTTCATTGGGGTCATTCTCCTCTTCCTGGTTGGTGGCGCCCCCCTCCAACAGTGGTTCTTCACCATCTTCATTATGGAAATCCAATGGGGATTTCTCAATGACGGGCTCTTCTTCATCCGATCTGGGCTCAGACGTCTCTTCCAGCGGCATGGTACGGTCAGCGGTCGCCTCCAGCAGGGGGAGCTCATTCTCCTTCAGAGGTCGGAACCCTTCGGCCACCTTCATTGGGTCGCCCTGGCGGATTAGTCCGTGTAGGTTCATTTCTGCGGACATTTACAAGTATATGGGCTAGTAAAGTTCTACAAATATGCATGACAATTCAAATCTACAAAGTATAAATAGACCTACCCTCTCCCTGTTCCGTCAGGAAGCACGGGTATAAGTCATCCCTCCCAAAGTAGCGGCGGCTTATCCCTACTAAGCACAGAAAGTTTTCCGGCAACCCTCTATGGAATTCTGTGTGGTGGGTATCTAGTGTTTTTAAGTCCTTGCTGCTATAGTCTTTGGCTTTGGGCGGATAGTCTTTAGGTGCTTTGGTTTTGAGTACGAAAGGAGTAGGGAACACCTTCTCATCTACAAAGAAGTAATGGTCGTACCAGTTCTTAAGGGAGTCTAGAGGCTTCCTATACGTCATAGGGGCATTCCCGGGTCGTTTTTTAAACGACAGCCACCCATTCACTAGCTGATGGAAATAAAAGGCCCTAAAAAGGTTCACGGTTGGGGTTACTCCGTAGGTATGGCATGTAATTTCAAACTGGTTGATTTTACACGCCCCTATGCAGTGAAGCTGGGTTATGTGGAAGTCATAGTACAATAGTAGGTCTACCAAAAATTTGGATAGGGGGATACGGTAGTTGGCCGAGTCAAACAGGCGCGTGTACACGCCTATTTTCCCAGCTGGTGCATCCGTAATCGCCTCACCTCCACCTGGATAGGTGGGGTGTATGCTTTCGGGAATATAATACTTCGACAGGAAGTCGATGTATTTTTCCGCCGACATCACGTTAAGGACATCCGTTATAAGTGGGTTGTCCTTTACCATGTTTTATAAAAAGGTTTTTAAGGGCGTGATGATCTAACCTGCGGCGAAGGGAGTCCGTGGAAAAGAAGGCAAAGTTTTGGAGGTAGAAGCTTGAGAATAACAATGGCGGAAGAAGGGGTGAGTTGTGTGTGTAACAAACACGCATACCAACTCTTATATAGGGTTGCCTCGGTTTCCGAGGTAACGTGGATGTTCGACACGTGTAGGCCACCTCGCCTATCCAACGGATAGGGTTTCTGACACTTCTGCAAAATCAGAGGGGGACCCACGGGTCACTTCTTGGCAGTTTTACGTGGCTCAAGGGTGAACATTAATGGTGCACTTTTGCAGGCGTGCGACTGGAAAGTTGACTACCATTAATGTTTTTTATTCTTGTGTCGGGATATGTGGCTCTTACGTAAGACCGTATTTAATGTTACATTTAATTTGTCTCGGCCGTTACGTGTGGCTGAGGTGCTATTCAAAATATATTCCTAAGGCGGGCCGCTACGTGCGGCCTGAACAAAATTTTCAATATTTCTCATTCCCTAGGTCTTTCTTGGTATTTTCGGAGAGCACCTTGATAGTCTAGAGGTTACGCCTACGGCTGTAACAACTAGACTGGGGGGACATGATGACGTATAGTCCCCAGTCGGGTCAGGAACCCGGCCCACGGGTACTACCCGTATCCGGCCCATCACAGATGGGTGGGAATAATGTCATTCAAGCTTATGGGCTTGAATGGACAGTGACCGCACACATGTGTGCGACCCACGGCCCGGCGTGGCCGACATAAGGTTAGACAGAATTATATTCTGTCTAGGAATAGGTTTACCCCAATAGAGGAGGATATTCACTACCAAAATTAGAAGATAACAATCATTCTAATTCTGATAGTTATCCTTTCCTTGGGGCCGAAGTATCAGTGGCAGCCCACTAGGTTTCCACTGCCTATAAAAGGAACCCCCAAGGGTTCCACAAAGGTATTACACTCTATACTCTCAACTCACATAAAACCTTAACCGATTACTTACTCTCACGCCGGAGTCTAATCGTGGGAAACATTCCCACGGTAAGCCTAACGCGTGTTGTTTAGTGTGCAGGATCCCAACCAAACGATTCACTTGGTGCGGGAGCCGGAGCCCAGCCAACCCGAATTAAGTCTAATTCGGGTCTAGCAAGGACCACCCAACTTTTGCATCAACGCATACCATTTGTAGCACTGTAGCAGGGATGACTGATTTTCAGTAGAAGATGATGTATTGATGGTGTTTAGTGATTGATTCATGGTGTTCTTGTAGATCTTAGTAAGCTCAGCGCTTACTACTCCATCAAAGGAGGCATCAAAATCTAAAAGGAACTCATTTTCTTGTTTAAATTCCACTAAACAGTCTCTGCATGCTAAATACCTAGTAATAGCTTTAACCTGCTGAACTGTGATTGTTTTGATGTACTTGTAGTGTGATCTTGTTGATTTGATAGTCTATTAGTGGTTTGATAGATTTAATTCAGTTTCAGCTTGAGTAAAATTGATTTTCATCAGTTAAAGTTCATCAGTTACTCATTTTGTGGATTTACAACTAAACTTGCTTGTTTTTGACTCAAAACCAGTTCATTTCATCCACTAAACAAGTTTAGATAAGTGTCATTTGCTGTCATAAACATTTGCTCAAAAATCCTTCATAAAAGCTCTTATCAGACTTAGAAAGTGGTGTTTGGATTAAGATCATTTTGGTAATTCAGTTTGTTAAACTTGTTCTTTTAAGTTCACTTACACTCAAGAAGTGAGTTTAAGTCTTTTGGTCAAGTTTTGTAGTCAAAGAAAAGGTCAAACAGGCAATTGAACATTAAAAAGTTTGGGTCAATACTTGAAAAAGGATTTCAGTGAAAATTTGCCATCTTTGATTACATATCATTTCTTTGTTTGTTGATGATTCTAGCTGAAACCTGTTTCCATTTGTAGCTTAATATACAATCTTTTAGTTTTGGTAAGGAATCTATACAGTATTGAGTTTTGAGTGTGAAATCAGCTTATAAATAAGCACTAGACCATTTGAAAGTATCTGTGACATTAAGCTTACTGTTTTTCAAGATCTCTTAATCCTCTTCACAAAACTTTCAGTTTTATTTCACCAATCACTTTACAAACATGGTCTGCATAGATCCTGTAAATTTGAGCTTTTTGATATTTTTGGTCAAACTTGGTCAACATAAGCACTTTTAGCTTATTTCGGATTTCAGCTTATTTTCTTGATGATTTTCAAAACCAAAAGACATTCCAAGCTCCTTATAACTTGATTAATCAGTTTTAACAAGAAAATCACATAGTGGATGTCTGGATTTGTTTTTAGCTTCTGGTGAGCTTATTGGAATAAGCTATCCAGAGATTTAAAAGCTTTAAGCCAAAATCCTTTTACAAGTCTAGCTGAATTTCAGTTTTAAGCACTTTAGAGAAAACCAGAAAAATTTTAGTGGATTAATAAGCTCATACGAGCATATTCGTGTTGTAGTGCCCGTTTTTGAAAAAGTTGTGCTTTTTATTGCACTTTGGTCCTTGGCTTTTTTAAAACTTGCTGAATAGCTTTTAAACTTAAATTTTTCTAGGGTTTGCATAACTAAGTCCCTATATTTTTATTAGTTACACTTTTTGTTAGTTAGTTTGAGAGTTTGTTAATTAGTTGCTATAGTTTGTTACTATTTTTACATTTGGTCCCTATACTTTCTGATTTTACATTTCTAGTCCCTATATTTTCATTTTCTTTACATTTCAAGTACTTTTACATTGTATGCATTAAATACTTGTACTTTGTGAATATATTGTGGTACTTGCACTTTGTTTTACGGTTAAATAGAGCTATTTTATTTTCCATTTTTGTGTTGATGGAAATAGACATAGAATCAAAATAACTTTTTAACAACCAAAAACAATATAAACTTGATATTAGTGGGCCTTTCAATTTGTCTTGAGTCGAGAAAAAAACGAACTTGCAAATACTAAACATTAAATGGCACCGCTGCCAGTTCATGACATTACGAGAGACTATTGATTGACGGTTTCGATTGAATTTTGGGATCCGTTTACCTAGTGAAGGTTCTTTTTACGTATCATAAATCCAAAACATAAAAAAATCAAAAATATAAAAATATATAAAAAAACTAAAAAATAAAAAAAATCAATTCTTTTCCTAGAGAATTGAACCAAAAATAAAAAATTCAAAAAGTAATCTTTTTCCTAAAAGATTACACCCAAAAATATATATTATATCGGTTTTCATCGTTGTCAAGAGTATTGGAGTAAACTCCCCTACAATTATGACATTGATAACTTTGTTTAACCCAAGCTAAGGAAAGGTTTGCTATAGTGAATTCATTTTATATATATATATATATATATATATATATATATATATATATATATATATATATATATATATATATATATATATATATATATATATATATATATATATATATATATATATATATATATATATATATATATATATATATATATATATATATATATATATATATATATATATATATATATATATATATAGTGTGAGGTTATTTTCAGAACCAAAAAAATATACAGAACTGTGAGAACCACTTTTTTACTCTTAATAATACCCAATGTACAACTTGACAATGCATAATGGCATTTTGAAAATATATGCATCATAATTTAAAGAAAAAAATTAAATCGAGGGCAAAATAGGAAATTAAAATTTCCAAAAAAATAGCACTACCGTAAGTTCATATACCAAAACCGTTTACCCCACTCCTGTAATTCAATCCTCGATCCTAGTTACCATCTCTTTGAAATTTTCACAGCCACCATCAGATCTAAGCGAACCCTCACTTCTCTTTTACATTTGTTTTCATTATCAAACAAGATATTTTTTGTGCTTGTTTATTGGTTTCTATATTTTATCATGACTACACATGATTGCCGTCATTTGTTTCGAATCCGATTGTTTCTAATAGTGGTTTCACTCATTGAATTCTTTTAAACAAAACAAATCTTGTTTGATTCATTTGAAGATCTGGTAACGGTTGATCATGGTAAGTTTACTTTTCAAAATCATCTTTTTTTATTGTTTGAAAATCATTTTTGAATTATTTTTTTAAAGTTAACAAGCATTATTTTTTATTTTTTTTAGCAAAAGTGTTTTTAATTTTCGAGTTAGATTTCTATTTCGTATGTCACTGTTATTGTTTTTTTATTAATTTTAAAAAGTAGGACCACACGTATATTTTGTTTGATAGTATCAATCTTTTTTCTAATTTATTGACTAATATTGCATCTTGGATACTCGTATTCATCAATCTTTAAGTCACATTGATTCATAATCATGGTCTTTTATTTTATTTTTTTCTAATTATGTGTAGTTAACTTTATTCTGATGTTATGATATTGAGTGGATTTATATATGCATGGGGTTAAAGAAAAGGCTTTGTGATTGGGTTATATTAAATGGATGTGTGCGGCAAAATATAATGGGTATGTTTTTTTTTTCAAAGTTATAATTGTTCTGTGATTTACTCATTTACATATAGATTTGTCTTGATTGGTGAGTTTGCTACGATTTATAATGTAACTAGATCTAATTGGTTCGTCTGTTCATCTATTATTTGTTTAACTACGTGTTAGAATCTGGTATTTAACATTGACTAGGCGTAGGTGTTTATGTGCATATATATTTTGCTATCTGGAAAGGTATACATGATTTAGGAAGACATGATGCACATGTATTGGTAAATGTATACATAATTTAAGAAGACATGGTGCACATGTATTGGCAATTGTAACCCGTTTGAAAGTAATCTAGAGATGACTGATTGGATCACGAAAGGCACGAGTCTTCATGTTTTGTCGAAAGGAAATATGTTTAAGTGATGTAATCTATTGGATGTGGTGGAAACAATCTAACGACATCATGTTGCTTTATGTGTGTAGATTTCCTGGTTTATATTGAAAGTGAAGAATATAATTGCACATGTATTAGATGAAGATAATGAATATGACAAAGATAGACAAACTCAAGTGGAGATATACATGAGACAGGGACTATGTAGATGTACTTATCGAAAAATACGTAGAGTAATCATGAGTGTGTAATGAAGTCGGATAATGTACACTAAATGATGCATGTGCACTTGTATTTGACTTGACTTTATAAAATAAAACATTGGTGTATTTTGAACCACGTTAATATTTTGTATATATTATTCTTGTTTATGTTGTATGAAAATACATGTAAAATACTTCTCACTGAGGTTTAAGGAATTGAATATTAAAAACATACGCAAATTTATATTATACTGAAAACACATGTGTACCTTATTAAATACGCATTTCAATAATACATTATCCAAAAAAATAAATTCCTAAAATTTAGGATATGAGAAAACTTTTTTTAAAAATTCAAAAATGTTGGAAATACGTTTTTACGTATTTAGAAAGGATCGGTCACTCCAACGATATTGAGCTCGTGATCCAATATAGCCCATATAGCCCACATGTAGGGTGGGCTATATAAACCCCCCTCCTAGCATGTTAGGAGGGGTTGTTGATTCACTTACACTTTCATTAATCACATTTCCATCTTTCTTAACTCTCTCCTTTCTCTCTCTTCTTTCTCTCTCTAAAGTTCTTCCATTTATCATCCATTCAATAGATTATCCACACAATGCTAAATCCTTAGATAAACATAGATCCTACAATTGGTATCAAGAGCTTGGTTGATTCTTCGGATTGGCGTGTTTTGATATATTGATTTGGTGATAAAAGTTTCTTCTTTTACAATTTTTTTTATTTTTTCGTATATCTTTCTTATTGATTTGGTAGTAAAAGTTTTGATCTATATTTTTTCTTTCTCGATTGGTGTTTATTTGTCTCAAAAATTCTTAAAAATATCATTTTTTTTTATTTTTATTTCATCTCTTTTACCAACTTTTTGTGTCTCGTAGTATTTGATCTTATTTTATTAATTTTTTTTTCTCTTTACTGTACTTATCATCTCAAAAAAAGTATCAGTTTTTTTTTTAAAGTTTCTTATCTTATTTAAAAAAAAAAAAAAAAAAGTCAGTCCTTTGTGTAACAAACCTTTTGTCTTTGTTTTGTTTTTGGTATCATCGGAAAAGGGTTTTAACTTTCAGATAGTTATTCCGATTACTTCCATCGGAATAGGGTTTAAACATTCCGACAAGTATTCCGACATCACTTTCCGATCTCATTCCGACAAGGGTTTCTGATATCATTCAGATTGGACGGCATTCCGACCAGGTTTTTCTCTATATTCCGATGGACTCATTCAGATAGCATTCCGATCGGTTGCATTCCGATAGCATTCCGACCGTTAAACATTCCGATGGGTTTTTATTTTTTTTGACATTCCGATCGACTTGTATGTTGAACTAAACAAAACTGACTCTTTCTCCCTCGACACAACAAAGACCCAAGACTAGACTCGGACGACACCATCACCTTCGAACCAACAACCCTCGAACAAACCCACACTCGACAAAGACTCTTAACACTCTCAAAACCAAACTCTCTAACCAAGATCTCAGATTGTGCATGCTCGAATCATCCTAATTAATGTCAAGATCTTAAAAATCTTCAATATTCGAACATCCACTATCATCATTGATCAAGGACTCGACCTAAAACAGACTGGAACTCGGACACACCTACACTGACTCGAACACCAAACACACCTCTCTCACACTCTCAATCTCTCGACTGACATTCAAAAACAACCAGTCTCGACAACAATACAACACTCCCTCAACCTTCGAACGCACCCAACACCAAAGACCCTCGCACCACTCTCACCCTCGTCTCCTCACCCACTCTCTCGACAACAACAACTCGCCTCACACCCTCGACATCACTCAGACACACTCACATCACACAAACACACCCTCTTTCGGACCCAACAAAGACTCACCCTCGACTCATCGTCCAACACCAATCATCTATCTAAACCCATCGTCTTCTCTGACTCTTATCTCTCAACCCAAAATCAGACTCGACTCTAGACTACACCCTTGACTCAAAAACCCACACAAACTTGACTGACACAGACCTATAACCAACAACCAACCTGACCCAAACCATCGACTCAAAACAACAACTAGATTCGATTAACTCATGACTGACCCAACAACCACACACTCTAGACTCCACCCGAAAACCTTTAACAAGGTTTGAAACAAAAACAAAAACAGGAAATCTCGAAATAATACCTACCCGAGATCATTTGATTGATCTGGAAGTCGTTTCTCTCTCGATTTCTTCAAAGGGTTTGTGTGACTTTAATCAAACAGAGATGGTATTGGGTTTAGATAAGTTTCGGATTAATGGGGGTTTGACTGCTATTCATTTGTTGAGAGAAAATAACTGATAGAGACGGAGGATTTGTGAAGTTTTGAGTGTTTTGATGTGTGTTTTTGATGGAAGTTTGTTAAGATTGTAGAGTTTTAATATCTACATTAATAGGGCGGAAGTTTCAAGGAGTGTGGTATTCTCCCACTCACTGCCACGAATTGAAGATATTTGCAAGATTTACGCCACGTATCTGCTCCACGTTTTGATTAATTCCCAACGAATTAAAGTATTTGCAAAAACGAATTCATTCCACGGATTAAAAGAGTGACACCAAATAGACACCAAATATTTAAGTTAAATTGTGTTAATTTAATAAACGTTTCACAAAACCAACGTGTTAAATTATGAACCACTCAAGTTAAATTGGGCCACGTGGTGAGGCGGGTATTTCGTAGATAATTTTTAAAGTTAAGTTACTATTTTCATATTTCAAAGTTAATTTTTTTTAATTAAGTTAATTTTATATATTAGTTTTTGGTACATCGTTTTGAGGTGGGTATTTTGAAAAATTAAAAGTGGAAATATCTTTGACGGGTTAAAAATTTTTGTGGCCGGATTTGAAGACGAAAGTGACGAGTCCAAGTGACGGGAATTATTTTTAGTGGCTACGAATTTTTTGATCGGGTTTATTTTTTCATTTTTGAGCCGAGAAAAGTGTGATCTCATCTATCGTGGATTTTTAAAAAGTTATTTACGGATCTTTCGAAATTTCTTCACGAATTGTAAGATTCCGAATACAACTACAATCACGATCATTTTTCATCATAATTCAATGGAGTCTTTGAATTCGAAATTTCAAGAGGGAGACTTGCATCACATGCAAGACACAGCTAGAGAAAGTGGTATAATTTCATGTCGACTACTTCAGTCACATCTTAGGACTATTGCATGGGTTCAAGGAGGAAGCGAATTTGTGACACTCTTTGGTCAACATCAATATACATTCATCGAGTCACTATTTCTCAACTTGAATCACCTAGCTGAGCTACTTCACAAAGAAGACTTTAATCACTCTGCATCAGAAACTGCATATCAGGCTCTTGTGACACAACTCACGCCTTTCCTCCAATTCAATATCATCAAGTCTGACAATTCAGGGATATGCCGGTCATTTCTTCAATACACACAGAACGATGTTAAAGATTTCCGTGATAAACTGTTGAAATTTATGACATCGGTTTCGTCTTCGATTTATGAAAGATCCAGACTTCACCAAGTGTATGATAATGGAGTGCAAGAATCTATGATGCAGATACAAGAGGATAATGGTAATACGGTTGACAACTTGGAGCATAACGATGGCAAGAGCATGGAATCAGGAGGACAACATGATACCAGTGGCACGTCAGGCAATGTTAACGAGATCTCTTTTGATGACACCTTACCCGTTAATGACGAAGAGCCTGCGGACATGGTACAATGTAATGTTGATGATGTATATGCTGATGAAATACCGCATATTGAGCATTCTGAACCTAACTATGACAAACATGGGATGGAAAAGAGTGATAGAAATACCACTTCTGATTCATCCGATGTGAGTCATAATGGGGGAGAAAGTGTTCAAAATGCCAAACATCATGATAATTGTCTTATAACTGCTTCATTAACTGCTTCTGATTCCAAGATTAGAGAGCTCGAAACGATTGTAGCTCAACAATCAAAAGAGCTTGAGGATGCCAAAATTGAATTTTCGAAGAAAACGGAGAAATTTGAAACATATTTTGAAAAACTTGAAAAGTCAAACGTTGTTCTTGAACGAAAATTAGATCAAACAGTTCTAGATTCTAAAGCTGAAAAGGATAATCTTTTGAAACAAATTAAGTTGCTTGAATCTAAGTTGGCATCCCAAGATGAATTGTTCAAAGAAAATGAGACCTTAAAGGCTCAAGTACAGGAAAAGGTCTTTGCTATAGCTGCGCTGAAAAATGATTTACGGAAAACTAAAGGTCCTAGTGTGGACACTAAGCTTGAAAAACCATCAATCTTGGGGAAACCGCCTACAAATTAGTTCGTCAGACAACCGACTGTCAGACAACCTACTGCATTTAGATCCGAGCGATCACAATCCTCGAGACCGCGGTTTGCCTCCCAAGATGATATGGTTCATATTTCTAGAACAGTCACTCCACCATCTAGGCCCAATGTGACTAAAACAGCTTTTGCAAGACCTAATCACATGATTGCCTCTAATATCCCTAGACATAGTCCTAAGAATACGTCTGGAACTAGTTCAAATGACGTTCGCCATACTTTTGGTCTAAGGGAAGCTAAGCAAAAGACACAAGTAAGAGATAGAAATTTCAAACCTAGTCAGATGCCTTCTAGTTTACCCAACACTACTAACCGTAGCATGTCACATCCTAGGAGCATCAATCAATCATCTAGGAATTCTAGATCTTACTCGGACATTAAATATGCTACTTGTAAAACATGTAGAAAATGTGTCTTTACGGCAAATCATGATTCTTGTATCAAGAAACTACTTAATGAGGTGAACTCCCGTGCTAGACTTAAATCCCAGTGGGTTGCCAAAATCAAACCCATTGGTAAAATGTGGCGCCCCACTGGTAGAACTTTCACCCTTGTAGAAAACGAGTGCCCTTTAACTAGGATAGTCTCCGATTCTATTAAGACTACTAAGGAGGAAATTGAAAAGGAGGATACATCACTTAAGCCTGAACTTAAGGTTTTCTATAAAAGGAAACGTTTACCAGCTAAGACAAGTGAATCATCTCCTCAGGTCACCTCTAGCACAAGAAAAGAAAACTGTGAACTCCCACTTGCTTCTAAGATAGATATCGCTAACCCATATCAAAGCATGCAAATTCCAAATGAGAATGCAGGTACCAAAGAGGATGTTCCAAAAGAACGAAGCGGTCCAATCGTTGTATACCATTCAATTAAGCACACTCTCAGAGTTTGGTTGCTAAAGAAGCTGATATCTAAGAAACAAGTGTCTCAGGGGATTTCCAGTTAAGCTCGTGTAAAAGGACTTATAGTCACATCACAGACTATAACTCGCTCTTCAAAGAAAGGAAAGTTTATCGCCGATGGTAAACTTATCCTAACAACGAGAAATTAATTTTTCTCGGGCATGAGCTTATGTTAAAAACATTCGAAGTTTTTAAGCTCATGCACAATGGTTTATCATTAAATATCAGATGGTAACCCGTGCTTCAAAGAAAGGAGAGTTTATCGCCGATGATAAACTTATCCTAACAACGAGAAATTAAGTTTTCTCGGGCATGAGCTAATATTAAAAACATTCGAAGTTTTTAAGCTCATGCACAATGACTTACAGTTAAATGTCAGACTGTAACTCGAACTTAAAATAAAGGAAAGATTATCTTTTATGATAACTTATCCTCATAACGAGAAATTAACCTTTCTCGGTCATGAGCTTTCCGTTAAAACAGTCAAAGTTTTCAAGCTCATGAAAAACGACTTCTAAGTAAATGTCAGCTTAGGACTCGTCCTTCAGATAAAAGGAAAGTTTATCACCGATGGTAACTTATCCTTAACAACGGGAAGTTCACAACTTCTCGGACTTGAGCTCGATTTTAAGATATTCAACATCTTAAGCTCAAGTAATTGTTTTTCAAAACTTTGAACAAAATTTTTCAAGAATTTCTCAAAAGGTTTTTCTAAATCTTTCAAAATTGTGTGTTCAAAAACGTTTTGATAAAACGAGCATGTCTTCTGGAATCGATAATATTTACGAACCTAGAAATGTCATTCAATAATGACACGGGGTTGTAAATAAAGTTCGAGCAGAAGTTTAAAAGATTTAAAACATGCTCCATATGGTTTGCTATTATTTCCGATAGTAACCCGCTTTTCACTTTGAAGTCAAGCATTTCACCGGAAAGCTTTGACTTCAGAATCCGAAGTTATCATCTCCACCAACCGTAACAACTTACAATTGATATCTACACACTCGACGATGCGACTACTCAAACGGTGACTACAGCTCTTTCAATAGAACACGGGTCAACAATTGAGGGGGAGCAATTGTCCAGCATTCAGAATCCTTGATGCCGAGAGTGCCAAGTTCACATATTGGTGTTAAGACAACGATATCAATCATACACATGGAGTCAAGAGATAACTTCAGAAGTTACGAGGAAGACCAACACTCGTGAACAAGAACCATGTGAATCTTTCATATGATGTTCTCCATCATTCAGGTCCTACCTCGTAAATTGCTAATATTGTGAATTCATTATCATATATGATCTTTGCACGTGTTAAATACCTTACACTTGTGTTTAAAAGGTATTTAATTTACGTTTCAAGTACACCCTCATTAATTTGAGGGGGAGCTTGTGTAATTCATGAAGATAATTGGATTTGCATTTTTCTTCCCAAATTTTCTTAAAATGCTATTAAATCAATTGATATTAAAAACATCGATTGGGTTAATATTTTTAATATGGGGGAGAAAATGTGATTTAATATGGGATATGATCAATCATAAATGGTTTGACTTAACGTGATAGCTCATCCCGACATGTGCAAAATGTTTTCGGATATCGTAGCATATGTTAAGGGGGAGCAAAATGGATTTGCACTTCAAAATGGATTTCATGGTGACATACACTTACCCAAAACATCTCTATTCACGACGGTGAAGATTGTGGTGACATAAGGATGGTAGGATAGGTTAAAGTCCAATGATTTCTCTAGAACCGGAGGAATCTTCCCAAGGACATTCCCTAGCTAGAAATAGTAGTCCTTAGGAAAGACGGAGAAAGATTGTGAACGTAGCTGAATGCCGACCAAGTACTTAAGTTAGCACTGGAACAATCACAACAAGGTGCTAGTCATGACGTATTGGTAAGCATTGAAGGGGTTGAAGAATGAAAAAGAATTGTAAAGATAAAGGGTGTAAAGAAAGAAGCCCTCCTTACAACTTTAGGCAGAAACCGGGTCAATACATATGCTATTGAGATAGACATCATGGACCCAGTGATGCAATGCACAACCCATCCCAGCTAACTCATATATCTCTCAAAAGATATTTGTTTTATTCACACGGAGACAACACATCATCTATTGATTTATTCACTCCGAATAAATTGGTATTGAAAAGGTGGCACTCCTCTCCAGCCTCCGATCACTAAAAATCCAAAATGCACGATCGAGTCTAGAGCCATTTGAGATCATCAAATATCTCATTAGGACACACTTTCATATTTCCTTGCTTCTTCACACACTGTGAAAAGTAAGAAAGATCTTAAGAGTCCTACGCGAAATCTTCATGATCTTGCCTGAACATCCGAGTAATACGAAAGTATTTACAATGAAGATGGAAATCCTTCTTGAGCGAATATCAAAAAGCTCATGGTAGGTGACTTGTGCGATTCTTTATGAATCAAACTTGTGATAACTGGAAAGCAACAGTGGTTTAATTCTTAAATGAATTTAAACACGTTCCAGGCCTCTACGCAATATCTTAGTGATCTTGCCAGAACATTCAGAGTAATACTATTAAGTATTTACAGTGACGAATGGAAATCCTTCTAGTGTTAACATCAAACAGCACTTGGTAGGTAACTTGCAAGATTCTATATGAATCAAGCGAGTGACAACTGGAAAGCAACGATGGTGCGGTTCTTAATTGAACTTCACTTGTTCCAGGAACATGAATTGACGGCTACAAATCATGCGGATAATATTATCCAAATGATTCACTCTTTACGTTCGCAGTCAGCTTTGGACGGTCGAGTAAAGAGAACGGGTTTACCCGCGAAATCTTGTCAAGGAGGTTCTTTATTGAAACTACCTGCCACAAGTACGATATTTAATATCGTCCAACGGTCTTCACCGACCGGAGGTAAAATGCTACCGATTTAGAATGAAATGTTCAAAGCCATTTCTTTCGTGTCTACTTATGTTGCGGCATTTGAAGACGGTGGCGTTGCGGAATCCAAGAAGAAGTCGTCCCCACATGCTTATACTGCATACACTCAGTACTTCAACGAATTCAAGAAAGTCTGAAGGTCAAGTCTTCCGCTGTATCAAACTCTGAAGCTTTCAAGAATTATAAAGGTATAAGTATGTGGAACATGAAGTCACGAAGAGGCGAATATCACAAGTGATGAATGCACAAGGTCAAGGCAAGAGAACATGCTCAAGACTAAAGTCAAAGATCTCATCAGCATATTCACAAGAACAAGATCGAAGACTCAAGCATAGTATGCTAGGTTTAAGATTTTGTAAAATGGTGTGACCTCCCTTTGGGGGAGATTGTTGGAAATACGTTTTTCCAAGGAAAGTCTCGGTCACATCATTATTAGCATAGATCACGAGCTATAGACTATTTAGGACATTGTAACTTGGAGTGACCTCCCTTTGGGGGAGATTGTTGGAAATACGTTTTTACGTATTTAGAAAGGATCGGTCACTCCAACGATATTGGGCTCGTGATCCAATATAGCCCATATAGCCCACATGTAGGGTGGGCTATATAAACCCCCCTCCTAGCATGTTAGGAGGGGTTGTTGATTCACTTACACTTTCATTAATCACATTTCCATCTTTCTTAACTCTCTCCTTTCTCTCTCTTCTTTCTCTCTCTAAAGTTCTTCCATTTATCATCCATTCAATAGATTATCCACACAATGCTAAATCCTTAGATAAACATAGATCCTACAAAAAAGAAAATAAAAGTGTACTTTTACTATTACGCCCTTCTAAGTTAAATAATAAAAATAAATATCCAAAAAAATCTAATTGGTTGATGTTGGTTCTCGCAGTTCTGTACATTTTTTTGGTTCTGAAAATAACCTCACCATATATATATATATATATATATATATATATATATATATATATATATATATATATATATATATATATATATATATATATATATATATATATATATATATATATATATATATATAGGGGTGGGATCTAGAGAAAACCATGTTTTGCTAGAAAACTTAGAAAACAAAGTTATAAGGTATCTTTTGCAATAAATGAAAACGGAGGGTAAAAAATGGAAACTGACAAAAAGAAGAGGGATGCGAATTGCAAATATCACATTGTTTTTATTAACAGCCAACAAAACATATACAGATCTTAAAATCACACACACTATGATAATCATCGGGAACCACCATGACCATCTATTACCGCACGGATTACCACCACCACCACGACCATCAGTTATCGCAGTTAACCACCGTAAACCACCTTTTACAACCGGAAACCACCTGTTTACAATTGAAAAACACCATTTAACACCACAACACAGGCACCACCACCATCGTAACTCTACCGTCATTTCAAACACTAGACGACACCAGTGGTCATCGATTTATTGATATCAATTACTAGCTACATATGTTTGATCTCACTCGCCATAAATACATACGTCAAGTAATATATTAATGTGAATATGTGTAAATTTAGGGTGTTTGTGTAGACTCAGAACGCTGTAACTCAAACTTAGAGCATAAGAAATAAATTTGACAAAATAATTCATCAAAAATTAGTTTATTAAAATTGCGCGCCACATGTTTGTTAAAATGTATGAATAGGATTTTAAGATAGGACCTGTGTATGCTTCCACTAGAATACTAGGGCATCAATAAATGATTATTATTAGCATACCGTTGGACATATTAGAGAATCTATATGTATGGTTATAGAAAACATCGATAACTACTAGTCGTTCCTCCACTATTTGAATAGAAAGTGATACATCTAATTTTTGGTTGAAAGAAACGGCGTATATATTTGTATTTCCAAGAATACATATCATCTTATCATATTCTTTGTAATAATAACACTTTATCTTCTTTTATATTGACATAGTCCCATGAGTCTATGCATGAGTGAGTGAGTATGGTTAACCATCAATGAGTGATATGGTTAGGGCATCAGTGATGATGGTCATGCATCATTGAGTAAGTATTTTTAGGGCATGGGTGAGCAAGTATGGTTAGGGCATCGGTTAGTAAGTATGGTTAGGGCATCGATGAGCAAGGATGGTTAAGGCATCAGTGAGCAATAATGGTTAGGACAACGGTAATAATAGTTGGAGGCTTTGGTGAGTGAGTATGGGTAGGGAACTAAGAATGGTTAGGGCATTACTGTGAATGGTTATGGCATCGGGGAGCGAGTAATATTAGGGCATCGGTGAATGAGTAGGGTTAGGGCATCAGTGAGTGAGTAGGGTTAGGGCATCGGTGAGTCAGTAGGGTTAGGGCATCGATGAGTGAGTAAGGTTAGGGCATCAATGAGTGATTATGGTCAGGGCATTAGGGAGTGAGTATGGTTACACCTTTAACCCCGAGGTATAATATGAATTACTAAAATATAGTATTGTCATCCTTTTCTAATGTTGTAGTAAGAATGTTGTAATAATATTATTTGTGCATGTGTGCAACATATGGTCCAGAGTATGTCTACCCACAGGTCAAAAATTGCTTCTACTAACCTTATGATACAAAATATATTACTCATAATTAGTTTAACATTATAAAATTGTAGTATAATCTAAAAATTGTTCTTTTCTTCAAAGAGTTGTTTGCTTCGTGTAGGGTACTTACAACTTAAGCTTATTCCATTTGAAACATCAAAGGATATGTATTTGCGTTCTCATATTTATTTTCTAACGATGTTATCCTATCTATACTTGAACATAGGCAGTTACCTAACCAACAGTACTTTCTCCTAGTAGTCGTGTTGTTTCATATGTTATCGGGGCTCGTGGATTATTTCATTCTGACATGACAGAAAATAATCCAACAAAAATGATATTTTCTTCAAAATGAGAGCTTCCTAGTAAATCTTATTCTCTCACAAAAGATTGTGAAAATAATGTTTGCGTTGTTGTTTCAGCGGTTGCTGTGGCGGACATTGATACAGAGGAAATCGTTGGCAATGGTGTGGGACTAATGGTTTTAAGCACCAAAAGTTTTGGAGGTGCAGTTGAGGATATCCGAAGAGGTAATAAAAAATTTTCTTGCATTTTGAAGGCTGAAATATTTCTGTAAGTAAACTTTTTTTAGTTAATCAACGGTATACTAAACTGTCTTCCACTCATCAAATAAGTTGGGGCTTGTTTGGTAACTTTCTATAGTGAAATCACTAGTTGTTTAAAATTTTTGAACTAATGTGTGTACCAACTTGTAGATGCATTTGAAGAAAAATGTGGCGGTGTTGAACTGATTGAGGAAAATACATATGGATTTAAGGATCTAGTTCGCCATATACTATTTGAAAAGGGTCAAAGTAAACGTATTTGGGGTGATCTTTACAAATTTATTTACTAGTCAGATGTTGTTATCCAGGTAAGTGTCAAGATAACTGAATTATTGTCTAAATGGTTATTTCATTGGTTTGTTTGCTTCTTTTGCACATGATGCATATGAAGTTTAAGCTCTGAAGTAGTTTCACTTCATAGTACAGGTAATGGATGATAGGAATCCACAAGGTACAAGATGATATCATCTCGAGAAGCATTTGAAGGAGCATTGCAAACACAAGAATATGGTTTTATTGTTAAACAAGGTAATCATGATCAATTTTAGTAAAATTAAGGTCTCTTTTTGTTTCTTGCCCTAATTTAAACAAATTCTACGATAACTTGCTCGCATTTTTGAATAGATACCATGTTATTTCTGATGCTATTGCATGTTTTTACTTAAACTTGTTTGTACCCATAACGAACAGTTGGACTTTCCATTTTGCCACTTCTACCAAGTATAAATACATAATACAGTTCCTTGTACTTGTTGTTTTGGATGGGATGGTTGTTGAAACAAAGATTTGTGATTCTATAGATCATCTAATTTCGTATTTGTAAAGTTAGTAAATCTATTGAAATGATCCTAGTGAGAAATGTATTGGCTTCTATAGATCTGATATTGCTTGGAAGAATTCCAAGTATGCACAAATCTGGGAGTATCTAAGAGATGAATTCGAGTTAACGCACAGATTCTCAAGTTTCAGTTTAAGTTGAGATTTGTGGAGGTAAGATACATCATGTACTATCTTTAGACGGTTTTGAATTTATTAATTATGACATAATTAAATATTTTTAAATATCTATTACAGCACAACATTCGATCTATACAAGAAATTCTGCAGATGAAGAAATCGGGTTTCCTAGAATGGATGATTATTGTATTAATTGATGTCGAAATTTTGATATATATTTTTGAAATTCCTAGAAAGCCATATTTCTATGTAACATATATCATTACTTGAAAGAATGTTTGATATCAGCAAGAATTTGTTAAGTGTAGTATTATATTTTGTTTTATTTAGTGAATGTCATAGCTAAATCCATGAAGGTTTGTACAAGTACTGTAAGATTGCAGTCAAGTTTTACGTGATTTGTGTTTTTATACTAATTATGGTACTTTTGTTACTCCGCGTGACGTAATTTAGTGCATCTGTTTGACTTATGATTAGGGCATCTATTAGCATATTAATAGGGCATCAAAACTGAATCAAGCCGAGTATCCTATAGTGAAAACTCGAAGCCTGACGAAACTCGAGTTTCGTATCAACTGATGCTTTTCAGCTAATCAATAAACTATACACTACATATCCAGAATTAAAGATCACAAAATATATTGAAGTCTATTTTGTATAAGAAAAACAAGCTTTTACAAAAGTTGCATATAATGTTATGCCATAAAATACAAGAAAAACCCTCAATTCTTGAACTTAGTTTCAAAAGATTTCTCAAAGTCCTACAAAACTCTATGAATCCTACCAGCTTGTACTACTTAACGGATAGAAGAGAAAAAAAGCAGATGTCGGTTAAATATCTTCAACGGACTCTGGAAGATCGTCAACTTCATGCTTCAAAGATGTGATCTTTTCCTTCATAAAGAGTTTATGAGTGTTGTGTGTTTTAGCATAATCTTTTATTGCGAGTCTCTTTACTTGAAAATAAACTCTTGAACCTGTGCACCAAAAAGAAATATTAATGATTGTGTTAATAGGAAGGATTTCCATCATGTGCAAGTTTGAAGGGATTGATATAGCGCGTTCATGATTTTGGACCTGAAGCTCAATCAGGTAGTCAACATAGTTGGTGCATTTTGCATGTGGGTTACTTCCTGTAACCGATATTTTTCCTCCTGGTAACAATGCAACTACTGAATTCTGATATATTTCAGTTGGTACATTTCCTTAAATCTTTGACACATCGGGTAAATCGGTTGAAACAACACCACAGTGGAATTTTGGTCGATCGCTTTTTCCCAACCTAGAACAACCTTTTGCACACCATTAATCATTAATAGGACATTGTCACAGCTGAATCTTGTACTAATGCTGCATATACCGGCACTACTTTTTGAGATCTGCGATATTTTACATTTATATCAAGATACTGATTTTTCATCAGGTTTATAAACCCCCATCTCAGATATCTTGCCAGCTTTTGTTACCTCATGTCAGGGCAAGCGCTTGTATATTAATACAAGGCGTCAGGAAAAAGTCAATAAAGGAACAAGGGACGATTCTCCAAATTTAAGACTAGAACTTTATCGCATCACGTCTTCACCTCCGGTTGCAAGTTGTCTAACTTCAGACATTCTTGCACCTCATGAAATGTAGTGGCACCTGAGATGAAGACAACATAATCTAACGTCCAATCACCTAAAAAGCGTGTGTCTGTGGGGTTGGGTAACAAGGCATTTCTGAACAATAATGGAATACATGTATTGAGCAGATTAAACGTGCATATGGTATCTTTTATGGTACTTATTAACATAATGTAATCAAACAGTCATCACAAGCCTCATATAAATTTACATGACATCGATAAAAAAACATGATTTTCATTAACATTGATTACTAGATAAATGAAAGTACTGCTGAACATCAATTTGAGTTGTTAATTAGAAAGAAAAAAATGTATCTTTGCTATTGGTGGTGCATCAACCAATGCAATTCAAAATATCATAAATTAAATCATATATTTTACCATGTTTATGACAGGAAAATTTATCTTTGCAGCATACCTCATTAGCATATTAGATGTAGTCTGCACATCATTTATCTCAGGGGAAGTAGTCTTAACTTGGTCTGCATATTTCTCCACAACATCGTCAAAACTTGATTTTTTCTTTGTATCAGCTTCTTATGCTTCAGTGTGATTATCAAAAATGACATTTTCCTCCCATGATGCTACAATACTAGTTTCTGCATCAATCATATTTTCCGCTTTATCTATTTGATTTAAGCTAAGCGAAAAGTATTAATACATACATAGAGATGATACATTTTAACAAGGTTTGAGCTTCATTTTTCACCTAGTGTGTGAGATCGCATATTTGCTTCATAACAATAAAGTAAACGGATGATAACTTATATAAGTAATCATAAACACCCCTCAACACTAGCCATAGTATTCCAAACCTTAATTAGGAATCGGATGTGAATGTAGACTATGAAGCTCTAATCACGTGTTCCCTCTAACATACAATACACAACTACTATCATTAGTCATGTGTGATAATGACACATCTTAAGCTAAGCATTCTATAAACTATGATAAAATTACATCTTAAGATACACAATTGATATGTAAATTTAACAAACTCGTGCACCGATAAAAAAATAGCTTATATACTTCTCCAAAGTTCGCTAATTGCATAAGCCCGGGTCATAAGCTAAATCAAATACCCCCAACCTAATCCTCGCATCAATAATAATGCATCACACATATAAATTTTAGTTGACACGTTTGATTAAACACCTTGTGTGATATCCTATTAAACATGATTTTATCATATTTAGATCAACAAAAAAAATTAAAATACAAAACAAGTTATTCTAAATACATTCAACACTAATTGATGATAACACTACATTTAAAAAAAACTTACCTTCAAACCTACATAGTGAATCTGACTAGTTACGGGAAGTCGGAGATCATCTGCATCGCTATTCAGGATGTCGGAGATCATCTCCATCTCAGTTCAAGACGTCAGAGATGAACGATAGTGATGGTGTATACGGTGGTTGTGGTGGATATGGTAGTTGTGGAGAAGACACACATTAACAGATAAAGAAGAAAAAAATAAAAATGAAAAAAATGAGCCTTAAATACCTTAGGATGGAAGTCTCAAAAGTGTGCAACATTTACCCATAAGAATTGGTATTCGCCCCCCTGTAGTTTTGGTTCCGAAAAAAAGAGGATTTGCATTGTTTTCTAGGTTTTTTGAGATATTGTTTTCTTATGATCCCATCTCTCTCTCTCTCTCTTTTTTTCTCTCTCTCTCTCTCTCTCTCTCTCTCTCTCTCTCTCTCTCTATATATATATATATATATATATATATATATATATATATATATATATATATATATATATATATATATATATATATATATATATATATATATATATATATATATATATATATATATATATATATATATATATATATATATATATATATATATATATATATATGTATGTATATATATATATATATATATATATATATATATATATATATATATATATATATATATATATATATATATATATATATATATATATATATATATATATATATATATATATATATATATATATATATATATATATATATAATATACATATCTTTACGTTATATATAACAGGAGGGAAATGCCACATAAGCACTCTATTAATCCATGTCATCACTTTATTTTTTTATAATTTTCGTATTTTAATAATTATTTTTTGTTAACTAATTAAAAATTACGTTGTCAAAGATTCGAACCCTGGTGGTGAGATAGAATCAGTCACCTTTTGAACAAGCTAGAATACCACCGACTGAGCCAAACCAGTTTTTGTTATTTCCTCTTAAAAAACAAAACTAATATATGATATAACATTGTAGTTGATACATGTGGGAAGAAATTGATATATTTACTGCGATTCAGTATTATTCATTAAAAGTTTCGGCATAAACAAAAACCTCCCTAAAATCCCCAAAATCTTCCCTTCGTTCGTATCATTCATCGCATACTCAAAGGTAATTTTTTTCTTAAAACCCTAATCACCGTTTATTCGGATTTAGATTCAGATAAAAGGTACATCCCTTTTTTAAATAAATACCCATGATGTTCTCACAAGTCACAATAGGTTTATATTCTCAAGATGAATTTGTTTTTTTTCCTTTCTGTTTGATCCAAATACGACATACACTATTCATGTTTGTCTACATTTTATAGGCAGTGAATGTCAGGAATAACAGGTGCTACAGGTGTGAAAGGGTTACTTACAATTTTCTAGATTAACAATATTTATCTTCTTTTCAAAGTAAATTATTTGTGCTAGGCATATGGCTGGTGCTTGGAGGATTGAACCGAATCCTAAAGACATTACAGGTTTTATTTTATGTTTATCATTATCTTTAACTCTTAACGTATGCATAACCCTTGTGGACATCGCTATGATATCTCCTGTATTTGTATACGTTTGCTAATGGTCAAATAAATGGCGGTGTTTTAATATAGATAAAGTGATTGCTATATTGAACACACAAAGAAACTGCAAAGAGATTCCTCAGAAGTTGGAATCAGGGTTGGCATCTGACTAGCTAGCACGAATTATTAAAAATTCATATTGTTTGAAACATGTTTGATTGAAACAGGTCTATATAACAGGTCTAGGAATCCTGTTATATGAGATGTGCGTGATGCTTTTCCGTTGCACAGTTCCAGTAGGCAAATTGATCATAGTATCTAGACCAATACATAGAATTATGTAGTTACTTGACTGCATTTCAAATGCTATAAATTTACTCCAAGAGTGAGAATGTTAAGAATTCATGTGGGCTATAATTAGTAGCGTCAATTGGTGTTTGTTAAATGATATAGTTCAAACCCATACCCAAACCTACTTTTACCCATAGCTGCCCTTCGACCAGTTTAGCCGTCTCCTAATATGCCTTAACTATGTCGGTAGGTGTTGTCTTGAACTTAGGAGTTTAAGGTTGTGGGTCTGATGTGTTTACATTTTTGTTAATCTTTTGATTTTAATTTGTGGTGCTTTCTTAAACTTTTTAACGTGTGGGAAATTAATTTCACATTCTGAAAAATGGACGTGTTTTCTCTTACGTGTGCAGGTTACCTAGAAGTAGGCCTGTAGAGCCAGCAGCACAATCTGGTAAGTGGAACAACGGGAGGCCAGATGATCGCGGTTGTAGCCGGTTCAGCTTAAATTGTTGAATATGTGATGATTGGTGTAGCTATCATACTCACCATCACATACTTTAATGGCTGCAGATTGTACTCACAGCTTTGATTTTGAAGTTTGTTCACTGGATTGTTGAATAGTTTCCAGTGTTTTTGTTAACTTTTCTTCTCATTTTATGCAGATGTGCTATCTTTGTTAGGACATTAGATTAGGTTGATTGGAATCTAAATGGAAGTTGCTTATTCAGTAATCCATTTAAGAAACATGAGGTATGAGCCATTTGATTCATAGAAACTTATATATTCCCCTTATCAAAATATTGATTCAATTCTGGCTCTTGCAGTGATCATACGAAAATTTAACATTCAGCTATTTGGCTCTAGAAAGAGCACACAAACACATTACAAATCTCAATTTTCAAGATCAGTGGTTCTACTTTAAAAGTCGGTGCTTCTATATTCTAAAAAATGGTCTATTTTGACCAATCCAAACAATAGATGAAATATTTTTTTCCCATTACCATTTGGCCCATATGCGATGTATAGTGTTTGTATATTTGTGCCTTATAAAACTATTATACTCTATTCGTGAATTGAAATCCGTACTATCTTTTACATGAATTTACAGGGTATTACACTCTATCTTAATGATCTAAGGTTCAAACAGCATGGACACCGAATATAAAGATACAAATTTTGGACGAATTATAAAATGGCAAAACATTGTTGCAGACTTGTGCCTGGAATTTTCTGCAAACATATACCAAAAAGTTATCACCTTTTAGGTTCGTTTTACTTAATTTGTAATATAATATGTTTGGTCTTTATTTTAGTACAAGGTTATGATAATCCAACAGGTGTTTCTAAAGGCCTATTTCATTAATGGATGCAGATTGTACTCACAACTTTGATCTTGAAGTTTGTGTGCAATGGATAGAAAAATCGGATATTTCCTTACGTAATTGTAAGCATTTGTAGTTTACGTTCTAGAAGGCACGCTACCACAGCCAACATCATTTTTTGGAAGAGTGACACAAGTAAGCCTTCATGTATACACCATCCATTACAATCGTTTATATTGTGAACTTTATATACCTTTGAAGCTTATAAACATTATTGTTAGTATAGCTTTCGCGAATCCCCGTCATATTCCAACCTTGACTTTGTGCACCAAGTGGATGCGAAGAACCCAGCTTTGCTTTTTAAGCAGAACTGATCATTGTATTTGTGTAACGGTGTAACCCACTAATTTTGGTGTTGCGAGAGTGAAGTCCCATAATTAAAATTGTGATTCAAGGTTATCATCAGTCTTTTGGCTGAAAGATTTGGTCAACATATACTTCAATTATATATAGGTATACTATTTTATATTATGTAGAAGTAGCAAAAAGAACAGGTTGTCCAGGTACTAAACAGGTCAAAGGATATATACCTAATGAATTTGAGCTGAGATATATATCCCACAATATATGCTAACAAATATCAATCCATACAAGACGGAGAACCCGAATTTGCATTTATTTGAGCTATATGAATAATTAACTGAAGGCATGCTTGGTTGGTAATTCATATGCCGAATTAGAGAGTTCATGATATCCTTCAAACCTTTTATTATAATTTAAAAAGTATATAGGAAAGAAGTTTAGTATGTGTTTTTAATATGGCACTCAAAGAATGATGTTGTGTATTTATACTCTGTTTGTTGACAGCCTATGAAACTAAATTTTGAGCTCAGGTAATAAAATGAAAAAAAAGAAGCTAAGTAACATGATATCTCTCTTATTGATACCTAACACGAGGATCTGATTTAGTTTGGTAATTGCTGTATCCGAATAGTTCAAGTATGTATATTACATATAAATGATTAGTTCTTCTAATCAATGTCAACAGATTCTTGTGTCAAACTGGATTTTCAAATTTTATTCCAATGTCATTACTAAATATCTTTGACTATTGACATTCAGGTGCACCCAATCTCTTTGGTCGTGAGTGATAAAATGAATCCGTTCTCGATACAAATAAGGAGGATTTGAAGCTTGGTTAGCACCCTTCAACTTGGGCTGACTTCTCTGCAAGGTATTATGAATTATTTTGTACCATCACATTATTGGCCTATGTTTATACAAGATGCCTTATATATGTAAAATTAATAGAAATAGGAACACCTGTCTATGAAGAATAATACAAAATGTTATTGTTTGCTACAGTTTAATAGGAACACAATAGTGTGACATAACATTCAATTCTAGGGGATTTATTAATTGTGTTTCAGCAACAACAGCTAAATCATAAACATATGACTAAAAGCACTGTGTCACGATGTGGTTTGTTGTTTTTAAAGTAGTCATAATCAGTGTTTGGATGTTTTGAAAATGTTGAGATATTCGAATTCACAAGTAAAATAGCTACTTCTAAACTAAAATTTTCTCTTAAGAATCAGTTCATAACCCAATGCAAACACCCCATTAGTATACGCTGCGATAAATGAGAAAGACAAAAAATTTGTGAAGGGTGACCGAAATTTACACAATGCTTATATTTTATGTCGAGGGATAATGGACCAAAATAATATGGAGTATCCTATTTCTATGTATTTCAGTCTTTAAAGGGGAAGAGTTGTGGAAAAGTGAAGATTAAATATGTTTTTTCTTATTTATGTGCACGTTAATGCTCTGATTGTGTCCTTTAATTCAAATTATACAGGACTTGACAAAATAAAGCGGCTCAATCCAAAGGCAAGGGACATCGTAGTGGCAATGCACACTTTTGCACGTCCCCTAATCATGTTCTATCCATACCAATACAACAATTTGTACTCTTTTAGTGGTTGGTAAGCAAGTATTCCTAATCTATATCGTACCAATACGACTGTTTGAAATTAGATTAATGTAAATGAATCCATATGTGTAGCTGCTCATTTTGAACAACTATTACCATCGCTATTAGATGTTTTTTATTCTAACTATACCACATAATTGGGTGCTTCATTGATTAAATCGTTAGATATTATTGTATGAATTGAAAGAAGACTATATAAGAGGTGAACCTTGTGTGACTAATGTTCGGTGTGTCACACATCAGGTATATATTTGCAAAAAAAAAATCAAAAATGGTTTTTAGCGTTTTGAAATTTATTCGGTTTTTAGTAACTGATCATATATAAAGAAATATATATAATATAATACCAATACTCAAGTTGTGAAACCGTGAGGGATTCATTCATCTTATATTCTTTTACTATGTTTTAAATCCTTAAGAAGATATCTTAAGATAACTGTTTAATAAGAATGTCTGATATGTGCAGGCATTACATGCAAATGCACCTTCGGTGCTTGAGATGTACAAAGAATGGTCAACTCAATACATGTGGCTTGCGGTGCCAACGAGACAAAAAAGTTTACCCTATCGTGATCATGTTGGCAACAAATTATTTAGAAGCTAATAGAGACGAACGTTACCTGACCATATGTAAAGAAACATGCATACAATAAATACTCAAGGCGTAAAATTGTGAGGGATTCATTGATTTTGTATTCTTTTATATTTTAGATCCCTAAGAAGATATCTTAAGATGTTTTTTTAATAAGAATGTTTGATATGTGTAGGACTGCGGGCGTTACATGCAAATACACTTCGAGTGCTTGATATGTGCAAACAATGGTTAGCTCAGTACATTTAACATGCGGTACCAACGGGACTAAACAGTTTACCTTATTGTGATCATGTTGTCAATAGCTTTTTAGAAGCTAATATAGAGGAACATAAATCCACTGACCCATACAACCCATTTTATTAGTTCTGTAATACCCAAGGCACATTTTATAGCATTTTTGGGCATTCAAGGGGCAAAGGTTACTGTGTTTATAGTACTTATTTTATTTGGATGAATCCTAAGTATAACTTATATGTTTATGAGCTAAGGTAAGCTGGTCAATTAACAATAGTTTTAAGAGTAAATTCACTTTCAGAGGAGACGTAGTTTTGCCAATTCTTTTTACTCATTATGTCAACTTA
This sequence comes from Glebionis coronaria, assembly GCA_025667525.1. Classification (NCBI taxonomy): domain Eukaryota; kingdom Viridiplantae; phylum Streptophyta; class Magnoliopsida; order Asterales; family Asteraceae; genus Glebionis; species Glebionis coronaria. The sequence continues at coordinate 119,737,999 of CM046874.1, read as the reverse complement.
ATCAGTAGTTTTAATCTGAAATTTATAGCACTCTTCTTAAAGATAAATTGTTGGCAGAGGTACCCAAAATGCATGTTTTATGTCGACAGACGTGATGGTTGTCCAAGAATTGAATGTAGGTTAGTCTCATTATTTTGATTAATATTGTTTTAAATAAAATGAGCGAGAGGTGTGTATAATGGTTAATATGTTGTCATGGGATCTAGAGGTTGCCAAATTATGCTAAAGATATTATAAACTGCATCCTTCACATTAGCCCTTTTAATTTGTATAGGCAACATTAGCTTTTATTGTTTTTCTTTCATTCTCTCTTTGTGGATTTGATCTTTTTTGGCTCATGGTTCTTCCTGTATATTCTTTCTTCTTGGTGTGTTTTTATAATAACATCTTAGCTTTTCAAAAAAAAAAGAATAGAATCACCAAATACTAACTTTTCAAAAAGCAATGAAAACATGTTTAAAATTTTATTTTAAATTTTTTGATGGTAATACTAATAAGCAGTCATTGTTGCAGGACTTAATTATTTCATTTTACTCTGATTTTTTGGAGTCACTTTCATTGGTTAATCGATTCAGCTATGGAAACATATTAAAAATGGTTCACTTAGTTAATAAAAATTCCTTTGTTTAGTATTGTGCGCTTACATTAATGTTCTCAAGTGATTTCAGATTTCGATTAGTTTAGCAGTGGATCCCTCGCTTCAGCAGTTCACTCCTAGAATCCCTGTAGCTCTGGCTGGAACCAAATTCGGTACATCATTTTTAAATAGCACTAGCTGAAATAAGAATCACACAAAAAAGATTATTGCAGATAGGGTAACCATTCATCATAGTGGAAGCTACTAAAATGCTTAACAAATACCATTAATAAACCGAGGCATAAATGTAAGAGAAGGGAGGTAAACAACCAGACATAAAATATGAAAACGGGTCAATTCAGGCTGTGTCGCTGAAATGGGTGTAAGGCTTAAACCAGAAAAAAATAGCAACCAAGGAAGTGGTTTGAATGGGTCAACTAGGTCTAACAGATCAATCGCTTAATAAATATAGGAGTAATTTTTGAAGTTATATTTTAGTGTTTTAAGCATTGAACTTTCACCATTATGGTGGTTTAACGTCCTTACTTTCTTTAGTAGTGTTTGATTGCCTTAACTTTTCCCTATTGGATATAAGTCTTTAAACAACAAACTCTAATCGTTTTATTGATTTTGTCTTAAAATTTTGATGTTGTTGTGCAATCTTTATACCTTTCGTGCATCGACAAAAAAATTGCGGAAAATGAACCAAAAAGTTAAAGGGATTCAGTCATGAAACCATGTGGAAAAAGAGTTACGATATTAAAAATTTGAAACTATTGTCGTCGTATCGTATTACCCTTTATATCAGATGCCTGATTTATTAGCAAACATATATGATACGGTTACTAATGATACAGGTGCCTTATATCACTATAGTCACCTGTTGTTTGGTCAATTATTTTGTCACAACTGATAATCCTATATGATTGTTGATGTTTCAAAATATCTGTTTAAAAGGTATGAGTGTGTTAAGTGCAAATAGAAGCAAACTCATTTGGCTTTTAGCGAATTTAGTGTGAAAAAAGGTATGAATTTTTGCTTTTTTCCACGTCGCTATTGAAACTTCGGGCCTTAACTTCCAGTTTTACGTTGCGGTAAGTATATTATTATACTATAATGGCTATAAAGGTAAAAAACGAAAAAAAGAAAATCATTTTCTTATACATTCTAAATTTATAAACGTGAATGTCGATTAGGGTGTGTTAGACCGGCATTCGGGGGCCGATTTGGATCATGGAGTGGCCAGCTATTGAATATGGGAGAACCAAGGGATTTTTGACCCACCACTCAACAAGCTGCCCTGCCGACACTACTACCACCAGTATTTTGAAATCTGATGCTACAAATGAAAACGTCTGATTCCATTGTACAAGAACATGAAGAAACTAATACAAATTACAAAGGATAATTATATGGACATGTCTTGTGCATAATTACTGATTTTTTGCTGCAAATGAAAAGGTTTTATATTTTCTTTTTTAGTATTTGAGCCAACCTCACTTTATAGACGATTCATATGTTATGCAATTATAGAAAACACCCTCTAAGGCTATGGATTTTATTACAAAGTAGATCTTGGACTTTGAATAAAAAATCGGCAATCAGTACTCAATGTAGTTAAAAAAAACCTTTATGTAGCAACAGGTCCAAGAAAATTTTGAAAAGAACAAGATTTTGGAATGGGTCTTTAAACACCCATGTTTTGTTTTTTTAAAAAAATATTAAAAGTATATATGCATAGCAATAAGAGACAAAACATAACTCAAATTGACTAATTCGCAAGTAGGTGTGTCAAAACTGCAAAAGTGGATAAGTCATAGTTTACCTTTGCTGGAACAGGTGCGGCTTTAGTTTGAGCATTCTGGTTGGTTGCAACAGCAGTGTCATTTCCAGTATAAGTTCTAACTATGGTTTTTAGCATCTGCTCAGAAGTGCTGAACTACACTTTATTTTCTTAATAATTGAAATGAATGTTTCTTTGCAGTATTCAGAGATTACCTCTATCTCAAGCTATGATATTAAGCTTCACTACTCCAATACTGGCCTCAGTTGCAGCTCGATTTATTTTGCACGAGACTTTGAAAATAGTAGAAGTAGCACATGTACAGTAACAGTTCTATCTAAGAAACATTTGATTTAGTTTAATATTTGAGTAGAAGTAGCACAGGTACAGTAACAGTTCTCTCCGCACTTGAGTTTTTTCCTCTGTGATGTGAATTGAGATAATTTGCATAGTGAGCCCAAAAGAAATAACTATTGTGTTTGGTAGTTTTGAACTTTTACATACTCGAGTATGGATTGTAAATTTTTTGGAGAAACAAATTCATTTTGCTGAAATCTGAGTTGTTCTTTTTAGTTCATTCATTTAGCAGGCTCAAAAGAATTCTATTTGTTATATCAAGTATTAACATGCTAAATATTGTATAGTTAGATATTTGTGATATTTAAGAGTTAAGAATGTGCATCTAGCCCATACTACCAATTTTATGGACTTCCAAACATCAGAACCCATTGAACTACTCATTGTTTTTTTCAAAATATCGACTCCTTTTTCATGATGTATCTATGCAATGAGATTTTCGTCATGTTTTTATAAGTCTACGTACAATAATGTTAATTTTTTAGTTAGTTTTGTCGTTTTTATGCATTAGCGATAATTTTTTAGTTAGCTTTGTCTGTATGCTGCTTTTCATACGAACTAAACCGTTACATTGGATCTCATGTAAGTAAGAGACCAGACCTTGATAAAGAGCAATATCGAACTGATGTTCGCTATCAATGATGGCAAAAACAAGTTATTATTGCATATTCGAGGATGTTATCTACTTTTTTGAATTTATAAAATAGGCAAAAGCGCATGCTCCTGTGTGGGTAACAAAAGTTTGAAAACGCTTCTTTAATAACATTAAATATAATGAATATTTATATTAAAAAATCATATGGTTCTAAATAGCCCGCTAAGGCTCGCCTTAAGGCGCGTTAAAGCTTGAGACGTGGCGTCCACGCTACGCAATAGGTTAAGGCGCGCTACATGAAGTGTGGTGATTCTTTGAATTCAACCCCAAAAAATGAATATTATTACCTCGTGTTTTCTAACTTTAATTATTATATACAACAGTTATTGTGAACTCAATACAAATACAATATTAAAATATGATAAAACAAATAAATTTTTTTATATGTTATGCCATCATAAGCCACTTTTTAAAAACGCTAAAGTTTCATTTTAGCCAGTAAAGCGTGTAGCTTGGACATATCTCCATGTCACACCTCACGCTATTTATAACCATGTTTATATCTTACAAAAAAATCACAAAAAAAAATCAAAAAAAAATCATGTTGTCTAATAATATTAAGAAAACAATATTAAAAAAATGTATAAATCTCTTGATCTTAATTGTCCATTTAAATTCTATCTAATGTTTTATATTAAATGGTTTTTGATTTAATTAAAAAACTCACTTTCATTCAATTTTTTAAAAATAAATTATCTCTCAAATCATTAATCGTTACGTAAAAGTAATTATACCATCGCGGCGAATATTAAATTATCTTTCTATAGATACACAAATTTATATAATTTCAGCAACCTTTTTGTTTAAGTTTTCGCACATAAAAGTTACATGAAAAAATCACATGGGATTAATTACATTTAAAATAACACTTGAATTTATAAAATCACATGCGATTTATCGGATACATGAAATTACACATAATCTATTACTTTTAATATCGTATGTCAAATTGTGAAATCATATGCGATTTATGAAATCAAATTTGAATTTTAAAATAACAAATCACATGTGATTTTACAAATCAATTGTAATGTTTTGGCAAAAATTTCAACATTAGAAAATCGTCGAAAGTATATGAAAATGACAGTCTACTAAATGACAAAAATATTCTCATCATTATTTTAAAATATGTGATTTTGTGTAATCACATGGGATTTTGTGAAAATCATATGGGACCTTGTGAAGTCACAAGGATCTTGCGAAATCATATGTGATTTTCACATGTGATCTTGTGAAATGACATGTAATTTATAAATACATACAATTTTTTTTAACTTCGTGTTTGACAACTTTATATTCCTTAAACCTGAAGAGGTAGAGCAACTCAATAGATTTTAACGGGTTATCAACAATAGTGTATGATAAGTAGATCCAAAATGTGGTTTTAAGAAAAATAGTTTTCCTTCCACGATTATGTAAATAATAATGAAAGTTACTTATTTATTATGTAAAAAAGCTATAAAAATCATATGTAATTTTACGAATCACGTGTGATTTTTTTGGATGAAAATTTCAATATCAAAAAATGGTCAAAAATATATCAAAGTTCCAGTCTACTTAAAGGTAAGAATTTACCCGTCGCGATGGTGTAATTTTTGTAGTCCCGCGGTTACGTTCTTTTAGAAAAAAAATCAAAGATGGTTTTTCTATTGTTTAATAAAAAATAAATGGTTGCGATTAAACCTTTTTTTTCATTAGATCATGTTCTACAAGGACATTACCTAATATAAACATATATTTACACAAATAAAAACGTAAACAAAAAATACATGCCGAGCCACCTAATAATGAATTAAAAAAACTCTACATATAAAAATATACAAACAAATATTTACAAAAAAAAGGTTAAACGACAATTAGAAGTCATACCCGTCCATCGGACGGGTTTTGCCACTAGTATATATATATATATATATATATATATATATATATATATATATATATATATATATATATATATATATATATATATATATATATATATATATATATATATATATATATATATATATATATATATATATATATATATATATATATATATATATATATATATATATATATATATATATATATATATATATATATATATATATATATATATATATATATATAGGGGAGAGATCAAATAAAAAGACTTTTTTCATGAGAAGGGTAAAAAGAATTTTTAGCCATTGATTTAAAATCAATGGATGAGATTAACTATCATCCTAACTAACTATTAAGGGTATAAAGGTAATTTGCACAACAATCTTCTAACTAACTATTAACGATAAAAAGTTTTCACAATAACCTTCTAACTAACAATCTGTTTACCTAGTTTACCTTATGCATCACATATAAAAACACATGATTCTTTTCTTTCTCCTTTCATATTTGACATAGGAACCTAGTTACTGAAAATCAAAATTTGACTATGCATTAATAATTTATCAAACCTGATCATGTTTCGGTACAACAATTACCCTATTGAATTTTATTAGATAATCAACTTGTATTTTGATACTATTACTAAGCTACGTGTATCTAGTAGTTATAACATGCAACATAGTTCACACATATATTCAAGAAAAAAACAACTTTAAAATTGAGCAAAGTTTGGACACATATTTTCATGCTATCTAAGGTTGGGCACGATCTTCCTCCAGCCAAACACACGTAACAAAAATGATTCATTATGCTAATAAGCTATGTTCAAGAGGACCAAACATAAACAAATCAAGACGGGACAACGCTTAGCTCAATTTCGAAGTGATGTTGTCAGTAAAAAAATAGAACAAGATTGAACCATCAAGGACACTCATATCAGCAGGAATAACAAAATTGTTGAGTGATATAGTATTATAATATAAACTTGGGTAACAACACTAATACTATTTTTTTGATAGGATCATAGGCTCAGGGCTGATGAGTGTGGCTTAAATTTGTTAGACTGTCGAACATAGTTGAAAAGTAGGTCCTTCGTAACCTAACAAATGCAAACATTAGAGCGTTAAATAGACGTTTAGTGCCATTAAATTACCAAAGTGAACTATAATAATCGGATGGAATAAAATAATCCACCTGTGACATCAGACCATGAACGTGCTCCACGGTGATCTTTGCACTATCTTTTGTAATTTTAGCAAGTGTGATTCTTCATGTAAGGTAGAAGAAATTTATTAGAAACACAAAATATAAAAACAACATTTCTTTGCTTTGGAAACTAGACAAACTTAGCAGTGCTTTTATACATTTGTTAATTACATGTGAAAAAAGATTTAGAAAATGATGTATACCACAAAAACATAGCATCTGAATCCCAACAAATAAATTGAAATCCACTTAAGCTAACATAATGCATTATTATATTTGCATGTTCGTGTTTAATTACTGAAACACTAAATTTTATGGATGAGAAATGCCCAATACCCGAGCATCTACAGATTAAAAATGTTAGCTTTTGCTTTTTCAATATCTATTGTCAATATGACATGAAGCATAAGATTTGTCAAACGGGCCAGGTGACTCGAGGCGACGTTTGGTAAAGGCATTTGGTTGGCAATATAAACAAAATATGAGCTATGCTTGAGGTTATGGAAATGTATGACATGTATAAACCAAACCGTGTATGGGACAACTAACATTCAACTTGCTTCAGCTTTTCAGTTATGTGATAACAAGGGAAAAATCATGTCAAACTTACTGGCCAGATTCGTTCTAGCCAAGTCACGCGTGTAACAAAAATACATATAAAGGTAATTATATTAGTAAGAATCTGATGCACATTTTGCATTAATTAATGCAAAAGAAACTTGAAAAACCAAGATCACATGCAGATTTAATATAATTCAAAACAAATCATGGTGATGTTGATAAATCGGGTTAAACGAGCATTAATTTACTTAGTAATTTAGGCATGATTATAAGTTTGCCTAAATTCCTTCTAAAACTAATCCGCATTTAGTACTTAACTAATTAACAAACAAGTCACGTCTAAACCAACGTTATAAGAATCTGATGCACATTTTTCCCTAATTAATGCACAAATACTTGTAAACCAAGGTCAGACACGAATTCGATGCTATTAAACAATAATCATGGTGATCTCGGTAAACCGGTTTAAACGAGCATTAATTTTCTTAGGAACTTAGGATAAAAAATTATAAGTTATAAGTTTTCCTAGATTCCTTCTAAAACTAATCCACGTTATTAATCCACAAAAAATTCACATTTAAATAAATATTATTAGAATCTGATGCACATTTTTCCCTAATTAATGCAAAAACATTTGTAAACCGATATAACACGCTAATTTGATGAAATTAAACAAAAATCATTATGATCTCGGTAAATCGGTATAAACGAGCATTAACAATCTTAGGAATTTAGCCAAACATATAACTTTATCTAAATTCCTTCTAAAACTAATCCACATTTAGTACTTAGCTAATTCACAAACAAGTCACATTTAAAGCAACATTATAAGAATCTGATGCACATTTTGTCATAATTAGTGCACAAACACTTGTAAGTTGAGATCACGCTGGTTTTGTGCAATAAAACACAAATCATAAACAAACACTTGTAAGTTGAACTTGGTAAATCGGTTAAAATGAGCATTAATTCTTGTGAATTTAGGCAAATTTATAAGTTTTCCTAAATTCCTTCTAAAACTAATCCACGTTTAGTACTTAGGTAATTCATAAACAAGTCACATTTAAACCAATATTATAACAATTTGATGCACATTTTGTCATAATTAATGCACAAACACTTGTAATTTGAAATCATGCGGTGAATTGATGGAATGAAACCCAAATCATGGTGATATTGGTAAATCTGTTTAAACGAGCATTAATTTTCTTAAGAATTTAGCCAAACTTATAAGTTTTCCTATATTCTTTTTGTGATCCACGTTTGGTACTTAGCTAATTCATAAACAAGCAACATTTAAACCAACATAACAAGAATCTAGTGCAAATTTTGCCTTAATTAATGCACTAACACTTGTAAGCCAAACATGCACTGATTTGATGAAATTAAGCACATATGAGGGTGATCTGGATAAATCGATTAAAGGAACATTAATTTTATTAGGAATTTAGGCAAACTTATAAGTTTGCCTAGATTCTTTCGAAAACTAATCCGCGTTTAGTACTTAGCTAATTCACAAACAAGTCACATTTAAACCAACATTATATGAATTTGATGCACATTTTGCCATAACTAATGCACAAACACTAGTAAACCGAGATCTCGCGTTGATTTGATGCAATTACACACAAATTAATACTCTTTTAAACTGACTTTAGTGCACAAAACAACGTTAAATCACACAACTCATGAAATATCCATTCATGTCAAATTTATATTCTTTATATTGGAAATGATCTAATCAAATATACAAACTTGCGTACATACCATTATAAGTTTGTGATTTACTCCTATCTTTATATGTCAATTAAATTATTGTGATGGAAAAATCTTGATGTCCATTTCTCATCAACATATATTATTAATTTTTTTAATAAAAGGCCTAACTATGTAAAAAAAATTGGTTCTTATTGACAATATGATCATACACCACTACTAATGAAATCACGTTTGTACCCAGTTAGACAGCCATAAATCATGAACCAGATAAGAGTCTTAAAGTCTACAACCGATAAGACATTGCTAAACCTGGGATCTAAACCAATTACACACTACAAAATTACTATCAGGAATGCAACGTATTTACTAAATTTGGGATCTAAATCAATAATCCAATAGCTATTTCAACAAGTCTAAACCAAATATAGATTCTAGGATCCGCAACCGAGTTTACATTTGAAAGTTTGTGCATATTAGCTAAGCATGTAATTTTACTAAATCATTGTAAATTTTATACACATTTTTCCATTTTTTCACGCACATAATAGTACTATTATGAAAAAATGGTATGTTGATTACCTAAGTGAAATATTTTACTAAATTCCTACAAAAAGTAATGCATATTTAAGCATTTTTATGTACAAACCAGTGTTATTTCTTACAAATGCATGTTGATTACAAAATAGCGTTATCTGATACAAAAGTAACTTACTAAATTCCTACTAACTTACTTTCAAAAGTAACTTACAAAATAGCGTTATCTGATACAAAGGCATGTTCATTATCTAAGGATACATGCTTTACAAAATTACAAAAAAAGTAGTGCACATTTAGCCATTTTAATGCCCAAAACAATGCTCTTTGATACAAAGGCGGTCCTGATTTATCTAAGGTTATGCCTTTTTACTAAATTATTATGAAAACTAAAGCACGTTTAGCTTTGGGTGCACAAAACAACTTTATTTCATACAAAGTCTTGTTGAAGACCTATGAATGTATTCGACTAACTTCATAGAAAAAGTAATGCACAATTAGCTTAATTTTATGCACAAAACAAGGATTTTTCACAAAGGTATGTACAATTACCAAAATATATCACATGTTTAACCAACATTCACATTTTATATAATTTGATGAACAAAATTGATTTATTTTAATGTTTTAATTAGAGTAAAATGCAAATATGGTTCTGTGGTTTCTCGTTTTTACATCTATCCTCCCTGGTCTTTGATAAGTGCAAGCGGTCTCCCTATGACGATAGTTTGGGTTCATTTTTGTCACTTGACCTAACATTATTAACTTTTGACCGTTACCTACTCTACATGAAAGGGCATATTTGTCTTTTTCTGGTTTTTTTCAACTTAACCTACATTATCTTCATCTTCTACATGAACTTAAATTTTTTCCGGATTATTACCCAGATTCCTTCCATCATATATGCCCATCAAGCTTTTTTCTTTTAAAATCCATTCACCACGACCACGTTATTAAATCTCCATCTTCCCCATTTCATCTTTTGTCTCAATTTCACTCACCTAAAATTAAACAATCAATCGTCTCATGCAGTTGTGTGCGACAGTTGTAATGTACATATTACAATATGTGATTGTTAGTTTTGCGTTTCAAAAAAGATATCTAACACAAACAATAATCAGTGGAAATGAAACTATAATATGTACTAAAGTCTCTTCATCAATCTTATTCTGTTTAAGTACCACACATTCCAACCTCAATATAGGTTATACGTTTCCTCCATCTAATTTCATTAAAACTAATATGTTCTAAAGATCAAAGTATTCCACATATTCCTAAATATATTAGAAGCCAATTACCAACTATGTTAAACGATTGTCATAAGACATAAGTGTCCGCACCTGCCACCTAAGCTGCATAAAAATTACACAGATGCAAACACCTTCAACTCCTTCCACACTTTCAACTCCTTTTTTATTCCTATGGTAAATGGTTAGACTTTGTTTAGTCGTTTGGGTTTTTATCGATTCTTTAGGTTGTTTTAGTCTAGGTAATTGAAATTAAAACACACGATGAAACGGGGTAGATGGAGATTTGATTATCTGATGGGATTGGATTTTAAAAGAGAAAAAATTTAAAATATAGAACATGAAGATAATGTGGGTTAAGTTGACAGAAAAACAGAAAAAGTCGAATATGCCCTTCCACTCGTAGTAGATAATGGTCAAAAGTTGACACCCGTTAGGTCAAGTGACTAAAATGAACCCAAACTATCGCTATAGGGAGGTCGTCTGCACTTATCAAAGACCAAGGAGGATAGATGCAAAAATGAGAAACCACAAGAACCATATCTGCATTTTACTCTTTTAATTATAAAACTCATATTTATCCAAATAGTGTTGTACTTTTACCAACTTTCTATAAAATTGGATGCACATTTACCCTATTTCTAGTGCACAAAATAATGTTCTTCAACTAGCCCTATTTTTAATGCACTAAATAATAATGGAAACTCAAACAAGTAACAACTGCACAAATCTAGTACAATCCTACCAACATTATATGAAGCTAATGCACATTAATTCCTTTTTAATGCACATTTCAACCAATATTATATGGAAGTAATGCACATATGCACCATTTTTGTGTACAAAATAGTGTTATTTCACACAAGTAACGATTATCCATATGTATCACACTTTTACTAAATTCCTACATATATTAATGCACATTTCGACCTTTTTTCCACAAACCAGTGTTGTAGTGTTCATATCTTACAATTATCCTAATATCTCACACTTTCCTTAACTTCCAACAAAAAATAATGAATATTTCAACTATTTTTAGCACACAAACGAGTATCTTTATCCCACAAACCATGATCATCCAAACTCATCACACTTTTACTAACTTACCAAAAAAATTATCATACATTTTACATATACTAATACACAATAATTATTATTTCATAATTACCTAATCATGTCACATTTTTCACAAATAATTTGTAAACATTGATATGAATTTAGGAATTTTAATGAACAAATCAAATAAACTAAATGTGATTATCATTATGATAGAAAGAAGATTAACAAAGCAACTATAGGTTAACGGAAATTATTACCTTTTAAGTATGAGTCTTTTTGCTGAAGATCGTCGTTCATCAGTATCGCCTATCGTCGCGCATATGAACATTATTTTAATCAATAAAACAATCGATCGGAGCCTCATGTAGTGTTAAATCGTGGTTTTAAAACAATCAGCTGTCATTGTTCATCAGATCTGAATGAACTTTGGAGAGAGTTTGAGGAGAGAGTGAGTGGGTGATATGATATTTTAAAGAAAGCTTTATTTTGATCTAACAATGTAAGCTTAAGTAAATAACGATTACACAAATGGGTCAAAATCCTACCAAAATTATTTGAAACTAATGCACATTTAGCCCTTAATTAATGCACAAACACGTGTAATCTCAATAATGATTAAAACAGTCATATTCCAACCAAAATATATGAAACTAATGCACATCTGCATTATATTTTGATGCACACAATAGTTTTATCTCATACAACTAGAGGTGACAATGCATGTTTTGATAAATATGGGCAATTTTTGCCTATTTTCAAATAAAGATGGGGCATTTTTTGCCTATTATTTATTATTAATCGGCTAAACGGGCGCATATATAAAAAACTTATGGGTTTAATGGGCGCACATGTAAAACACTAATTAGGCTACTCAACGGATATCTTATATTTAGTGTTTATCCCCGGCTTTTAAACAAGTAATTTTATTTATTAATTCTACGTTTTTATGTCTTTTTCTCATTTTACCTTGCGCGCGTTTCGCTCGTGCCCGCCCGCCCGTTTTGCTACCTCTACGATACAACTCACATTTGTTCATCCATATCACACTTTTATCAACTTTCTACAAATATTAATGTATATTTTGACCATTTGTTTTGCACAAAATAGTGTTATTTCACACATCTAACAATTATCTGAACATGTAACACTTTCACTACCTTCAACAAAAATTATGCACATTTAAGCTATTTTGGTGCATAAAGGATTGTTTTTTTTTGTCAGGACTCATGATTATTCAAACTCATCACACATATACTAAATTCACACAAAAAACTATCACACATTTAACATATATTTAATGCACAAAACACTATTATTTCATAAGCTCACAATTAACTAAGCAGATCATACTTTATACAAACAATTTATAAACATCGACGCAAATTTATACATTTTAATGCACATAATATATATAACTAAATCTTATGACCATTTTAATGAACATAGATTAGAAAGCAACTATAGGTTAATTTGAATTATTACCTATGAAGTATGTCCGTTTTATTGATGATAATTGCATTCTTCAACCATCGCCACATGATCGTCATTATTTAAAACTTGATAACTCCTTTATGTTGCTGTTAGTTTAAAGAGAAAATCACTATTTTTGCGAGATTGGGTTGTCATATAATAATTTTTCACATCTCGATTGAAGCTTGGTTTAACCTTAAATGATTGTTTTAATCGTTGATTTCTGAATATTTTTGTGAATCTGATTAAGAGAGAAAGAAAGTTGAAGAAAGAGAGAGAGAGATAAAGTATCCATTTGATCTAGATATGTTATGAATATTGTTAGCTGAGATGTTTATGTTATATGAATAAAAGACCTTTTTGCCCTTCGAACAAGAATTATGTTAAAGTTGAAATCTGGTGCGTTAGATTATATAAATTGCAAAATCTAAAGGTTAATATTCCTTCTTATCCTTCTCACCAAAAACCCTCTTTTTATTTTAACTCTCCCCTATATATATATATATATAAAATACATATACATATATATATATATATATATATATATATATATATATATATATATATATATATATATATATATATATATATATATATACTAGACTATAGACCCGCGGGTTTCGCGGGTGGAAATATAAAATGTTTTTCCATTCAAAAGTTAACTATTGAAACTTACAAATCCTGGGTTAAATGAATACAAAATCTAAAATCATAATAGTAGAATTTTAAAATGTTGGCGAAATAAAGTTTCATAACTTGGATTCAACTCCTCTTAATCGTATCCATTCAACTTTCTTTTTCCATTTTAGAAATTGTTTTTCTTCGAGCAGAGCTTCGTGAAAGGCTTGAGTTATCTCGCAACTCCGTCAAAGGCTTTTAATTACTACTGCACTAAGCGTCCGCTGAACTTCATGTGATTCATGGCGCAAACGAACCACTTTGTTATGAAACGTGAACCTAAATGTCAAAGAAATGTTTAGACATGTTAGCAAAATACAATGATAAACAAATTACATTAAACCAATGTGTTAATCAAAGTGTAAAAGATCAGAAGCAAAACATGGAGGTTTATAAATTACAATACTTACTGCACAAACTTATCAAATATGTACATGGAGGTCTATGAGTACAATACTTCTAGCACATACTTATCACATATGTACATACGTAGCAAGTTTCAAGTGTTGCAACTATTCCTAAGTTGAATGTGTCGGGTCAACCTAACTAAAAATAATCTCGTCCAAGTTTTCAGTAGCTACTTAGCGTGTCAAATTTGATTAGAAAATACTAATGTATATCGTTAATAATCTAAACATTCGAACTTATGACCAACTTCCTTTTACGTTATATATTAAATAGACTATAGACCCGCGGGTTTCGCGGGTGGCAATAAAAACCTTTTAATTTAAAATTACCGATAATCTATTGAAACTTACAATTCATGGGTGAAAAAGAAATCAAAATCAAAAATGACAATCATTTTATATTAACATGGACTGAGTAACTAACTCAGGCACTTGTACCCCTTGTTTGGGTAAGATTTCAGCAACAAATGTTTTGTTTGTTGGCTCGGGTATTACTTGGAGAATTGTGAGAGGATGTACAAATATAATAAATAACGAATAATATTATTAAGTGGGCACTTTATTTGACTAATTTACATTTGCATCTGAAGAAAAATAACACATGAGAAGCAAGACTTGCGTATGATATACGTTGAGTTATCCAGAATATATAGAAGACTAACCGTCATATGTGGCCACTTCCCCGAGATGACAAATCACAATGAGGCTCCAGTGATAACTGTTAATGAAAAAGGTCAAATGTCAAAAAATCAGATCAAATGCATCTGAGGATTAGAACCTAAGAACCTAAATTAAATTATCTACGTGATCATTGGAGTTTTCAAGCTGGTCATTGCTGCAGATATTAGTTTCTGGTGTTTAGGTATGGTGAAGCTGATTATGATTAAGGGATTGCTTAAAGAAATACTGTAGTCTGTTTCGGATAATCATATTAGGAATAGTAGCTGATTCTGCTCTTTTAGTTATCATACATGTAGGTTATTAAATAATCAATTTGCCATATCTATAAGACAATGAAAGTATGTGCCCATTGGCATTCATTTTAGTAAATATCAACTAACATTTTATCAACAAATGGAACTTACTTGAGGTACTGAAGCGTAATATCCTTCGAAAGGGACGGAGGTCGCAATACACGATTCCTCCATTCTTCCTTGTCAATCTCCCCATCAAGTGTTTCAGAATATTTGTTCCACAGAACAATAGCAAAATTGTTTCCAGAATGTTGCTGCTGTCACGTTTCTTACATCACAGTCAATAAGACCCATTAAGGTCCACAGATGTAACCTAATACGAATCCACGAGTTACCTGATGTACATGCACTGAACAGAACAGTGCGTAATACATGTTAAAGGCATGGGATCAGATAGCCTTACATTGGGTAACAGATAACCACTCAATTGATCAGGGGTCAGCATCGATGCCTCCCAAGATAGAACTATTCGACCAAAAGTTTCTAATGTTGTCCAAATTACTATCTTCGATTCTCTTAAGATTGTCAGAAGTATAGTGAGAAAGATGGGAAGTCTAACAATGAAATAAGCTCCAAAAAAAGAACACGTGTTGTGCAATGTGACAGTGTCTTGTCAATCCTTCAGGTAATAGACCATAAATTCGAAAACACACCTGCATCAATAAAAAAAAGTAGCATGAGTGAACACCGACACACATGGCTGCTGTGTTCCATGCACACGTATATTCTACAACTAACCTAAATTGATGGAGATGAATGTCCAATCAAGCAAATCTCTTGCCTGCCTGATGTCTGATTTGGATGTGATGTCTGATTTGGATTCCATTCAGAACTTGTAGCTTTGATTCACCATCAAATGTGGTCTCGAAATAACAGATGTGAAAGAAGACACACCCAAGGGCCTGCATAGGATAGAAGGTACGTATCAGTATGTTCACACGACATGACTAACCTCATTCTATAAGTCAAAGCTACACTAAGCTGTTGAATCAATAAATCTACATACCAAGATATCAACTTTCTCGCTTATATCTTCTTTCTCTCATGAGCAATCTAGAACAAAACAAAAATTGAAGTGAATAAAACGATAAAGATCTCTAATTATTATTTATTAGTAAGATAAAAAAAATCCATTATTAGACCTCAGGTGATTGATATGCAGGAGTTGTGTTTTCCTTCTTTTACGCTTCCATACATAATTCAACATATCTGGCTCCTATTTCTAAAAAAATAGGACAATATTACAAAAATTAGGCTTCAACCAAATGACTCTTTTCTTATTTTATTTTTGTGCAAATAAAACAACATGTCTGACGTCATGAGCTTTAGGTTTCCGCGTACAAATTACAACCCACAGAAGATAGAGATAAACATACATTGAAGATATATATGGAGGCCACTGTTCCACATTTTCCACTTTCAAAGTGCAGCAATCTACTGTATCAGCTTCATCATCATCCTGCAACCCAAAGGTTCCTGATCGGACTTTAAGGCCTCTAATGTTGCCTTTTTTCCTGTCAGTGTCACTACACAAGACATATAACAATTTTTAGTTGACACATTTGAAAGCAAAAAAACCGGTTCTTGTATTGAGATGTTAGCAATAATACACCTTTTAAGACAACAAAGAATCTCTGGTTTGTGGCATATTGCGAGAGTACCTATAGACTATCAGCAATAACAACTATCTCGTCGTCACGATGCTCACAGAGCCGAATACAAATCTGCCAACTTCTAAACTTGTTCGGGTTCATACTACATAAGCCCTGCAAATGTATAAAGTAAAGCATACACCACTTACCATCCATGTGCACAATAAACATGTTAAAAACGTAAATCAGTCCCAAACACCCCTCTATTCCATCTGTATATATAAGTGACTCGTCTAGGACATTCAAAATGGCGCAATATTCTAATCTATACACATCTTGACCTATCATATTAGATAAGTGTTCCCAATTGCAATCTAAAACGTTCTACTTGGTAATAGAATAGCTCATAAACACACGGTCCATTAATCTTCAACTCGAAAATGCAAGAACTATAACATTTGGATGCCGCAAACTTAAACACCAATCTAATACACAAAAACCACCTGCTATTCAAGTCCTACTTATTCATCATAAACACAAAACGCAACAAATACACTGGAAACAACCTTTGAGAGCTTAATGATAAACTCCCACTCGGTCTCAGAAAAAAATTACAAAAGCCACAATCACAACCGCATAATATATGGAGATTACGTAACAAACCTGATATAGTGGCATATACCACAAAAGCCACAATCAAGCCACTTGTTAATTTCCCCTCTTGGACTACGAACATGTTGTTCAAAATGACTTATTTAAATTAAAAACTAAGCCCACATCTTCAGTTTCAAAGTTTATGAAACTCAAACTCATACAACTAAAATCTAGCCAAATGCACAGCTGAACAGACTAATGTACCCCCTAATATCGAGTATGTTGTTTTAGCGCAACTGAACATTCCTTTAAGGATAATATGTTTTATCGTTAGAAGAATGAAAAAATTCAGATTTAATTGTGATTTTGCTCCTTTTTTTAAGAGACTGTTTGTCTTTTTCTTGTTAATTTCCCCTCTTGGACTACGAACATGTTGTTCAAAATGACTTATTTAAATTAAAAACTAAGCCCACATCCAGTATCAATAGTGGTTCGAACAGTGTTGCCTTTCATCCCCGGGATAGATTTTGGCTCAATTTTCGTTCGCATTCTTAAAACGTTAAATGAGAAAACCTTAAGCGAAAAGTTGAAATCTTGAAAATATATCTTACAATAAACAATACCAAAACCCACTGCTGGAGAAGGCATGTTATGTACACTGTTCTAAATAATTTTATAAGCAACTAATTAGTTAGTACTGCTTGTAAAAAAAGAACAACTGAGGTTGTATGCAGAAACAAAACCCAGATCTAGCCATTTCTAATTAATTTTTATGATGTAACACGTTTAAAAATCTAATGCTTTGAAAAACATACAAAATTCTTCAACCCTTTTGATCGGCTCCTTTTTTAGCTAAACTTTCTGATCCATCTTAATTTAGATAATGCACAACCTAAATCTACCCATTCTAAGTAGATGGGTTGATATTTACACAATTTAATATTTGATATAAATATAATAACATAAGACATAACAAAAGTAGTATATGTATTTCAAAACTTGGGAAAGCAAAGGTGGGCTTACTTATGTAAATGGTTCAAACTATAAGCAAATGGCCAAACTTCAGATTAGCCAATATTTGTCTTAAACTTGCAAATCCTTTTACAAGAAAAAGACAAACAGTCTCTTAAAAAAAGGAGCAAAATCACAATTAAATCTGAATTTTTTCATTCTTCTAACGATAAAACATATTATCCTTAAAGGAATGTTCAGTTGCGCTAAAACAACATACTCGATATTAGGGGGTACATTAGTCTGTTCAGCTGTGCATTTGGCTAGATTTTAGTTGTATGAGTTTGAGTTTCATAAACTTTGAAACTGAAGATGACCAATAGACATATAGTTAAGATTGCAGACCCCATTAAGATGATCATTGGACATGTAATTAACATACTACCATCAGACAGTTATCCTTCAAGCATTTTATCAAACACTTAATAAGCAATCCAAAAACACCTATAACGAAACTAAGGAAGAATTAATCTAACCTAATTCAACCTATACGTTATTAGTGTTCTATGAACAAAACCCCTATAATGAGGCATCATGATAAAACCGACAAATAAAATAAATCAAAATCACACAATGATACAGATTAGAAAAAGAAAAGCTTCAAATAAACAAAACCATTATAATGAATCATCATGATAAAACACCGTCTGTAATCTGTATGAATCAGATATAAAAAATAGTACAAATAAATTATTTACCTTAGTCGAAGGGAGAGTGTTGTTTGATGTTGTTCGTACAATGATTCCAATAACCCATCTATATGAATTAGATATAATGATATGTGGAATAAATAAACAGATTGGGTTTTTGATAGAGCAGTTTTTGAAAACATCATTAGTAGTTAAGAAGATCCTAAAAAAACGGATGAGAAGCAGTTGATTGTGAGCATAAATCGGAATTTGGAATCATCGGACGTTTTTGGCAGCCACAAAAGACGGAGAAGCGGTTTTATGTTTGTAGATAGAGAAGATGGTGGATAAGATAAGAAACGTGTGGGTATTTATTTATGACGTACAATATGACGTCAGATAGGGGGGGATTGTCATTCAAAAAGATTTTCATATATTAGGATATAAAGATATATATATATATATATATATATATATATATATATATATATATATATATATATATATATATATATATATATATATATATATATATATATATATATATATATATATATATATATATATATATATATATATATATATATATATATATATATATATATATATATATATATATATATATATATATATATATATATATTATATAGTTATGTGTGTATCAACCTCGTATGTCTTATCTTAAGCAGAAAACATGTCTGTCACTACGGATCAACAAATACAAGCTACCGGGCACTTGTTCCGCCGACAAGTTTCTCAAGTTTATACCAAACAAATTCAGACTAAGGGAAGACTTCATCCCATCTCAGCATGCATTCAAAGTAGCCACCGACATACTTGATATCTCACCAATCAAGAAGGCTTTAAGGGCTACAGCTTCCGTACCAACCATCTATATGCATGAATTTCGGGATTCAAAGAACGCATTACAAACAAAAAGATGTCATTCACCATTAACAAAAAGGAAAAGATTCTCACCATTACTCACTTCCGTCAGATATTTTGATTTCCTACTCCAGCTCAAGGCAAAAATTTGTAGACAACCCAGACAAGAACAAACTCGTCAAGTTGTTTCACTCTCTTGTATACGATGACGAATTAAGGATTGTGTCTCAATTTACCACAGATAGTTTGGGTCAACCATGGAAGGCCATCTTCAGCATAATCATCAAGTGTCTTACTGGGAAAACCAGTGGATATGACTCTCTGCGATTTCCTCAAGCATGCATCTTTTGGGGAATCTACAAGGGTCAAATTTTGATTTATGCGTCCTTACTATGGGAGGAATTTCAGTATCAACTATTCCACAACACAAAGAAGAAGTCTGGGCATTTTCAATTCCCACGATTCATCAAGCTTATCATTCATCACTTCATGCAAGAAGACGTTGAAATTGATAAATGTGGTGCTCAGGGGCGGAGCTATGCCCGGGCTACGTGTGGCACGTGCCACACATAGTTTTCGCCAATGAAGGTAGTTTTTTGTATAACTTTTTTCGTTTTTCGAGAGTGCTACACCCTTTTTCGGGAGAATAAAGTTTTGAGTTTTGTTTTTGGAAATAAAGAAGAAAGTTTGAGAGTATGAAGATGATGAACAGTGGAGTAATACTTTTATGCTATTATTTAATATCAACATGCAAGTGGAGTAGTACTTTTGTCAGGTTTACATAAAATATGTACTACTACTACAGTAGTATTACTATTTTTTAAGCTTGCATTTTTTAAAAGTTGCATTGTTTTTAAAATATACTATTAGGTACTACTGTATTTAGCATACATGGATTGAAAAAACATATGATAAACTGTCTTATTTTACTATGTAGCATACATGGATTGAAAAAAGAAGCAGTTAGTTTTTTTGAAAAACAAAGAATTTAAATTACAAATATTAGCGAAGCGAAGCGAGACGAGAATTGTGCCACACACACATAAAAATGTTGGATCCGCCACTGGTGGTGCTTGTGTTGTAGATGTGGTAGTTGGGGCAGATGGAACTGGAGTTGATGAGACTGCTTTAGTAGCATTGATATCATGAAGTCATTTGGTGCGTTTTCTTTGTTGAGGTGTCTCGGTTTGTTGAGGTGTCTCGGTTGTAAGAGTGGTTTGATCTTTGGTAACATCCTCCTTTTGAGACTTGCCACCTTTTCCTATAGTTTTATCAGCATTAGCAGCATCATTGACATCGTCATTAATAGCATCATCATCCGACTTATCTTTGTCTATGTTATCATCATATGCTTCCTCGTCTTCATCCTTTCTCTCTTCATCATCTTCCTCATCCTCATCATTGTCACTTTCATCCATACTGTCATCACTGTTGTCACCGTCATCAGCACCAGAACAACCCCTCCCGGAAATTGATCAGCCAATGCCTGAAGTTTCAGAATCTGCACTAGTAGAAGATATTCTAGAAACTCAACCAGTTCCAGAATCTGAACCAGTAACGGATATTCCAGACACTGAACCAGTTCCTGACATTCCAGAATCAAGTGCGTTACGGTAGGTAACTTGCGAGATTCTTTATGAATCAAGCTTGTGTCAACTGGAAAGCAACAATGGTAAGATTCTTAAAGAATCAAGCTTGTGTCAACTGGAAAGCAACAATGGATAAATCAAACGAACAAAACAAACAAACAATATCCGAACAATCGAAGTGGAAGCTTTTATTCAATACTTAAAGTTACAATTCGAAAGCTACCAAGAAAACTAAAACAATTAATCCCTATTTAAAGGCAAAACAAACTTGTGGGACAAGCTAAACAAATTTACTAAATAAACCCTAAAGTTCAACTCACTTTCCAACAATCTCCACCGTGAGTTCAACTTCATACGAAACTTCAAAACAAACGAATCTTGGTCTTCAAATTCAAATATCCGAATACCAAATTCCAAAAGCCCGTTGAGAGTTTAAGTCACTTTTAGAACAATCTCCACCGTGACTTCAACTCTATTCGAAACTTCAAACCAAACGAACATGCCGTGTTAATTCGGAATTCCAAATGAACGAACGATTAACTCTTGATATGTTATTCCATAAACGAACGAATAAACGATCGAATCAAACAAACAAACAAACAAACAAACGATCGAATCTGAAGACGATCTCAAACAAACAAACAAATGATCGAACCTGAAAACGATCCAAAAAAACAAACAAATGATCGAACCTGAAAACGATCCAAACAAACAAATGATCGAACCTGAAAACGATCCAAACAAAAACAAATGATCCAACCTGAAAACGATCTACCAAACAAACGACCGAACCTAAAAGCGGTCAACCAAACAAACGACCAAACCTGAAAAAGGTCAACCAAACAAACAACCGAACCTGAAAACGGTCAACCAAACAAATGATCGAATCTAAAAACGATCAACCAAACTAACGACCGAACCTGAAAATGGTCAATCAAACAAACAAATCGCCCCAAACGATCTTCACCAAAGACTATCGAATTCTAGCAACCAACTTCAAAAGCCGAAGAACGATCCCAAATTTTTCTAAACGATCGAACAAAATTTCAAACGACCCGATTATAACCTAAGTCTTCAAACGTCATTCTCAAATCTCAAATAGCTACTCCACCGTAACCCAATAGTCCAACCAAAACTTGAGCCTCAAACAATTTATTCAAAGTATAATTATACCTCAAAATCCTACCTATTCTTCCAAAGTCAAATTTACTTAACTGAATGCCACCACAAACCTACGAAGTATAATATTCCAATCCATATTAATGATCAACTATACCTAGCAGAAGATGACAAAAATTGTCTTCAATCGCAAACACTAATATCCAAATCGTAGTAAACAAAATATCAAAAATATCTTATCTCGAACGATCGAACAACCGATACCCCACGAAACCTAAACCTTTTTATTCTTCTTCTTTTTCGTCATCGTGACGGATCGACCTCGCTCTGATACCACTTGTTGGATAAATCAAACGAACAAAACAAACAAACAATATCCGAACAATCGAAGTGGAAGCTTTTATTTAATACTTAAAGTTACAATTCAAAAGCTATCAAAAAAACTAAAACAATTAATCCCTATTTATAGGCAAAACAAACTTATGGGACAAGCTAAACAAATTTACTAATAAACCTTAATGTTTAACTCACTTTTCAACACATAGTTATACTTTTATCCAACAGCTACAAATCAACAGCTAATAAAACGGTCCATGTCTATATAAAACACAAGTACTGTTAGTGAAGAATCAATCACTCTTTCACACACAATTATTGAGTTTTCTAGATATAGGATATAAATTAAACAACCTGTGCTGAGATTAGCACGAAATAAAACAACTATTTCTTCTGTGTGGACTCAAATTTGTTTGTTTATCCCTAGCCTACCATAAAGGACTTTTCAAAATTCATTCTAGTAATTTCATCTTATGTTGAAAACTAGTTGTATAAAGTTTACATTTGTTATCAAACTACTCCGTATTTTTAAAGCTTAATTTCACTGTGTACTTGAATATGTACTCTTCAACAGGTGAAGCTGTCAAATTGTCATCATTGACTTCATCATGTCATCATTTTTCTCTGAGTGAGATCAAATCCTCAACCAATGATTTTGATGATGAACTGGTCATTGGACATGGAGGATTTGGAAATGTGTACAAAGGTCGTATTTATATCAAAGAAACTATTCATTTTGTAGCAATCAAACGGAAGGATCCCACGTCCAACCAGGGGGAACTTCAGTTTAGATAACCAAGAGATGATACTTGTTTATGAGTATATGCTTCATGGAACCATATCCGATCATCTACACAAAGTTGCTACTCATTTAGATTGGGTGCAGCGATTGAAGATAGCGATAGGCGCTGCACGTGGGTTGGAGTATCTTCACAAAAGTGATGACACAAAACAGGTAATCATACATCGTGATGTGAAAAGTTCCAACATTCTTTTGGATGAAATTTGGGAAGCTATGATTTCGGATTTTGGGTTGTCTAAAGAAATCCCAATTGACGAATCAACTTATGCTAGTGTTAGAGGCACGTTTGGGTATCTAGACCCCGAGTTTTTCTTTACGAAAAAACTTATAGACAAAACCGGATGTGTATGCCTTTGGGGTGGTGTTGTTTGAACTGCTATCAGGGAGGCTTTCGGTGGACATGAAATATGGTGATGAGCAATGTAGTTTGGTAAGGTAGGCTCAAAAACTAGTCAAACAACGAAAATTTGATCAAATGGTCGACTCTAGTATCAGGGGAACAATTTCTCCTGACAGTTTGCTCAAATTGCAGAACGCTGTTTGGTTAGTGTTCCGAACAAACGCCCTAACATGACTGAGATAGTGGAGTCACTTGAGGATTTACTAGAACTACAAGAGAAAATGAACACTCTTACAAATTCATCAAGCACTACGAAATTCACTTGGAACATTTATAAATATATCCGTAACTCAACTAGAGAAAATCATGGTATGAAAAAACTTCCTATCTATTAATCTTTTTTCTTATAACTATGTTCGCTTTTTACCTGCTTGTTCATTTTTCAAGACCAAAGACGCCCCTCTTCACCAACGAACCGTGGAAATTACATAAGTCCGAGCCCTTCAATCAACATGGAAAGAGTGGGTAGGGATTTGAAGGTGTTCACATATGACGAACTTAGGATTGCTACTAGGGGGTTTGCAAAAGACACATACTTGGGTACGTGCACATAGTTATGGTCAAGTTTATAAAGGCTGGGTCGATAAAACAACATATTCACCCTCTGAGAATAAAACTGGAATGCCTATTGTAATCAAGTCAGTCTCCTGGGACAGAACTATCGAACTTGAAAAGGCCAAGGTAACTTGCCTATTATATTATGGTTTTACCCTTTTTATCTGTAGCTTACTGGTATGAAGAATGAACACATTTAAATGCAGCTGGAATTGGAAATGTTGAAGGAGTTTAGCCATACCAATCTTGTTAAGCTCATCGGATACTGCTTGTTTGACAAGCAGCTATTTCTCGTGAATGAATTCATGGTCAATGGAAACTTTGAGGAACGTCTTTGTAGTGGTAATGCAACATAATCAACTTTAGATATAGCTAACAAATCACACTCTGCATTATATATTAACTAAACACTCTTATTTGAGTTAAATAGCTCGTTTTTGTGATTAGTGGCAAACAATATTGTCACTAGTACGTTTCAAGTGATTTTTTTTAGTAGGATTTGGTGACCACGCTGCATATAAATTATACAAGTAACTAATACAATCAAATAAATTTTTTAGTACTATTGGAAGTTTATCTCAAACTTTATTTGTCTTTTCATGGAACATAGGAGCTATAGCACGACTTCCATTGGCCAAAAAGGTAAAAATATATAGCGATAGGAATTGCTCGTGGGGTTGTTTACTTACATAACGTGCGAGATGACATCAGCGCCTATTCACATTGGGGAGGAACCATCACTAGGTTTCAGCTAGATAGACATAATATACTGTTGGACAAGGTATAATTTGATCTCTTTTGCTACCAGTTTACCAACAATTATAATTGTTCTTTTGCATAAAGTAAAGCCTTTTGATCTGGATTCGGCTTATATATATCATATGCTTAATCTTTTCACCTTATTTTGAAATGGGGTGTTTGTTTCGGCTTATGGCTGATTTCATTAAACGCTTATCTTTCATTTTACTTTTTTTGTGGGAAACTTTTCGGCTTATATAAGCTCATTATGACATAATGAGCATTGAGCTTATATAAGCCGAAAGGTTTCGAAATATACCGCAAAAAGTGAGTTTATGAAAGATAAATCCAAAACCAAATAAGCCATAAGCCCGCTATATAAGCCGAAGCAATCAACCCACCCAAGATAAGCATACAAAAAAATAGGGCTTATGAAACATATGCCGAAAACAGATAAGCTCGTAAACGCATAAATAAGCTTAATAGTGTATAGATATGAATAACTTTGCTGACATGACGGGGTATTTTTGTAATTTTTCTGGTGATGTCGTGTCAACAAAGTTCTTCATATTGTTCATAAACTATATATATATTTGGATTTGCTGTAAAGTTTGTTTAAAATACCGATATGTTGTTTGTTTGTTTGTTTGTTTGTTTGAAGAGGATGACGATGATTATAATATGAATGAAGATTGTGTTTCATTTGGAGTTCCACCTCAAAAAAAGGTTCATATTCTGCTTAATGTGACAATGTCCTTGAATTCTGTGTACTAAGGGGTGTTTGTTTTAGCTTATTATCAAGCTAGCAAGCTGTTTTTTTAAGCCCATGTTTTTTGCTTAATTCCGGTTTCAATACATAAAAAGCTAATTAGTTACTATTAGTTTGAAGGAGCCTCCGTTGCACCAACAACCGTCCAAAAAAAAAACTTTGAAGGAGCAAGCAGAAAAAGTCGATAAGCTCGATAATAAGCTAAAACAAACACCCCCTTTAATTTAAACGTATTTATGTTTTAGTTCTATAGAAAAACTCCTTTCGTCCCAAAATAGTATATCACCTTACTTTTTGGCAGAATGACATTTTTTACTCTTTGGCATGTTAACGTTTCATCTGAGTTTTGTGATATTAACTTTTTAACTGCGGTGATAGTTGAGAATAACTAGTAAGATGGACTCATGGACAATGGTTTTGGGTTGAAGGGAGTATAACATAGGTCTATACGCACATTTGCACGCATGTGTTGAAACGTTGCAGCTAGTCATTTTCGAGTTTAGAAGCCTTACTGTTGTGTGAGCTTATTATGTTTGGAATTATGCAGGGTGAAGTACACATATTTTCTCAACTTGATATGCTTAGAGGTACTAGTTACTCGACTATTATATCCTCTGTCCATTGCCGATTTATATAAGTTTCATTTCGGAGTTATATGTCGAAAGTGTTTAAAGTGCCATGATTATATGTTATGATCTAGTGCAGATGCTAATGAAGTCGTTCATGAAAGAAGTCATTCTAGTTTACTTCAAAAGGTTTGTCATGGAACTTTTCCCACAACATCGCATCAGTGTTACCTACTATTTGTTCTGGTTCAATATTGCATGATGTTACCTACTTTGTTTGTGTACTTGTTGTAATCAGAGGCGAGCAGATACGTGTGTTAAAGATGATGTTGAATTCCCAATTTTTGCCAACAATGATGAATTCGCATTTACATCGGAAAAAGCTTCTGCATATCACTCGGATGAAGAAATTTTGTCTGATGACGAGGTACATGCTATGCAATTAGTAATGCTGCTCTTTGAAGCTGATAATTTTCATTTATGGTCGCATTTTCAAGTGTTCGATTTTTTATTTTTAGAGGGGTAACTGCTTGCAACTGAGCAAATGCTTCACTGTCGAGACTGATGATTATTGGAAATGCGAACGGTCTAGTTTAAGAGGAAACAGAAAAGACGGAATTTGCACCCCTGGCTTGCAGAAAATGCAGAAGTGGATACACTAGTTAATGTGAACGATAATGCTGACTTTGCTCAATACCATCCTGTATCTGCCAGAGCAAAGAGCAAAGAGGTCAGGTAATGATAACTACATTCACTGGTGATTTATACTGATGGATGAGTTTGGTAAAAAGTCAAAATTGATGTTTTTACTGCGGGCTGAGATTGTCGGGCTGTCCCGCAAACATTTTCTTGGCAATATTTCACAAACTGGTAGCGTTAAATATGATTACAGAAATTGTTGCCACAATAAAGATCGAAGTCTGTAAATAAAACGATTCAAAAGGCTGTTATTTCAATTTGACCCATTTCCTTTTAATCTTATATTTTATTTGTCGTTTTTAATTTATGAAACATAAATCCAAATCAACCCATTCACAATGAATCGAGATTTCCATCTATATTCCGACTTTATAACTGGTATTTGGACAACTTGATGTTCGTTGAATTCAATTCCATTTGCTGACAATTGCTTATTTTGGTTAATCATTTCGTGCTAGGTGGCAAGGACAAAGCCAAACACAAGTTTTCTTTTAAAAGACAGTCGCACACCAACATCTTCAAAGATATTAGTCAGGTGTTTGAAAGTGACGCATTACTTAAGGTCGGTCCATCATGTGAACTGAATCCAGTTTATAGGAAAAGTCGAGTAGTAATCTTATATTCCTAAAGTTTCTCAGGGAAAAGAGGTGGATGACACAAACAATTATTTGATGCCTGCTGAAATGCTAGTTTCACGTACACATACCACGACTTCAATGGCAGAGCTCCTTGTACATGTTCAAGATGAACATGATCTACCTGAAGGAGGTATTATCGAGGTAGTTCTCTGCTCTTTTGTTTTTATATATTATGGTGGCAAATGAGTTCATTAGAGTTACGCCATAATATTTAATTTGCTCCAGTACAATGAAACAAAAGGCACCTCCAGACAACTTGTTGTCCAGAGAAGTATACTGTCACAGGATCATAGTGACATAGATGATGATCTCGACTGTTTGCGCAGTGACTCATCTGAAGAAGACGAGGTATGTAGTTTAATCGGTGCTTCACCATTGGTTTTTCTTGTAACAGCGTTTTACCATCCATCGTATACTTAACTGTTTAACTCTGACTGCAGTACAACCATCAAGCTCTAGTTGCCATGCCGGAATCCAGACAGAAGACTATAGCTGATCAATTTCACGAAGCTCTAGGCGCTGCTCCCACAAACAAAGAGGAACACATGTATACAGTTCCGGGACACACAGGGTGGGTGATCTTGAATAGTTTATATTGCTAATAACAAAATGAAAGTAAATATTCTAACTGTTTGCTTTTTCTACCTTGTCGAAACTGCAGTGTTGGTTTATTTGGAAAGCTGCAGCGCGTAATGCACCATGAGAAGGAAAGGGATTCATACTTTTTGAACAAGTTACCCGGTGAAGGTATGTACAAGCTTTATTGCTGTGAGAAACTTTTTACGTTACACAAATTTACTGTGGTCTATTTAGTTCTTCATGTTATTGTTATACTACAAATATATAAATCTTGAAACAGTGACAGTTCTTTTTCCAATTCAGATGAAGTGGGCTGTTTTGATGTGAAGATAATGTCAAGGTCTCTCGAAGGAAAGTTGATTGTCTGTTCATGTTCCTCCATTGATAATGAAGAGGTACGTTGAATGACTATGATATATAGAGGTAGCAAGATGCAAGGCTAATGGGTTGATAACAGGTCAAAATGGTTTTGGCTTGAAATGGACCTGTTATTGGTACCAGGCGAAACTGACTGGTCTGGTTGGGTTACGATTTTCTGTTTTTTGTTTGAATATTTATAAGTAATGAATGTGTTAACTATGATTTGAATATTCACTTGATTATGCAGAGTTTAACAAATACAAATAGCCCTCAAAATGTTGTAAAAAGGAAAAAAATGACTACCATTTTCAGCTCAAGAATATGTAGCGGGACACTGGTTCGTATTCACCCTCCTTGGTACGTCTATTACTCTTTCCTATTATAGTCTGGTATCAGTCTTTATACATTGACGCATGTTTTTTCTCAAATATTCAGGAAAGAAGTAAATGTAAATAGGAAGGAAGATAGTACCGTTTTATCCACATATTTCTCGCAGATATGAGCAAGCAACAGTATTACTATTTACAATGTTATTGTTGTATGTTGTGCTTATTTTAGTTGTTATACCAAATTACCAATGTTATGCTACGAGTTTTGAAATAATAACCAGGTAACAATGCTTTATCATCTTACAAGAGGCAAAGGTACATACATGATTATCGGGTCGAAAAAATATAAAGAAAGTATCTGGATATCTAATTCTACCATGGAATAAGTAAAAGAATTCATATGAATAACACTAACATAAAAAAATCTCAAATCCTTTATTAAACTCAAAAATCACAGGAAAGTTTGATGAGAAATTGATACATATTATTACTTGCAACTTTTTTTTGTAAAGGCAGACAATAAAGGCTTCCAAGGAGGAAGGCAAATTCTGCTTATAAGAAACCTCGTCACTTCGCGTATTAAACCGAACGTATTAAACTGAAACTTGTCACTTCGCGTCTTCGGCTTAGGAGGAATAAAAGCAGCAGCTTTATCTGAACCAGTCTCGGCAACATCAATCACATCACGCTGTTGCAACCCAACCCGAATAGCAGCAGCGGCTTTCAAAATCTTGTTAGCTGCCAACTCACTTCTAACCAAACTCTTACCTGAACCAGTCTCATACTCCACTCTATAAGAGCAGATTACATTGCGCTGTTTCATCCCATACCGAATAACAGCAGACATTTGAATAGATGAAGGCTTCTTATACTCCGCTCTATCAACCGCTTTCATAACCTTGTTACTCAACTTACTTTCGACGATACTCATCTTGGGCTTCTTAGTTATAAAAGACTGTACTTCCTTAATCGACTCGACTTCCTCTCCGCGTTCTGGCTTCTTATACTTCTCTCTATCAACCGCTTTCAAAAGCTTGTTACTGAACTTAGTTTCAACGATACTCATCTTGGGCTTCTTAGTTATAAAAGACGATACTCTATCAACCGCTTTCAAAAGCTTCTTAATCGACTCGACTTCCTTTCCGTGTTCTGGCTTCTTATACTTCTCTCTATCAACCGCTTTCAAAAGATTGTTATTCAACATAGTTTCAATGATACCCATCTTGGGCTTCTTAGTTATAAAAGACTGTACTTCCTTAATCGACTCGACTTCCTCTCCGCGTTCTGGCTTCTGATACTCCTCTCTATCAACCGTTTTCAAAAGCTTGTTACTCAACTTAGTTTCAACGATACTCATCTTAGGCTTCTTATTAGTTATAAAAGACTGTACTTCCTTATTCGACTCGACTTCCTCTCCGCGTTCTGGCTTCTTATACTCCTCTCTATCAACCACTTTCAAAAGCTTGTTACTCATCTTAGTTTCAACGATACTCATCTTGGGCTTCTTAGTTATAAAAGATTGTACTTCCTTAATCGACTCGACTTCCTCTCCGAGTTCTGGCTTCTTATACTCCTCTCTATCAAAATCTTTCAAAAGCTTGTTACTCATCTTAGTTTCAACGATACTCATCTTGGGCTTCTTAGTTATAAAAGATTGTAATTCCTTAATCGACTCGACTTCCTCTCCGAGTTCTGGCTTCTCATACTCCTCTCTATCAACCTCTTTCAAAAGCTTGTTACTCAACTTAGTTTCAACGATACTCATCTTAGGCTTCTTATTAGGTATAAAAGACTGTACTTCCTTAATCGAATCGACTTCCTCTCCACGTTCTCGCTTCTTATACTCCACTCTATCAACCGCTTTCAAAAGCTTGTTACTCAACTTAGTTTCAATGATACTCATCTTGGGCTTCTTAGTTATAAAAGACTGTACTTCCTTAATCGACTCTCCGTGTTCTCGCTTCTTGCCTTGCTTCTGATCGATTATCCTACCTTTCTCCCTAACCTTATTTTGTTCTTCACGTACTCTATCCCTTCTATCACGGCGTTGATCACGAGGGGTAGTAGGGTTTAATCTGAGAGCACGTTTTTTGTTAGCATGTAACATAGTGTTGCTGACATCATCCATCGAACGCTTCATGGTTTTCGAAGTTGACGATGAATAATTATAAGACAGTATGCATGAATATGTCTTCTATTTATAGACTTTGCTTGGCGGTTCCCACACCGACAAAGTAATCGTAAGAGCTTGGTTTTGACTTGGGCTGCTGGATGAGTGGGTTTGGGCTTGCATGACTAACTCTTTTTTTGGAAAGTGTTTGTGGGTTCGGTTCTTGGTATAAATCTCATGCGTTTCTAACCAAACCAACTTTAAGAATCCTCCCACACCGTGTTCACTTTGACGAGAAACACAACGGCCACGATGTGGTCGAGGAATTAAGCTAAAGTTATGCTCACATGCCTGGTGAATTTTAGAGGTGGCAAAACGGGCGGGCAACAGGCTAAACGGGGGGCGGGCTATACGGGCGCGGGCTAAACGCATATCGCGACCGATTGACTAACCATGGTATAAGTAGAAAGGCGGATCGAGAAAGTTATGGTTGAGAGAGAGCAGATCATGGACGGAACTTAATAAAAAATCGGCCACAAGTACCGTTTTAACCCTAATAATTTCTAGTGCTAGACATTATTAGTACAAATATTAAAAGAAAATGTAAATTGCCTCTCAAAACAATTACGTTATATTTTGCCCCTATAATAATACTTGCCAAGTTCATCTGGAGCAAATTTTGATAGTTTTTAGAACTTACACTACAAATTGGTTCGTTCTAAGAGCAAATTACACAAATTATCTGAATTTTGGAGAGATTTACACTGCAAACTTTTTTTCGCTAGTGGGTTTCGTGCTCACCCTGCCCCTCTTGTCTCTGCCAGTGTTTATGGGTGTGGTGGAACTCTTACAACTTCAACGTCCGAGCTCTTGTTTTTAAATGTAACAGTGTAATTATAATGTGATTACACATGATTAACTCTTATTACACTTGAATAAAGTAAAGATCTTCGTTCTCCTTTTCTTAATTTGTCTCGCATTTTAGCTTGACTTGTTATTGATGGTTTATAAACTTCTTAACAATTAAAAAACCCCAAACAAGATCAACGCACGTATAGCGAAAACGATTTAACAAGATCATAATTAACACAATTACAATTAATCGAATTAGGGTTACATACCTTTTGCTAAGCAATTCCCACGAACAAGACCTAATTCAACAAATTAGGGTTTATGTAGGATCACCAAGATATAGTCTAAAATAAGACTATACTACGATCTTGTACACACGTATTATGACAAATTAACCGCAATGCTAGTTAGTTAAATCGAGCTTAACGCCTAATGGAATAATCAACCCAACTACCATAGAGAGGGGCTAGGACGTGACTAAATAGCAAAATCAAAAAGTAAGTGTTAGCTTTACTAACTTATAATAACAATGATCTCGTTTTTAAGCTTGGTATGGGGAACGTGAAACTTGATGGTGATTAATAATCATGACACCAAAGCCCTAATGTAAGTCTTAGATTTCTTTACAAGTTTCTTCCTTCAAACATTTTGAAATTTTCTATCTTTTTAGTTTCTATAGTATCGTAGTATGTAATAAAGGCCAAGGTGGGTTAATTATGATGGAGAATGTAAATCGTGCTTTGAAGTTAATGCATCGCATGAGGTCATTACAATGGTCAAGTGTAGAGGATTTAATAAGTGTGAAAACACTTATCCTTTTACCACTTAAATTAAATAAAAGCGAGACCAAAACGTGTATTTAATGTCGTAAAAGTCGGAATTATGCGTGGTTTGTGTTTTTGTTGTGTTTTCAAAAGATGAAAAATGAAGAAAACACGGGCTTTCACGGGCTTTTATCGAAGAAAAAGACAAAAGACAAAGTCAAAAGATCAAGAGTGCAAAAAGAACGGAAGTCAAAGGCTTATTCTAAAGATTTATCGAAGAAAAAGACCAAAGACTGAAGTTTAACAAAGTCGAAGAACCAAGTCTAATAAAAGAAGAAAACTAGAAGAAGAGTTCATTTTATCTATCGACAAATCCCGAGACAAAGTCGAGAAAGACGAATTAATTAAAAAGACGAGAAGACAAAGTGAAAGAAGGAAGCAACAACACCAACTTCCCTTCCACCTATAAAAGAGAAAAAATGAGTCTTTTCATTATTAGATAGTTTTTCAATAATTTTTAGGAGTAGGTGTAATTACTTTCTCTCTCTAGTTTTCTTTCATGTTCTTAAGTTTTTAATCTTTTGTCTTAATCTTTTGAATCTTAATCTTCATCTTTAATTCAAGATTTTCAATTAATCTCATTCTTCCTTTCTTGTTTTAAATGTTATGTTTGATTTGGTTAATCATGTAGCTTATTTGATCTTATTGCTTATTTGAGTGAAGTGCTTATTTTCATTGTTCTTATTATTTTCATGTGATTAATGGTTATAGCTTATTGTGCTTATTGTTTATTTTGTGTTTAGTTTATTTTTAGTTAAGTGGATTTGGTAGTTTAATATTTTAAAAGTTGATTTTATTAATTTTGCTTAGTTGGTGTTTTTAGAGTTTTTAATTTGTGTCTTGTTAGCTTTTTCTAGAATTTAGTTTTGTTTAATATTAGCTTATTTGCTTATTTGATCTTTGCTTATTTTTCTTTATCCCGAATTATATAAACCCTAGTATTCCGAACTGCTACTTAGTTCTTTTTCCGAATTACATCCATACTAGCTTATTCCGAATTGAGTGCAAATACTGAATTCCGAATTAGTTTAAAATGTTCATTCCGAATTAGCTCTTCAATAACATTCCGAATTATAAATTTGAATATTCCGAATTACTATCTTTACCATTTCTCCGAATTAGGTCTTGGATTTATAGCATTCCGAATTAGATTGTGTTTCAGTTTTTTCCGAATTGTGTCTTGTACTATTCCGAACTACATTAAGTTCATTTTACCAAATTATATTGAAATTGCTGATTCCGAATTAAGCTTTTGTTGTTTTTCCGAATTGCATAACAAATCCTATACTCCGAACTAAGTACTGATTCGGTATTCCGAATTAGGGTTGTGGTAGAATTCCGGATTAGGAAATTTCTAGATTCCGAATTAGATAGAATTTTTGTATTATTCCGAATAAATTAGTATTTAGGATTCCGGATTATGTTAAGATTTATGTTTTCCGAATTACTTATAGAAATTGAATTCCGAATTGTTTAAATGCTTATTCCGAATTAGTTGTGTTTTTATATTCCGAATTAGTTTAAAAACTTGTATTCCTAATTATCTTTTAAATTGTTTTTCAGAATTAGATTTTATTTTTATTCCGAATTGTTTTTAAATATTCTAGTTCCCCGCAATTTTGTCAAGTTTATTTCAAAGTGATTTCTTTTGTTTTATTTTCAATTTTACGTTTTATCAAGTTTTAAATTTGTTTATTTCCTTTATTTTTAGTTTATATTTTTAAAGTTTTAATTTTTAAATAGAAATAGATAATCAATCTTACTTTTTCTTTACCAAAAACAATTGAGTCACACTTAAACCTTTGTCAATTCGAATCGAGTTGTGAGAGAAACAAACTTTAATTAAATTTCAGTTATTATTATTCATTTAATGTTCATGATTACTTGTCGTGTATTGATTAATTATAAAGTTTTAATTAATCCGTGTTTTCGTGAATTTATTGTCTTCATGTATTTTATACGGGTTTTACAAAGGTTTTAAACCTATAGAAGTTAAGCATAATCTAAGTCATCAGATGGATACATCTACTCCTGAAGAGGAGGCTTACCTAAGAAGGGTGCCTTATGCTTCAGCAGTAGGATCTATTATGTATGTTGTAACATGCACAAGGCCTGGTGTGGCGTTTGCTCAAAACTTGGTCAGTCGTTACCAACCGAATCCAGGGAAGCTCTACTAGACTGTTGTTAAACATATTCTAAAGTATTTGAGAAGTACGAAAGATATGTTTTTGGTATTTGGAGGGAAACCAGACACAAAACTGAATATAACAGGTTTTTGTGATGCGTCCTGGCAATGTGATAAAGACGATACGAAATCTCAGATGGGTTACATGTTTGTTATCAATGAAGGAGCAGTTGACTGGAAGAGCAAGAAGCAGACAACGATTGCAATGCATGCGACTCAATCTGAGTACATGGCTGCTTCAGAAGCTGCAATGGAAGCTGTTTGGATTAGGAAGTTTATTAGAGATCTTGGAGTGATGCCTTCAATAAAAAACCCTATTGATATGTATTGTGACAATTCTGCTGCAATCATATTCGCCAATGATTTTGGAGTCATGAAAGGCGCCAGACACTTTAAACGTAGATATCACTACGCCCGAGAACAAGTTGAAGCTCGTGAAATCAAATTATTAAAAGTTCACACAGATGATAACGTAGCAGATCCTTTAACTAAGGCGTTGCCTAGAGGAAAGGTTATTGAACATGCCAAAAGCATTGGGCTTCAATTAGCTAGCGATTTCATGCAATAAATCTGTGATTAGTATTTGGATAAAGGATGTTAGGACATTATTATTTAATGAAATAAAGTTTGAGTTACGTTTATTCTTGTTATTTAATTTTGTTTCATATTTTACATGTTTTAATCTAACCGGTAAGATACTTTACCGACTCGTTCAATGATATCAAACAGTCCGATGAATCGAGGACAGAGCTTCCCTTTGATTCCAAAACGTCTAACACCACGTGCCGGCGAAACCTTAAGGAAAACGTGATCTCCTACGATGCTTGTCTGCATAACTCTTCTGACGTGACCGTGCTTCTTGCAGTTTCTGCTTAGCTACTGCGACCTTCTCATTAGTCAACTCTATGATTTCTGGTCCTTCAAGTGTTCGCTCACCAACCTGATCCCAGCAGATTGGGGCGCGACACTTTCTGCCATACAACATCTCGAAAGGTGCACACTTGATACTTGCGTGCCAACTGTTGTTGTATGCAAACTCCACCAAACAGATGTAATCGTCCCAATCACCCGTCCACTCCAACGCACATGACCTCAACATGTCTTCCAATGTCTGAATCGTTCGCTCTGACAGCCCGTCTGTTTGAGGATGAAAGTCGTGCTAAGCTTAAGTTGTGTACCCCAAGCTTTCTGCAGACTTCTCCAGAATCGCGAAGTGAATCGAGGATCTCTGTCTGAGACAATGCTGGATGGAGCACCGTGAAGTCTCATGATCTCCCTTCTATAAGTATCGGCGAGTTTACTGACCGAATCTTCCTTGCGGATCGGTAAGAAATGAGTTGATTTGGTAAGTTGATCAACGATAACCCAAATTGCATCGTTCTTCCTCTTTGTCGGCTGAAGACCAGTAACAAAATCTATGGTGATTTTGTCCCACTTCCACTCTGGAATATCTAACGGTTAAAGAAGACCGCCAGATCGCTGATGCTCGATCTTAACCTGCTGGCAAGTAAGACATTTGGAGACGTAAGTAGCAACATCCTGTTTCATACCACTCCACCAAAAGTACTGCTTGATGTCATGGTACATCTTGGTCGAACCAAGATGGATAGAAAATGGGGAGCTATGAGCCTCAGCTAACAAGGCTTACCTGAGTTCTTGGCCATCATGAATACAAAGTCTTGTGCCCTGCCATAAGATACCATTTGCATCTACTCGAAACTCTGTCTGCTTCTCCAAATTTTGAATTATCGCCCAGATTTCTACATCATCTTTCTGAGCTTCCTTGATCTTAGAGAGTAACTCGGGTTCCACTCTAAGATTATCCCAGTAACCGTGCTGTCTACGTACCATGATCTCTATGTCTAGTCGCTCCAAGACCCTTATGATTTCCTCCTCAATTTTAATGCCGTTTATCATTCCGAACTTTCTGATGAGTGCATCTACTACTACATTCGCCTTGCCGGGATGATACTACAGATTAATGTCATAATCCTTCAACAGCTCTAACCATCTCCTCTGTCTCATGTTCAATTCATGTTGAGTGAAGATATACTTCAAGCTCTTGTGGTCCGTGAAAATGTCACATGATTCTCCAAACAAGTAGTGCCTCCATATCTTCAATGCAAACACGACTGCTACAAGTTCCAAGTCATGCGTAGGGTAATTTTCCTCATAAGGCTTAAGCTGTCGTGAAGCGTACGCGATCACTTTCCCATGTTGCATGAGAACACAGCCAAGTCCCTTCCCTGATGCATCACTGTAGATTTGAAATCCACTTGTACCAGATGGGAGAGTAAGAATAGGTGCAGATACTAACTTCTGCTTCAGGTCTTCAAAACTCTTCTCTCGTTCTTCAGTCTAGACGAATTTCTCCCCTTTCCGCATCAGTTTGGTCAATGTTAGTCAAGGCTTATTTGATATTTGTTGGTTCAGTTGTACTCAAGGTGAATGCGAACATACAAACATCGCCATCGGTGTTAAGCTGTCGTCTTGTACGAACGAGCTGTGAAGGGTTTCCAATTACTTGAACCAAAAGATGATCTCGGGTCCAATGATGTGTTTAAGGATGTCGTTGATAGAACGTATGCATATTTGACGGATCGACATGGCGAGTAGAAGACTCTCTAGTTTCGTGTACCGGTGTACCGAATGGGTTGATAAATTCGTCTTCGTCAGATAATGCATTGTCTGCTTGATTAGTGTTCTCTGCAGAAATGACAGTAGTTGTGGATGTTGTATGATCGATTGTTGAAGTGATATTCTGAGGAGGTAAATCTGCAGCAACCCATGTTGAAGTAGATGAAGTTGTATCCTTTTGTTGACGATGATCGGTATCATCATTCTTATCATGAGTGACAGCGGAAGACTTTGATACAACTTGTTTCTCCCCCGTGAAATATTCATCATACATTGGTCCATATAACATTTCCAACTCTTCAAGTGTCGTGTTGACTGTCATATCTGCTCTTGGAACATTGCCTTGAACCAGCGTTGAACTTGACGGTTCATTGTTGTGGTCTTGAGTTACGAGTTCCGTGCGGTTGTGAACGGAAGTCGTTTATCGTTGTGGATCGGTACTTAAACTGTTTTGTTCAAGTGCCATTTCTTGTAATTCATCAAACTGGATGTGAATAGTCTCCGACTATCAATTTTGTTCGCTTGTTGTAAACTCTATATCTCTTAGACTGAGTTGCATATCCCACAAGAATACATGCATCACCTTTCTCTTTCATCTTGTCCAGAATTTCACCATCTCGAATAATGTAACACGTACATCCAAAAACATGAAGGTGTTTGAGTGAAGGTTTTCGACCACGAATTATGTGATATGGTGTCTTTTCGTGTCTTGGGATAATTAAGGATCGGTTTTGTGTGTAGCATGCGGTTGACACGGCTTCGGCCCAAAAGTATAATGTTAGTTTTGAAGCGGATAATAATGTTCGAGCAACCTCAACCAAAGTACGGTTTCGTCTTTCAACAGCGCCGTTTTGTTCGGGTGTTCGAGCAATAGATGTTTCATGTTCAATTCCTTCAGGTTCAAGATAGTTTCTCAGAGTTGAATTCAAAAATTCTATGCCTCTATCAATACGAATCACTTTTATTTGAGCTTGAAGACCACGTTGTATCAGTTTTAGGAAGTTGATGAGAACTTCGGGTGTTTCATCCTTGGACCTCAAGAAATGAGTCCATGTGTACCTTGAGTAATCATCGACAATTACCATTACATATTTCTTTCCATTGATTCTATGAACACGCATGGGACCACATAAATCTATATGAAGAAGATCTAACCGTCCTTTAGAGCTTGGTGTAGTCTTTGTTTTGAAGCTACTTCGTTTAGCTTTACAAAGCTCACAAGAAGAACAAAGATGATCTTTGATGAATTTCAAGCTTGGAAGGCCTCTCACAATATCTTTCTTGGAAAGCAAGTTGATGGTATCAAAATTAAGATGAGATAAATGTTGATGCCATAACCATGCCTGAGTCGATGAAGCTTTAGCCATGAAGCAAATAGAGTTGATGAAGTTGTGTCTTGAAGTGAAATAGTGTAGAGATCAGTACCCCGTGTACCGGTAAGTAAGTCATTCCCATCATAATCACGAACAAAACATGTCTTCTTTCTGAAAGCAACCTCCAAATCCGCATCACATAATTGACCAACCGAGAAAAAATTGTGATTGAGCCCTTCGACGTAGTATACCCTTTTGATCGTTATATTCCCCTGAACCAAATCTCCATATCCTAGGATCGGTGCAAATTGATCATTTCCGAATTGGACAGTACCCAGGAACTTCTCCACGAAGTTAATTAGAAGCTTGAGATTCCCCATCATGTGCTTCGTGCATCCGGAGTCCAGTATGAAGAGAATTATTTGTATCACCTACAGAAGAGTTAGAACACGATGGATCATTTGCTAAATTGGAAACCACAGTAGTTGTGATTGTAGAATCATTAGTGTCCTTAGCAACATTTAAAGGCATACTAACACTCGTTGTCACATTTTCTGTCCTAACTTTAGGCATCCATTTATATCCCGGAGGACATTGATTTGCAAACCACCATTTCCAAGACTTGCTAGCAGACTCATATAATTCCCTAATTCTGCTTCTAGGATTCTTAGTGGTGGAGTCTGATGCATTACTTTTCTTAGTTGGAGTTGCACCAGAATGGTTCACTTTGCGTTTGGGTTTACTAGCAGTAATAGGCATCGCAACTTGCTTCTTAGTTCTAGTATCCACGCCTTTGACATTATTCATAGCACACATAGAATGATTAGCATTAGCACATTTTCCACATTTTACACAAACAAATTTAACATTCAAAGCATTCAAATCGTTCAAAGCATTCAAATCATCATTACACGCGATTACAGACTTTTTATTGTTAAAAATATTCAAATTACTAGGGTGTTCTTCTACTTCCTTCATCTTCCCTTGACTCTTGTGTTTCCAGACCTTATCATTTACTTGAGTGCTCTTAAGCTGAGGTCGGCTAACACTAGTAGTGGAGACTACTCCTGTAGTAGAAGACACACGAGTATTAGTGTTTCTAGAAGTCTGAGGCGATTGACTGACTTTGTTTGTGGGTTTAGTGGTCATTCTATACATCCCTGGTTTAATCACATTATTGTGCTTAACGCTTGGTGCTACAGTATTCCTTATGGGTTGATTGTGTGGTAACCTTTTCTTTCCATCCATCTTGGGGGCAAACACAGGTTTTGCAAACGAGGAATTTGAGAAAGCAGATGGTTTTCCCAAGATAGAGGATCTATTCACTTTATAGGCATTGGGTTGTCTAACGACAGGTTTCTTAACGCTAGGTTCCACAACTTTCCCACCCATCTTAGCAACGAGTTTCTTCAACTCTGCTATTGCTATGTCTTTTTCTTGTAACTGAGCTTTCAAA
The DNA here is from genome assembly GCA_025667525.1 of Glebionis coronaria. Lineage (NCBI taxonomy): Eukaryota > Viridiplantae > Streptophyta > Magnoliopsida > Asterales > Asteraceae > Glebionis > Glebionis coronaria. The sequence continues at coordinate 119,697,336 of CM046874.1, read as the reverse complement.
TCTGATATATCAAGACTTTTTTCGTTTAGTAATCGACATGACTCAGATAATTTTACTTCCAAAGGTGTATCATTTGAAAAGCTGCCAACTTTCTTTTGCAAAGCAAGTTCAAGTGAGTGACAATGTTTTTGAAGATAATCATATCTATGTTGAAGTAACGAAAACTCTTTTTTGTCAACTTTATTCGAAAGCTCAGTTTCAAGACGTTCACATTCTTTAACTTGATCAAGATATTTGCATGCAACATCATAATATTCATCAATATCAGCACAAGATGTAACATAAACACACATAATATCTTTTGAGAGACATTCATGTAAGAGTAGATCATATGTTGTAGAAAACTCGTCTCTTTCAGGTTGATGATCGTTCACTTCTTGTTCAAGAGATTCCACATATTTCAAATCATCGAACATTTCTTGCTTAATTAATGTTTCAAATTCCAAAATATGTTTTTGCGTTCTTTCCGCAAGCAGAATCAAAATACTTTTCACAAGCACAGTTATATCGTGAGGAATTTCTTTGTCTCCTTTCGAAAGTTCACGTTTTTTCCAGTCATCATCAAGATCCTTTTTGAAATTTTCAATGTTACTCTTGAGAATACTAAGTGCTTGCTTACTCTTTCTTACAGACGCTTTAGATGGCAAGTAGTCAATAAATTTTGAAACATTAGTTTTCTTAATGGCAAAAGCTTGTCTCCATTTAATTCTTATTTATTCACATTCGAAAAATATTTGCTCACGAGTTTTTTGTGTTTGCGGTTTGAAAAGACCATAAAGACTGTTTTCATAAGCATAATTATATGGTTTAACAAATTCTTTATTAACTTTTGGTCTACTCTCTTCTTCCACATCGTTTGTCTCTTCACTATCGGGCCTAACGACAAGGCAATCAGGATCGGTCCATGGGACTCATCAAGATATAAGTGTTGATTCGCAGATTGAGCTTGCTCAAGGTACTTAGGATTTGCAAGAATAGGTCGATCCTTGAAAAACGAACGAGGTGCCTGTTGATCCCAAACTCAGATCTTAAACCTTTATAGCTTGTTTAAGGGTTGTGATAGAAAGAATAAATTCAATCTAACACTAGAGAAACTTTACAAGGCAAAGTAACTAAACAAGATGCGGAATATAGTGTTTAGCACAAGAACAAATGATTAAAGCAAACGTTGAACTTTAATATATCAAAGATATACGAATACCCAATAATGGTATTAGGGTTACAAAAACCTTAAAGTACGAAATGAAAGACAATAGAGAAAGACACACTTTGCATGATAACCTAGTGAGTCCTTTTATAGGCATAAGGACTCACGTACAAGATTACTACTAACAAACTTGGAAAGTATCTCGGAGTAGTAACAGAAACGTGTAATAATCTATTCTAAGTTTATCTCTAGCGGCAGGGCCTTTGACTTCAGCAGGGGAACCAATCCCCCTGCCTTTGTTATTTGGCAGGGGGAAGTTACTCTAGCAGGGGGACAAATGGCCAACTAGCAGGGGTAACTAATATACTTGTATTTATTCCCAACAATCCTCCCCTAAACTTGTGCTTTCACCTAAAGACAAGTTTTTGAATAAATACTAGTTGATGAGTGTGATTACAAACTTACTGGCCAAATCTGACTATGCATCATCCTTACCAGATCATAAGCAATAGGTGTCTTAGCATCTATAATCAAGTCAGCCTGAGCTAATTTCTTCAAGGTCTCCTGATTGAAAGGATAGTAACGATGATTGATCAAATAAACACTTACCCCTTCCATAACTATCTCATAGACCCCAGAATTGGTAAACAACTTCCAATACAACAAATTTCCTCCATTCACTGCATCAAATATGGGATCAAATAATTCATGCTCATACATCTTATGCATGCACTCCCAGATCACCTAATCCTTCTCAACACCATCCATAGTAGGAGGTTTTGCAGCAAAGGTCTTCTTCAAAATCTCCCATAGATCTTCTAAGTCCTCACTATCCAAGGTTTGAAACATGACATCTAGACTTAGAAATGTCTGTGCTATATTGTCAGCTCTTGTAAGATTCCACCAAGTCCTCCCCTTGTGTTCATAATCAGCATATTCTATTATAGCAAATTTCTTCCCAAGTTCACTAGGTGAGATATCATCATTTTCCTGCACAATTAGCTGTTTATCAATTTCTTCATTTGAAGGACGTTGAGACTCCTTAGTAACTATGCCAACTTTTTCCATCCTCTTGAGTCTTTTGGATACCCTTTGTGCATTGAGTACAGATCTCTCAATTGCTGGAAAACATTCACCTGCTTGATGTGATGCCCCTGCTTGTGATGATGCACCTGCTTGGGATGATGCACCTGCTTGTGTAGTTTCCAAAGTTATTCCTTCAGTCTTTCTTTTTCTGGATTCCTTAGCCTTCTGTAACACTTCATTTTGCCTCCTAAGATACTCAGCTTCCTCAGGAGAGTTAATAGTCATGAAGTCTTCCACGTCCAATTCTCTTAAAACTGGTCTGACTGCCTTTTCTATATCCCCAAAAGTCATGTCTGTGAAATCACCATCCTTCCACTTCTTATGACTCTTGAGCAAAACTTTGTAGTGTGCAAGTCTCCCCTTCTCAGACTTCAAATATTTCTCTTTCTGAATTTAATTTGCCCTTCTTTCCAGATATTCAGTTTGATATTTGTAAACAAGACAAATCAATTCATACCTGTCTTCCAATGGAGCATTTACTAACTCCTTTTCCCATTGATATAGAAATTCTTGAACATGAGGCACCCTTTCATCCAACTCTCTATGCATAATTTCAACCTGCTTAAGCATTTCTCTGGGCATCATCTTTTGCATTCTTTGATCTTACATATCAATCTCCTCTTGTTGTAGTTTGAGAGCTACCTATGCATCATGTTCTTCTTGAGCCCTTTGCTGTTCAGGATTTCTATGCTTGTATTTCCTCTTGGGCTATTCAACCATGATCCCATTTCCCTTGTCTTTTGGATCCACTTCTAGTGTTGGTTTGGATTTAGGTGCAGGTTCTCTAATTGTAATTCCATTCTGAGCTGGTTGTCTTCTATTCTTTCTAACAAAATTTTGAGTAATAGGCTTAGCAGGGGAATGACTTACAGCAGTGGGATCAGTAATAGCAGAGGCAATTTTTGAAGCAGGGGCTTCTTCTTGATTGCCCATAGTTAGCAATGTTTGAGCAATCTATTTTGTTACACTCCCCTTATCACTTCCTTTCTCAGCACTTCCTTTCTCAGTCCCTTTCTCAGCACTTGCTCTCTTTCCTTGCTTTAAACCCTGACCACCAGGATATGAATAATACTGAGTAGATTCTTCTGTATTAGGAACTTCCTCCCCTTTGGAAGCATCCTCATCTGTAGATATGATAAGCTTGGGCTTTCTCCTCCCCTCAAGTGTATCAAGTCTGGTTTCCAAATTTTTTATAACCAGACCTTGCTTTTTGACAGTTTGTACAAGTTGTGCATTTTGATTTTTCAAGCTCATACACATATTTTTCAATTCTAAAATGGTCATTGGTTGCATGCTGCTCTCAACCCTAGAAGGGAATGACTCCCCTTTTTGAGTATCATTGAGTGAGGGAGAGGACTTACTGATGGTGTCACTATCCTGCTCACCCCTTGAGGATGAGACAGTAGTGGCAGCCAAACCCTCAGTGTGCTCCAACCTTTTGGAGGCTCTCCTCTCTACTACTTGTGAAGATTCACCAGGCAAGGGAGACCTGGCAAACCTGGATTTAGTTCTCCTTTCATGTTTTGGATCAACAGGGGGTAGAGTACTGGCAGGGGGTTGTTTCTTGGCAGGGGAATCAGAAGGTTTGTGTGTGGCTGTTTTTGTTTTGGCTTCTTCCTGTCTGATTTGTTTCATCATGATTGAAGTAAGTGGAATGGACCTGTCAGAAAATTGTGGGGATGGTGCAAGAAGTGTGGTGAACAGTATGATAGTATGCTTGGTTGCTGAAAAGTAGTTTTTGTGTGTGATTGGACCATGTTCACTCATATTCAGCAAAAGTTCTGTAAACCTTGGGTACATACAAAATTTTGAATTGCTTGAAACATTTTTAACCATTCATTTGAAAATCATTTGAGAAAAACAGTACTTCCTCCCTGTTGCTAAGCAAATCAGGGCAGAAGCAATCTCACTACCAAATTCATTGAAAGCAGTGGTTTTAGGTGACAAGCATTGTAAAATTGTATGAATCAAATATTTCCAATGTGGGGCAAACTGACCTTTAGAAAACTTACATTTTTGATCAGCAGAAAGAGTATACCCCAATTTAACAAGACCCTCAAAGATGTCAGCCTCAGGTAGGTTGGTTATCGCATCCTCATCATCTAGAATGAGTTTGTCTCTGATGGAGGCAAGTGTAATCACCTTGGGATGACCATCTACTGTGCTTTTAATTGTTACCTCTCCATTCACTGGTTTGGCCATGGATTTAGACCAAAACTGCTGAATGTGTAAGGTGTAAATCCTGGGATTGATGAGAAGAGCCACTCTAAAATACGAAGATTTTAGAAAAGCCACTGCATCAACGAATTCTGCTGGTTCATCATGTAATAAAGCGATTTGATTATGATTTGCAGCAATTTTGAGAGACATGATAAAGGTTGAAAACGTTTGAAGGTTTATCATAATGAGAGTTAGGTGGGATTTGATCGAAGCAGAGAGATGAGCCTGCTGGTGAAGGGAATTAAGTTTTTAGGCGAATTGAAGAGCTGTGATTGGACCAAAATTTCAAATTGCAAAAATATTAGAGATAAATCTTGATAAAAAAATAATTTATTTGAAATAAGAAAGAAAAGATTACCAATCAACGAAGAAAGCGCCTTAAATATCTTTTAAAAAGAATAAAATATTCCCTAATGAAAATTTTAGCAAGCAGGCCCAACGGCTATAAGCAGGGTAACGGTATTTTCGGTCAACGGTCAAACAGGGGAATGTTGATTAAGCAGGGGAATCAAAAGGTGAAAGCAGGGGAAACTTTCCTAGGGGTATTAGACTAATCATGGAGAGACCAATGCTAACTAGCTCTGCTCTAATGCACACCCTTGTATACACAAGGTAGATACACAGAAACTCAAGAGTCCTCTATTCATCAATGGTCTAAGCACAAAAAGTTAACACATAAGTTACCCTGCACCTGGTCAACCCAAGAAAATAAGCATACCCTAGTCACCAGCCCTACCTTTTCCCTTACCTATGGTCAGTTTAGTCTTGGCGATGTGTACCACACATCTGTACCTAAATAGCAAGCTGTTTTGATATAGAAGTACAAGTACACATTACAGTGCCTTAAGGTTTCAGAATTATGACAAGCTTTGCAGCAAGTCTTCATCACCCTGAACCCTTACTCACCAACGGATATGATCTAGAATCATATATGAGCATCCTAAGGATACCCTTAGTCATAAAGGTGTGACATAACCTCCCCTGAAACATAGAGCCTATACCTGATTCACCCATGAGTGTAGTATGCACCATTTCGATCTCTGCATTGTTAGTCTAAAACCACATATAACCACTTTTAAAAAGAACAAACCCAGTTTAAGAGAAAAACTCTTTTAGCAGGGGAATGAACCACAACAGGGGCATCTTTGTTCAAAAGCAGTGGAATGAAAAATGATGGAAAAATTGACTAACATTAATACAACAACAGCAATAAACCAACCCTGGATATACAAGACACAATAGACATCAATTTTTTGGGAGAAACCATTCCAATACCTACAACCAGGTACTGAAACCTCCCCACTTCAAAAGCTTTTGTCAAAAGATCAGCAACAGTAAGTTTTGTATCAATTTTCTCAGGGATAATAAGTCCTTTTTCAAAACAATCTCTAATACAATGATGTCTTATTTCAATATGTTTAGTCTTGCTATGAAAAACAGGATTCTTAATAATGCAAATGGTGTTGTTGTTGTCAATAAATATCTTGGTTTTAAGAAAGTTATACCCATAATCAAGCAGCTGATTTTGAACCCAAAGTACTTGACCACAACATGCAGCAGCTGCTACATACTCAGCTTCGGTTGTTGATGTGGCCATAATAGTCTGCTTCTTACATTGCCAAGATATAAATCTGCTTCCCAAAAATTGGCATCCACCTGTTGTAGACTTCCTATCATTGTTGTCACCAGCATAGTCACTATCTAAGTAGGAAATCAGCTCAAATGGTGACTCCTTGGGATACCAAAGTCCTAAGGTTGGATGGCACTTTAGATACCTACAAATTCTCTTTACATCAAATAGATGACACTCTGTTGGTGCCACCTGGTATCTTGCACATAAGCAGACTGCGAACATGATGTCAGGTCTTGAAGCTGTGAGGTACATGAGAGACCCAATCATAGACCTGTAATTCCTGACATCTATAAGTTTTCCAGGACCATCTTTGCCCCATGGATGATCCTTGTCCATTGGTTTGGACACCTTCTTTCCTTCAGACATGCCAAACTTCTTCCCAATTTTAGCCACATATTTGTCTTGTGAGATAAATATCCCATCTTTCCTCTACTAAAATTGTAACCCCAAAAAGAAGTTTAGCTCTCCCATGGCACTCATTTGGAATTTGTCCTGCATCAACTTTGCAAACTCTTTGCTAAGCATAGAGTTTGTAGACCCAAAGATGATATCATCAACATAGACTTGTACCAACAGAAGGTCACCCTTTTGTTTCTTGATAAACAGGGTCTGATCAATCTTCCCCCTGCTGAAGACATTATCCAATAGATATTTAGAAAGAGTTCCATACCAGGCCCTAGGAGCTTGGTGAAGTCCATACATAGCCTTTTTCACCTTGTATACCTTGTCTGGATGTTCTGGGTCTTCAAACCCTGGAGGTTGCATAACATAGACTTCTTCATCAATGGTGCCATATAAAAAGGCACTCTTTACATCCATTTGGAACACTGTGAAGTCCATAAATGAAGCATAAGCAAGAAATAATCTAATGGCTTCAATCCTGGCAACTGGAGCAAAGACTTCTTCATAATCAATGCCTTCTTCCTGTGTATATCCTTGTGCCACCAGTCTTGCTTTGTTCCTGACTACTATACCCCTCTCATCCTTCTTGTTCCTGAGCACCCACTTTGTCCTAATAGGCCTTGCCCATTTGGACAATCTACCAGAATCTAAACCTCTTGAATGTCAAACTGTAAGAGTTCCTCTTGCATAGCTTCAACCCAACTTGGATCATTTAAAGCCTGAAAAATCTTCTTTGGCTCTTTTTATGACAAAAATGTAGTAAACAGATAACACTGCATGTTGTCATGATTAAACTTCATGGTGATGTTAGCAATGAAGTTGTGCTCCTTTACTGTATACCTTGTATGTCTAGGGGCTTCAGGATCACCAATGATTTGTGAGACAGGGTGATCCTTATTGATTCTGTAGGTAGGCTGCATGATTACTTCTGTTTCATCCTCTTCCAAATCAGGGGGCTATCTTGATTGGGAAAGAACTCCTCAAAAGAGCTTCCAAAAGATACAGCATGACCTAGAGATTGGTGCTGATGAGCTGAATACAGCTCTGAATAACTTGGAGCTCCACTCTTAATTATTCTGCTTCCATTGCTGGATATGACAGGACCATCAGATATGGGTGTAGATGAGGAAATGAGTGGGGATTCTCTTTCTTCATCATTGACAGTTGGATCCTTTGTAGCAGGGGAAGCAATTGATCTAGCAGGGGAATCCTGGATTCCACTGCTTTCAGCCATTCCACTGCTTTCAGAAGGTGACTTAGTAGGGGAAGAGATTGTCTATTCTTTCCTTTGAGAGGTATCATCTTCTTCACCTGTTTTTGAAGCAGCTTCAATGGGAAATAGTGAGGATACATTCATGTACCTCAATGGTGGCTTCTCCACACTAGTTGGTTCTTGAGTACCTGAAATATTAGTATTCTGCAATGCAACAGGTACATAATTAATAGATTTTGAAAGAACCTCAATATCAAAGAACCAATCAGGACCTATTTGAACATCTTTATGCTTGTCTTCAAGAAAATCCACATGAAGATTTTCTGTTATTTTGCTTGTCTTCTTGTTGAAGACCCTATATCCCTTGTTGTTTAGTGAATAACCAACAAAATATCCATCATCCCCCTTTTCACTAAACTTGCCTAGATTGTCAATTGTGTTCAAAATGATCACATGACATCCAAATGGTCTAAAGAAGTCAATTAAAGGAGGTCTTCCATTGAACAGCTGATAAGGGGTCTTGTTGTGTGCCTTAACCACCAAGGCCTTGTTTTGGACATAACAAGCAGTGGATACAACCTCAGCCCAAAAGATAACTGGAAGTTTGGAATCAGACAGCATAGTTCTTGCTGCTTTAATGAGTGTCCTATTCCTTCTTTCTGCAACTCCATTTTGTTGAGGTGTTATTGCAATGCTAAATTCCCTCTTGATTGCTTTGTTTATGCAGAAAGTGTCCAGTTTCTGATTTCTGAATTCACCACCATTGTCTGATCTCCTGGTCACTACCTTCATGCTTTTTGATAGTTCAATCTGATTGATAAACCCAATGAGTACATCAGCTGTGTCACTCTTTTCAAATAGAAATAATGTCCATGTGAACCTTGATAAATCATCAGTAATCACTAGGAAGTACCATTTCTTCTTTATGCTTGCCACAGAAGTAGGATCAAAAAGATCCATATGCAGTAGTTCCAATGGCTTGGTAGTGGACATACTTGTTTTTTATTTGCAAGATGCTCTATGTTGCTTCCCTTTCAGATAAGCAGCACAAGTATGATCATTTGCAAAGGACTTGGAAGGAAGACCATGAACCAGATTATATTTTACCAGTTTGTTCATGTTCTTAAAATTAAGATGACCAAGTCTTCTATGCCATTTCTTACACTCATCAACTGAGGCTTTGGCAATGAAACATGTTTCATTGTCTTGAAGAGAGATGTCTTTGAGATTAATTGTGTACATGTTCTTTTGTCTTGGTGTTCTGAGTACAATAGGAGTGTTTGGTGGTAAGACAAACTCCTTTCCTAACACCAGACATTCAGTGTCAGTAAACAAGACAAAATTCTTGTTATCAGTCATCTGTGACACACTTAATAGATTGTACTTGAGCTCTTTCACCAAGTAGACATTATCAAAGGTCATCCCATTGGTGACAATAGTTCCTTTTCTTGTAATTGTTCCATGCCCATCTCCAAAAGAAACACCATCATTGTCATGCAGGGGCACAAAGTTAGATAGATAAGATTTTTGTCCAGTCATGCTTCTTCAGCATCCACTATCCCAATATGCTCTATCATCCCTGGTCTTTTTTGTCACCTTCAAAAAGAAAAACAAATTAGTTTTTCTTGGGGACCCAAGCCATTACAGACTTGGATCTACCTCGTGTATCAATGTAGGATAGCTTATCAAAAACTAAAGATACACCATTAGACTGAGCACCCCTTTTAGGTACCCAAACCCAACGAGCTGAGGCTTTCACAACTTTCCCCCATCTGCCCATGTTCCTAGAGGGCACAACTTTGCTAGCAGGGGATATCCCAGATTTAGTAGGGGAATCCCTATGCTTAGCAGAGGGAACCCATCTTTTGTTTTGGCCTCTATTTATGTGTTGGTAAGGTCTAGGGACATATCTATATGCATTATGAGGTGCTGGGTTGGTCATAGAAGAGCTGGTCTTGGGATGAACATCATTCACCTTTCTTAGAGCAGGAACAACATATTTGTCAGTAACCCTGTTTCTCAAAGCAGGGGCAACATACTTGGCAGGGGAAAAGGATTTTGCCCCTGCATTTAGAAGAATGGCTTTAGGTTGCATATCCTTTAAAGGATTTGCAGCCACAACTTCCATTGGTGCCTGACATTCTTGATAAGTGTGATCAAAACTGCCACATGTGAAATAGGGTTTTGTATTTATCATAAAGTCTTCTCCTAATTGGTGAGACTTTTGGTCATTCCAATTTCTCTGATTACCTCTGACAGACCTATGCATACCAGCATATTTAATGGTGGACTTAGAGGACTTTGATCCAGTTTTAGATTTGGGTGAACTACTCTTAGAACTAGAATCACTACCAAAAAGTCCTTCTCTTGAAAAGAGAACAGTGTTATCAATTTTCCATTGTTTTAAAGCAATCTATTCCTTTTCAAAGTCCCTAACAATACTAGTTTTCACTAGTGGTTCTTCTGTTTCAAGACTATTGGGTATGTAAGCACTCAAGTCAAACTCAATATCTTCCTGTTTTCGGAAACAAGATAGACTAGTCCAAGACAAGTCTTTTCTAGGAAAAGGTGCATGAATATTGGCAGGAGGTGGTGGTATGGTAGCATGCTCATTTTTAATCCCAAAACCTGTTTTGTCCCTAGGAGATTGACCAATTTCAACTACTTTAGTTAAATCTTTAGAAGCTTTTCCAAAATTTTCAACAGTTTCATCATCTATCTTTTTATTAGATTTAAAAACTTCAAGTTCAGCAGTCAACTCCTTAATGGAATCATTATTTTCCTTAGCATCTCTCTCTAGAATCACAATGTGATCTCTATAATCACTTTCTCTTTGTTTATACTCTGTTATGGTGGACTCTAGTTGTTCTAAAGCACGTTTGTAATTATCAAGGTCATTGTCACAATTGATATAATCAGCTTTTATCTTTCTTATTTGATCATTCAATGACTCAGTATTTTTCCTACACGTTTTAGTACAGTATGAATTATCATATACCTCATTGTCTGAGCTGGAGCTTGACATGGCCATAAGAGCACAATCTTCCTCTTTTTCCTCTACAACCAATGCTTGATTTCTTTCAACACTCTCTTTCATGGCACTCCAATCCCATCCACCTGCTCCATCTATCCCCTGCATGGCTACCATAGCCTTAGCACCAGAATCATCATCTCTAGTTTCCTTCCTATAGCTGTTCCCGGTTTTGGGTCCTCTGCATTCCCTAACAAAATGACCTTTCTTGCCACAGTTGTAGCATTCAACCTTTGTTTTGTCAAATCCAGCCACGTCAGAGGGATTGATGGAGATCTTCTTCCCATACTTCTTGTAAAACCTGTTAGCTCTCATACTAATCAGAGCCATGTTTCAATTGATATCCATCTCCTCCAGTCCTTGATTACTGATTTGACTCAGATCTTCGTGTAACATAGTAGATCCTTGTGGCCCTTGGGATGCTATAAAAGCACAAGCGGTGTCAAGACTGAATGTTACAGGACTTTCTTCATCATAAGATGATCCAGACCTGGTAGCAGGGGAATAAGTAGCAGGGCTAACTTCAATTCCACTGCCTTTGTAGATTCCACTGCTTTGTGATATGAACGACATGTTAGTAGGGGAATCAGTAGTTCCACTTGAGTTGGTGGGAATTGTTCCTTTTGACTTCATCTCATTGACAACAGGTTCAAAAACTTTCAAGTTATTGTATATGTCATCAATGTTCTTGTTATCTAAGTCATCCTTATTCTGCCAAATAGCTTTGTAGACGAACCATTCTTTCTGAAGACTGTTAAGAAACTTGGTATTCACCTGTTCTGTTGTCACTTCAATTTCAAAGAACTCCAACTGAGCCACCAGATCTTGAAGCCTATTGTAAATAGCGCCAATTGATTCATCACCAATTGCTTTGAAAGAGTAAAATTCATCAAGCATTTGATTCTTCTTCTTCTTCTTTGTGGCTTCATTTCCTCCAAAAGTTGTGCCTATGGCTTCCCAGAGTTCCTTAGCTGTTTTGTAATTTCTGAATCTTAGTTGATGTCTATCAGGTAGAGCCAACAACAATGAACTGTGAGCTCTGACATCATGCCTTCTGGCCACTATTTCCTTATCACAAAGAGCAGCAGATTTCTTCTTGGCTTCACCACCTTTGGAACTTTCAGCTTTATCTTCTCCCTTACCACTGTCTTCAACCGTCATTGTTTTGGTGAATTGATCACCAAACTCTATGATCTCCCAGATAACATAGTGTTCCATTTTGAGGTATTGTTGGATTCTGAATTCCCATAATTCAAAGTTTTCAGGATCCAGCATGGGTAGTTAGAGATTGTTGTGGTTGTTGTTGTTTGAGGAAGAGTCTGAAGACATGGTTGTAATGAGGGTTTTGTTCTTGGTTTAGTCAAAGTTTCTCAATAAGCTCTGATACCACTTGTTCATCCCAAACTTAGATCTTAAACCTTTATAGCTTGTTTAAGGGTTGGGATAGAAAGAATAAATTCAATCTAACACTAGAGAAACTTTGCAAGGCAAAGTAACTAAACAAGATGCGGAATATAGTGTTTAGCACAAGAACAAATGATTAAAGCAAACGTTGAACTTTAATATATCAAAGATATACGAATACCGAATAATGGTATTAGGGTTACAAAAACCTTAAAGTATGAAATGAAAGACAATAGAGAAAGACACACTTTGCATGATAACCTAGTGAGTCCTTTTATAGGCATAAGGACTCACGTACAAGATTACTACTAACAAACTTGGAAAGTATCTCGGAGTAGTAACAGAAACGCGTAATAATCTATTCCAAGTTTATCTCTAGCGGCAGGGCCTTTGACTTCAGCAGGGGAACCAATCCCCCTGCCTTTGTTATTTGGCAGGGGGAACTTACTCTAGCAGGGGGGACAAATGACCAACTAGCAGGGGTAACTAATATACTTGTATTTATTCCCAACAGTGCCAACATTCTCATGGTTTGAATTGATTGATTCGTTTTGTAAACAATTTTCTTGTAAAAATCAATTTGAGTTTCAAGTTCCACCATTTTGTCGATGTCATTCGCTTGTTTAGTTTTGAAATCTTTTTCCATCTTTTCAACCGCAACTTTCTTTTCATTAACAAGTTTAGTTTTATCCTCTTGAAGAAAACCATTTACTTGAGTTAGCTCATTGATTTTAGTGGTAGCGAGATACGTTTTGTGACGTTCAGTACTCAAAGAGGTGTTATAATTACGTTTCTCTTGTTCTAGAAGCTTAAGAGTTTCGTTATATTTCTGTTGAAAATCGTCCTTTTTGACATTAATTAAACACCCTTTGTACCCCTCAATCTCATTGGTCTTTTGAAGAAGCTGAGCTCTGTAGCTATCAATGGTCTCACTAGAATTAGAGCAGCTTTGCATTCTTCAAAATTTTGAGTGAGCGTAGCGTTTTCCTTCTTTAATTGCTTTTGACTCTTTCTAATTTCTTTGACATCTTTTTGTAAAGAAGCAATTAAGTTAGCAAGCGTAATACGCTCCTCATCATCATCATACTCATTTGCATGTTGATCATCCTCAGACTCATTATTGCACGTGTCTAATGAATCGGGTGTGGTATTGCTATCAACCGTTTCCATCGTACATGTGTCATTAATAGCTTTGGGTAGCTCACTATGCTCATGAATATTGCCAAACACATTATATTCCTCTTCAGTGTGTACCTTATCAATTTGCTCAGTATCAAAGATAGGACCATTGTCATCTTCAGTGACGTTGAGAACTTCTTCAAACTTTGCCATGTATGATTAATGTGCTTCAAGTTCTTGGTCGGAGCCTTCATCATCAGTGTCATCAAGCATTGCTCCTTCCTCAGCTGACAATTTAACCCCAGCTTCCATCTTCTTGCATAGCAGCATCTTTTCCTTATGATAGCCAGAGTCCCTAACCCATTTTGGCTTCCTACATTCCTTTGCCATATGCCCATAGCCTTGACAATTAAGGCACTGAAACCCACTTTGCTGAACCACTTGAGTACCAACAGTTTCCCTATTCCCAGCAGCAGTATCAATCCTCTGAGCATCATACTTAGCAGTTTGTCGATCATACCGTGCAGAACCCTCAACATGTGTTGGATTACGTCCATCATACCTAGGAGGACTTTCATCATGTTGACGTATGTCATACCTTCGAGGACGCTCAACATATTGGTTCCTTATATTTGATGATGTTCGAAGATTGTTGTTGGTGGGTTTGAAGATTTTCTTGTAGGTTTTCATAATGGAAGCAATGTGTTGTTTCATCTCCCTACCCTTTTGAGCTAGTTCTTCATCACTGTCCTCTTCAGATGATGGCTCAGGTGATGGTGATGGTTCTCTTGGTTCTTTGTCTTGTGATCTTGTGGGAGCTGAATACTTAGATGAAGTGGAGTATCTTGGTGAACAGGATGTAGTGAAGTATCTTGGTGAGGAGGATATAGTGGAGTATGACTCTGGAGCACGAGAGCGATGATCTTGAATGTGTTGAGTGGTAGACACCAAAGCAAGTGGATTAGCAGTCTTTGCTATCCTTTCAGCTCGAAGTTCATTCGCCTCATTCTGAAATTGTTTCAAAATGTCAAAGAGCGTGTGATAGTTGACCTCGTCTAACTTACTCTATTGTTTCACCAAAGTTACGAACCGTGTCCATTCTGGTTGAAGTTGCTGTAGAAATTGCACATTGACTTGCATGGTGAAGACTTGCAAATTGTTTATTGTCATGTCATTCATCATCTTGTAGAACCTTGAGTAATATGAATAAATTGATTCCCCATCCAATGAAGTAAACTTACCAAAGTTCCAGAACAAGTTAGTTTTGACATCTTGTTTGTTAAGTGATTCTCCTTGTTGTAAGCGTTCAATGGCAAACCACATTTCTTTTACAGTAGAGCATGCATCAACCGTTGAGTAAATATCATCTCCAATTCCACTGAGAATCAAATAGATTGCTTCTTTCTCTGCATCAATCCAAGCACGTTTCTCTTTGGAAGTGTTCTGATATGTTTCCTCAATTGTTTGCTCATCGGAACCAGTCGTCGAGTCGGTTGCTGGAATTGCAGGAATGGTTATTGTAGTGAGAGTATAGGGTCCTTCTTTGATGCAACGTCGAAGAACATCACCATTGGGTTTAGTGTCAAGATATCGAAGGAATCGTGATTGCCATTGTGCATATCGACCAGTCACAAGCATTGGTGGTCTCTCTTTGTTACCCGCCACCATGATGTTGTTGTTTGTCACACGATACTCTTGAGTAGAATCCATCTCGATAATCTTTGAAGAGTAGAAGTGAATATGGATCTTAAGTAGATGTGATAGTGAGTGTTGTTGTAGAGAAAAGTTGTTGAAATCCCTTAAAAAATGTTCTCGAAAAACCAAAAAATTATCCAAGACCAAAAAACACACTTTTTAAGTGTATTTTTGGAATTTTTCAAAAAATCCTCCAATCTGTCGCAATGTCAAACAATCTGTCGCATTGCACAAAGATTTTTGTCGCAATGACCATATCGCAATGACCCTGTCGCAATAACCTGTCACAATGACCCTGTCGCAATTACACCAAATAACACCTACCGCAATCTGGGTCGCAATCTTAGTCGCAATGATAAACCCTAGTATATTGTGATGGAAAACAAGGTAGTTATGTCACAATGTCACCAAATAACACCTATCGCAATCTGGATCGCAATCTTGATCGCAATGATAAACCCTAGTATATTGCGATGGAAAACAAGGTAGTTATGTCGCAATGAAGGTTATGTTTCCGAAACTTTAGATCAAAAAATGAGATTTTTGCCTAGAAAAACGTGATTTTAACCAAACCAAAGCTACCAAATCCCTACCACAACTATGTAGGAGATGTGTATCAAGATTTAGAGCACGGATTTGAATTCGAGAGATGAAATAGAGATTAAATCTTACGAATAAAAAAAACACAACAACCAATCACAAATCTAACCCATGGCGATTGATACCAATTGTTGTTCCATAATCTTAGATGATTAAACAAGAAAGAAAGGTAGATAAAAGATGAATTCTAGAGAGAGAAAGTAGAGAGAAGTGTGTGAAACTTATGGAGGATTAGATTAAATAAAATGAATCAACCAAAACCCTTCCTAACATGCTAGGATGGGTATTTATAGCCAAGCCTACATGTGGCTTAATGGGCTATAGTTTGATTGGGCCAGGCTTGAATAAATGCTTAGTACCTTGAAAGATGCCTTTTAAGCTAGCCATCAAGCCCGTAATGTCATGAATATTTTAACTAGCTATTACAACGTTCTACTAAATGTTACAATATAAACCTATGACCGAACATTCTTGTTTGACTCAATATTTTGAGGCTAACAGTTACTAAACTTTCCAAGAAATTTGTCCTAAGGTAACGAACGTTCATTTTGTGTTTCTAAGTTACTAAACTTTACTAAACTATACATCACTATAATTTAGTGTTAATTTGAGTAACCTGAATGCATGTTTTTTGATAAGTTAAGTAACATAAATGTCTTGTTTTTTCATGTTATATAACATAAATATTACATTTTTGATAAGTGGGTAACTTAATCAACCGGTCATATGAACATTAGTAACTTAGAAACACAAAATGAACGTTCATTACCTTAGGACAAATTTCTTGGAAAGTTTAGTAACTTCTTTGTATATTAACCCTAAACTAATTCAGAATGTAAAAACACAACTAATTCGGAATAAGCATTTAAACAATTCGGAATTCAATTTCTATAAGTAATTCGGAGAACATAAATCTTAACATAATCCAGAATCCTAAATTGAAAGTCCCTAATCAATGCTAGAAACCCTAATTTTAACTAATCAACACAAGGTATTACTTTTCAAACGTAATCTTATTATTGTATAATAAAGAATTACAAGTGTTATGGATAACATCGTTTGATGACAATGTGTTGTGCACACTTTGAACAACTATAAACCCTAACTTATGAATACAGTCGCAGCTGTTTGATTCTATAAGTTCTATGCAATAATGTTATGAATATACTCAAAGTGTTGAACATTAATGCATGGATACACATCCTATTTATAGTGTTACGAGATTGACCTAAATAGTACTTGATGGTGACTACACAATCTTTCACAAGTTCCCACATCAGTCACATGATGTTCTTCTATTCTTGGTAGTCTTCCATTATGCTTTAAGGAAACAGTTGTCAAAACAGTTTCCTTTTTTCTTCATAGTCTCGAACACACAAATGGCATGTCCAAAGTGTGCTGAGTGTTAACAGGGTATTGCCACCCCTGTTAACCCTCAACCCCTCAGAGTCCCTAATACATCTTGGCTGTTATCCATCACAGCCAATGAGTATGTCTTCAAGTAATCATTGACTTCCTTGACAATGTCTCTGACATGGACTCCTCTAAGGTTGCTCACAGAGACTTGGATCTCTATAAGTCTTGCGAAACTTGCCTGCCTCCTAGGCACAGGCAAGGGACTATCTAACAGCTTAATTATGTTTAAATCTATGATCAGGGAATCTAACAAGTTTAGATTCCCAACAATCTCCCCCTATTTAAACATAAATATTGCTAGATCTAACTAAGTTAAGGTAAGTGAGTTAACAGCTTCTTCTTACTCATAACAGATCTAAACAAACATACCTCATGATTTTATTAATACTTAAAGGAAATTACAAGTACATTACAAAAGTAAAATAAAAAGTGAAGGTAAAATTTGGGCTGTGAATCATCTTCAATAGTCATCATTTTTAATCCTTTCTTCAGCTTCAGCCAAGTCCAATCTGTTATCCAGTTCTTCCTGCAAAGTCTTTGCAAACTTTTTGGAATACTCTGTGTTGATCTTGAGTGACTTCTTGTGACAAAGCAGCTGAATTGTTGAAGCTAAGCACATCTCATCTTCTCTTTGAAATGCATACTGGCAAACCCTGTTCATGAATGCCATTCCTCTTTCAGGCTCTGTGTATGTCTGACCATCAACAGGGCCAACTATACCATTGGGTAGGATCAAATCCCTGTGCATGCCATCCACTTGAACATCATATGTGACAAAAGTTTCTTTAACAAGTTGAGAAACTCTTCTTCTTTTGTTGCCAGTCTTTGGGGGTTCTTGTTCAAAATGCTGTGGTGGGGGATCAATCTTGAGTTTGGCAGTTGTTTCTTTAATCTAGGTAAACTTGGCCTTAATAGTCTTAAGCAGAAGAAAATTAGCCTGCCCAGTTCTTTTGGCAGCTAAGGCTTCAAGTTCGAACCATTCAGATAACCCAAGTGTCTTTAGCCTGAAGTTGTCAAACACATTCATATTTCCCTGTTGGTTATCCCTCCATAAGATCATCTGTGGGGTGTTTGTGGATTTATGAATGGTGTATTTGAACTTGGTTATCTTGCCAGGTGCATATCTGTTGTTAACGCAGGCATCATAATCAGCTTTGACTTTCCTTAGTGCCTTAGCGCATTTGGCTTCCATTTCCCTCAACCTTTGTTTTTGCTTTTCTCTTTCAGGTGGAGTCATCTTCCTTAGAGTAGCTTCATTCAATTCTTTGGCTGTCTTGAGTTCATTTAATCTCTTGAATTCCTCAGCCTGTTTCTCTAATTCTTTAGGAGTTAAAGGAATCTCATTGGGAGGTGTAAAGGTTGAAAATTGGGAAAGATCTGTGGTGGATCCTCCTGTCTCTAGCATCGCAGCTATCTTCTTTAGTTTGGTGTCGGTGTCAACCAAAACTATCTCCTTTCCTTTCTTCGAGACAGAGGAATCCACACTCATGTTTTTCAAAACTTCAGCTCTTCTGATAAATGATGTCTGAGCCTGAGTTTGTATTACTTTGGGAAGGGAGCTAACAGTGAACTTTAGCTTCTTGGCAGCTGGTTCACCATCATCCCCAGACTCGCTGGTGTTAACCAAAGCCAGGGACTTTGATGAGTCAGCTCCATCTAGATTCTGTTGCTCCCCCTGAGTGTTATCCTCATCATCAGGTATGTTGATGGGTGTGATGACTTGGAGAGGAACAGGTGTAATGGTGTTGTCAGCTGATGATGAGCCTTGTTTAGCAGATTCAAGGTTAAGTGTTGTTTCTTTCTCCCCCTCACGTTCATCCTGGCTACACAGACGTTTGGATGAACGTGTTTGAAAAGGCCTTGCAATTTGTTCAACAGAGGCAGCCATAGCACGTTGCCTTTTCCTTGAAGCCCTGCCAATCTTCATCAGAAGGTTGCTGTTTGCATTAGTGTTGGCCTGAACTCGACTGACAATGAAGTTTGCATGACGGTATTGCCTGTTGCAAACAGCATCAAATTGTTTGTGCATAGTTAGCTCATATTCATGGAATAAGGCAGGGACCTCTGAGTCAATGACATCCTTCATTCTTGTGGAAAGGTGACTGAGTCCTTGGGCTACACCTTTCTTTGCACCATCCTTGATGGGTTCAGTAACCGCCTCAGCCACAGCCTTTTGTATGATCCCTGGAAATGTGACAATGAAGTTGTGCATTTCAGACTTGATCACATCCAGCTTCCTTGATAAGCGTTCAATGTCAGATTGATGATGAACAGGCTGAAGATTATGTATGTTGAGGCTTTGTTGAGCATAATCATCCTCCCTTGGTAAAAGATCAAAGTTGGTTTGGGCAGGATGATCAAACATCAGAAACTCAGCTGTTGGATCATAGGCTGGGCGTTGGAAGACTGTTGTTGTGGAAGTAGCAGAGGTTGGAGTAACAACAGCGTCCTTGGGGGGAGGAGTAATATTTTCAGCTAGAGTGGACACAGCTATTTCCTTGGGAGGAGAGACAGATTGTTGATCTTCCTCATCTTCTTCATCCTCCTCCTCAAACATCCCTACAGGGATTTCATCTTTAGGCATTGACTCAAGGTCAGAGACATCATCCTCTAATGACAGCATGTCTTCATCAATATTTAGCAGAGGCTCATCGTCATTAGGTTGGTCTTGAGTAATTGTATCAGCCTCCTTCTCTTGTTGTACCTGGGATTCAGTGACTGGCTGTACAATTTCAGCCTGCAAATTGTTATAATTAGTAACAGGGAAAAAGATAAGGGGAATGATCGTCATTTCGCTGTCCCAGAGAGGCTGAGGGTGATTACTCAGCCACTCCAAAGGATAAATCCTTGGGATTCTTTTAAGTGTGAAAAATATATGGTTAATGATCGCCATTCGCTGCCCCTAGGAAAGCTGAGTGTGATTATTCAGCCCCCTCAAAAGGTTAAAACCTTTGGGACTCTTTTGATTGTGAAACATATGTTGTTTATGGATCGCCATTCGCAGCCCCTAGGAAAGCTGAGGGTGATCATTCAGCCTCCCCAAAAGGTTAAGAAACCTTTGGGACTCTTTTAAGAGTGAAACATATGTGGTTTAAGGTCGCCTGTTACGCTCCCCTAGGAAAGCTGAGGGTGATGATTCAGCTCCCCCTGAAAAGGATAAATCCTTTGGGATTCTTTTAAGGAGGGAACCAAGAGGCTGTGTGAAGTACATCTGATCAAGGTTGAGACATGAGTGTATCCAGGTTGTTGTTAGCCTGAATACTGTCTAGAGGGTGCAGGGTCATCGGGGTGCTTTATAAACACAAATGAATCATTCCCTGGTGCAAAGACAGAGTGTACAGAAGTCTTAAAGAGTTCTAAGTGCATAGACAGACTTCTATGGGTCGAGGATTACCCTAACTTCACCACTCTCTCCTACAGACAATTGAGAGTGGCTGCTTGTGAACCTCTAAAAATGTACACTGATTACCTGTGAGATATCAGCTGGATTAGGCTGGTTTCCTGTTGTCTCAGCTGACTTTGAGACACTAGACCCCTGTTGTTGGTCAGCAGAAGTATCTGATTCCATATGAGTATCTGGAACAGAGGAGGTGTCAGTCTTCTTTCCCTTGGCCTTAGTAACAGTTTTGGTGTGGGAAGAAGAGGGGATTTTCTTCTTCTTAGGTTGTTGGCCAGAAGAAGCCTTGGACTTCATAGTGTGCTGCCCAGAGGTCAAAGACTTAGACTTTCCAGACACACTAGAAGTATTCACCTTCTCAGAAGAAGGGAGCAAGGACTTCTCACCTGTTGGTTGTTTGGTGGCAACGTTCATCATATGAGAGGTGACAGGGACATCTTCAGCTCCTATTTCTTTGTAGATGGCACCTGTGATGCGGTAGGGCTTCAGAGCAGTCAACGCAGAGTTGTGGTAGTTGTCTCCCAACAGACTTTCAAAGATCAGCGACAAGAAGCGAACATAGCATATATTCTTTTCCCTGACTTGATTTCTTCCCTTCAGCTGTTCTACAAGGTTGGAGAAGAGAATGCTTCCAACATCAAAATCAGCTCCCCAGATCAGCCCATATGCTATAGCTTGATGGTTAAAGGACATCTGATCTTGGGATCCCTACATTCCTCCCAGGGATTTAACAATGTGGGTGAAGAGGACACACCACATGAGTGTAAAGTACTTAATCTTCAAAGGAGATTTTGAGAGGACCTCAACTGGTGTAAGGGCAGGGTTTACATCATGGCAGGGTTTGAGTGTGGCCAGGGCATCTTTAACAGCCTTTTTATCAACAACCTTAAGGCATTCATCTCCATGTTTCAATCCAACCACACTCGAGAAGTCTTTAAGGGAGAAAGCAAATGGGTGTTCATTGCATGAAAGGCTAAAGGTTATTGTGTCATCTACCACTTCAGCAGAGTACCAGAATTCCCTAAGGTATTCTTGGTAGAAGGTGGTTGGGGATTTGGTGAAGGCTTCACTTAGGTCACAATTTTGCATGAAGTTTACCAGATCTGAGTATGCGTCATTAGGAGCCTTGATCCATCCAATGGCGTTGTTGGAGGCGAGGATGCTTTCGTTGATCTCGAAGTTAACATTTGCTTCTTTGGGAACGGAAAACGCCATGGATTCAAGGTCGAAGGTGAGAAATAAGAGTGGTGGTTAAGAGAGAGAAGCACTTAGAGAGAGAAATAGATTTGAGAAATGAGAGTGGTGGTGGGTGAGAAGAGAAGAGAGACAATATATATATTCAAACTAAGTAAACAGTTATTCAACCGCATTAAATGCAAAGTGAGAAAATGACTGCTCAAGTGGGTCCCTTGACCTTTCAAAACTTATTTGTCTCCTCGTTATTCAAAAAATAAATGATTAAATATTTGAGAATGTTTTTTGCATTTACTTGGAAAGTAACTACCTAGTTTCATGTGAAAAACATTTAATATAGAATCAATCATTTAATGAACACATTTAATATCAAGCCACAGGCTTTGAGAGATTGAGCATCCCTAGCTCAGTAACTAGCCTGTTGAACGAAGGTTCAGCCAAAGGCTTTGTGAAGATATCAGCTAGTTGCAGCTCTGTGGGAACAAAATGCAGCTCAATATCTCCCTTCATTATATGATCCATGATAAAGTGATACCTGATATCAATGTGTTTGGTACGAGAGTGAAGAACAGGGTTGTTGGATATGGCAATGGCGCTGGTGTTGTCACAAAAAATTGGCACTTTGTCGTATAAAATTTCATAGTCAGCCAATTGACTTTTCATCCAGAGCACCTGAGCACAACAGCTGGCTGCAGCGACATATTCTGCTTCAGCTGAAGACATAGCCACAGAGTTTTCCTTCTTAGCACTCCATCCAACCAATTTTCCTCCTAGGATTTGACAGCTGCCTGAAGTGCTTTTCCTGTCAATACAACATCCAGCATAATCTGAATCTGAATAGGCCTTGAGATCAAAGCCTGATTCCTTTGGATACCATAGACCTAGGGATGGTGTTCCTTTGAGATACCATGCTCTTGGAGCTTGTTCAGCCCATACATGGCTTTATGTAGTCTGTACACATGGTTGGGAAACTCGCTGTTCTCAAATCCTTCAGGTTGTGCAACATACACTTCTTCAGCCAAATCACCATTGAGGAATGCACTCTTTACATCCATTTGATACACAGTGAAGTTCATATAGGCAGCATAAGCAAGGAAGATTCTGATGGCTTCAAGTCTTGCAACAGGAGCAAATGTTTCATCATGATCAATTCCTTCAGTCTGAGAAAACCCCTGTGCCACCAGCCTGGCCTTGTTTCTGATGATGTTCCCAATTTCATCCATCTTATTTCTATAGATCCATCTAGTGCCTGTGATATTCTTTCCAGGTGGAGCTGGCACAAGTGTCCATACTTTGTTCCTTTTGAACTGATTGATTTCTTCTTGCATAGTAGCTACCCATCCTTCTTCTACCAGAGCCTCAGCTACTCTTTTAGGTTCAATTTGTGAGAGGAATTCAGCAAAGAGACATTCATTGGCTGAGGCAGACTCTGAGTCATGGATTCGCTGTCTAGTTGTGACCCCTGCATTAGGTTCCCCAATAATGTTTACAAGAAGAATGTGTTGATCTCTTGACCACTTATTTTGAGGAGCTGGGGACTCAAGGACAGGAACACTTGTGGGCACAGCTGGTATAATTTGAGTTTCATCCTGCTGACTAGGAGGGCTTTCTTCAAAGACAACTTCAGTGTCAGAGTCTTCTTCAGCCATATCAAGAGATACAGCTTCATTATCAGCAGGAGATTCTTCAGGGATTTGAAGAATGGGTGAGTCATGAATAGCATTAGAAGAAGAAGGACTACCAGAGGTATGTGGTTCTTCTTCATCAAGTTCCTGAGAGGTAGGAACTTCTATGTTGTGAGTAGACAGAGGGTCAAAGGCAGGAACATAAGGAGTGAGAGTGTTGGAGTGATGATGGAGATGACTAGTAGGTCTTGGTTCTGAGAACTCATCACTTGGGAAAGATACATTTTCATTAAAATCAATTTCATCACCCTCTGTTCCTGTTCTTTGTAAGACTTCATCATCTTCATTGAATCTGACATGAAAGGTTTCTTCTACTTCTTGTCTTCTGATGTTGAATACTCTGAAGGCTTTGGCTGTTGGAGAGTATCCCAAGAAGAAACCATCATCAGCCTTTTCATCAAACTTTCTAAGTTTATCCCTGTAGTTGTAAATGAACATAGGGCATCCAAACACATGAAAATAGCTTACATCTGGAGATCTTTTTCTGAAAACTTCATAGGAAGTTTTACCATGTCTTTTAACAATGATTGATCTGTTTTGTGTATAGCAGACAGTGTGAACAGCTTCTCCCCAAAATTGCTTTGGTAAGGCTGCTCCATTCAACATAGTTCTGGCTGCTTCAATCAAAGTCATGTTTCTTCTTTTAGCCACACCATTTTATTCAGGAGTGCCAGCTGAAGAGAAGTTCTGTGAAATCCCTTTTTCATCACAAAAAGATTCAAGTTGATGATTCTTGAATTCAGTGCCATTATCACTTCTTAGAGCTTTGACTCTAACATCATTCATATTTTCAACCTGTCTGATGAAGGACATGATGGTATCAGTTGCATCACTTTTCCTTCTGAGGAAGAACACCCAAGTATATCTTGAAAAATCATCAACTATGACCAAAGTGTATTTGTTGTGATTAAAGGTCTGAGGTTTGACAGGCCCAAACAAATCCATGTGAAGGAGATGTAAGCACTTGTCAATAGAGAATTATTACCTAGTCTTGAATGAAGACCTGTGACGCTTTCCTTTGACACAGGCAGAACAAGTCTTGTCTTTAGAAAACATCACTGAAGGTAGACCAGCAACCAAGTTTTGTGTGGCTATCTTGTTGATGTTCTTGAAGTTGAGATGAGACAGTCTTTTGTGCCACAGCCAATTGACACTTTCAGAGGCTTTTGCAAGAAAACAATTTGAGCTGTCTTCAGAGCAAACAGCCATGTTGATGACATAAACATCTCTCCTTCTAGGTGCAATAAGCACAACATCATTGTTTTTGTTGAATATGGTTCCCTGAGTCTTAGTAAACAAAACCTTATAGTCAGCATCACACAATTGGCTGATGCTAATAAGATTGTGTTTAAGACCATTCACATATGCAACCCTGGTAAATGTAATCCCATTGAAATTCACTGAGCCATATCCTTCTGTGTCACCTGAAGAGTTATCTTCAAACACCACTTTAGGACCTGGCTCTTTTGAGTATCTGTGCAGGTATTGTTGAATCCCTGTCATGTGTCTAGAACAGCCACTATCTAGATACCATACCGATTCCTTGAGATATTTATGCACAGATACATAGAAACAGGTTAGTTCCTATGGTGAACCCACTTTCCAGTGGGTTCCCTGAATTGCTTATTAGAAACTCTTGTGTTCCTGAAGAACTTTTGGCGTTGGGAGGGACAATTCACTATTTCATGGGTATAACTTCCACATATATCACACCCAGGGAAGTCACCACACTCGTCTGAGTGATGGTCTGTGAATCCACAGAATTTACAGGGAGGATAAGGTCTGTAGTTTCCCTGTTGTCTTTTGGAACCCTGTGGTCTATCCCTAGAGGGTGTCTGAGCTCTTTTAGCTGCCATGTGTCTGTCATGATCTAAAGTCATGTGGTGAGAGTTTTTACATAAATTGCAATAAGGTTTGATTAACCTTTCCCCTTTGGGTTCACCTAGGACTGACTTAGGTTCATGAGAAGTAGAGCATTCAGCGGAAGGCTTAATGTGTTGTTTCAAGAGTTCTACTATTTTCATTAGAGACAACAGGCGATCTTCAGTGGTAGGGTCAACCTTATTCACAGCATTAGTAGCAACAGGCTTAAAAGCTACTTGTTTACCAGTTTGTTTAGCAGGCACATGAAAAACTTTAGCTGTAGGTTTCTCAATATCTGTTCTAAGTTCACCCTTAGCAGCTCGAGAGGAACTGCTAGGTTCAACTCCAGAGAGTTTGGTCAAAGGTGGTAACTCAGCCACATCTTCAGAGACAGGGTCATTAGTCAAAGTGGTATCTGACATATGAATTGTCTCTGTAGATTTGAAGACAATGTCTTTGGGTTTGGTGAGAATTCTCAGCTTATTTTTCTTAGCAGATATATCCCTTTTAATGTCAGCAGGCACTTCATCATTAAGCAATTGATCTATAGTGAACCTAGCACACAACCATTTTTCAATAACCTTGTTTAATTCAGAGACTTGATCATTTAAAGCAATGTTTTTCAAGGTTAACCTAGCGAATTCATTTTGCAGGGATATTTTCTCTAAATTAAACCGCCTGAGAGTTTCACATTCAGATTTAGCATTTAGCAATTCAGTTTTAACAGAGTGAAACTTATCAAGTAGGTTCTTTCATTGTTCCTCAACAAAGTGTAAATCAACAATGGTGTAATCAAGTACATGCTTACGTTCATCACTATCAAACATAGATAAAAGCCTGTGTACCTTTTTCATTGTGATGTCAACCCATTGTCCTGATCTTGCATCACCTTTTCCAACAGCTGGTTCATCCTCAGCTATAGCCATGAAAGCCCTGACTCTTGTAGTATCTTCCTCATCTGAAGTCAGCGGTTCATCATTCTAATCATAAGCTTCAGCTACCAACCCTTTCATCTGTTCTAACTCAGCTTTAAGTGCCTTGTACTTGTCTTTGTAATCCTTCTTTTCAGTGTCTGATGAATTGGATTGGTGAGATGAATTGTGTTGTTTGAACTTGTAAGGTTTTGATGACGATGATGGATAGGAGGGTGAGGATGTTTTGGTGGAAGGACAGTCTTTTTGGAAGTGTCCAAGCTTTCCACAGGCAAAGCAAGTTTCTTTAGACCTGTCAGTTGGTTTACTAGCTGACCCTATTCTCCCTGATCTTTTGAAGAATCTTCTTTGGTTGGCTAGCAAGGCTCTTTCATGAAACTCTGCATTAAGGTCTGTCAACAACTCTTGGCTGCAGCGGGTGTCTTCTTCAACATCAGAGTCGCTGTCATGAGGATGTGTTGCAGAGATCAAGGCTTTGGAAGATGCTCCTTGGACTACAAATCTTTCAGTCTCTGACTTGTAAATAGTATCGATCAGCCCTTCTTCATAATTATACTTTCCATAAAGCTAAGCAAGGGTGTCATTCTTGATTGAGTTGTTAGCTCTCTGAGTCTGATTCATACTCAACCACTTTCTTGGAAGGCTGTTGACAAATGTGGCATTGATCTCAGCTTGACCAATAGTGACATCATTCATTGCTAGGTCATTGAGAAGAATCTTCAGCCTTGTGTAGGTTTGCTGAACCTTTTCACCTTCAAGTGACTTGAAGGCATTGAACTGAAGTCTGAGTGCCTGAATCTTTGTCTCTCTTGTTTCAGAGGGTCCTTCATGGCCAAGGATGAGGTCAGTCCACATTTTTTTGGCTGTGGGACACTGAATGACAGACTTCATGATGTGTTTGGGAAGACAGGGTATGATGATGCTTTTGAGACGTTTATCTTGGTTTGCCAATTTTCTATCAGCTGGAGTCCATTGTTTGAGAGGTTTGGGAAGAGGGTTTTCTTTAGTGGAGGTAAGCGCCATGGGAATATAAGGACCATTCTCTAAAATTTCTAGAAGAAAAGGTTCAAGTCCATCGAGATACACAAGAAATTGACTCTTCCAACTGGCAAAATCTTCTTCATCAAAAACTGGTACACTTGTGACATGTGATCCACCTCTTGAGTCGAGAAGTTGGGGTAGATCATCGTCATTAGCAGGAGGGTTGAGTCTTGGTGAAGATAGTGTTGTAGAAGGTGATTTTGGTGGGTTAGAACTTTCTGGCATGGTGGATCTTGATTATAAAACTGAGAACGATGTTTCTTGAAGGTTTTAATATCAAACCATGCTCTGATACCAATTGAAAGTCCCTAATCAATGCTAGAAACCCTAATTTTAACTAATCAACACAAGGTATTACTTTTCAAACGTAATCTTATTATTGTATAATAAAGAATTACAAGTGTTATGGATAACACCGTTTGATGACAATGTGTTGTTGATAGGTGTGTAAACACCCATCCTTTTTCCACTTAATTATGGCTTAAACGAGACCAAAACGCGTATTTAATATCATTTGTTTGGAATTATGCGTGGTTTTTGTGTTTATTGTGTTTTCAGAGCCAACCGGATGAATATTGAAGAAAACATGGGATTGCACGGGTTTTATCAAAGAAAAAGACTCAAGACGAAGTTTATTGTCCAAGAGATGCAAAAGATTTGAAGTCATTTGGCCTAATTAAAGATTTATCGAAGAAAAGGACCAAAGATGGAAGATTTACATATGTCGAAGAAACTCAAGTCTATTAAACGAAGAAATTAAAAGACGAGTTGAATTTAATCGACGACAAATCCCGAATCAGAATCGGAAACGTCAACTTTTCTGAAAAGACGAGACAAGAAGAACGGGAGAAAGCCCACTCACCAACCAAAGACAAGACTATATAAAGACCACCCTTCACACTTTTCATAGAGTTTTTTTGGGGAATTCCTCCTTTTTCTCTCTTTTCTGTTCGTAGGCTTCACCAACACCATTAGGGTGTTTGGAGATTTTGATTCTTGATTTTCCAATCTTGTAGTTTAATCTTTGTCTTTTGTTTGTTCAACATTAATCAATCAATATCATCTTTCATTTCATCTTGTTCATCTTTCTTCTTTTTGATTCCAAGTCTTAAAGTTTATTTTGTTGATTTGACCTTTAAAAGTTATTGGGTTTTAAGTTTTTATTGATGGGATTTGATATTTATGGTTAGTAGATGATTAGTGATTAGTTTTATTTAAGTTTTGGTTGAAAACTTGGTGATTTTTGGTTCGAAATCGTGTTCCCTGTTCTTCTGTCATCCTACTGTTCTTGAATGTTTCCCAGGTTCCGAATGAGCATGAAACTTCCGAATAAATCATCTTAGTAAAAAGTTCCGAATCAGTTCATTTAAATCTTCCGAATCAATTTCTTTCCAAAAGTTCCGAATCAGTTTTATAAGTTCCGAATCAGTTTTATTTCCAAAAGTTCCAGACCAAAAGTTCCGGATAAAGTTCCAAATCAAGTTCCGGGTGAAGTTCAAGATAAAGTTCCGAATCAACTTCCGGACCAAATCTTCCGGATCAAGTTCCGAATCAAACTTCCGGGTGAAGTTCCGAATCAAGTTCCGGACCAATCTTCCGACCAAACTTCCGAATCAAACTTCCGGGTGAAGTTCCGAAATAAGTTCCGGACCAATCTTCCGACCAAACTTCCGAGTAAAGTTCCGGATCAAGGTAGTTCATTCAGAAGACTTCCGAATCAATTTCCTTTGAGCATTTTTAAGTGATACTTACTGTTTCTTCATTTTATATTTATTTATATTTTAATTTTAATTCTAGTTTTGTTAATTGTTATTAAAGTAATTGCTTTTAATTTAAGTTTATAACTTAGTTCACTTAAACCTTTAGTTGATTAGAAGACCAATCCCCTTTTTAGTAACCAAGAACAATTATTCCACTTTAAGCTGTAATCAATTCGAGAGGATACCGAGACGAATCTAGAACCCCTTAGCAAAACGCAAATTTCAAATGGCGCCGCTGCCGGCTCTTCTCGTTAAGTTCAACAGTTTTTTGTGAGAACTTGGATTTTGGGATCCGTTCACCGTGAACGTTACTTTTTCACAAAAATTTTCAAAAATCCTAAAAATATAAAAACATAAAAACCAAAAATATTTTTCCTTTGTTTTTGCCTTGTTAGTTCTTTTGCAGGTGTATGCGCACTCGATCAACGTCTTATCAAGAGCCCGAGCCTCTCGAAGACTTAGACATGGCCGGTGTACAAAACAACAACAATAACCCACCTCTCAACAACAATAATAACAACAACAATAACAATCCACCCTGTTAACAATGAGCCTCTACCAGACAATCGCCCGACGATTGAACTTCTGCAAGCACATGTAGATGGCAACAATGATCCAATTGTCATACCCGCAATTGCAGCCAACAACTTTGAGCTCAAATCCGGTTTTATCCAGATGGTCTCTGCTCAACCATTCTTGGGGCGTACCATTGATGATCCACATGACCACATCAAGAGATTCCTACAACTCACGAATACGGTCAAATTCAATGGTGTTTCACAAGAGGTAATCCGTTTACAACTTTTTCCCTTTTCTTTAAAGGGACAAGCCCGACATTGGCTTGCTAAGGAACCGCCACAGAGTATTCTTTCGTGGACGGATTTGGAGACCAAGTTTATCAACTACTTTTTCCCACCTTCTCGTACTACCGCTTTGCGGAATGAAATTATCAATTTTGAACAAAAGTACGATGAGTCGTTTAGTGAATCTTGGGATCGTTTTAAAGATCTTTTAAGAAAATGCCCACAACATGGTTTTACCAAAGTGCATCAAATTAATACTTTTTATAATGGTTTAAACATGAATGACCAAGATTCACTAAACAGTGCCTCGGGGGGTAATCTTTTGGCTAAGACTTCCAATGCTGCTTGGGATATCATTGAGAATAAGTCTCGTGTGCAAACCAAGAGTGTTCGGACCAATGTCGCTAGTGCTAGTACTAGTGACAGCGACAAGCGACTTGACAAAATCACTGCGCTTCTTGAATCGCTTGCTACCCAAACCGCCAGCAACACCAACAGCATCAACGCTAAAAACGCTAAAGACGCTCAAGTCAATGCTGTCAGCCAACCATGTGAGATATGCGGGGGTCCTCACTCTTACACCACTTGTACTGCCACCCAAGACTACCCTTCTGAAAATGTGAATGCAGCTTATGGCACCTATCCTCAACCCGCTTATCAAGCTCGTCCTCAAGGTGACCGCAACCTGCTTAGCTACCGTTCGAACAACTATCTCTCACCACCCGGTTTTCCTCCAAACAACCCAAACCAACAAGAAAACCTCAATCGCCCTCCTCAACAACAACAACAACAACCTCGTACACCATACATACCACCTCACAAACAACCATATACACCTCAAAGAAACAACCAAGTTTACCAGCAACCTGCTTATCAACCACCCGCATACAATGCTCCTCCCACCCAACCCACCGCTTTACACCAAGAAGTGGAAACCTACATGAGGACTAACGATGTGATCGTGGGAAATCTTCAGCGGGAAGTGCTCAACTTGAAAGCAGACCTGGTGAAACAAGGGAACGATCTGAGAGCTGATATGCGAAACACTTTGGATAGTCAAACGAATGACTTAAAGAATATGATGGCTAGTTTCTTCCAAGGTAATCAACCCTCTTCTTCGGGTACTCTTCCGAGTAACACCGTTGCAAATCCAAGAGGGGAGATGAAAGCAATCACCACTCGCAGTGGCAAAGGTACCAAGGAACCCGAGCTTCCTATACCTCCACCGGTGATTGTGACTAAGGAAAACGAGTCACCTGCTCCTATTCCTCATCCTTCTACTTCCCCAATTTCTCCACCTCCTTCACCTTCTACCCCCATTTCCCCACCATCCGTGGTTGTGAGTGATCCTATTCCCCTAAAGCCTTCTTCTTCATCCAATATACCTTATCTTTCAAGGTTGAGGAAAGAGAAGCAAAAGAGCAAGGATGATATTCAAGTTTCAAACTTTCTCAAAATGTTTAAACAATTGAATTTTAACATCTCCTTTGCCGAGGCTCTCGCTCACATGCCCAAATACGCTAAGATGTTTAAAGATCTTCTAAGTGATAAGGAAAAGCTTCTTGACATTGCTCAGACCCAACTTAATGAGAACTGCTCCGCAGTGCTTTTAAGGAAATTGCCCACCAAACTTGGTGATCCGGGTCGCTTTTTGATTCCTTGCAACTTCCCGAGAGTAGAGAATTGCATGGCCCTAGCCGATCTAGGTGCCAGTATCAACTTAATGCCCTTAAGCGTTTGGAAGCAATTATCTCTCCCTGACCTAGTCCCCACCAAAATGACTTTAGAATTAGCTAACCGTACGGTTGCTTATCCAGTGGGGATAGCCGAAGACGTCTTTGTAGGAGTCGACAAATTCACTTTCCCTGCCGATTTCGTCGTCGTCGACTATGACATGGACCCTCATGTGCCATTAATCGTTGGTCGTCCATTCTTGAGGACCGGTCGCACTCTCATAGATGTTGAAGCCGGTAAGCTTATCATGAGAGTGGGTGACGATAAAATTGTCTTCAACATGGGAAAGCTTTCTAAACAGCCTTATTCTAACGAGAGTGTTAATTGTATTGACGTTCTTGATGAGGCTTGTGAAGAACACTTCAAAGATGCTTGTAAAAGTACTCTTTCTTCTCTACACAATGTTGAGACCGTTGCCTCACTTGCTCCGGCATTGACTCCTTTTGGAGAAATTGACTTGGATGATTTCGAAGCTAGCTTGGGTCCTCTCGGTATTAAGTATGATAATTCATCCACCGATTGGGATGAAGACATTCGTACTATTGAGAGACTTCTCAATGAAGACCCGGTTGCTCCTCCTTCTCCTACAGAGGTGACTAATGATGATCCATCGTTAGTTTCACCATCTATTAAGGATCCTCCTACTCTCGAGCTTAAGGACTTACCGCCTCATCTTGAGTACGTTTTCCTTGAAGACAACGAGAAGTTACCGGTCATCATCGTGAAGGACCTAAAAGAAGAAGAAAAAGCCCGACTTATCGCCATGTTGAAGAAGCATAAAAGAGCTATCGCTTGGAAAATCTCCGACATTCGCGGAATTGATCCTCACTTCTGCACACACAAAATTCTCATGGAGAACGAGTTTAAGCCCACAATTCAAAGCCAGCGAAGGGTGAATCCAAAAATCAATGAAGTCATCAAAACAGAGGTTATCAAACTTCTTGATGCGAGTATGATTTACCCTATTTCGGATTCACCATGGGTTAGTTCAGTCCATTGTGTGCCTAAGAAAGGCGGCATCACCGTTGTGCCCAATGCAAACAACGAGTTGATTCCTACCCATCTCGTTACTGGGTGGAGAGTTTGTATAGACTACCGCAAACTCATTGATGCCATGAGAAAGGATCATTTCCCTCTACCTTTTATGGACCAAATGCTTGAACGTTTAGCGGGTAATGAATATTACTGCTTTCTTGATGGTTTCTCGGGTTATTTCCAAATACCCATCGATCCCCAAGATCAAGAGAAGACAACATTCACTTGTCCCTATGGCACATTTGCTTACAAAAGAATGCCTTTTGGCTTATGCAATGCCCCCGGGACTTTCCAAAGGTGCATGTTAGCTATCTTCCATGACATGGTTGAACAAACCATGGAAGTCTTCATGGATGATTTCTCGGTCTTCGGGGATTCCTTCTCTTCTTGCCTTGCCAATTTGGAACATATGCTTAAGCGGTGCGAAGACACTCGCCTTGTTCAGAATTGGGAAAAATGCCATTTTATGGTAAAAGAAGGCATTGTGCTAGGACACAAAATCTCTAACGCCGGTCTTGAAGTCGACCGTGCTAAAGTAGATGTCATAGCCAAATTACCTCCACCTTCAACCGTGAAGGGTGTGAGAAGCTTTCTGGGTCATGCGGGCTTCTATCGTCGATTCATTCGGGATTTTTCTAAAATCGCTCGCCCGATGACCCACCTCTTGGAAAAAGATACTCCTTTTATCTTTTCCAAAGAGTGCCTTGAAGCCTTCAACTTGCTTAAGGATAAGCTTACTAAGGCACCCGTCTTGGTTACCTAATAAGTGTGAAAACACTTATCCTTTTACCACTTATTTCCAATAATAACGAGACCAAAACGTGTGATTTATGTCGTAAAAGTCGGAATTATGCGTGGTTTGTGTTTTTATTGTGTTTTAGGACCAAATTATGAAAAAGGAAGAAAACACGGGTTTTCACGGGCTTTTATCGAAGAAAACGGGAAAAGACGAAGTCAAAAGATCAAGAGTGCAAAAAGAACGGAAGTCCATGGCCTATTCTGAAGATTTATCGAAGAAAAAGTCCAAAGGCGAAAGTTTAACGAAGTCGAAGAACTTAAGTCTAATAGAGGAAGAAAATTAAAAGACAAAGTTCAAATCCCGAGACGACAAAGACAAAGAATTAAAGTCGAGTCGAGAAAACGTGAAGAAAGCAAGAAAGAAGATGCAACACATGCACTCCTTCCACCTTCCCTATAAATACCCTCCTAATAGTCATTAGGAGGGTGGTTAGATAGTTTTAGCTAGTTTTCACTTTTTCATTTTCTCTAGTTTTAGAGAGAGAAAGTCTTAAACTTTCTCTCACTAAATTTCATCTTCTTTCTTAATCTTTCAAGATTAAACACTTTGTATTGCTTATTTTTATTAATCAAGTTCATTTTAAGCTTTTTATCCTTAATCTCATTCTACTTTTCTTTGATTTAAGATTGATTTTGGTACGATTATCAATAGATCCGTGTTGTTCTTAATGATTTCGTGCTTAAAAAGTTAATCTTTTGATCATTTCATAAGTTTTCATTTGATTAAGCTTTAAGACTTTTGTGCTTATTGGCTTATTTTTATGATTAGCTTATTTACTTTATAAAAATCTTCCTTAAAAAGTTTATGTTTTTATTGTTTGATCCAAAAAGTTGATTATTTTCGAGTTAAATAAGTTGAGATAAGTGCTTACTTGATTTGGTTTTGTCATTGATTCGGCTTAGTTTGATGATAAGCTTATTATATAGCTTATTCATTAGCTTTTACTTGAATCCCACCATTTTCGGAAAGGGTTATAAAACCCCTTTCCGATTGACCTTTTCCGACCGGCCACCAGACCACCCTTTCCGATTGAGTCCAATCGGAAAAGGGTTTTGCACAGTCAGATTTTGCATCCCCGATATTCCGACGGGAGGTTGTTTAGCTTATATTCCGATTGCCCCTTTTCATTTATTCCGATTGGTAGTTTTGCTCAGTATTCCGATTT
The DNA here is from genome assembly GCA_025667525.1 of Glebionis coronaria. Lineage (NCBI taxonomy): Eukaryota > Viridiplantae > Streptophyta > Magnoliopsida > Asterales > Asteraceae > Glebionis > Glebionis coronaria. Next base: position 119,662,962 of record CM046874.1, on the reverse strand, counting down.
GGTCAAGTTTGCATATTCCGATTGTGGCCATTATCCCACATTCCGATTGGTAGCCTTGAGTGATATTCCGATTACCCCCAATACACCACATTCCGACCACCAGATCGGAATACATTCCGATCTGGGACTGTTTTGGCTTATTCCGATTGTGAGATTTTGGTGTAGTCCAATCTTACTTTCTTTTAGTATTTTTCAACTAAGTTCTTATTTTTAGAGAGTTTTCCAAGTGTTAGTTTTATTTAGTGTGCTAGTATTTTCCCATTATTACCTTTAAGTTTACATGCATTTATTTTTACTCGTCATTTTAGTATTAATCTTTATTCTTCCATTTTACTCAACGACACTTTAATTACTTGCTAATAGTTTAAAACAAACAAACCAAATCATTCTCTTGATTTACCAAAAGACGATTGAGTCGCACTTTAGACCGGTTTTCAATTCGAAAAGACTTGGGACTACAATATTTTATTCTTGGTTGCAAAATCAAGTATAAAATGGCGTCGCTGCCGGCTCTTTTCGTGAAGATTAACGGTTTTTTGTGAGAGACGCGTTGGCTTTTGGGATCCGTTCACTTGTGAACGTTATTTTTTCGAGTCAAAAATTTTCAAAAAAAAAAATCCAAAAACATTTGAAAAATCTTAAAAAGCATTTCTTTTTCAAAGTTTTGCACCAAAAATATTCTTCTTGCTTATCTATCTTTCTCCATGGATTTTTATGTCCATTGCGTCGGGTGTGGGAGACAACTGTACGGGAACGACTCTTGTCAATGGTGTACATGTGAGCGGTGCGGAAACGATATCGACAACACACAATTCGGATTTTGTCCCTTGTGCAACTCGACTAATTCATTCTTTTTGAACCCACATCCTGTTCCCCCGTGCATCTATTGTGGAAGCGATTCTCATTGGCATGTTTCGTGCCCGGTTCGATACCCGTATGGTCACGGCCAAGAACCGGGGTACAATTATGACAATGAAAATAGCTATCCACAAGACGCACCCAGTCTTTTTCCTCACCCGTTTTGCAGCAACTGTGGGGGTCCTCACGAAAGTTTTCACTTTCCTACGGGGGATCACAATTACTATAATTATACCCCTTCCAGTTTTGACCAACCCCTGCAATACCCAATTGATCATCAGCCTCGTCACGGGATGAGTTACCAAGAACCAATTGACGATCTTGCTACAGCCTTTCAAGAACAAAGAAACGATCTTGCTGCAGCTTTTCAAGAACAAAGCAAAGAGCTTTTACACACGCTGCAAACTTATATAGAGTCATTTTTACAGCAGCGAGATCAGACGAGTACTCATATCCCTGAGATTATTATTGGCCCTTTAGGTAATGAGGAGAGCGATGACGATATTGAGGTTATTTTCGACGAGGAGGAATTTCTAAAGCAAAGCAAAACTTCTCCCCTTCCTCCTTCGTCTATTGCTATCACACCCGAGGAGCCCGTTGGCTCTCTTATAATGGAGGATCAGCATCTTGACATTATCTCGGCTATGGAATCGGACAAATCCCTAAAGTCTAGTGTCGAGGAATTTGTCGTCATCCCAAGTGAGCCCGAGGGTGTTTCGGGAAACAAGTGTGATGTGCCGACTTTTGTGGAGCTTACGGACAAGTTTGCTTCGCTAGTCAATGATCACATACTCACAACTCCACATCCGATATTTGATCCTCCCAACGAGAGTTCAACATGTGGTGAGTATGATGATTTCGTCTTCGAGCCAGAGATTGCGGAAATTATCGACCGAGAGCTAGCTCTTTTGCCTCCGCTTCCACCAACAAGCGAGGTCGACTTTTCCAACATCGATGCCGAACTTGATGAGTTGGAACGTCTTATTTTTCATAATAATGACGAACTAACTCACATGCCCAAATATCCTATTCTCGAGGAGTTACCTAATCAACACTCCTCTTATGAGAATTACGTTTACCACATTCGTGAGGATTTAACTTATCAACAATCCCCACAAATGAATGATGGTTTCGTACTTGATCGTGGTCTTCTCAAACGAGTTTCTACACTCCTTCTCTACGATCATGAGGATAAATGCTTTGACCCGGGAGGTGACATGGACCATTCTATGATTGATACTTCTATGGCTTTGCCAATTGGTCTGCCTCCATTGTCTTTGGAGGATGACAATGTGATTCCCTTACCCACCCCACCTCCCGTCAATCTGGACTTCACTTGCTTTTCTGGTATTGAGAGGACCTTTTTACCATTCACGACTTATCCTCCTGCCTCTCCTTTATTGATGTCCTCCGGGAACGAGGACAAGGTCTTTGATCCCGGTATTACATACGAGGCTTCCCCATGGACCATTTAATTCGGGGACGAGTCAGGCTCGTGACTCGGTTAATATAAAAAAGCGCTTTTTGGGAGGCAACCCAATTATCTATCTATCTTTCCTGTTTTCACCATAAGTGTAGGGGAGCCCCGTTGGTGTTTCTTGTTCTCTTTCTTATCATGTGCAGGGATTAGAGCTTCAAAGACACACTCTTGATGACTTTTGACGAACCGTGATTCCGTGTTCCCTTCTTCCCGGTTCTATCCTAAACTCTTTTCGATTCACTATTTTATATTTCTCAATATTAAAATAGGAATCTCTTTAGTTGTCATTTCCTTAACGAGATTTAAACAAAGTGCACAATGTCCTAAGTGTAGGGGAGTTTACTCCCACATGCTTAAACATTGAGGACAATGTTTATATTAAGTGTAGGGGGGACTTCTATCGAAGTTAAGTGGTCTTTTCCTTGTATTTGCCCTCATTTTTACCGGAAAATCAATTTTTCGACATTTTTCAAAACTTTTAATCTATTTTGGCCTAGTTGTAGTCTCCTTTATTTTTGTTACTTTCTAGCATTTTAATAAAATGGTTTTAGCAAGTTTAGATATCTTAGATATATTAGGCCCGTTGTAAATATTTTGACTCAACCCGAGTTTACTTATCCAAGTTCACTCTAGCTAGTATCCTTAACCATGTAGACCTTAATTGGTTTATTAGGCTAAGCATCCACGAGTCTCATTCCTTGAGATTTTAAATTGTGGAGAACGAGAAATGATAGAGTTGGTTACAAGTTTGGTATTCTCTCATTAACTTATGCGAGTTAATTATGATCTTTTTCTCCCATCACTTGCTAATAAATTATCTGCAATAAGTAAGGTCGTACGATTTGAAAAGTTACTTAGCTTTTAGCCCAAGATCGTTTAAAAGTTGCTCGGTAATGATAAGAGTTCATATCCAAGGCATAACTTATTAAGCGGGGCGCGAAGATTGGCGAGTCCGAAAAGGCCCTAACAAGGCATGAGGATTCCATTTTATTGCTGAAGATCCAAAGTGATGTGAAAAGCATTATTCCCAAAATCAATATGAAGGATCAAGACTCACGACGAAAAGCAATCAACTCCCATAAAGATCATGGAGAAGTCTATCCGAAAAGACCCTAACAAGGTATGAGGATAAATAGATCCAAGTCCGAAAAGGAGGTGGATCGTTGTATCTCAAAATCCCAATTAGAGATTGAAGAAATAATCATGAAGTCGTGGTCAACAAAGTTGGAGTACCCATCAAAAGTCTCCAAGTGAAGAAACTCACTCTATTAACGAAGAGAATACCATTATCTCAAGAGCGTGTCTCGAGATATGAAGTATGAAGTACATGCCAAATATCGGCCCGAGAAAGGTCTCAAATCGTGAACCAAGTTATGCCAAGATATGAACTTTTTGATATCCCGAGAAGCAGTTTTAAGAGATTTTGTCCTTTAGCTAACTATTGATCAAATCGTCCTACTTTGCTTTCAGCCTAAATAAATTATCGAAATAAGTCAACAATGCATCCTCGTGATCATTCAAGACATCAATAAAATATAAGAGATACTCGTAGGAATAAGGGAGTTTAAGTGATTAATTGAACCACATGAGTAAATGTTTGTTATGCTAACTTGTACTAACAATGATCTTGTTTTTAAGCTTGGCATGGGGAACGTGAAACTTGAGGGTGATGAACATTCATGACAACAAGCCCTAATGTAAGTCTTAGATTTCTTTACAAGTTTCTTCCTTGTTGCATCTTGTTATTTTCTATCTTTTTTATTTTTCCTTAGTTGTTTAATAAAGGCCAAGGTAGGTTGATTATGATGGAAAATGTAAAACGTGCTTTGTAACTAATGCATTGCATGAGTACATTGCAATGGTTAAGTGTAGGAGATTTGATAGGTGTGAAAACATCCATCCTTTTTACCACTTAATTACAATAATAACCGAGCCAAAACGTGTATTTTATGTCATTTATGTCGGAATTACGCGTGGTTTGTGTTTTTGTTGTGATTTAGGACGAAAAAGTGAAAAGTGGAGAAAACACGGCATTCAAGGGCTTTTATCGAAGAAAAAGACGAAAGATGAAGTCGAAAGATCAAGAGTGGAAAAAGAACGGAAGTCCAAGACCAATTCTGAAGATTTATCGAAGAAAAAGTCAAAAGACGGAAGTTTACTAAAAGCCGAAGAACTCGAGTCTTATTTATAAAGAAAAATCAAGACGAGTTAATGATTAACAAAAGATAAAGAAGAAAATGACTTAAGTGTGCAATTAAGGCAAAGAGGAAAGAGGGAGGAAGCTTCCTAAGCTCCTCCCTAATCACCCCTATAAATATATTAGGCCTAGTTCATTTTCATGTTGTTGGGTGGTTTGACAAACCACCACTTCCACCATTTTTATTTCTTGTTAATTACTTTCTTGCTTTTTAATTTCATGTTATGCACTTTTAATTCAAGTAAGTCTTTTAATTTTTGAATCTTTTCTTTTAATCAAGTTCTTATTTTTAATCATCTTCTTCTACCTTTCTTATCTTGCTTATCTTTGATTCATGTTCATCTTTGATCTTATTTTCATCTTAATGCTTATTTGATTTAAAGGTTTCTTAAAAAGTTCATCTTTTTAAAAGTTTGATTTGAAAGTTTGCTTATTTTTAGTTTGATAAGTTGTTATTCATGCTTATTAAGTCAATTTCGATTTAGATTCGTGCAAGTTTTAGTTTGAGCTTATTAACCATAGCTTATTGCTTTTGCTTAATTTTCGGATCAAAAAGTTAGATCGGAAAGGGTAAACCCCTTTCCAATCACGTATTCCAATCACCTTGATTGGAAAAGGGTTTTAACATTCCAATCAGCATTCCAATCAACATTCCAATCAACATTCCAATCAGCATTCCAATCAACATTCCAATCAGCATTCCAATCAACATTCCAATCAACATTCCAATCAGCATTCCAATCAACATTCCAATCAGCATTCCAATCAACATTCCAATCAACATTCCAATCAGCATTCCAATCAACATTCCAATCAGCATTCCAATCAACATTCCAATCAACATTCCAATCAGCATTCCAATCAACATTCCAATCAGCATTCCAATCAACATTCCAATCAGCATTCCAATATACATTCCAATCAGCATTCCAATCAGCATTCCAATCAACATTCCAATCAGCATTCCAATCAACATTCCAATTAGCATTCCAATCAGCATTCCAATCAACATTCCAATTAGCATTCCTATTAGCATTCCTATCAGCATTCCTATCAGCATTCCTATCAGCTTCATTATTTGCACTTTCCGATTAGAGTTGATTTTAGTTTTAATTTTACGTCATTTAATTTCACGTCATTTACTTTTAACGTTTTAAATATTGCACCGTTTACGTTTCAACTAGTTTTAGTTTTAATTTCCCGTCCCTTATTATTAAGTCTTGCACATTTATTTTACCAAATCCAAAAATATTTGTTTCACCAAGAACAACTAATCTCACACAATTAACCGGAAATCAATTCGATTAGACACCGAGAAAACGAACTTTCAACTAGTAAAATCTCTTATATTAAAATGGCGCCGCTGCCGGCTCTTTTCGTTACGATAAACGGTTTTTAGTGAGAGACGCATTGAATTTTGGGATCCGTTCTTTGAACGCTATTTTCCTTGCTTTAAAAATTTTCAAAAATCCATAAAAAATATAAAACTCTTCAAAAATACAAAAACATTATAAAATCATTAAAAAGCAATTCTTTTCAAAAGGTTTTGCACCAAAAAGATTATATATATATTCTTTGTGTATAATTTTCTTCTGCAGGTGTATGCGTACTAGATCTTCGAACTATTCTGAGCCCGAGACTCGTGAATATTTAGATATGGCTGGTGTTAATAACAACAATAATCACCCACCTCTACCCAATTTGAATAATAACAACAACAACAAAAACAACAATGTCCTCCTACCTGATTTACGAACCATGGAGGAATTGTGCCAACCCACCATGAACGGACGCGGAGGCCCGATTGCGCCAATGCACGTCACAGCCCAGGAGTTTTCGTTGAAGCATCACATGATCCAGCAAGTGCAAACGAACCCATTTCGTGGAATTCCTGATGATGATGCCAACAAACACCTCGACAAATTCATTACCATTACCCAAAGCATGAAGTGCTCCGGTGTTTCTATGGATGACCTTCGCCTCCAACTTTTTCCCCACTCGCTTTCTCACCATGCCGAAAAATGGTTTGACCGTCTTCCTAAGAATTCTATTCATACGTGGAACGACATGACTCAACGCTTTTTATCGCGCTACTTTCCCCCATCCATGGTCACTAGCCTTCGTAACCAAACCAGTGGATTTATGCAAGAGAATGATGAATCACTTTTCGATGCTTGGGAACGATACAATGATTTGATCGACCGCTGTCCTAATCACAATATGCTCCCCGTCACTCTCATTGACACCTTCTACAATGGTCTCACTTTTCGTGATCGTGACACGATCAATGCCGCCGCCGGTGGTACCTTTATGAAAAGGAGACCGGAGGAGTGTCGAGAGTTGATTGAAAACATGACTACTCACCACAAGAATTGAGATTCATCCGCATCCTCAAGATCTAATCAGAGAGTCAATGTTTCTTCTACTACTTCCAATCCCGAGATATCCGAACTCACCCGACAAATCGCAATGATGCACAAAGATTTCATGTCCATAACCACAAACAACTTTCAACAAGCTAAAGCCGTTGCTATTTCTTGTGACACATGTGGTGGTCCTCATTCTTACAATGATTGTCCTTCTACCCAAGGCAATTTTTCTGAAAACGTTAACGCAGCTTACGGCACTTATCCCACGGGAGGCTATCAAGCTCGCCCTCAAGGAGACCGTGGCTTGCTAAGTTATCGTTCCAATAATTATCTTGCTCCTCCCGGTTTCCCTCCTGCAAACCAAAACCAACAACAAAGCTATAACCGAAACAACCAATCCCAACCTCGTGCTAACAATCAATATCAATCCCAAAGAAACCCATACCCAACTCAAGGAAATTCTCCAGCTTACCAAGCTCCACCTCTCAATCAACCGATGGCAGTGAATCAAGACGTCGAGACGTTCATGAAGACTAATCGTGAGATGGTGACGAATCTTCAGAGTCAATTTGTCAACTTGAAGAATGACATGGTGAAACAAGGGAGCGATATTCGAGCCGAGCTAAGGAATTATATGGCCAAACACAGCAATGACATTAATGCCAACATGCAAAACTCTTTTAATAATCAAGCTGTTCACCTTCGTGATATGATTGGTTCGCTCATCCAAGGTAATCAACCTTCTTCTTCGGGTACTCTTCCGAGTAATACCGTTGCGAATCCAAGAGGGGAGATGAAAGCAATCACCACTCGTAGTGGAAAAGGTTATATGGAACCCGAGCTTCCTACACCTCCACCCGTGATTGTGAACAAGGAAAAAGAGCAACATTCCTCACCTCCTTCACCTTCTACCCCTATTTCCCCACCACCCGTGGTTGTGAGTGATCCTATTCCCTTAAAGCCTTCTTTTTCATCCAATATACCTTATCCTTCAAGGTTGAGGAAAGAGAAGCAAAAGAGCAAGGATGATATTCAGGTTTCAAACTTTCTAAAAATGTTTAAACAATTGAATTTTAACATCTCCTTTGCCGAGGCTCTCGCTCACATGCCCAAATACGCTAAGATGTTTAAAGATCTTCTAAGTGATAAGGAAAATCTTCTTGACATCGCTCAGACCCAACTTAACGAGAACTGCTCCGCAGTGCTCTTAAGGAAATTGCCCACCAAACTTGGTGATCCGGGTCGCTTCTTGATTCCTTGCAACTTCCCGGGAGTAGAGAATTGCATGGCCCTAGCCGATCTAGGTGCCAGTATAAACTTAATGCCTTTAAGTGTTTGGAAGCAATTATCTCTCCCCGAGCTTGTCCCCACCAAAATGACTTTGGAATTAGCCAACCGTACGGTTGCTTATCCAGTGGGGATAGCCGAAGATGTCTTTGTTGGCGTCGACAAATTCACCTTCCCGACGGATTTTGTTGTCGTTGACTATGAGACGGATCCTCGTGTTCCATTAATCGTTGGACGTCCATTCCTGAGGACCGGTCGCACTCTCATTGATGTAGCCGCGGGCGAAATAATCATGAGAGTTGGTGAAGATAAAATTGTCTTCAACATGGGTAAGATTTCTAAGCAACCTTATTCATATGAGAGTGTTAATGCTATTGATGTTCTCGATGAGGCTTGTGAAGAACATTTTCATGATGCTTTCAAAAGTACTCCTTCTTCTCTACCCAATGTTGAGACCGTTGCCTCAATTGCTCCAGCATTGACTCCTTTTGGAGAAAGTGACTTGGATGATTTCGAAGCTAGCTTGGGTCCTCTCGATATTAAGTATGATAATTTGTCCACCAATTGGGATGAAGACATTCATACTATTGACAGACTTCTCAATGAGGACCCGTTGTCTCCTCCTTCTCCTAAAGAGGTGACTAATGATGATCCATCGTTAGTTTCACCATCTATTGAGGATCCTCCCACTCTCGAGCTTAAGGACTTACCGCCTCATCTTGAGTATGTTTTCCTGGAAGACAACAAGAAGTTACCGGTCATCATCGCAAAGGATCTAAAGGAAGACGAAAAAGACCGACTTGTAGCCGTGTTGAAGAAGCATAAAAGAGCTATCGCTTGGAAAATCTCCGACATCCGTGGAATTGATCCTCACTTCTGCACACATAAAATTCTCATGGAGGACGACTTTAAGCCCACAATTCAAAGCCAACGAAGGGTGAATCCTAAAATCCATGAAGTCATCAAAAAAGAGGTTATCAAACTTCTTGATGCGGGTATGATTTACCCTATTTCGGATTCACCATGGGTTAGTCCAGTCCATTGTGTGCCTAAGAAAGGCGGAATCACCGTTGTGCCCAATGCAAACAACGAGTTGATCCCTACCCGTCTCGTTACTGGGTGGAGAGTTTGTATAGACTACCGCAAACTCAATGATGCCACGAGAAAGGATCATTTCCCTCTACCTTTTATGGACCAAATGCTTGAACGTCTAGCGGGTAATGAATATTACTGCTTTCTTGATGGTTTCTCGGGTTATTTTCAAATACCCATCGATCCCCAAGATCAAGAGAAGACAACATTCACTTGTCCCTGTGGCACCTTTGCTTATAAAAGAATGCCTTTTGGCTTATGCAATGCCCCTGGGACTTTCCAAAGGTGCATGTTGGCTATCTTGCATGACATGGTTGAGCAAACCATGGAAGTCTTCATGGATGATTTCTCGGTCTTCGGGGATTCCTTCTCTTCTTGCCTTGCCAATTTGGAACGAATGCTTAAGCGGTGCGAAGACACTCGCCTTGTTCTGAATTGGGAAAAATGTCATTTTATGGTAAAAGAAGGCATTGTGCTAGGACACAAAATCTCTAACGCCGGTCTTAAAGTCGACCGTGCTAAAGTAGATGTCATAGACAAATTACCTCCACCTTCAACCGTGAAGGGTGTGAGAAGTTTTCTGGGTCATGCGGGCTTCTATCGTCGATTCATTCAGGATTTCTCTAAAATCGCTCACCTGATGACCCACCTCTTGGAAAAAGATACTCCTTTTATCTTTTCTAAAGAGTGCCTCGAAGCCTTCAATCTTCTTAAGGATAAGCTCACTAAGGCACCAGTCTTGGTCACCCCTAATTGGGAGCTGCCTTTTGAATTGATGTGCGATGCTAGCGACTTTGCTATTGGTGCGGTTTTGGGCCAACGAGTGAATAAACATTTCCAACCAATCCACTACGCTAGCAAAACAATGACGGGGGCTCAATAGCATTATACGACAACCGAAAAAGAGCTTTTAGCTGTTGTCTATGCTTTTGAGAAATTTCGCCCCTATCTTGTTTTATCTTCCACCATCGTATACACGGACCATTCCGCGTTGAAGTACTTGATGACAAAGCATGATTCTAAGCCAAGACTTCTTCGCTGGGTTTTACTCCTTCAAGAATTCAACATTGAAATTCGTGACAAGAAGGGGGCAGAAAACCTGGCCGCGGATCATCTGAGTCGACTTGAGGATCCATATCAAGGGGATCATCCGAACAAAGAGATCAATGACTCTTTCCCCCTTGAGACCTTAATGTCTATAAATCTCAATCTTAATGGCACCCCGTGGTTTGCGGACATTGCAAACTACTTAGCGGGTGGTATTCTCATCCAAGGGTTAACATCCCAACAAAAGAAGAAGTTCTTGAATGATGTTAAGACTTACTTTTGGGATGACCCTTATCTATTCAAACAATGTGCTGATCTTATCATTCGTCGTTGTGTTGATGGACCGGCAGCTTTTGACATCCTTCAAGCTTGCCACAAAGGACCCACCGGTGGTCACTTTGGTCCCAACTATACCGCTAAGAAAGTGTTTGATTCTGGATTCTATTGGCCCACCATTTATCGTGACGCTCACGAAATGGTTAAGCATTGTGATGCTTGCCAACGTCAAGGCAAGATCACACATAAGGATGAGATGCCTCAAAATTTCATACAGGAATGTGAAATCTTTGACGTATGGGGCATCGACTTTATGGGGCCATTTCCATCCTCCAAAGGGAACAAGTACATCCTCGTCGCCGTCGACTACGTTTCTAAATGGGTTGAAGCTAAGGCTCTTCCTACGAATGATGCGAGGGTGGTTGTGAACTTTTTGAAGGAGCTTTTCGCTCGATTTGGCGTTCCTCGTGCTATCATCAGTGACCGCGGGACTCATTTTTGCAACGATCAATTTGCAAGAGTCATGGCTAAGTATGGTGTCACTCACCGTCTTTCCACCGCTTATCATCCCCAAACCAATGGGCAAGCCGAGATTTCCAACCGTGGCTTGAAGAGAATTTTGGAGCGTACTGTGAAAGAGCATCGCGCCGCGTGGGCCGATAAGTTAGATGATGCTCTGTGGGCTTTCCGTACTGCTTACAAGACCCCGATCGGTTGTACACCTTATCGTCTTGTGTACGGGAAAGCCTGCCACCTACCCATCGAGCTGGAACATAAGGCGCACTGGGCCTTGAAGTGGGCGAACTTCGACATCACCAAAGCCGGTGATCATCGCAAGGTTCAACTCAACGAGCTAAATGAATTGAGGAATGAAGCTTATGAGAACTCGCTGATCTACAAGGAGAAGACGAAGATCATTCATGACGCAAAAATCAAGAACCGAGAGTTCCACGTTGGTGATCAAGTCTTACTCTTTAACTCTCGGTTGAAGATCTTCTCTGGCAAGTTGAAGAGCCGCTGGTCTGGTCCATTCACCGTCACCAAAGTCTTTCCTTATGGGACCATTGAGCTTTCTCAGCCGAATGGACCCAACTTCAAGGTGAATGGCCAACGTCTGAAGCTGTATTTTGGTGAGGACATCTCCTATGAGATGATTCCATCCCTCACCACGTTCCCCATGAACTAAAATTGGGTCGAGTCAGGCTCATGACTCGGTAATAAAAAACAAGCACTTCTCAGGAGGCAACCCGTGTTCTATCCTTTACTGCTTTCGTAATAAGTGTAGGGGGAGCCCCGCATATGTTTGTTGTCTTGTTTCTTGTGTTGTGCAGGGATTAAAGCTTCAGAGAGCATCTTGATGACTTTTGACGAACCGTGATACCGTGTTCCCATCTTCCCGGTTCTATCCTAAACTCTTGTGATTCAATATTTCATATTTTATATGTTCACATTGAATTCACTTTAGTTGTCCTTTTCTTAGCAAGATTTAAACAAAGTGCACAATGTCATAAGTGTAGGGGAGTTTACTCCCACATGCTTAAACATTGAGGACAATGTTTATCTCAAGTGTAGGGGGGACTTCTATCGAAGTAAGTGGTATTTTCCATGAATTTGCCCTCATTTTAACCAGAAAATTTGATTTTTCGACATTTTTCAAAATTTTTAATCTATTTTGGCCTAGTTGTATAGTTGTATTTTCCTTTATCATTTTTTAGTTTCTTTCCATTGCTAGAATAAATTTTAAATAAAGTGGTTTTAAATTTTTCTTAGTCATGAACATTTTGACTCAACCCGAGTTTACTTACCTAAGTTTACTCTAGCTAGTATCCTTAACGTGTTTAAGTCAAGTTTTGCTAGGCTTTTATATAGGGAGCTATAAAACGCGAAAGTCTTAACTCTCACGGGTTAAGAACAAGAACTTTTCGCAAGTTCCTATAATTGATCCTAGAGAGTCGTTTATCAAGGGAACTTTAAAACGCGATTTCTAAACTTGAAAAAGTCTAAGAATTTGCAAGATCCTATAGGCAACTCGAAAACCCAAAACTTTGATTTAATAGGCTAAGCATCCACGAGTCTCATTACTTGAGATTTTAAATTGTGGAGAACGAGAGATGATAGAGCCAATTATAAGTTCGGTATTCTTTCGTGAATTTATGTGAGTTAATTATATGCCTATTCTCCCTCCGCTTATTAATAAATTTATCTGCAATAAATAAGGTTGTACGATTTAAAAGGTTACTTAGCTTCTAGCCCCAGATCGTTTAAAAGTTGCTCGGTACGGATTAGAGTTCATAGCCAAGGCATAACTTATTGAAGCGGGATGTGAAGATTGGCGAGTCCGAAAAGGCCCTAACAAGGCATGAGGGCTACATTTTGTTGCTAAAGATCCAAAAGTGATGTGAAGAATCATTTATCGAAAATCAATATGAAGGATCGAGACACACGACGAAAAGCAAGAACTCCCCAAAAGTCATGGAGAAGTCTATCCGAAAAGACCCTAACAAGGTATGAGGATAAATAGATCCAATTCCTAAAAGGAGGCGGATCGTTGTATATCAAAGTCCAAAATAAAGATTGGAGAAAAATGAAGAAGTCGTGGTCCAAAGATGAAGAATCTCTCAAAACTTCAAGTGAAGAAATTCCCATTATGAAGAGAAGACCATTATTTCAAGAACGTCTATCAAGATTCGAAGTATGAAGTTGCTGCCAAATATCGGTCCGAGAAAGGTCTCAAATCGCGAAGCGAGTTATGCCAAGATATGAACTTTATGAGGTCCCGAGAAGTAGTTTTAAAAGATTTGGTCCTTTAGCTAACTATTGATTAAATCGTTCACTTTATTTTCGGCCTAAATAACTATCGAAATAAGTCGAACAATGCATCCTCGTGATCATTCAAGACAAAAATAAAATATAAGAGATACACCTAGGAATAAGGGAGTCTAAGTGAGTAATTAGCCCACATGAGTTCGTGATAGTTTGCTAACTTATAATAACAATGATCTCGTTTTTAAGCTTGGTATGGGGAACGTGAAACTTGAGGATGATAAACGTTCATGGCTGCCAAAACCCAATGTAAGTTTTTAATTTCTTTACTTATTTCTATCTTTTATGTTTAAGTATTTAATAAAGGCCAAGGTGGGTTATTTATGATGGAAAATGTAAACCGTGCTTTAAAATTAATGCATTGCATGAGGGCATTGCAATGGTCAAGTGTAGGGGATTTAATAAGTGTGAAAACACTTATCCTTTTACCACTTATTTCCAATAATAACGAGACCAAAACGTGTGATTTATGTCGTAAAAGTCGGAATTATGCGTGGTTTGTGTTTTTATTGTGTTTTAGGACCAAATTATGAAAAAGGAAGAAAACACGGGTTTTCACGGGCTTTTATCGAAGAAAACGGGAAAAGACGAAGTCAAAAGATCAAGAGTGCAAAAAGAACGGAAGTCCAGGGCCTATTCTGAAGATTTATCGAAGAAAAAGTCCAAAGGCGAAAGTTTAACGAAGTCGAAGAACTTAAGTCTAATAGAAGAAGAAAATTAAAAGACAAAGTTCAAATCCCGAGACGACAAAGACAAAGAATTAAAGTCGAGTCGAGAAAACGAGAAGAAAGCAAGAAAGAAGATGCAACACATGCACTCCTTCCACCTTCCCTATAAATACCCTCCTAATAGTCATTAGGAGGGTGGTTAGATAGTTTTAGTTAGTTTTCACTTTTTCATTTTCTCTAGTTTTAGAGAGAGAAAGTCTTAAACTTTCTCTCACTAAATTTCATCTTCTTTCTTAATCTTTCAAGATTAAACACTTTGTATTGCTTATTTTTATTAATCAAGTTCATTTTAAGCTTTTTATCCTTAATCTCATTCTACTTTTCTTTGATTTAAGATTGATTTTGGTACGATTATCAATAGATCCGTGTTGTTCTTAATGATTTCGTGCTTAAAAAGTTAATCTTTTGATCATTTCATAAGTTTTCATTTGATTAAGCTTTAAGACTTTTGTGCTTATTGGCTTATTTTTATGATTAGCTTATTTACTGTTGGGTCAAAAAGTTGATGTGGCAGAAACTAAAAAACGAAGAAAACATGAAGATTTTGTCTAAGCGTTGTCAAGAGCAATTTAGGCGTTGACAAGAACAAATCCAGCGTTGTTGGCTCAAGAGTTGTCATGTACAATCTAAGCATTGTTACATGCAATTCAAGCATTGACAAAACGTAGACAAAGAAGCTTATGGAAGCTTCTATTTAGATAAACATGCAAAAGATATTCTGCATAAGTTTATTTAAATAGAAGATTTACTTGTTTATTCATCATTATCTCTTGTAAACCCTAATCCTTACACTATAAAAGGAACCAAGGGTCATAGGTTTTAATATATAATTCATTCACAATGTAAACCTAAAGTGTGTGTCGACTAGACGTGGGATTCAATGTATACATGTAACACCCCCAAATTTATACAACTTAGTACAGCGGAAGACTAGTTGGTGTTACGGGATAGCACATTACTCACATCATAGACAACGCATAAAAATCGCGTCGTTTAATAATAAATCATTTCCATTCATAAATATCAAAGTTACATAGGTCCCAAGTCATTACATTTCATACAAGTTTTACAAAGTATTTGAATGGAAAATAGTGTTTAAGTGCGGGCCATGAATTCTTGTCGTCTTCCCGAGAATTACCTTCAAGTACCTGAGATAAAACATGTTAAAAGAAAAGGTCAGCGATAACGCCGAGTGAATTCATAGAGTTTAATAAATTCCATCAATAAAATTTTGGTATAAAATTAGTACCAAAAATCAATTCGTACTATTCATTGTAATAGACCGTAAAATAGCCAAAATCATTTTATACAAATCCTTATCGAAAATCATAATATAGGCATTTGCCTTAAAAATTATAATACGAGCCAATGTCGTAAAATCATCATACAATACGTCTTACGACGTTGTATGAAAATAAAACCGTTATATGAGTATGGTTATGAAAACCAAAAATACAAACATAATATCAATAGTATGACCCTGTATTGCTAGTCAGGCAATACATCGTAATTCGGAGCGTCTATTAGTATTTCGTTAATTCGGATTATTATAAGCCGCATGACATTGTTACCTTACTAAACCAACAACGGGTAGCTAACCCGATACCAATTTTGCCCATCTAAAGTAGCGTGTCGTCACAAAGGTCACGCTATTGGAAATCTTCTCATACATTAATTCGCTTACCAATCAATGTGGCACGACGGGGATCAACCGTCAAGGCGCGAACTGGGGTGATCGTCCCCAAATAGTACTATTAAATGCATAAGCGTCTACCAACTCCCGGTAGTTCACAATTCATGCTAATGGTACTTTTAGTGACATAACCTAACTTTAATAATCCATTTAATTTCATCTATCGGGTCCATTAATCATTTATCGGGTCATACAATCGGGTCATTCAATCATTCGGGTCCAAAATCAATAAACAAACAATCGGGACAAATGGTGTCCAAACTTTTATAAAAACTAACATGTTATCTCCCTCGCGGGTTTTATAAAGCATTTATAAAACATTTAAAAGAGTGCGAGGCTATGAACTCACGTTGATGTGGGAAGGCGGGTTGTCGGCAATTCGGACGTACGGTACGTGCTTCAATCACGGAAACCTAAACAAATAATACTTCGTCTTAGACTCATGTCCAATGAATTTATAAAATAACAATTATGTATACATATGATGATTATATACATATGATGATCAAGTGGGTTTACATATTCTCGTTTACTCCTTTTAGTGTTATATGTCGATAACTTTTATATTAGTTTACCAGTTTTACCCGTTTGTGTGTCTTAAGTCCAATAAGCTTATTATAAGTTATTTAACTTATTTTAATTCATTTTGTACCTATATTATCAGTATGTATACTTTCCAAGTTGTGCCTAAATGGGTTAAGCCCAATAATTTCTTTTTACAAGTTTATATCTTATTTAGTCCAATTATTAGTCCAAGTATTAGTCTAATATGTTTACTTAGCCCGTTAATGTCCGTATGCCCTATAGTTCGGGTTTTATCGGTTTTTACTTGTTATATACGTCTATATATCAGTATATAAGTTTTATAAAGTTTACATTAGACGGGTCCAACCATCTAAGTTTTATTTAACAAAAACGTTAATTTTACGGCGATAGCCGAAAAAGTCGTAAAAATCAAGTTTATAGTTTTATAACTTATAAAACTTAACAAGTTACCAATTTTATAAAATGTCCACTTATTTAGCCTTTTACATACTTATATAAATAAAATCCATAAGTTAGTGGGTTTTACTTTTACATTTTATACATTATAATTTGAGTGCTTATATAATAGTATTATTCTTTAATTTCCAAAAATCTGATTTTTAACTTCATCTTCACCAAAACTGCCATATCTTGAGTTCTATATGGAGATAGAATCTCAAATTTTTATCACATAAACTACATGATATGTGCTACATTTAACTCTTCTATAGCTACTGTTGAATCATCCTTTAAGTATTTTCTAAAAATCGTCCAAAACAGTAACTTCAGATTTATACCCTAAACTTGTTTTGATCATATCTCACTCATTATTTTGATTCCATTGCATGGCCAACTCTCACATGTGTACAATACATTTAGCTTACTGTAAATCCATCCTACTTCATCATTTTATCAGTTCATGACTTACTTCTTTACTGTTTTATACAGCCATGTAATTTAAACAAGATTTTAACCTTGTTTCATATGGTTTTTCACCTTTTTAATCATGTTTATCAACAACAAATCCCCACATAACATTTTTATCATCATATAATCATCATAAATATATACAATAGGAAATAAAATACATGTTTACATAATCAAAATAACAAGAAGTTGAGGAGGACAATCTTTATACCACCAACTTGATATAGGTTATGAGTTTGGCATGATTTTGGATGGAGAAACTTATGATGCACCAAGACCACCTTCATGACCACCATTCTTCATGTATACCTTGTGGAAAATCAGCCTTACCACTCCATGAAATCTCCTTCTTGGATGTTATGAGCACCACCAATCAATAAGGTTTCAAAGTGGCTTCAACATATGTGTAATTAACACATGATTTTGTGGTGGAATCAAGATCATATTGGGTGTTTTTGGTTGAGGAAGGGACGGCACAAGATGGAGTTAGAGAGAGGATTGTGTGTGTTTGAAGTGGTTTGCATGGTGAGAAATGAGAATGGTGGTTTGTAGCTAGTTGTTTTTGATGGGAGAAAGCTTACACTTTAAGCTTAAGACAAGTGTTAACTTAGCTAGCAAAGTGTGGTGTTGTGTGGCTTATTTAGGCCGGTTTTGAGTGGGGTGGGACAAGTGTCCCACTTGTCTCATCCCACTTATTTACGGGTACTCCTCGATTCTAGTTTCCTCGATTTGCGTGCCCTCGGGTCGTTTTACGAAAAACGTTTTTATAAATTATGAATCAACGTCACAAAACGAATCCAATAAAAATTGTCTCATCAAAAACGGAGTTCGAAAACGTAAATACGTAATCCTAAGGTTTCCGGTTTAGTCGTAAAGGACGTTAAAATAAAATCGTAAGTCCTAATCTCTTCTCGTAAATTTGTGAGTTTATGAACCAACACAAATTTAAAACTCCAAAATAATATTCACGGATAAATTTATTTTCTGAAGTGTCGGACTGTCACCAAAGACGGTGTACGTAAACGTAAGCACGTAACGTTGAATCCTCCGGTTTAAACGTAGTCGATGCTACTCCAAGACGTAAATCCAAATTTCTTCCCAAAAATAAGTGAGTTCATAAAATAATATTTACAAATGAATATTGAGAATAAAATATCGACCATAAATTGACGGATTGTCACAGCATTTACCCCTAAACAGGATCTTTGTCCTCAAAGATCATCTTACCTTACTACTCGCTTCTTATAGAGTTAAAGCCATGTGGGTATTTCCTCCACATTCGGTCTTTTCTCACAAGTGCAATTCATTACAATACGCGAGTTTCATCAAACATAACTACGGGAATAAGATCAGGCTAAATGTTGACTTACTTTCTCTATCCATGATGTTCACGGGTTTCTGATGAATGCAACTTTTCGCCGATCTAAACATTACTAAGAAGAATTCAGATTTTTCACTTGATAGATATTCCATCAAGTTCGATTTACGAAACATAATTCACGCAGTTCTTGAAGTCCTAGGGTAGATCCAGCTTATATGCCTTTCAAACCAATCTTTTACATCATCTCAATGGTCCCAAACAACGGGGACTTATATCCCATGATTTGTCAGATCATGAATTCATTTTCCCAAGTTTAAAATTTTGTGGCATAACTTCGCTACCCATTTGGCACTTCAAGATCTATATTTCACATTCACATAACCTTTTGCCCACTACCGGCTTTCAATAATCAAATCCTAATTTCAACAATCATTTCAGATCTCGCGGGTCGGGTATTTTACAAGGATAGGTTCGCCATCATAGGAAACCTTAAACCTAAAAGACATGTCCAACTCACAATGGGTGTATGTCGGATGTCTTTATCTCAACTCCTGCTTACAGATGCTCTAATATTCAGATCCTAACAAGATTCGATCTCAATCCTAATACGATGATTATCAATGATAATCTCTCCAAAGGAAAACGATTATACGGTTTATTACCAAAGGTCAATCATTCAAACATAAAACAACACTTATATTACTCTGTATCGTTACTTTACCTCGTCCCTTCGAATTGGGATGGTACATAGTACTCTCATCAAGGTTCGTTCTCAATGATTTCTGAGCAAATCTCTAGAAATTCGATGCGAAGCGAGGATCTTGATATAGATGATCGATACAGGCATGCTACGTTTACATAACTCTTTTGCATTTATCATTAACGAGAATGATATTAGCAGATTTGGTCAGTCTGTCGACGATGACCTAAATCGAATCAAATTCAGATGATGACCTTTGCAATAGCTAGACGTTTACCAATGTATGAGGCGATGTCTGCCTTCATAATTTCCATTAGTACATCTTCTTCAGACAAAGATACTTTTAGTCAAAATGACATACATAGAATACTTATACTCACAAATTCCAATTTAACTCTATCTCACAATCCTCCATATTTAGGCAACCACAAGTGGTCTTTAAAACATTTATCGCTATTGGTTTCTCAATTATAATGGTTCACATTAGCCGTGAAACCTTTCACTATTTATATTATCCTTTTTATAAACATTGTTTATTTTTATATTGTTCGGCACTTTATTTTGCACCTTCATTATTAAGAAATATACCTTAATTGAATCTTTATACTTTCTATATGATATGTCGGTATCTATATTCACCTCTCATGATGATATAATTATCATGTTCACAATTCACTCAAATATTCTTTCTATATTATGCGTTAGTAATTACGTTCACTTTCCTAATGAAATAAATATCACAACCGTATTTATTCAAAATTCTTTCTTCATATCTTCTATGTTTTAGTTTCTTCTCAACTATCATTTATATTCGTTTTACTCAATCTGACGTCTAAAGCGTCGATAATTATTGTAATTATTTAAATAATAATTATTATAACTAATTAAATATTAAGTATTCAATTTTTATGAAATGTAAACGTAAAGATTTTAAATTTCTTAGTTCGACCAATTATATAAAATGTTCAAAAATAAATTTGAGTTTAATTAACAAGATTTTTGTTGATTTATCGAAAATATTTAATAAGATTCGTAAATGTTCGAAAAACCTTTATTTATACTTTGGTCAAAGTTTTCTTAGTTGAAAAGCAAAAATTGTCGTTTTAAGTTTCAAGTTATGGTTTTAATGGGTTTTCTCAATCTTCTTAAGTTGTCTAGAAGTATACACAAACATTTACCCCTAAACAGAAGTTTAGTTAAATGGTTTGTGTACAAGGGAATAATCCCTTAAAGTCCTTTGTTAAAATATTTGTCAAAACATATTTCCATTTTTTTTTTGTAAAATCCAAAGTCTAAAAAGGGCTCTTAATTTTTGAAGGGTCAATTTATATTCCATTATCCTTTTAATTCCATAGTCAAATCATGTAAAGTATTATGTCTTTAATCACGTGTTAATCATTCAAGGTACAGGTTTTTATCGTTTAGCCAATTCAGGGCATTCTTATTAATAATTATTAACTCATCCTTATTCTTATATACAAACATATAGTCCTTAATGATCACGAGCATGAATTTA
Source organism: Glebionis coronaria (assembly GCA_025667525.1). NCBI lineage: Eukaryota > Viridiplantae > Streptophyta > Magnoliopsida > Asterales > Asteraceae > Glebionis > Glebionis coronaria. Next base: position 119,642,123 of record CM046874.1, on the reverse strand, counting down.
TCAAATTACAGCCTACACACGTGATTCACCAAATTTATGAATACTGCATGTGCATCGGTCAATCCAAACGACATCACGTGAAACTCATAATGTTCATTACAGGCACCGGATGTAGTGATTGGAATAGATAATCTCTTTCGCAAATGCGAAGTTGATGATAACCATGCTATGGATCAAATTTGCTAGAACCTTGTAAATGATCGAACAATTCTTCCATTTCGAGTTATGGATATTGTTTTCGATTGTCAATTTACTCAGTCACAGTAATCTATAAATATAAGGAAAGATAACACCATAGCTCTTCAGGATGACAGGCTTGGTATAATAAAATCTTTCTCCGACAACTTTCTCAGTTTTACGGAAATTTCTTAAATTCAGATGGTGCTGACGTGCAGTGCACATGCCATAGGTGCAACACCGGAAATATAATCAATACCAATTTCAACTTGCCTTAATGGCAAAAGTCTAGTTAATTCATCAACAAATACTTCCTAAAGTTTCAGATAACCGAAACATCTTTTAATAGATTCATATTAGGTTCTGCTAGATTACAATATCTATAACTAATTCACAACCATTCACGGTATAATTTCAAGTCTTAATACAGGATATGGTCATCCATCAAGAATTATTTAGATTACTTTTGATAATCAGCATCTTATCATTTAGGGGAATTCTACTCGAGTTCCCATCAATTAAGACAATGTCGTCATGTCATAATCAATCAATCCATTCTACGGGCACTATCAACTTTCCAGTTGCATTGCCGTCGATAAGATGTGAACTTCTCAAAAGGCTAATAATAATTCATAATCCTTCACAAAGTCAAGGATATCTGGAGACACAACTACTATTAAAAGAGCAAGGTCAACGTATAATCTACGCAAGAGAATTTCAAATCAGGTACAGACGAAAACATTTAACGAATATGAATATATCCCATGTTTACATGATTCGAGTACGCATTCGAAAGCTCCTCGGATCGTTACCCAGGTCATTCAAATGAAATCAAATCATAAGAAATGATAGGAACGTCAATACATCCAGTCGGGTATCAACACTCGATAATCAGATATTTTTCCTAAGAATCTCACTACGGGAGAATTGGACCAGAAAGAATTGTCAATTGTCAAATAAGACAATTTCCACAGATGAGTAAATTCGACTCAGAAGAATAGATGCTACAGGTACATTGTAGGTGTCCCTATCAATATGTCCCTATTTTTCACTTCTTGCAGATCTCATAAAATTTAATCTTTCACATCTTCAAAGACAATGTAGTGTTTATTCATTAGTTTTATGGTGACTACTAATCAGTCTTGCATAGTCCATTCCAAATTGTATGTAGGCGCGCAACTATATACAATTTCAAGATTAACGATGCAATACTCAGTTCGTCAAAACTTTATCGTCATGTTTATAATAAAAACATTTTCATGCTTAATTCTTAAATAAGAATCAAAATAAATTTTCAAAGATTTCCTTTGTTATGAAAAACAGATAAGTTTTCCAAGGTGTTTTATAAACAACTTCATTTTGAAAACAATCACTTATAAATCTTACTTTGAATAATCCTTATAGTGATGAAAATTCAATTTCATCAAATGATACTGTTTTATCTTATAAAAACAATGAGTGATCTGCAAAAGAGTGATGAAAGCTTGTTCACCAAGAATTAACTACGATATGATAGGAAATGAGCTTAGCCAAATAATCATGAGGTTCATGACCTTGATGGCACTCACGAAGAACGATTCACGACGTAACTTAAATCAAGATGAGTACTTGTTCAATGGTTGCATCACTAATGCGAACATTAGGATGAAGCAATAAAGGATAGATAACATCGATACATGTAGAATTTAGCAATCAAATGTAGTCTTTTTCATTAATCACAAACAAGTCAAAATTGTATCGTAACACATTACGTATCACTATGTCATACAATTCTCAGAACTCATCCTACCAACTGGTATCTCAGTTAAGTTAGGGATTTTTAAAAGATACCACAATGAATACTAATCTACAAGAGTCATTAGGTGTTCCATATGTCCCAGAAGATCCATCGGTCTCAATTCAGAAGAAGATTTCTTCAATTTATTTCTTGGACACTAGGCATCCTCGTTAGTGGACAATGGTCTAGGAACAACCCTTAACACGAATCAACAATCAATTAAATCCTTATAATTCAATCACAAAACTTAACGACTTCTATTAATAATCCCATATTCCATATGGGTTAAGTTTCACTTCATTCAAGTTTCAACCAATTTTATACTCAATTCGATATTCTACCTCATTATCCAATACTTACAACCTTATTCTTCGGCCTTGTAAAGGAAATACAATCTCAATATGAATCAACACTTAATTTCCAATCCTATTAGCTCTTACAACAACAATTATCAAATGAGTCATTAATATGAAATGACTTGATCATTCAACTTAGACTTCTCGGAAAGGTATTAGTGGCATGAGGCTTTTGGGTAATGGTTCCAATAACAGCCTCAAGTGCAACATTCACCCTTTCGATTTCAAATTTAACAATTGGATGACAACGAATCAGATGACATCTTTCTAGGTGGTAACGTTTTGTCAAACTCCACTCTATAAGAAAAGATCGTCATGACATCGATATCAGATTTAATCTCGCCAATTCTTTCTTAATATCATAATCAACTAATATCTACATTTCTACGAATATCAACCAGTTGTTGGGATCATAAATATCCACAACTTGGTTTAGATCTTGGATAGCTAGAATTCCTACGAGAATAGCTTCGACTAATTTACTAGGGGATTTAGGGTTACTTGTGACAATCTACGTCGTATAAATACCTCGTATAAAAATCAAAATAATCATCAAACAATCATGTAATAAAATTACATCATATATATATATATATAATCCAAGTTATATATATATATATATTAAAATAACACTTCTCAGTCTTGGCCTTGTCGGTAACTCGGGAATTCTTCGGCACCGTTATAGTCAAAAGATTTTTAGACATTTTTAGAAAAATGTTTACAGTTAAAAGATTTTGAAAAGTTTTATTCAAAACCTTAGTTTTAAAAATCTTTCGTTCTCTATAACGAGAGCTCTGGTACCAAACTGTAACACCCCCAAATTTATACAACTTAGTACAGCGGAAGACTAGTTGGTGTTACGGGATAGCACATTACTCACATCATAGACAACGCATAAAAATCGCGTCGTTTAATAATAAATCATTTCCATTCATAAATATCAAAGTTACATAGGTCCCAAGTCATTACATTTCATACAAGTTTTACAAAGTATTTGAATGAAAAATAGTGTTTAAGTGCGGGCCATGAATTCTTGTCGTCTTCCCGAGAATTACCTTCAAGTACCTGAGATA